>CAWUFW010003522.1:0-600000 GCA_963921515.1 Calotriton arnoldi
TATCAGTGCTATTCTCATTGTTGGCATCGGCACTAGTCCCATTGTTATCATCAGTGCTATTCTCATTGTTGTCATGGGCACTAGTCCCATTATCAGTGCTATTCTCATTATTGGCATGGGCACTAGTCCCATTGTTATCATCAGTGCTATTCTCATTGTTGGCATCGGCACTAGTCCCATTGGTATCATCAGCGCTATTCTCATTGTTGGCATCGGCACTAGTCCCATTGTTATCATCAGTGATATTCTCATTGTTGGCATCGGCACTAGTCCCATTGTTATCATCAGTGCTATTCTCATTGTTGTCAGGAGCACTAGTCCCATTGGTATCATCAGCGCTATTCTCATTGTTGTCATGAGCACTAGTCCCATGGTTATCAGTGCTATTCTCATTGTTGTCATGGGCACTAGTCCCATTGTTATCATCAGTGCTATTCTCATTGTTGGCATCGGCACTAGTCCCATTGTTATCATCAGTGCTATTCTCATTGTTGGCATCGGCACTAGTCCCATTGTTATCATCAGTGCTATTCTCATTGTTGTCATGGGCACTAGTTCCATTGTTATCATCAGTGCTATTCTCATTGTTTGCCTCGGCACTAGTCCCATTCTTATCATCAGTGCTATTCTCATTGTTGGCATCGGCACTAGTCCCATTGTTATCATCAGTGCTATTCTCATTGTTGGCATCGGCACTAGTCCCATTGGTATCATCATCGCTATTCTCATTGTTGTCATGGGCACTAGTCCCATTGGTATCATCAGCGCTATTCTCATTGTTGTCATGGGCACTAGTCCCATGGTTATCAGTGCTATTCTCATTGTTGGCATCGGCACTAGTCCCATTGGTATCATCAGTGCTATTCTCATTGTTGGCATCGGCACTAGTCCCATTGGTATCATCAGCGCTATTCACATTGTTGGCATCGGCACTAGTCCCATTGGTATCATCAGTGCTATTCTCATTGTTGGCATCGGCACTAGTCCCATTGGTATCATCAGCGCTATTCTCATTGTTGTCATGGGCACTAGTCCCATGGTTATCAGTGCTATTCTCATTGTTGGCATCGGCACTAGTCCCATTGGTATCATCAGTGCTATTCTCATTGTTGGCATTGGCACTAGTCCCATTGGTATCATCAGCGCTATTCTCATTGTTGTCATGGGCACTAGTCCCATTGGTATCATCAGTGCTATTCTCATTGTTGGCATCGGCACTAGTCCCATTGGTATCATCAGTGCTATTCTCATTTTTGGCATCGGCACTAGTCCCATTGGTATCATCAGCGCTATTCTCATTGTTTTCATGGGCACTAGTCCCATGGTTATCAGTGCTATTCTCATTGTTGGCATCGGCACTAGTCCCATTGGGATCATCAGTGCTATTCTAATTGTTGGCATCCGCACTGTTCCTCAGTGAAAAATCTAAGAAAGTTTCAAAAGAGCAACCTGTGCCCGACAGGCACTTCAAACTTAGCGGTCTGTCAGGAAGTACATCGAAGAGCAGAGCCCTCCACCGCTGCAAGTAGCTGAACTGAATGCCCAAAGGAACATTTTGCGTGCGTGGTGTACATTTATCTGGAGTTCGCCACCAAACCTGTTACACTGTAATCAAACATTCCTCCGTACATCCACGCCAAAGACAGTCAGCAGAAAACACGGGAGTTCTGCCTCACAGAAGTCCGAGGAGCGGCCTAAAGATGGGGCAGACATTTTTATACTGTGTGAACATAGTGAACATAGTGCAATGCATAATACTTCAATACTTCAACACATTTAAAAGCAGCTGCGAAACTTATTTCAGATACTATCTGGAAAAACCAGTGGTGCGCGCGCACCACAGAGGAGCGGGGGCGAGGGAGCGCGGCAGCGAGGCGAACGCGCGCTGCTGCGCGTGCTAGCCACGGACGGGAATGGGCGTTGAAAGGCGGGACATGCGCCCGCCTTTGCCCGATCGCGGGCCTTTTTTTTACAAAAAAACACGCGAAAGCCAATGCCTGCCGGCAAAAGCCTGATCACACGCACAAGAGTGTGGTCAGCTTTCAGAACCCCATACAAGAGGTCTCGCGCTGCGCGAGCAGTGCTGCGCACTGCAACGCTGGCGCGAGACCTAAAAACCTATAAAAGAGCAAGTATGCAAAAAATCTCTATAATGCTAAATAAATCCGAGTGAGATATCTGTTGTGGACCTCTACAGAAATTATTAAGGTGGGAGCCGCCATCGTTGAATACCGAGTCAGTGATCTATCCTGATATTATCTTTGGAGGCTGTAAGTGCCCCCACCGAGCTGGTGAGTCACTTTTCTTACATTATGCTTTGAACCAGAGGATTTCTTCATTTAACCCTGCTTGTTTGTTTTAAAAGAAAAAATCCAAAAGGTTTCTTTCTCTTTATGTCGTTTTATGTCCGAAATCCCCGGTTTATTTTTTACCTTCTCCAATAGAAGCCATCTCAAATCATTCTCACTATGGTTCGCTTCCAGCAAATGCCTAACCATAGGGGCTTGTATTTTTTTAGTCTATATAGCTGACTTATGCTCTCCATATCGTGTGTGAATTCTCTGCCTGTTTCCCAAACATATCCAGAGTTACAGGTGCATAGAATAAGGTGCACCACATTGCTACTCCTACAATTTGTCATGTCATTCAAAATAATGGAGTAATTATTGTATTCCCAGCTCTCAGTTGTTATGTCTGTGGCACAGGCATGGCAGTTGGCACAGCAGTGATTGCCTCTCACCGGGGCAGCACATGTTATAGTGCTCTGGCGTGTTCTCATTTTTTGTTTCATACAGGAATTGACTAATTTGTCCCTCAGATTCACATTCCTCCTGTACGCAAACATAGGCATCTCCTCCTGTACGCAAACATAGGCTTCTCCAGTGCCTGATCTTCTTAATTTGTATTAAGTATGTTCCAATTCTTGTCGAAGATCTTTTCTATTTTGAAACTAAGATTAGAGTGGTTGATGACACACACCAAATTCTGCTCATCATCTCTTTTTTCCTGTTTCTCAAAAAGAGCTTCACGGTTGTGAAACTTGGCTCTTTTGAAGGCTTGTCTGACAAGTGTCTTTGAGTAACCGCGTTGTATTGATCTCTTTTTCAATTTTACTCCATTCTGAACATAGTCCTCCATTTTGGTAGAACTCCTGCGAATCCTTAAAAATTGTCTTAAGGGGACAGAGTCCTTCTAACACTTAGGATGGAAACTTACACATTCTAAGAGAGTATCTTTGGCCGTGGGCTTCCTATAGAGTGCCAGCTCTATATGGTCTTGTGCTCCCACAATCCATGTATCTAGGAATTCCACATGTTGTCTGCTGCTTTTCTAAGTGAACTTGAGATTCTTGTTACTGGCATTCAACCATAAAATGAATTCACACACATTTTCTTCTTCTCCTGACCAAATAAAAAAGATATCATCTATGAATCTCACCCAATTTTTTACGTTCTTAAAGAAGTGCGTGAGTTAATTAAAGATGTATTTTTCCTCATACATACCCATGTAAATATTCGCTATACTGAGAGCACAAGAAGCCCCCATGCTGGTCTCTTTAACTTGATGGTAAATGTCATCATCAAATTCAAAATAGTTATTAAGAAGGACCACCTCCGAGCATTCCAAAATGAAACTATCGGGTCTGTTGCCCGGAGTTCTTTCTAGTAACTATGGTCTTGTATAGGTGATCAAAAAAGGGATCTGGTCCTCAACAAGTTATTAAACACAATATTTTACACAATGTCAGTGCGGATGCGGTGCTCACAAAGGTAGGGAGACTCACCCCACTCCCCAATGTTATGTTATGTTATGAGCATTTGTATCACGCGCAGATACTCAAGAGTGTCCCGGCGCGGCCTTGAGAACGGAAAGAGCGAAATTAGATGAAGAGAAAAGTTTTCAGATTTTTTTTAAACTGAAGAGGGTCCTGAATGCTGCGTAGAGCAAGAGGCAGCGCATTCCACGCTAGAACAGCCTTTAAAGCAAGGGAGCTGCCACCCGTCCTTTGCAACCGAAAGCGTGGGACATGAGCCAGCAAATGAGATGACGAACGCAGTTGTCTTGGGGACATGTAAAAGGAGAAGCGTTTTTGAAGATAGGTTGGTCCAAGGCCATAGAGGGCGCGTGGGAACAGTCCAGCCCGAACTGCCAGGCCAGGTCCTCCCTGGACTGGAAACAAGCATCCTGGGACTGGTTTCGGGGTAACATGCCTCATCAGCCAGGCTAGCTTGAATCAGTGGCAAAGTGAGCAAGGGACCCCCGTCTGGGCATACCCTGCCAACTTAGGGCGAACAAAGCAAACACAAGGAGATGATGGACAGAGTGCTGAAACCTTTCAGACACTCACCCCCAGTCACAGATCTGGGTTGAATCCATCATCATTCTTTAGCTCACTTCGCCACCCCAGTTTGGACCCACCCATATGCAAATCAGTCTTGACCCTGTGCCTCATGGGAACAGTCCAGCTCAAACTGCCAGGCCAGGTCCTCCCTGGACCGGAAACAAGCATCCTGGGACCGGTTTCGGGGTAACACCCCTCATCAGCCAGGCTAGCTTGAATGCAGTGGCAAAGTGAGCAAGGGACCCATGTCTGGGCATACCCTGCCAACGTAGGGCAAACACAAGGAGATGATGGACAGAGTGCTGAAACTTTTCAGACACTCACCCCCAGTCACAGATCTGGGTTGAATCCATTGTCATTCTTTAGCTCACTTCGCCACCCCAGTTTGGACCCAGCTATATGCAAATCAGTCTTGACCTTGTGCCTCATGGGAAAAGTCCAGCCCGAACTGCCAGGCCAGGTCCTCCCTGAACCGGAAACAAGCATCCTGGGACTGGTTTCAGGGTAACACCCCTCATCAGCCAGGCTACTTTGAATCCAGTGGCAAAGTGAGCAAGGGACCCACGTCTGGGCATACCCTGCCAACTCAGGGCAAACACAAGGAGATGATGGACAGAGTGCTGAAACTTTTCAGACACTCACCCCCAGTCACAGATCTGGGTTGAATCCATCGTCATTCTTTAGCTCACTTCGCCACCCCAGTTTGGACCCAGCCATATGCAAATCGGTCTTGACCCTGTGCCTCATGGGAACAGTCCAGCCCGAACTGCCACGTCAGGTCCTCCCTGGACCGGAAACAAGCATTCAGCATAATGCAACTGCTCCATGAACATGTTGTGTCTTGACCATGGACAAATCCATGCTGCCAGGGAGATACCATATCAGTAATGACCCTCTCAATCTAATTTACATAATTTTAGAATATATCACTGCGCAATGTTTACGTAGAAGGTCTTTTTTTACTGTTTAATCATTTTAATATTTTAATCGGGGAGATTTTAATGCCAAACTAGGCACCAATCACCCAGTGCTTTAGCTGTTCAAAGCACACCAGAAGGGTCATATGACTGGCAATTCTGACCGAAGTAGTGAACATTTATATAAGTACCTATCAGAATTTAAATTGTATAACTCAATGGAACTATAGGGAGATATTGACACTGAAACTCCAACTTTTACCGATCATAGATTATATCTTTGTCTCCCCCTTATGAGCACGTTAGCACGCTCAGTAGTTATTTCATGAAGTGCTTTTAGCGAACCAGTTCAGATGGGGTTCTGATGGATCTCTGGAAGGAGAACATCGAGTTCTAGGCACCCGTTATTACCAATGTGGTTAACAGTGCCATTACTAGTGGCCTCCCCAGTTCATGGCATAATGCCGTGATCATCCCCGTATATAAGAAAGGCTGTAGACAAGACCCCCGGTGTTACAGGCCAATCTCTCTCCTGAGATCCCAGCTTTGCTTTCCCCCCCCGAGGCTAATATTACAAATAATCTGTTTTTAATCTGCCCCAGGGATGAGACCTCTGTGCAAACTTTATAACATTTTGTTTTTTTCTGTAAATATTATGAACTTCAAACCAAGAAGTTTTTAAAACTAGTTCTTAAGCTTTATGGTTTCCATCAAAGAAAAACAGCTCTGTATTTCATGTGCTTGCTCCCGGTTTGTTGGTTTGTTTCTACGTGGGAGATTTTTTGAAGTCAGTATTATTTAAAGACACTTCAATGATTGTCTGATTTTTTTTTCCTCTTATCATTTAATACATTAACTGTATTCAAGATCACCTTTTAACTGATATTTATGTATTTAATGCTTTTATGATTGTTTTTAAATAATCTAATAAAGCCTTATGATGATGATGATGAATATATATTGGGATCACTGTTGATTAGGGAAATTGGCCTGTAAGAGTTAGACTCCACAGGGGATTTCTTTTCTCCAAAAATAAAACTATATTGGTTAAATTCCATGATTCACATATCATAGAAGAAACATCATTGTTGATTAGGTAAACTGGCTGGCAAGAACTAGACTCTAGAAGGATTTTTATTTTCTTCAGAAAATAAAACGATATTGGCCATATTCCATGATTCAGGTAGGCTGTATAGCCTGTATCCAATGCCCTTTAGTTGCCAGCAAGGTTTCACAAGGCTGTCATTCATTGTATGCCTACTCTATTGAAGATGAGGGTTCAGGTAGGGAACTGGTATATGGTGTCATATGGGGACACAGATTTTATCAGAGTGAGTCCAGGGTGACAGTCAGAAAGACTATATTCACTGTCCTCCAGCTAGTAGTAAGAAGCAGGAGGTAGGGCCCTGTACCATCAATCCTCACCCTGTGGTTGTGTCAGATCCCGCTCAGGGGTTCTCAGGGCACACAGGAGCTACTGGGTTTCAACAGTGGTCATAGGGGTAGTACAAGAAGCTTGAATGTTTGTGAGTAATGGCAGCATCATTGGTAAAATTACTGATCTAAAGGTTATGTAAAATTCAAGAAGTATGCTATCGTCCCCACCTGCCTTGTGAACAGGAAGAACCTGAGTGGGCTTCCCTAACTAACTCCATCACAATTGGAACTTTAGTACTGAGTGATTCCGCCTGAGGGGGGACTTGTAACTTCCTGAGTGCCCATCTTCTGTATATAGGTATTGATAATATGCTTGAAATACATATATAGGATACTGTCCACCCCATTATATTAAATCCCTTTGTGCATATATAATAGAATTTATGTTGTTAAAAGAGGTGTTCACCTTCATTTTTAAAGCTTATACTTTACTGATTGTCTCGCAAGACTAGTAAAAATGCAGAGGATGCCAAGAGGAGATAAACAGGTTGCCAAACGCCGCCCAGCTACCAGGTCACAAAGAACAAGTTACTTACCTTCAGTAACAATCTTTCTTGTGGACACTAACTGCAGATAATTCCCCTTGTGAATATTCCTCATGCATCAGACTGGATTCAGATGCTTTTAGAGCAGTACTCCTGTGCGCCGGTAGGTGGATCATGCTGTTCCGTTGCAAAGTTGTCCTGCTCCCTAAGTGACAACCAGAGCCACATTTAAGAGCTACCCATGTGCTCTGACAATAGTTGCTTTCGTAGGCTGTCAGTGCCCTCAGGCGCGGAGCCCATCAGCAGACTGCCATGGCCAATACTGGGACCTTTTCAGACGAAAAAGAGTCCAGTTCATGCAATGGAGAGGTGGACTGGCCAGTGAGGAATCTGAGACTAAACAGATTATCCACCAGAAAGATCATTACAGAAGGTGAGTGTAAGAAAGTAGGATCTGCTTTTATGGTTACCCCCACTTTTCGCCTAGTGCTATGCTGTTTCTGACTAGTCTGACTGGGATCCTGCTAATCAGGACCCCAGTCTCTGTGCTTTCTCCCCTAAATTGGTTATGGTGAGTACTTAAGTACATCCCAGATTGGCTTCTGGTGTACCCTTATAAGTCCCTAGTATATGGTACCCAGGGCATAGGTACACCAGGGTTCGCCAAAAGGCTGCAGCATGTATTATGCCACCCATGAGAGACCACTCAAATTGTGACTACGGGCCTGCCATTGCAGCCTGTGTACGCTGGTGCTAGCACCACTTACAACAGATATAGGATTCCCTATATCTGAGGTCACTGCACTTAAAACCTATAAGTCACCCTAAGCCAGGCCTTTCAATCCTGAAGGCAGGGTGCTCGGTTCTAAGTGTGAGGGTGCCCCTGCATGAGCGTTGTAGTACAAGATTCATTTCAAGACACCACTTCTTCTTCAACCGTCTGGGCATTCTGGACTTTGCTGGACCTTGCTCTGGGCTCTGAGACTGCAACTAGGAAGACTCCTGCTGCTCCTGGTCTGGTCATCCTGCAAGTCTGCTGCAACATCTGTGCCTGTGTTCCATACAGGAACCTTCCAAGACCTGTCGATATCCAAGACACCTGAAGGAATCTCCCTTAAAGTGAAGGAGTCACTTCCCTGCATCTGCAGGCACTGCAACAAAACTGACCGGTCTGCTGATCCCGAGCTCCCATGGTCTCCAAAAGGCTCAGCAACACAGGTGGTATTTTTTTACATCCCTCGAGTCCTGCCCTTTCCTCTCACCAAGTTTGAGGCCAGTATTCTTTGTCGGAGCCGCAGGAACCAAATACCTGTGCACCGCATCGACTTGCCGTTGTAAAGGTTTGTTGGATTCCTTCCTCCAAGATCTTCGGGCTCCAAGTAGCCCCAACCTCAATCATCTCCTGTGACCAAGATCTTTGTCCTCACTACATCACTTGCACAGTGGGCCTGCATTTTTGGTGAGCTACTCGAAGTCCTCTTGCAACTCCAGTGCCTCCGGCCTGTGGTTCCTCTTGACCGTCTTCTTTGATTACTGTGGGCTCCCCTGATTGCTCGGGGCCTGCCCTGACTCCCCTGCTTGTGGTGAGTCACCTGGACCTTGCTGGTTCTGACACTGCACCTTCTTCGCTTTCCACGTTGTTTGCAGTTGCCAAGGATTGTTGGTGCTCCCGACGGACACCGACCCCTCAACTCTTGACATCCAACGTGGGACAGCTCGTGTATGGCACCTGGTCTTCCACAGCATCGCCTGGTCCGTACAGCTGCAGCTCCAAGGTCACCGTCAGCTCTTCTGCAACACCCGACATCGGTGGGCATTCGTCTTCCGTGCCTTCTGGTCACTCCTGTGTGGCGTAGACTCTGTCCCCTCTGCTTGCAGGAACTTCTCATTGAGGAATCCACCTTTGGGTTCCACTGGACACTTTCGCCTTCTCCATCAGCGGCATCTTCCTGAAGTCCTCCATTGAGTTCGACTGCGGTTTCCGACACCACTTCACACCTATGCACCTGGCTTCCCCGGTGTAGGTATCCTGGTTCCTATGGTATCAACGGGTGGGGTGGCTCCCCAACCTTCTGTCTTCCACGGGGTTTCTTCAGGGTCCACTGGGAAGGGTCCTTCTTCTTTAAAATTGCAACCGCAACTTACTTATTGACTAGCATTGACCCCGCGGTCGTGTTCCCGCTCTGCACGCGGCCTCCATGGAGTTCCTGGTTACTTAACTCGGGTGGTTCCTTGGGTCCCCGGCACTTCTACGTCTTCTGGGTATAGTCTTGACTTGAGTCGTGGTTCACATACCACTATTTTAGTATATGATTTGGTCTCCCCCTGGCGACCACTGTGTATTCGTGCTACTTACCTGGTTTTATTGCAAAGTATTGTGTGCATTGTGTATATCTCCAGGTAGGAGATATCTATATGTGTTAGTGGTTGTCTTATAATAAAAAAATATTTTTATAAATACAATGTGTAGTTCTTTTTCACTTAATCTACACCTATAAGATTATGTTCTGGTAAAACAAGCTGCTTTACACTCCTTCTGGATTAACCTGAAGGCTGCTCTCCACAGCTACCACTTAGAGAGCTTTCTAAGGTTGTCTAGGACCACTAAAACCACCATAAGGTTTGTCTGGATTAGTGCAGGGAGCCCACTTACATAAGTGTGCACCATATACTAAGCCTGCTTCTCACAGTGAGTAACTTATTCTTCTCATTGATACTTCTATCAGCAGCTTTCGCACTTTGTAAAAATATACCACAGCAGTACCACTCCATATGGTGGGTATATGAACTGGACCTGCAGGACTGAGCAGGCAAAATGCCTCTTTCGACTGTCAAAGCAGTAGTGCTTCATGAACGTATGTACAGACTGTAGGAGAGTAGGATCTGCTTCTTATGGTTACCCCCACTTTTTGCTGATGTTTCACTGTTTTTCGACTTTAGTCTGGCTGGGGCCCTGCTATCCAGGACCCCAGCCTAGCTGCTTCCTCTCTAAATTGATTCCCTGTACCTTAGGTACACCACAGATTGGATTCTGGGGTGCCCTTATGAGTCCCTAGTATATGGTATACTATGTACCCAGGGAATAGGTACCCCAGAGGCCTACCAGGGGCTGAAGCATGTATTATGCCACCCCTGGGCAGCCTTCCAAAATGACACCACAGGACTGCTACAGCAGCCTGAGTGAGGTGGTGCATGCACCCCTTACTGAGATATAGGTTCACTATATCTCACCCTATCACTGCACATATAAACCTATCAGTCACCCCTATGGCAGGCCTTATCAATCCTGAAGGCAGGGTGCTTGGTTTTATGTGAGAGGGTGCCCCTGCATGAGCAGAGCCCTTCTGCAGCCTTCGGAATCTATTCTCCGGGGTTGTCTGTGATGCAGCCTGACCATATACTCTTAAGTGCATTATAACCTAGCGGTAAATGCTAACTTTGGGATGGCTGCACGGAAACATGTCGTGTTTGGTGTCAAACACCTTGGAATCATACCCCACACCAGTAACTTGTGTGGGAGTATGATCCCACCCTTCTAGAGGGAGAGACATGACAGCACCGGTATACCCGGTACCAGCTAACAGAGCCCTGGCATCACAAAATGGATGCTGCAGCCACAGACACGAGTCTGGCCTCCTGCTGCTGACCGAAACTCCGGCAGGGGAGGCCTGGACAATAGGTTTCCTGTCACAGGGAGGTGTTACCACCTCCCAGACAGGCTTTAGTGTATTGGGGCTGGGTGGGTGCACTCTCAGAGTGCTTTGAAGTCCTGCACTGGGGGCACATTTGGTGTCCCTGTGTATAGTCCAGTTCAAACCGGTTGCAGGGGCTACCAGCCCCTGCTCTGGCGCGAAACTGGACAAAGGAAATGGGTGTAGCCACCCCTCTTTCCAAACCCTCCCATAGGTGGGTCCCCTGAGTTAGTCCAACCCCTTCCTTGGGTATAAGATAGGAACCCCTGGCAACAGGACTTTAGATATCCCTGGACGAAACTCTGAAACTGAATCCTGGACCTTCGACGATCTGTTCAACGCCAGATGACTGAAGAATCTCCCTTGGAGTAAAGGAGTTACTCCCCTGCTTGGCAGGCACCAAAGACGCATCTGCCCGGTCTGCATCTCCGAAGCTCCCGCCGGACGCCGACAACTCTGCAGCCCAGGAGGTGAGTTTCCAGACTTCCCAGAGGCTGACCCGAGTCCCCAGCAAAGCTGAGACCCGTAGCCCTCGTGGGTACCGTGGAACCGGAACCCCTGGACACCGTGCACATTTGCAAGTGCATATGCTTCTTGTCGATCCTAGAGGCTGTGCTTTGGGTTACTTGTAGCCCTGACCCCGAGCAGGGAATCCATCGAAGATTGTTGGCCTACCCACTCCGAGTGACCCGTGGGCCGCCATTTTGTGATTCCTCTCGAGGTCCCTTTGCGATCCCTTGTTCTTCGACTTGTGGGTCCCTCAGAAGGACAACTCTACTTTCAATGGGCCTCCCTGGTTGCTCCAGGCCTGCCCTGACTCTCCCTCGCTTGGGGAGTCCCTCGGACCTCGCTGGTCCGCACCGAAGCCTTTGTTCTCTTCCTGCGTGGGTTGCTGTTGCTAAGGCTTGTTGTGTCCAATCCCGACACCGACACCGCAGCAAGCGACTTCCTTTGTGGGGCAGCTCAAATCCAGCTCCTGGTTGTCGTCGACGCCTCATGGTCCTCGTGGCTGCAGAGACAATCTTCACCTCTTCGAACTTGAAGCACCTGACATCGGTGGGCATTCGACTATCGTGCCCTGGTCACTGGCTAGTGACCCAGACTCTGTCCCCTCTGCTTTCAGGTTCTTCACATCTTCGATCCAGGCTTGGATCTCTTCGGACACTTCTCATCTTCCCGGCAGCAGCACTTTTCAGCAAGCTGCCATTGAAAACGACGGTGCGACCCGACACCATTTGACACCTGTGCACCCGGCTTCCCTGGGTGAGGTAACACGAGTACTCCGGTGCTCCGGTGGGTGTTGGCCCTTGAACCATCTAAGTCCAAAAGGGTTTGTTCCTAGTCCACTCCGAAGTGTCCCTAAACTTTAAAACTCTAACCGCGACTTTCCCCATAGAAGCTACCGGAGCTCGCGGCTGTGTTCAAACACTGCACACGTCCCCCGTGGGTCCCCTGTGTCACTACCTTGGGTGGTTCCTTGGGGTCCCAGCGATTCTACAGGCTCTAGGCCTTGTGTCTAGTCAAGTCGTGGTTCTTATACCACTTTCTTAATATATGGTTTGGTTCGCCCCTAGGGCCTATCGTATATTGTGCTAATTTACTGTGATATTTGAAGTGTAACATATGTGCTTTGACCTCTAGCCTCATAAAGAGACTAGTAGGGTGTGTTTAGAAATAAATACATATATTTTATATATATACCTGGTGTGGTCTCCTTTCATTTAGCCATTCAAGAGATTATAGACTGGTAAAACAAACAGCTTTACACTCCTTCAAGACTTAGCCTGAAGGCTGCTCTCCATAGCTACCACTAGGATAGCTTTCAATAAAGGTTGTCTTTAACCTATCATCAATAAGGGGTTGTTTGGACTGGTGCAAGGTGCCCACTATAACTAGTGGACAGCATATACCAGGCCAACTTCTCACACAGACACCCACGGAACCACCTGAAAAATGTCCAGGACAGGTACTCCGAATGATAGCGCAGTGGTAGCAGCCTTAGCTCTGGTGGAATGAGCTTGCAATCCTTGTGAAGGTGGCTTCTTCGCCAGTGTGTAGCAGATCTTGATGCAGTGAACAATTCCTTGGAAGATGGTCCTTTTTTGCACTGCTTTGCCCTTCTTCGCCCCACAGAGCCCTAGTAGAAGCTGATCATCCACCCGATGTTCTTTGGTTCAATCTATATAAAACCTTCGTGCTCTTTTAGGTTTCAAAAGATGGAGTCTCTGTTCCTCCTGAAAGGGATGAGTAGGAGCAAAGAATGCCAGAAGGTGGCAGCCTACAAAACATGAAATGGATTGACCACTTTGGCCGAAAGGAAGCTCGGGTCCTCAACACCAACTTATCTGGGAATAATGTTGTACTAGGTGGGTTGACAGAGTCTGCAGCACACTCACACACCTAGCTAATGGTATGGTGATGAGAAAGATCATCTTGAACATCAGACATCTTAATGGGCAACTGTGCAGCGGCTCAAAAGGGGTGCACATCATAAAAGTGAGAACTAAATTCAGGCATCACAAAGGGTTTTGGTGGAAACAAATGTTGCAAACCTTTCAAAAATCTAATCACAACTGGTGATTTAAATCAAGAAGACTGATTTGGCAACCATAAAAGAAAATGAAAGAGCCAACAGATAGCCTTTAACAGTGCCCAAAGCAAGTCCTTGCTGGGCCAGCGAGAAAACAAACAGCAAAACTTCAGACAGCTTGGCTCATAGTCGGTCAATTAATTGGGCATCACACCATGCCACAAATTAGTCCACACAACTGGAGTACACTGATTTTGTGGTAGGTCGCATTGCCAACAAGAGATCATCAATGACCTCATGGGAAAAGTCAAAGGAGGTCAACTGCCGCTGCTCACTCTCCAAGCATGTAGATACAAACCGTGCAGGCCCAGGTGCAGTACTCTGCCCTGCTGCCGCGATAGGACATCATCCCGTAGACGCAGCTTGATCGAGGACAGAAGCTCATGCCCTGGCTGGGTACCACACTCTCCTGTCCCATCCGGTGCCACTAGGATGACTTAGGCTCAGTAATTCCTGATCTTCTTCAGACCTCAGGGCAGGAGAGGCAGTGGCAGAAAGGCATACAGGAATCCCGAGCTCCTCTCTAAACGGAAAGCCTCTCCGAGAGAGAATCGCCTTGAAAACTCAATGTGCCAAAGTGATAACACTGCATTCTCGAATTTGGCACAAGATAGTACCAAGGTTCTCCCCATTGCTTGAAAATGCCCTGCGCCACCTCCGGATGCCACTGCCATTTGTGACCTGCTAAGCGTTGGAGGTTGAGCTCATCCGCCCTGGTGTTTAAAGATCCCTGCAGGGGGTTCACCACCAGAGAAAGGCCTTGGTGTCCAGCCACTTCCAGAAGCATACAGCCTCCTGGCACAAGACACAGAGACGAACCACCTCCCTGCTTGTTGCAGTACATGGCAGTGGTATTGTCCTGCACAAGTCCTCCGTTGATTATGGACAAGAAGGCCTTCAATGCCAAACGACTCATCCTCAACTCCAACAAATTGATGTAGGGTTGAGTCTTAGCCAGAGATAAAAGGCTTTTGATCGCAACCTCTCCCAGATGACCACCCAAACCCAGAATGGATGCATCCGTCACCACTGTTACATCTGGGTAAGGAGGGGAGAGCGATCTGTCACTGACCCACTCACAATTCAGTGCCCACTACTGAAGAGCCTTTGCAGTCTCCCCTGATCCTTTGCCCACAGGGACTTGAAGCCGCACTGCAAAGCCTGCATATGCCACCCGGAATGTTTGGCCAGCAGGATGCATAAGGTCAACAATCCTAGCAACCTCACTGTCATCTGCACTGAGATGCAGGACAGAGACTAAAACATAGGACTCCCTGTCATAGGAGAAAGGCACAAAACCATATCATATCCAGAATAGATTTGCATCTGTGAATAAGTCAGATGTGACTTTGGCGTGTTAATAGTGAACCCCAATGATGTTGGAAGGTTTGCCGTCATCTGGAGGTGGTTGATAACTGCCTGGGGCAAGTCCACCCTGAGGGTGGTGGATGATGTGACGGGGTGGAAGGAAAAGGGGGGGTGTAGGGTGGGAGAACCCAATTGACGGATGTGAAGGCCAGCCACCCTTGGAGGAAATATCAGATCCTGCCTCTGACAGGGTGACTGTGTGCTGGCACGAGCACACTAAAACAATTTGCAGCTGCCGCTGGAAGAGGGGCAGCGAACTGAGCTGCATGTAATTCTTGTCATACCAGGCATTGTCTTTAAAAAACACAGCCTCAACTACGAAAGAGCTGAAAGGCCTGGTGGGCTCAAAGAGGGTTCTGCCATTGCTGAAACTGGAATGTGTTAGACTTGGCATCTTTTGGCGTGTCTCCCCTGACTTTTTGCTTTCTGACCTCCCGGTTTTGACTCTGTTTTTGCTGGTGTAATGATTCTGCGCACTTTCCTCACTGCTGTCCAGTGGGAAAGTGCAAGTGCTCCTGTATAAAATGTGTTATGGATTGGTGTTTCCATGATTGGCCTATTTGGTTTATATGTCAGTCCCTTGTAAAGTGCACTGCGAGTGCCAGGGCCTATAGACCAAATGCTGTTGGTGGGCTGCAGCACTGGATTGTGCCACCCACGCAAACAGCCCGTAAAGTGTAACTCGGGCCTGCCATCGCAGAGCCTGTGCGCAGCCTGGGGCTGCCATGTCGACTTGGCAAGTGCACACACTTGCAAGTCCCTAAACCTTCCCTTTTCTACATGTTAGTCACCCCTAAGGTAGGCCCAAGGTACCCCTGTGGGCAGGGTGCGTTGTATGCGAAAGGTAGGACATGCCCTGGTGTGTGTGGGATGTCCTGATAGTGAATTACAGCCTAGTTCGTTTTTCACTATTGCAAGGCTACCTGTTCCCCCTAGGCCAGAACGGGCAGTTTTGATTATTACAGCTTCAAATCAAATCAAATAAACTTTATTCGATTTTTAGTAGAAAAAATCATAAAAGTTACACAATAAAGAATATACAATCTACTGTTTTAAAAGGCTAATACCTTACATATATACATCTTAAAATATCACTAAAATCTTAAAATCACATCCTTAATTACTCGGTGCCCCGTGTGTTCTAAAAATCAATCTGTCTCATGCTATGTTTCCCATGTAATACTTTTCCTTTTTTTCAAAATGGCCTTCAAGAGACCAGACATGGCTCCCACACAGTAAACATTGTCCAATCTTTGTAAGTAGAGGAAGGCAGGTCGACATTGTCTCCATCCCCCGCCCTTCAACATTGGCAAAATCCATCTAGATCTTTCTACTTTATAAAATTTACAAAATAAAATCACATGTATAGTCGTTTGGGGAGACATTTCATCACAGGGGCATCTACAAAGCTTGCTGTTCCAATCATTTTGTATAGGGAAGCTAACTAAACGGTGGAAGTTATCGAATCTTAATCTAGTGAGGACAAACCTATCATAACTTCCTAAGCACCATTCCAAATAAGGTTGAATGGTGGGACATACAAGAGTTATCTGATGTTTAATAACTGTATTTTTATACATTTCTGAAGCTGCCCTTAAAGATTCCAGGTGATCCTGACAAAGAGCTTTAAGCTCCTTCCTAGAAATTGTGGTCAGTGTAGCAGGGTTTCTATAAAAATCAGGTTTTCCCATGTCTATTAAAAAGCTTCTGATGTACCTTAGCCATAAAATCTTGTTTGCGTAAGTTAAACTCATAGCATCACTTATAATCTCTCTATTTAACTGTGTGTGATATGATGTCCAAACTCTGTGCCATAACAACAATGGCTGCATCTTTATCAGGTCTGAAATGTATGGAATCCCCAATTCGCTATGGCAATTATAAACTGATGTACTCTGTGGGATTGCTAATATAAATCGTAAAAACTTATTTTCCTCTTTTTGTAATGTAGCCACGTCCTGATAACCCCAGACACCAGCCCCGTACATTGCTACACTTATACATTTTGCTTTGTAGATTTTAAGGAGGATCCCCGGGGTCTTTTACCCATTTTAATAGAAAAATTCATCAGTGCCCCAATTGACCTTTTAAAAGAAGAGTTCTACTTTTGACCGCTGGACTCCATGATCCAGCATGATCCAGTAGTACACCCAGATAGGAAAATGTGTTGGTTGCCTCTATCCTAGCTTTTCCCACAGGGAGACTTTTGCAACTTTTTCTCCCTTTCCCACATGTCATCACAAAGGTCTTCTTAATGTTAAGTTTCAGGCCCCGGCTATCCATAAAACCAATGTATGCATTAAGAGCACTCTGAAGACCCAGCTGTGTTCTGGCCATAAGCACTGCGTCGTCCGCGTAAAGAAGTGATACTATGGGCTTGCTGTTATAGTAAGGTGGATCTTTTGTCCTGACCGTTAACTCATCTTCCAATGCGTTAGTATATAGTGAGAAGAGGAACGGAGCCAGGACGCACCCCTGCCTCACGCCCTTTTCTACCGGAAATGACGCAGTGCACTCACCCCCAATTCCATGTCTCACTTTTGCCGAGGCCCCCTTATATAATTGCCTCAAAAACTGAACTAAAATAGGGTCTACCTTTAATTCCTGTAAAATGTCCCAGAGTCTATCGTGGTTTACGCAATCAAAAGCGGACGTAAGGTCCACAAATGCTACGTACATTTTCCCTTCTTTAGCTTGGGTGTATTTCCCTGATATCATTATAAAATTCAATACCTGCTCAATAGTCCCCAGCCCCTGTCTAAAACCATACTGCACTTTACTTAAGATGTTATTGTCCTCCGCCCAAGTTTGTAGTCTATTCAGGACTATTCTGCCTACTACCTTAACCAGGAGTCCAAAAGGGATATCGGGCGGTAACAAGCAGGGTTATCGCGTTCTCCTCTTTTTAAAAATTGGGATGATCACGGATTCAGACCACGTCTTGATGAAGCCCTTCTCGCAGCATGCATTCAGAACCTGTGTCAGCAAAGGGGACCATAGTGCTGGAGAGTGTTTAAATAAATCCATGGGCACTCCGTCTGGCCCAGGTGCCTTTCCACCTTTACTTTCATTAATAGCTGCAGTGACTTCATCTAGTGTTATATTTATCCCAATGGTCACAAAACTATCCAGCCCATCTTGTAACTGTAGATCATAATCAGTTGTGCATTTATCTGCCCCCCTGGAACTATACACCCTAGAAAAGAATTTGATCCAAGACTCCTCGTCTATTGCAACTTCGATCCTGGGTCCCTCGTTATTTACAAAAAATGGAGCATTTACTGCCCGCCAGAACATAGTACTGTCCCTTTTCATTGAAGCCTCATAAAGCGAGTCCCATGCCTCTTCTTTTATTTCTTTTTCCTATTTTTCCTAGCCAGATTATAATTCTTTCTACATGCACTAATTTCCTCCTTATTTCTCCCATCTTTGTGGAGGGCGCCCTTCAGCATGTTATATGCTTTCGTACACTTTGTATCAAACCACCCATTAGTCGTTATTTGGGATGTCATCTTTTTGCTCCTAGAGAGTTTTGGATCTCCAGAGTAATAGAGGAATAAGCCCTCAAAATATCACTATAGTCTGCACTCTCTTGTAAACATACCGTTAAATGTTCATTAGCATTAATTACAATTTGTTTCATCAATTCTTCAACTTTGATTTTTTTCCCCCATCGTAAAGAATAGCCATTTTGGCGTGCTAGGGTAATATTTTGTGACAGTGCCAGATAACTACAATTTGGTTGTTCAACTTGCACACACTTGCAAGTCCCTAAACCTTCCCTTTTCTACATGTTAGTCACCCCTAAGGTAGGCCCAAGGTACCCCTGTGGGCAGGGTGCGTTGTATGCGAAAGGTAGGACATGCCCTGGTGTGTGTGGGATGTCCTGATAGTGAATTACAGCCTAGTTCGTTTTTCACTATTGCAAGGCTACCTGTTCCCCCTAGGCCAGAACGGGCAGTTTTGATTATTACAGCTTATAATCCTAACTGACCCCGGGAACATGGTAGAAATTCGAGTTTAGTATGCCTGGACTCAGAATGATAAAATGCATATTTTAGTGAAGTTGGTTTTAACATTCTGTGTTTGAAAATACCACTTTTAGAAAGTGGGTATTTTCTTGTCTAACCATCCAAGCCTGCCTCTGCGAGGTTGTGTATTCCTTGTCTGGAGTGTGAGTGACAGGGGCTGGGGGATGCCAGGAGACAGGGTGAGTCAGCACAGGGCTGAATAGCAAGATCTACATGTAGATGGGTGGGAGGGGTTGCACCTGGGCCCTGAATAGGACAGTGCCTTCCCTCCACAATGCTGGCTCCACCTCCTGTGGTGCGTCTGATGTCCCTGGCCTACTCACTGAAAGAAGGGACGGAGACTTGTCAACAAAGTGCTCCAGAACTGGTTTGGACTAGGCAAAGGCCTCTCTGCCGTCAGAGAACAAAGGAATTTGGGATACAAATATTGGGGCCCTGACACCATGAATTTAGATCTCGCTGGAATCAAGGAACCTGCCAAGACGAAGAGCTGGAAGAGCTGCCAGGAGGAGTACTGCCCCTTTGCCGTGTTGTTGCTTTGTTGGGTTGGCCTGCAGCTGCTGCTTCTGCCTTGGGCAGTGAAAGGAAGGAACTTTCTACAAACTTGTGCTGAGTATCTCCAAGGGCCTGGAACCGAGCTGGCCTCCTGTTAAGAAGTCTCAGGGACTGCAAAGACTTCACAAGCCTCTGGGTACCGCTTCTGGAACGCTGTTTCAGTTGCCACAGAGGAAGGGAACCGCAACCGACTCCGTCAACCGAATCCATCCCTGGCCGGGTGACCTGTTTGCACCGCAGACCGCATCGCCCGCATCGCCCCGCATCGCAACCCTGGTCTCACCGTGGCGACGTCCGACGCCGCCAACACCGAGCCGCTGCTTGCACCGTGACCTGTGGGCACCGCAGTTCGCATTGCATCGCTTCACTGGAACCAGCCGGACCCGACCGACGCAGTCGCTGCAACTGGCTCAAGAGTCGTGACCGCATCGCATTTGGGGCACCGCTCGCACGTCTGCGACGCACCGCTCCGACTCGCACCGCTGTCCGACGCCAGCTCCCGCACTCCGGCTTGGTCGCCTGCATCGCAACCTGTCAGCACCGCATCGAGCATCGTCTCACCCTGCATCGCACGCCTTGGACTCACCGACTCGCGTCTACACGACGCTCATCGAGCCGCTGCCTGCACCGCATCGAGGGACACCGCACCTTGCATCGCTCCGTCTTGCACCGCAACCGCGACGAACGCCGACCGGCTCGTACACTCCGTACCAGCCACAACGAGAAAAGGTACTGTGACCGAGTCTGTTCACGACTCTGCTGGCCCGTATCGACGCGGTCGGCTGGAATCAATCAATCAATCAATCAAGCATTTATAAAGCGTGCTACATACCCGTGAGGGTCCCAAGGCGCTAGGGGGGGAGGGTTGCAGCTAGAGGTCGAAGAGCCAGGTCTTGAGTAGTCTCCTGAAGGTCTGTGGGTCCTCTGTCTGCCGAAGGTGGAGGGGAGGGAGTTCCAAGTCTTGGCGGCGCGGTAGGAGAAGGATCTGCCTCCGGAGGTGGTTCTGTGGATGCGTGGGACGGCGGCCAGGGAGAGGTCGGCGGAGCGGAGTCTCCTGTTGGGTGCGTAGAATGATAGTCAGTTGTTGAGGAAGGCCGGGCCGGTGTTGTGGAGTGCCTTGTGTGCGTGGGTGAGGAGCTTGAAGGTGATTCTTCTGTCGATGGGAAGCCAGTGCAGGTTTCTCAGGTGGGGGGTGATGTGGTCTCGGCGGGTGACGTTGGTGATCAGGCGGGCGGAGGCGTTCTGGATTCTTTGAAGTCTGCTGATGAGTTTGGCCGGGCTCCGGCGTAGAGGGCGTTGCCGTAGTCGAGTCTACTGCTGATGAGGGCGTGTGTGACGGTCTTTCGTGTGTCGGTGGGGATCCATTTGTAGATCTTGCGGAGCATGCGGAGGGTGTAGAAGCAGGTTGATGAGACGGCGTTGATCTGGTTGGCCATGGAGAGTTTCGAGTCGAGGATGACTCCCAGATTGCGTGCGTGGTTGGTTGGTGTGGGAGCGATGCCCAGGGAGGTGGGCCACCATGAGTCGTCCCAGGCTGATGGGTTGGGTCTGATGATGAGGATCTCTGTCTTGTCTGTGTTGAGTTTGAGCCGGCTTTCTTCCATCCAGTCGGCGACAGCCTTCATGCCGCGGTGGAGGTTGGCTTTGGCGGTGCGGGGTTCGTTGGTGAGGGAGAGGATCAGTTGGGTGTCGTCGGCGTAGGAAATAATGTTGAGGTCGTGGAGTCTGGCGATGCGTGCGAGCGGGGCCATGTAGATGTTGAAGAGCATCGGGCTGAGGGATGATCCTTGAGGGACACCGCAGATCGTCTTGGTGACTTCGGAGTGGAACAGGGGGAGGCGGACTCTTTGGGTTCTGTCGGAGAGGAAGGAGGTGATCCAGTCCAGGGCCTTGTCGCGAATCTCTGCGTTGTAGAGGCGTGTACGCAGTGTGTGGTGGCATACGGTGTCGAAGGCAGTGGAGAGGTCGAGGAGGATGAGGGCTGCTGTCTGCCCGTTGTCGAGCAGGAGTCTGATGTCGTCCGTGGCGGCGATGAGGGCGGTCTCGGTGCTGTGGTTCTTGCGGAAGCCTGACTGGGAGGGGTCGAGGATGTTGTTGTCTTCTAGGTAGCGGGTGAGCTGGGTGTTGGCGATCTTTTCGATGACCTTAGCTGGGAACGGAAGAAGGGAGATGGGCCGGAAATTCTTAAGGTCGCTCGGGTCCGCCTTGGGTTTCTTCAGTAGGGCGTTGATCTCGGCGTGTTTCCAGCTCTCAGGGAAGGTTGCGGTCTTGAAGGAGAGGTTGATGATGTTGCATAAGTGGGGTGCGATGGAGCTGTCGGCCTTGTTGATGATGTGGTGGGGAAGGGGGTCGGATGGGGCGCCTGAGTGGATGGAGTTCATCGTCTTGCTGGTGTCCTCGGTGGTAGTGCTGGTCCATACAGTGAGGTGCTCGTGGTCGGTGGGTATTGGAGGGGCCGGGGTGGTGAGGTTGGCAGGGTCTGAGCGTGGGTTGAAGCTGTTGTGAATGTCGGTGATCTTGCGGTGGAAGAAGGCAGCGAGGGCGTCGCAAAGGGCTTGTGACGGGGGGATGTCGTTGGTGCAGGAGCTGGAACTGTTAGACTCTGGGGTTTTCAGCATCGCGGTAGGCTCGGACGGAGCTACTGACTCGTACGAACTTTGTTTTTGAACTATTCCTGCAAAGAAGAAGTTACCTTATCAAGCATTCATTTTTAAAGTATAGTATTGTGGATCTTTGTCGTAATTGGTCTTGTCTTGAGTATATAAAAATATTGGTTATTTTTCTAAACTGGTGTGGTGCCCGTTTGTAGTGCTTACACTGTATTACTGTTGGTTATGTGCAAATGCTTTACACATTGCCTCTGAATTAAGCCCGACTGCTCGTGCCAAGCTACCACGAGGGTGAGCAGGGGTTACTTCACGAGTGTAACACCCTTACCCTGACTAGGAAGAAGGGTCCCTACTTGGACAAAGGTGCAAGCCCTTGCCAACTAGAGATCCCATTTCTAACATTGGTTGTCAGCGGTGAGGATAGGACTTGTGTTTGCACTTGACTCACAGTGATTGGTGTGCACTACTACCATATCGCAGACCATTACGTACCACATACTGGTCCTTTTTCTTTTGGCCTATTTTTGATCTTGCCAGTTTTCAACTCACTACTTTTGTCATGCCTGACACAGCTGCATCATCCGTTGCATCTCTGGAAATTATCTTTGAGGAGGATAGGTTGGAAACCTACGCCGTAAAGGAACTACGGGCAATTTGTAAAAACCTGAAAGTCCAAATTAAAGGCCTCACAAGGAAGGAGGAGCTACAGAAGGCGCTGAGGGCCTGGGTAGCAGCCAGACATGCCAGTGGGCAGCCTGGTAATCTCAGTGAGGAGGTGGAGGAGCCTATTTCCAGGGTGGATATGTTTTTGGGTAGGGGGAACCCGCCAGGTCAGGCAGCAGCAGTCTGTCCCCAGAGGAGCTGGAGGACAGGCGGGAGGCGAGGCAGTTTGAGCTACAGAAGCTCAGGCTGGAGAGTGAGCGGGAGGAGAAGAGATTGGCCATGGAGGAGAGGAAGATGTTCTTAGAGCATGAGAGAGAACTGAAGGAGCTAGAACTTAGGAGTAAGTCAGGCTCAGATGGTGGCAGCAATTCGTCCAGAAAGGCAGACAGGATTGTGCACATTCCCAAGAACGTAGGCAAGGAGTTCAAGAAGGGGGATGACATACAAAGGTGGTTTCAGGGTTATGAGGCAGCCATACACATGAATGGGGTCCCTGAGGAGAATTGGGGAGCAGGATTGTGGCCACTTTTTCCTGAAGAAGCAAGGGATGCTCTGATAGCTTTGGGTAAGGGGTATCACCTCACCTATGCTGACATGAAGGATGCCCTTCTCACGAAGTATGGTCTTACTCCTGAAAAGTACAGGAAACAGTTCAGGTCCAGTAAGAAGTCTGATGCCAACACTTGGTTGGAATGTGTGGATGTGTTCTGCAGGTCGCTGGATGGTTGGGTAAAGGGCAGTAGTGTAACAGATTTTCAGGGGCTCTACAACTTGATTGCATGGGAGCTCTTGTCTAGTCTATATTTTGCAGATCTGCGCCAGCACCTAGTTGATAGTAAGCTAACTGACCCCAGGAAGCTTGCTATGGAAGCGGACCGCTGGGTGAGTACCAGGGTCCACAAGAAAGCGTTTGGGGAGACTCAGCCAAAGGTGGGCAGGGTCCCCAGCAGAAAGGTGGGGGGGACAAGGGTAAAGCACAGGAGTTCTCTAAAGGGCCCCAAACTAGTACCCAGGGTAAAGGTTCCCAGCCCCCGGTGATAAGAAGAAAGGGGTCTCTACAGGGAAGCCTGTTGAGACCGGCCCCACGTAAGTGTTATGCATGTGACCAGGTAGGTCACTTTAAGAGGGACCCCAAGTGCCCAAAGGGACACAGCCACCCACCGGTGGACAGTCCAAAGTGTTGGCTAGTGTAGCGCTTGGGGAGGAGGGGTGCCCACAGGAGGGTGGGGATCCCGCAGAAATGACCCTTGTCTCACTAGGGGACAGTGAGATGGTCCCAGGAAACCAGGTGCCCCCTAACACAAAGAAATATAGCACCTGGGTGACCATTAATGGGAACAGGGTAGAGGCTCTCAGAGACACTGGAGCCAGTGTGACCTCAGTCCGGTGTCACCTGGTGTCTGAGAAGCAAGTAGTCCCCGGGCATTCCACCAAGTAGTTGCTGTAGACAACTCAGAGCGCCAATGTATGGTGGCGCAGGTTCCCTTTGAATGGGGGGTCTCAGGTCCCTTGAGGGTGGTTGTGAGCCCTACCATGCCTGTAGATTGTCTGCTAGGAAACGACCTGGAGCAGTCCTCATGGAAGGAGGTTGAGCTCAGGTCTCACTTGGAGATGCTTGGGTTGCCAGAGTGGGCATGCGTGTCTACGCGGTCAATGGCAGCCAGAAAGGGTGATCAAGAGGACTTGGAGCCTGGAACAGTGGCCCAAGTCCCTGCCAAGAGAAAGGGCAGGGGGCGCGGGAACCGGCCCCCGAAGTTCCCACGGACCGGTAGGAGGCGGACCTCGAGGGGGACGCCCCGGTGCCTACAGGGGAGCAGGTAGCCGAACTGGGAGACATCTCTGAGCTGACCCATTGGCAGCAAGAAGGGGGTCCCACCAGGGAGGAGTTCTGCCGGGAGCAGAACGAGTGCCCTACTCTGGATGGTCTGCGGTGGCAGGCTGCAGACCAGGCAGCTGGTAATCAGTCCGGGTTACATCTGATCTACTGGGAGAGTGGTCTCCTATACAGTGAGCCTAAGGTTGCTGAGCCTGGGTCAGCCCGTGTGCTGGTGGTACCCCAGCGCTTCAGGACCTTCCTACTGGGTCTGGCTCATGACGTGCCTTTGGCAGGACATTTGGGGCAGGACAAGACCTTTGACAGGCTTGTCACCCACTTCTTTTGGCCCCAAATGCGAAGGTAGTCAGATGCACACTGTAGGTCTTGCCAAACTTGCCAGGCAAGTGGTAAGAGTGGGAGGAAGGTCAAAGCTCCTCTCCAACCTTTTTCTGTTGTTGGAACACCCTTTGAAAGGGTAGGGATGGATATTGTGGGGCCACTGGACCCCAAGACAGCCATGGGCAACAGGTACATCCTGGTCTTGGTGGACCATGCCACCCGGTACCCGGAGGCAATCCCTCTCAGGACAACGACGGCGCCAGTGGTGGGCCGGGCGTTAATGGGGATCTTTTCCCGTGTGGGATTCCCCAGAGAGGTGGTTTCTGATAGGGGGACCAATTTCATATCGAAGTATATGACATCCCTGTGGAAGGAGTGTGGTGTAACCTACAAGTTCACCACTCCTTACCACCCACAAGGAAACGGTCTGGTGGAGAGATTCAACCAAACCTTGAAAGGCATGATCAAGGGTCTAACAGAACCCATGAGGCGTAAGTGGGACGTCCTCTTGCCATGCCTACTCTTTGCATACAGGGAGGTGCCTCAGAAGTCTCTTGGGTACAGCCCCTTTGAGCTCCTATATGGCCACCCTGTCAGAGGACCTCTGAGTTTGGTAAAGGAAGGCTGGGAAGCAGCTCCCAGGAAAACTCCCCAGGATGTATTTAGCTACATGCTGGCCTTTAGAAACCAAACTGCCCACTTCAGGAAACTCTCTCAGGCGAACCTAGAAGCAAGCCAGGAAGAAATGAAGAGATGGTATGACCAGAATGCCACTCTGGTCGAATTTCAACCTGGGCAAAAAGTGTGGGTCATGGCCCCAGTGGCACCTTGTGCCTTGCAGGACAAGTGGACTGGGCCATATGAGGTAAAGGAGCGCAAAAGTGACGTCACCTACCTGGTGGATTTGCAAGCTCCAAGGAACCCTTTGAGGGTCCTTTACGTGAACCGCCTCAAGCCCCACTTCGAGAGGTCCGAAGTGAGTATGCTCTTGGCGACAGATGATGGGGTGGAAGAGGAGAGTGAGCCTCTCCCTGACCTCCTGTCTACCAAGGAGCATGATGGGTCAGTAGAGGGTGTGATCCTCTCCCCTACTCTGACTCAGGAGCAGCAGGGGGACTGTCGCCAGTTGTTGGGACAGTTCGCCCCACTGTTCTCTCTGACCCCCGGTGTTACTCACTGGTGTACCCATGACGTGGACACTGGTGACAGCCCTCCTGTGAAGCACAAGATTTACAGGTTGACTGACCGGGTCAGAGCCAGCATCAAGGAGGAGGTCTCTAAGATGTTGGCGTTAGGGGTGATTGAGCCCTCCCACAGCCCTTGGGCCAGCCCAGTGGTCTTGGTCCCAAAGGCTGCTGCGCCCGGTGCCACTCCAGAACTCCGGTTTTGTGTGGACTGCCGTGGGCTCAATGCCGTCACCAGGACTGACGCGCACCCCATCCCCAGAGCTGATGAGCTCATTGATCGGTTGGGAGCTGCCCGGTTCCTCAGCACGTTTGATTTGACATCTGGGTACTGGCAGATTGCCCTAACCGATGGGGCCAAGGAGAGATCAGCATTCTCAACCCCAGAAGGTCATTACCAATTCCGGGTGATGCCCTTTGGGTTGAAGAATGCCCCTGCCACCTTTCAGAGGTTGGTCAATCAGGTGTTGGCTGGGCTGGAGGATTTCAGTGCCGCCTACCTGGATGACATTGCTGTGTTCAGTTCCAGCTGGGAAGAACATTTACAGCACCTTGAGAAAGTGTTGAGGGCTCTGCAAGGTGCAGGCCTCACGATCAAGGCCAGTAAGTGCCAGATCGGGCAGGATTCTGTGGTGTACTTGGGACACCAGGTAGGAAGCGGCCAGGTGGCGCCCTACAACCCAAGATTGACACCATTCTGGCTTGGGAACCCCCAAGACCCAGACAGAGGTGAGAGCCTTCTTAGGTCTCACCGGTTACTATAGGAGATTTGTTAAGGGCTATGGCACCATCGTTGCCCCCTTAACAGAGCTGACCTCTAAGAGGCAGCCCAGGAAAGTGATCTGGACTGAGTCCTGCCAGAAAGCTTTTGATGCCCTGAAGGCAGCCATGTGCACGGCGCCCGTGCTCAAGGCACCTGACTTCTCCAAGGAATTCGTCGTGCAGACTGACGCTTCAGAGCATGGTGTGGGAGCGGTGCTCTCACATCTGAACGAAGAGGGCCTGGATCAGCCTGTAGTCTTCCTTAGCAGGAGACTACTTCCCAGGGAACAGAGGTGGAGTGCCATAGAAAGAGAAGCTTTTGCTGTGGTCTGGGCACTGAAGAAGTTGAGACCATACCTGTTTGGGACTCACTTCCGGGTTCAGACAGACCACAGGCCCCTCAGATGGTTGATGCAAATGAGGGGTGAGAATCCAAAACTGCTGAGGTGGTCCATCTCCCTACAGGGAATGGACTTTACGGTGGAACACCGTCCTGGTACAGAACACGCCAACGCAGATGGTCTGTCCAGGTTCTTCCGCCTTAGTGAAGAGAACTCCCATGGGGTTGGGTAGTTCTCCCTACTTTCAGCTGGAGGGGACATGTGTTAGACTTGGCATCTTTTGGCGTGTCTCCCCTGACTTTTTGCTTTCTGACCTCCCGGTTTTGACTCTGTTTTTGCTGGTGTAATGATTCTGCGCACTTTCCTCACTGCTGTCCAGTGGGAAAGTGCAAGTGCTCCTGTATAAAATGTGTTATGGATTGGTGTTTCCATGATTGGCCTATTTGGTTTATATGTCAGTCCCTTGTAAAGTGCACTGCGAGTGCCAGGGCCTATAGACCAAATGCTGTTGGTGGGCTGCAGCACTGGATTGTGCCACCCACGCAAACAGCCCGTAAAGTGTAACTCGGGCCTGCCATCGCAGAGCCTGTGCGCAGCCTGGGGCTGCCATAGTCGACTTGGCAAGTGCACACACTTGCAAGTCCCTAAACCTTCCCTTTTCTACATGTTAGTCACCCCTAAGGTAGGCCCAAGGTACCTCTGTGGGCAGGGTGCGTTGTACGCGAAAGGTAGGACATGCCCTGGTGTGTGTGGCATGTCCTGATAGTGAATTACAGCCTAGTTCGTTTTTCACTATTGCAAGGCTACCTGTTCCCCTAGGCCAGAACGGGCAGTTTTGATTATTACAGCTTATAATCCTAACTGACCCCGGGAACATGGTAGAAATTCGAGTTTAGTATGCCTGGACTCAGAATGATAAAATGCATCTTTTAGTGAAGTTGGTTTTAACATTCTGTGTTTGAAAATACCACTTTTAGAAAGTGGGTATTTTCTTGTCTAACCATCCAAGCCTGCCTCTGCGAGGTTGTGTATTCCTTGTCTGGAGTGTGAGTGACAGGGGCTGGGGGATGCCAGGAGACAGGGTGAGTCAGCACAGGGCTGAATAGCAAGATCTACATGTAGATGGGTGGGAGGGGTTGCACCTGGGCCCTGAATAGGACAGTGCCTTCCCTCCACAATGCTGGCTCCACCTCCTGTGGTGCGTCTGATGTCCCTGGCCTACTCACTGAAAGAAGGGACGGAGACTTGTCAACAAAGTGCTCCAGAACTGGTTTGGACTAGGCAAAGGCCTCTCTGCCTTCAGAGAACAAAGGAATTTGGGATATAAATATTGGGGCCCTGACCCCATGAATTTAGATCTCGCTGGAATCAAGGAACCTGCCAAGACGAAGAGCTGGAAGAGCTGCCAGGAGGAGTACTGCCCCTTTGCCGTGTTGTTGCTTTGTTGGGTTGGCCTGCAGCTGCTGCTTCTGCCTTGGGCAGTGAAAGGAAGGAACTTTCTACAAACTTGTGCTGAGTATCTCCAAGGGCCTGGAACCGAGCTGGCCTCTTGTTAAGAAGTCTCAGGGACTGCAAAGACTTCACAAGCCTCTGGGTACCGCTTCTGGAACGCTGTTTCAGTTTCCACAGAGGAAGGGAACCGCAACCGACTCCGTCAACCGAATCCATCCCTGGCCGGTGACCTGTTTGCACCGCAGACCGCATCGCCCCGCTTCGCATCGCAACCCTGGTCTCACCGTGGGCGACGTCCGACGCCGCCAACACCGAGCCGCTGCTTGCACCGTGACCTGTGGGCACCGCAGTTCGCATCGCATCGCTTCACTGAACCATCCGGACCCGACCGACGCGGTCGCTGCAACTGGCTCAAGAGTCGTGACCGCATCGCATTTGGGGCACCGCTCGCACGTCTGCGACGCACCGCTCCGACTCGCACCGCTGTCCGACGCCAGCTCCCGCACTCCGGCTTGGTCGCCTGCATCGCAACCTGTCAGCACCGCATCGAGCATCGTCTCACCCTGCATCGCACGCCTTGGACTCACCGACTCCGTCTACACGACGCTCATCGAGCCGCTGCCTGCACCGCATCGAGGGACACCGCACCTTGCATCGCTCCGTCTTGCACCGCAACCGAGACGAACGCCGACCGGCTCGTACACTCCGTACCAGCCACAACGAGAAAAGGTACTGTGACCGAGTCTGTTCACGACTCTGCTGGCCTGTATCGACGCGGTCGGCTGGAACTGTTAGACTCTGGGGTTTTCAGCATCGCGGTAGGCTCGGACGGAGCTACCGACTCGTACAAACTTTGTTTTTGAACTATTCCTGCAAAGAAGAAGTTACATTATCAAGCATTCATTTTTAAAGTATAGTATTGTGGATCTTTGTCGTAATTGGTCTTGTCTTGAGTATATAAAAATATTGGTTATTTTTCTAAACTGGTGTGGTGTCCGTTTGTAGTGCTTACACTGTATTACTGTTGGTTATGTGCAAATGCTTTACACACTGCCTCTGAATTAAGCCCGACTGCTCGTGCCAAGCTACCACGAGGGTGAGCAGGGGTTACTTCACGAGTGTAACACCCTTACCCTGACTAGGAAGAAGGGTCCCTACTTGGACAAAGGTGCAAGCCCTTGCCAACTAGAGATCCCATTTCTAACAGAAAC
Source organism: Calotriton arnoldi (assembly GCA_963921515.1). Classification (NCBI taxonomy): domain Eukaryota; kingdom Metazoa; phylum Chordata; class Amphibia; order Caudata; family Salamandridae; genus Calotriton; species Calotriton arnoldi. The sequence continues at coordinate 29,795 of CAWUFW010003522.1, forward strand.
CATGACCACTGAGGAGCTAAAATTGTTGGTGGAATTGTCTGGTGGGGGCAGAAAGGCCCAAGGAACATGCTTGTGGCACGCCTTTCCCTGAACTGGTCCAGGAGCGAATCTGCTTTGTTGCCAAAGTGGTGAGAGCTGTCAAACTGCTTGCCCATCCCAGATGCATGGACATCCTCGGAAAAGCCTATAGACCTCTTCCAGGTATGGTGCTGAAGTGCCAAACTGGTACCCAATGCTCTACTTAAGCAGCTGGTTATGTCCAAGCTAGAATGTTCTACAAATTTTGCTGCATTGCGACAATCCTGAACAGTTTGAGTGAGGGACACACAAAGGTTGTCCAGAACAGCAGTCATAGCTTGTGCCACCATGTCCCAAAGGTCATGGGAGAAGCGGCCTAGGAGACAGTCGGCATTCACTGACCTCAGAGCAAGGCCCGTAGAGGAAAAAATCCGCTTACCAAATGTCTCTATTCTTTTTGATTCACAATCGAATGGGGTGGTAGGGGAGGCATTTGGATTGACTTACTGTCGGACGTCTGTACCAACAAGCTCTCTTTGGCATTGGATGTTGTGTAAGAAATGCTGGATTACCTGTTGACGATGGCAACAAGTGACCTGCCTATTAACAGGTGGAACCAAACATGGCTTCATCCAAGTGCCCAAAGGCTATTGGTGAGGGTCTCATTAAATGGCAATAGATGTTATGTAGGTGCTTTTCAGGCAGAAGTACTTTAGTCAAAACATTAGCTTTGAACTACATAGTAGGGAGCTGTAGGTCTAAGTCTTCTGCCACCCTTCACATGAGGACTGCAAAGGATGCACTTTCCTCAGGAGCAGGACCTGGAGGTACACAAGGTCAGTATTTGGAAAAGTATTCAGACCGCCGGCATCTTGGAGTTCTTCAAACCAATTTTCCTCATCATTCAGTGGGATTATAATCATTCTCTTCATCATAAATGTCATTGTCCAAGTTAGTGCGGAAAAGATTGAGCAAACTTAGGGCCTTATTTTGTGCTAGGGACAAAATGTCAGAATCAGAAGGATTGTCTATTAGCTGTGTGCTGGTCGGAGCTGGGCATGGCCTCTGTTGATTTCATGTTAGATTCTGCTGGGAGTTGGAGAGCACAATGGGCTGCAAATTCTCCTCTGGCATCGGCTACCTAGGCTTTGATGCAAATGGACCGGCCGCAGGGGGTGATGCCGGAACCAAAGTCTGCACCTGAGCTGAATCCAATGTTGGATCAAAAGGCATAGACCACTGCAGAGGGCAGACTTGCCTGTGGAAGTTCAATTGGAGGCCCTTTTGGATCCAGTTTAGTTCTAAAAATGGACAACATGGCCTTTCTGAAGGTCTCTATTTGCAGTGACGTCGCAGATGGACCCGGGATCTCTGGGTGCATCGGGCTAAACTCCGATGAAGATTGGCAGTGAGGCCTGGAAGCACATTAACACCCTCGCACCCTCTCTGGAGCCTGAGAGTGGTGGAAAGGGAATGATCACCATTTTGGCTTTTTCATGAATTTACCCGAAGTCTTTGACTGTGACGATGATGTGCTGCATGAATGACTTTGGGAGTGGGAACAGTACCTTCCTTTCGCCTTCTAACGGTTGCGGCATGGTCTTCTTATATTTGGTGACGTAAAGTTTGGTAACGTGGTCCCATATGGCCTTTGGATTCATCTGGGGTGCAGTCACCACAGGGAATTGGGACACAGGGCCTAATTTATATGTTGGCAAAGAAGGAACTCCGTCGCAATAGTGACAGTGTAACCTGCCTGCCAACATAGTGGTTCGTCCGCTCGATTTAAATGCGGGCTGTCTGTAGTTTAGCCACGACGATGACTACTCCATTATCGCAATGGCCAAACTTCTCCGGTGGCCCGATGGAGTAAGGACCGTAGGAGAATTGCTATATGCTCGTCATCCCAATTAGGATGGACGGACATATAGCCATTTTTTACTGTCTGTCACCGCTAGGAAAATCGTGGGGGTAAGGGACAGCAAAAAACTCAAAATGCCCCCCTCACCATGGGAGAGGACTTCCATGGTGAGGGGACATTATCTTTTTTTACTTACCAAAAAAAAATCCTGTTTCAGGTTTTATTTTTGGAAAAAAAGAAAACAGTTTGGTGCAAGGGTCCGTCATGTTGATGAAACCCTGATCCAAACTGTAAAAAGCAGTGACAGGAACCACAACATCGCTTTAAGAAATGAGCGCATGCTTGGGGTTCATTTCTAAATGAGGCAGATGGTACCTCTTTTTCCATCGCCCTAGCATAGAAACGGGCCCTCCACCAGGATCTAAATTAGGGCCATAGTTCTAACCCAGGCACCAAAGACACACTTTGTGAGGGCCCATCACAGACATCTAATTGCAACAGGCCCTACCCAGCTTGAACCATGTTGTCTCCACCCACTCCAGCAACATGCTTGTGCCCCCAGTAATACTATGCTATACCATACCACTGTGCCACGCTAATGACAGAGCTAATGCCAGAGCTCTATCCTTTATTCCCGTAGGAAAATTTAGGAGGTGCAGCAGACTGTGCAGCTTGTAGAAATCAAGCAGACACTACTAATGAGCGCAAAACAGCTATCATTAACATTGATGTCTGTCAGAACCCCTTTCAGAGGGCCAGGGAGCAAGTAGGGGTACAAGGCCTTTTACTCCTGATGTCCTGGGGCCTGTCCTACTAAGGATTCTGAGCAACTCAGCCAAGTACCCCTTCAGCACTTGACTCTCAGGAATAGCGTGGTCAAGCAGTCCAAGGCTCCCTCGGGGGAGGTGTAAATACAGGGGAGTGAACACAGGTTCACAACTCAAAAGGTGGGCAGCAGCAGCAATAAATCATTGTCCAAATACTTACTTTTATGAAAAAAGAGAAGTATTTTATTTATACCATTACTAATACACAGGAAAAATACGCCATTCACAAACAAGTACACAATCCCCATGAGGTCAGGGCCCTAGTGTTTCCTTGGGCGGTTCCCTGTCCTCCCTTCTCATGATACTCCTTCCTGGACATCTCGTTTTTATTCCCATGTTTCCTGGGCCCTCTTTGAGTCCCATGAGAATTACCCTGGCTCTTACCCTCCAGTTTAGAACCAGTGGGTGGAGAGTTATTCTCCCCTTTGGCTTAGAACCATGCTCCTCTATCCCTCTGAACCCTGTTGGCTAACTACATATCTGCCAGGCAACACTGCATGTTTCTCTGGATCCTGCTCTGTCAAATCAGACAGGTATTTCCTAAGTGCAGTAGAGCACTCCTCCTTGAGTCACTTTGTCACCATCAACTGGTTAAGGATATGAAAGACCTTGGCCTCCATCCCTCTTACCCACTCATTCCAATCCCGCAATACACCATTAATCCAAGTTTCAAATGGAGCACCATCCACTCTCTTGCAGTCCCAGGGTCTCTGAAGGTACTGACCTGGCCTCAGTCGAAACCGTCTAATCAGAGCTTCCTTCATTTACTCATAGACCATCTGGTTTGCACAGGCAATCTCCCAATGACGTCTGTCCCTTCCAATGGCATGCACCTCATTAAGGGAAAAGTTAATAAACTTTATAACACATTCCCTAAGTCTCCTTGCCCTATCAATCTGGCAGATATGGAGATGTCCGTACAAAACTCAGAGCATGTACTTAAAGAATTCGCAGCAATGAATCTGGACAAGTTGATAGAAATCTTTCCACAAATTAAATCTGGCTCCCCTTTAGAGCCCGCTCCCCCACATATTTTATATAAAGCAGGGAAGGTGATTCTACCAAGACTCCTGGAAATGATAAATCTTTCCTTGTCCACAGGATTTGTCCCAGGCCCCTGGAAGCATGAGATGGTCAAGGCTTTATTGAAAAAACCTAGCCTAGACCCAAGCGACCTAGGAAATTTCCGCCCAATATCACTGCTACCGGTAATTATAAAAATTCTGGAGAAATATGTGAACACTCTGCTCTCGAATTTCCTAGAGACCCATGATCTTCTACATGCCACCCAGACGGGGTTTCGTCCTAATCACGGTACTGAGACTGCCCTTCTTGCGGTGGTAGAGGACGCTAAGCAGATCCTGGATCAGGGAGGAGCAGTTGCCATCATACTCCTTGATCTAAGCTCTGCTTTTGATACAGTCAATCTCTCCATTCTAGTAGAGAGACTCAGGAGACTGGGGATACGAGATAACGCTATCGCCTGGATTCAATCTTATCTAGATAAAAGAACCTTCCAAGTCTTCTCAGGCGATGCTACATCTCAGAAACTTGAGCTCAAAAGCGGAGTCCCACAGGGATCCTCGTTGAGCCCCACTCTCTTCAATGCATATATGCGGCCATTAGCCGATATCATTTTGCCCCATAGAATTAAGATTGTGACCTATGCAGATGACACCCAGCTGGTCATAACTCTTAATGGGGCCGGCACCCTCCCGTCGGATTTTGAACTATGTGTAGAGAAAGTCGCCTCGTGGATGGAGCAACGGAGGAAAAACTGAGTTGATGTTTCTAGGGAACCACCCCACTGTAGGCCCCATTCAAACCTGGCCTAAGTGCCTAGGTCTGCCCCCGACTCCCAAAACCAAGATAAAGAGTCTGGGTGTCTGGTTAGACAACTCGCTCAAGTTCGACTATCAAGCAATGAAGGTAACCGGGGCTTGCTTTGGTATTCTGAGATCTCTCAGGAAAATCCTCCCACTGCTCCCAATGGACGCAAAGAGAATCCTTATCCAGGCGTTGGTTCTGTCACGTCTGGACTATGGTAACTCCCTCTATTTGGGTGCACCCATGGCAACACTAAGAAAGCTTCAGGTCGCTCAAAATTGTGCAGCAAAGATGCTACTTGGAATTCCAAAAACCCAATCAGCCAAACCAGCCTTAAAAACCCTTCATTGGCAGCCGATCACCGAGAGAATAACATTTAAGGCCTTGTGCATCGCCCACAAGAATATGTGGGGAACAGGCCCGGCAATCAATAAACCTCTTATCTCTCGGTATCACCCCAAGAGAACCCTGAGATCGCTTAACCTTAACCTCGCAGTTGTTCCCAAAGTCAGGCGAACAAGAAGCGGAGGAAGATCTTTCGCCTTCAATGTGGCAAAACTGTGGAATACACTCCCATTACACCTCCGCGCTAAAATGCACATCCTACCATTCCGGAAGCTTTTAAAAACATGGCTATTTCAACAAACATCTTCCTAGATTTTATCGGTCTCTCTATTCAGCTGTTTAGCGCTGGGATGCCCGAGGGTAGCCATGCGCTCTATAAATATTTAATAATAATAATAATAATTAAGGCAGCTGCCTTAGACACCTCATTTTAGGCTTGTGCCTTACATGAGATTTCAAAGCTCACAAACCATTCCAAAATTTCCTGATCTACCACATACAAATGCACAAGATCTTATAGAACCTTCACCACAGCCTGGCCTGAACTGGATGCACAGCCACTTATCCCATATGGAGTTGTTATTCCTGCCATCCTAAGATTCTCTCTATCAAGGGCTATCCTTTTCCTTCCCAGCTCTCTTTCCTTTACATTCGGGTTCTCCTCCGACTCTCTTTGATTCTCATTAATTTTTCTCTGCTTCTTCTCCCAGGCACATTCCTCCAGTCTCTCCTGCTTCCTCTCCTCTTGTTCCCTGTGAGCTAGCCTTTGCTTTTCCTTCTCGAACTCTATGGCTTTGTCACCTTCCTCCTCCTTTGCTTTACCACCAATACCACCACCACCACCAATACCACCACCACCAATACCACCACCAATACCACCAATACCACCACCACCACCACCACCAATACCACCACCACCACCCCCACCACCACCAATACCACCAATATCACCAATACCACCACCACCATACCACCACCACCAATGCCACCAATACCACCACCAATACCACCACCACCAATACCACCACCAATACCACCACCAATACCACCACCAATACCACCACCACCACCACCAATACCACCACCATCAATACCACCACCAATACCACTAATACCAGTACCACCACCACCAGTACCACCACAACCAATACCAGTACCACCATCACCAATACCACCACCACCAATACCAATACAGCCACCAATACCACCACCACCAATACCACCACCAATACCACCAATACCACCACCACCAATACCACCACCACACCAATACCACCACCAATACCACCACCACCAATACCACCACGACCAATACCACCAATATCACCAATACCACCACCACCAATCCCGCCAATACCAATACCGCCACCAATACCAATACCACCACCACAACAATACCACCACCACCACCAATACCACCACCACCAATACCACCACCACCAATACCACCAATATCACCAATACCACCACCACCAATACCACCAATACCAATACCACCACCAATACCAATACCACCACCACCAATACCACCACCACCAATTCCACCACCATCAATACCACCACCAATACCACTAATACCAAGACTGTTATGTTTCATATAGGTACCCTAATATAGGCCTGGGTAACATCATACCCCTTCACCTACATTACCTCCCCTACACTACACAGTAACGAGCCTTTTAGGATTGAACCTTTACCTAGTTCTAGTCCTGGGTGCAGAAGGAGGGTTTCTCCTAAACAATAGAGTCCTATAACTCCATCAATAGACTCACACAGTATGAATGAATATTCATAAGGGTTCTTAGAAACCAGGCTGGGGCTACACCACCTTCCTCCCCATATCTACGTACACGGTTCATCCCATACGTCATCCTCAAATCCAACAATGGCTAATACAAGCAACAAGGGACAAAGGAGCCCTAGATACTTTCTGTATAAATATAACACCTCTTGCTAGTGTTAGGGGGAGGGAACCGAGACTTCCAGGGTGACACACTGACCAGAGGTGCTGAGGCTCCTGCATAACAGACGCTCCACCTGACAGTGGTCTGAACATCCCTCGCGGGGTGTCCAACTCGAGACCAGGACTGGCTCCTACATTCTCACACTTCAGGTAATGGGGTTCGACTAAATCCTAGAGGGATTCTTGGCTTCACACCTACTCACATGCTAGGTACACTTAGGTAAATCTAGATAGGCACCGTAGGAGTATGCGCACTTTTATCCTGCATTTTATATTCTTGTATTTATTCATGCTTATTGCAAGATGGTAGAACTGTACTATCATTTTATATTCATAGTACTGCTAATCATATATCTCTGCTACTGTCTAATGGTTGTTGCAGCTCATATATTTTACACAAGAATAACAACTGTTCAATAAATACTTATTGAAACGCCCAGACTGTTTATTCTTTGTATCTCTGAGACAAACTAAGTGAGCACGAGTAACTGAGCGAAAAGTAGTACATTGTTTCCACGATCCTGGGGGATCAGGGTTGTCATGTTCTAAGGTTGCCAGAAACTATTCTCTCCCCGATAAGAGGAGACACTAGTGGCACTGTGAGCTAACTAATGCAAACAGGCTAACACTCTCGGTGGGGGTGCTCGGAATCTGTCTGCCACCAAACCCACAGTTTATGTTATCCAAACGCGCAAATCCTGTATAGGGCATATAGGGACTACACGACATGGCGCCGCCAACGTTGGTTGGGAACTTATTTAACAGTAGAATCTGAGTAGTTCAGTCGTGCTAATTCTCAGAGACCTCTACTCACAAAACACCAGAGACGTCTGGAGTGAGTGAGCACAAAACTACTGCCACAGCTGAGTAGGCGAAATATTCTATATATTGGCTGCTGGTTAATCAAGCTTGAAGGACATAGTGTTCCTAATATTGTGCATAACACCTTATCTTAGTTCCCCTGAACAAACTTCTTCTTTACAAAAATGACTGGGGGCGAAAATAACATAGCGGACCTACAAATCTCAGCCGGAGAAGAAGATTCAAACGCAATTCAAATTGCACCTAAATTCAGACATACAATCACCCTGAAACTATTAGAAAATGGTTTATCAGCCAGGGGTGGCTTAGTAGCTTTTGTGATTGAGGCACACCAATCAAACAAAACAGAGGTATTTTATTCGTGGGTTACATTCCCAGAAGCAGATGCAAGAACACAGACATTTCACTCCTATATAGAAGGAGATGCACCAATGGAATATGGTCCTTGCGAGGACATAGAAATTCCACTAACGTACCAGGAACACCTATACTGGTTTAAAGGCGCCCTACCCCATATAAGACACAGAGTAAGATTAGGCCCGCTCGGAGGAGACTGGGCAACATGGCCAATATTAGCGGCCTACACACTGCATCCAGACATTGATACAATGCCACAGCCAGACTTACTCTTACAAAACAAGGAGTTAATAAAAATCTACAGAAACCTGACGCAATTCGTCATGAGGACTTTCACAATCCAACCAACAACAGTTGCAACAAATAGAACTCATTCTCAGGGTACAGCAACTAAAATAACTCCACAAACATTACATGCGGTAATGGGCAAAATGCCCACGAAACGTGAACAAATGCCATTCTGGGTAGCTCAGAAAATAACTCAGCTCGAGGCAGTATTCCCGAATAATACCCCATTTGAAAAACACAGAATGCTAACAATCTGCTTGCCCATGGGGATAACACCACAAGTAGAGGATTGCACCTCTTGGGGTACAGTCTTTGCTGCCATGTATACCAGGACACATGGTATTCCTTCATTAGCGGTGATACCGGATGTATTAAGACAAATACAGAACGAGTACGGAGGAGAACCTGCTCTGAACTTACGGATAATGGGGCCGATTCACAGAACTAATCTGATATAAAATCCTAAACTTACTACTTTTGGTATTCACAGATGGCATTTAGTAGTAGTAAAGATAGGACTCCTAACTGTACTACTACTAAACTGAGATAAAATTCTAAACTTACTACTTTTGGTATTCACAGAAGGCATTTAGTAGTAGTAAAGTTACGACTCCTAACTTTACTACTACTAAATGCCTTCTGTTAATACCGAAAGTCGTAAAGTTAGGATTTTATCTCAGATTAGTTCTGTGAATCGGCCCCGAAGTTATTAAATAACTATGACCAGGTATCAGCCATAATACTAGCTAATATTAAAGGGGAGGCAGCTTCAGTGGCAATCCGCCAACGCCTAAGGGAGTTCAGTCCGTTAGAACAACAACACGAACTACCCAAAATAATTGAAACTGCATATGCAGAATTAGGCAGAGACAGTTTGGGTGGGACCGCTTTAAAACCACAACTGATGGGCAGTCCTGAAAAGGACACTTCCAAGCAGACACCTGGTTCTTCTAAAAAGAAGTGGGATAATAAAAAACAACAAATTAACAGAGAAAAGAGATCTCAATCCAGAGGTAGATCTCCTCCACAGGAGCCATCTGAAAAGAGGTACAACCTTAGGAATAGGGATAATATTAGAAATCCTGACATGTATCAGGATACTGATATACGTTCCTCTCGTTCCTTTCAGGGCTCGACGAAAAACTCAGAGAGAGAAGGACGGTCAGAACACAGAGAAGAGCGTACAAAGTCCAGAGACAAGCAGCACGCTCGGGACTACACTTCCAAAAAAGAAGACAAGCCAAAATTAAAACCTCAATTTAAGAGAAAGAAAGTTGCAGGTCTGAAGATCAGACATGCCCAGAATACTGAGGACCCAGCTTCTGAACGGGGAATGGGCTCTGACGATGCTAGACAGTGCGGCAGAAGTAGCAATAGCTCGCCAGAACCTGATGGAATTTCTGGTGACAGCGGACTTGAATGATTACATCACGGTGGAAACACCAGACACTCGGGTTAGCGTCCCACATAAGTTACACAGAATAACACCCCAAATGGAGGGGGACAAGCCCAGGAAAGTTAAAGGTCTTTTTTGGAAAAACCTATCATCTGGTTATGACATCCTATTAGCCGAACAAGATTGGCCGCCAGCATTCATTATGGAGTGCCCTAGGGGGGAAGATATCATTTTTCCAGCATTCTCTAACCTCGTTCCCATACATCTTAAACATGCATATGCACAGGAGTGGGCAGTTGCCCTAGCTCCAGCATTGTATAAAAATCATGCTGGGTGGGATGAGGATTCAACCTACCACGTGATCCCGTTAAAAGTTTCACCAAATGCACAGAGGCAATACCCAATAAAGCAAGAAGCTAAAAAAACAGGTCAGGGAGATCTTAGATCAACTTGAATATCAAGGGGTCATTGAAACATGCACCTCACCAATGAACAATCCTTTGTTTCCCGTATCAAAACCAGACAACTCATATCGTCTAGTTTTAGATTACAGACATTTAAACACATGCACTAAGACATTTGCTGTCCAAAATGCACACAGTGCCGCATTAATGAATAACATTGTGCGGAAAAAATACAAAACAACACTTGATATCTCAAATGGAATTTTCTGCCAAAATATAGCGGCTGAAAGCAGTTATTTCACCGCATTCTCTGCGTTGGGTTCCCAGGGTCAATTTTGTCGTCTCCCCCAGGGGTATAAGAACAGCCCGGGGGTATTCTCAGCAAGGGTAACTGAGTTACTGCAAAATTTTGATGAAGAAGCATTGTCCTATGTAGATGATATTTATCTGACGGACGATGACTTAAAGAGGCACTTGACGAGAGTGAGCACCATTATAATGGGGTTCGCTTCTGAGGGCTACAAATTTAAGTTTAAAAAATCAAAACTTGCCCACCTCAATGTCCTATTTTTAGGATATGAGCTTTCAAGTGAAGGGAATAGCCTGGCAGCTAAGTTTTTAGAAAAGTGTGCGCTGCTCCAACCTCCCAAAACATTAAAAAACCTACAATCAATACTGGGATTCCTAAATTTCGGCAGAACATACATTTTGGATTACGCAGAAAGAGTAAAACCTTTCTACGACTTAATAAAACCTGACTTTTCAGTTAGACATTGGACACAGGAATAAACGAACATCCTACGTTCACTACAAGAAGACATGATTGCTTCCAAACACTTACAGACACGCGTAAACGTACGCAAATTAGTGATCAGAATAATAGCAGGTCAATGCGGGTACACTTACTTAACCTTCAATGAAGGAGAAACGGTACCAATCGCATACAAATCACACTTGTACACTAGCGCAGAAATGCGTTTCACTTCAACAGAAAAAATACTGACAGCTGTTCAGACCGCTGTAGCAGGAGAAAGAGCACTGGCTCAGGGAAAACACATGATCGTCGTCACCCGGTACCAGCCTTAGAGGCTGTTACAAAGGCTAGCATTCCGAATGTGAAAGCCTTACATCCGAGATGGATACAATGGGCTAATTTTCTTACTGCAACGGACGTTGAATACAGATTTGATCGAAGTCTAAAAACACAAGCATTTCTGCAATACGAACAAGAATACCCTCTACCAAATGAACTCTTGCCTCTAGATCAGTATGAATATATTATTTACACTGACGGATCTGCTCAACCGGCCATAGGGAGTAAGCAACAATACAGCGCAGCGTGTTCTATCGTTAAAGGTTGCATGCGGGATGGAAAGTTCCATCCGAGTTGCACAAAAACGCAATCTCTAGGAGACTGCATGGCACAGTTGGCAGAATTAAAAGCACTGATACTGGCACTTGTAAATACGGATCACGAATTCCCCACACTAATTGTGTGTGATTCCTTTTACTGTGTACAGTCGTACAATGAGTACTTACATCATTGGGAACTAAACGGGTTTAAAGATGCAAAAAGTGGCACAATTAAGCATAAAATGCCATGGGAACAGGTAGTTGAGTTAAAAAACGAACTACCACAGGCTCACGTGATACACACACTGAGTCATCAATGTGATGGCGTTCACGTTGAAGGGAATTCATTGGCTGACGAAGTCGCAAAGGGGGCTGTACACACAGCTTCCGTAGCTGCAATCACTCGTTCTGAAATGAGAATAGACGGCGAGATAATGGTGGCTGTCATTGCTTAATGCAAGGACACTTCAGCAGTACCTAAAAAATTTCCACTCAAGTACTCCTACAAGTTAGATGCAAACAACATTCCATATGCTCAGATTCCTGGAGTGGGGGATAGAGTAATACCAGATATGGATCGTAGGCATGGTTTAATACTAGCAGAACACGAGGATTTGGGCTCTGCACATACAGGCGTTACAGCGACTATTTAATTACTGAAACAGCGCTATTGGTGGCCAGGTCTAACAAAACAAACTAAAGACTATGTCTTGAAATGTGACATCTGCCAGCAGATGAAAGGCTCCACCATAACACGTCTGGCGCAGACACTGTTAATAATATCTGACAAACCTCTCACATGTGTGTATCTGGACCACTGCGGCCCTTTACAATCTGATGGGGCTTACAAGTATATCATGGTTGCAGTGGATTAATGCTCCAGATTCCTATGGGTATGGCCTCAGCGCTCGGCTGACGCTTGAACTGTTATCAAAGATTTGCAAGTCTTTATAGGAACATACGCAGTTGGCACGTTACATTCTGACCGTGGCCCGGCGTTTAGGTCTCTGGCTTACAAAGAGGCCATGGAAAGTATAGGCGTAGCATTGCGGTATTCCTCTCCATACCATCCTGAGGGAAATTTGGTTGTGGAGAGGAAGAACCGGGACTTAAACAATCTTTAACAGCTAGGGTATTAGGCAAGGGCGGTAGTTGGGTCAATCACTTATATGGGGTACAGACAGCCCTCAACAACCAGCCAAGAAGTTCTCTAGGGGGTGTCACTCCATATAAGGTCCTATTTGGGATGAGAATGTGGGTACCTGATCTTGAATGTGAAGGCGCAGTGGCGGATGGGAAACCATTTGATATCCATGATCGTTTGGCTGTTTTACAGGTTCTAAATGAATGAGGGACAAGACAAAGTAACGTCCACAACAAACAGACCATCCCTGGGGAAGTCAAGGCAGATACGGCAAGACCTGTCTGGATCCCAAAAGTCGGGGATCTGGTCAGAGAGAAAATAGCGGACAAGAATTCGGGCCATCCTACAGAAAGCCTGTACCGGTCCTAGCAGTACAAGGAACAAGAACTGTACTTTTGCCGCCTCTTGCCGGAAAAAAGGAGAAAAGATTTGTCTCAATCGACTTGATCAAACCACACTATGTGGCCGATACTGAACAGTAGGCCTCGTGGACTCCACAGTAGCAGACGCCCTCCTCTAGCTACAATCCAAGAAGTTTAAACAGTAAAGACTCATCACGTTTGAAGAGCCTCCTGTGCGGAATGAAGGACTATGCAACAATGCTATGGAACTCGTTCCACTTGAACCTGAAGTTCATCTTCAAAATCAAACTCAGAGCAATAATCAGGTTGCAATTAGACCTAATACAGACGTCTACATCAACATGCCTCAACGAGAGCCAAATACAATTTCAACAAATCCCGATGCAATTCCAACAATTGATCGAACTGCTTCTGGCTACTTAATGAGCTTTGATACGTTTTCTTTGGATCCAAGTGAACCTGAAACTACGCCAGCCCCAAAAGCACGCAAGCAGCAAGTTAAAGACTTTCTAAACTTTCTCAAAAAGACTTACCTGGTATCACCTTGGTTAAAACTCTGGGTAATTACTGGGATACTGTTTTTTCTTTTCTGGCTAGGCTTAGTTATAACTTTTAGCATGCTTATTAATGGACGATACCTTCAACAAAGCTCCACAGCCCAAAAAATTAATTTGATTTTAAAGACACATCAGTCCTCACATCGTGAACAAAGAGACTTGTCATCAGTGAACATTACAGCAGTTCCTATACCGGACGGTATAGTTTGGGACAAGGTTGATTTCGAAACATTCGGTCTGACTGAACTTTTAAAAATTTCTCATATATTTAAAATTCACTAAGTGATATCCTTACCTCCAGTACATTTTCTGATGATTGGGACTCTGAAACTGTTAATAACATGTTGTCTGATTTAGAAAAACTGCTGCATTTCCGAACACTGAAATGTTAGAAGGTAATTCAGACTATGACACTTTGTACTGTTACCAACATTATGGTCATCATTTCCTGCACAAATCTATTTCACCTAGAAATGTTTTTTAACATCACCAGTGGGAACATTGCCCAACACCACCAAAAAGTAGTTCGCACACATTTGCACAGAAATTTTCATATTTTTCAGGCTTTAACACCAGTGACCCGACCTCATATTATTATAAGGTTACACCAGCATCGGCACTGAAAATTATGCTGACAAACACCAAACAGATTTACTCTGCTTCCTTTATTGCCCAATTGTCTGAACAAGGTTTTGACCTATGGAAGGACACAATAGACTTAAAATCAGTCTGGGGTTCTATGGACTGGCAAGTCCAGGGAACAGAAGCGCTATTTAGAGCATGCCTCATTCCACAGCAGATGATATTTCTAAATGACACTGTGCAACAGACATCCTGTCTTGGACTAGCCAAGAACAAGGACCTAAACACACCTCGATTTCCAACACCATCACAGATGGAGGGGTGGCAAAATTTGACTTCACAAGAAGGGGCAACAATAGATGACATTTTACAGTACAATAGATCAGACCCTAATTGGAAAGAATGGTTGGTTTGGCCCTTAGACACAAACAAATGTCAGAAAAGATTCTGGGATACCACCAAAGGGTTCAGTATCCATAGGCCAGATCCACGTTATGTGCAAACAGAACACCCAGGGGTAGTGACATCCTACAGTGTTGGGAAGTTGTGCCTTGATTGGCTAGAAACCTCAACACTCACAGAAGTGAAAGAACACTTATCCTTACTCTCACAAGACATGGATCTTAGGGATTTTTTACAAGGTCCCAGAAAACACCGTCAGAAAAGCTTCATATATGCCGGGATTTCTGCTGCCTACAATGAAATTTGGAAAATATCTCAACAAGAGGCCGCGGAGAGAATACGGGAAATAGACCGGAATAACTTAGAAAAATTGTTAGCTGTGGTAGACAATGGGTTAACAACTTTGACCTCCAGGATATATTCCTTAGGCAACATTGTATCTTCTGCGATAGACATCCTAGAACAAGATTTGGCCATATTACAACACGGGCCATCTCAATTACGTTCTATCATGTTATTGAGCTGGACGCTGCAATCTTTGCGTGCAGGCTATGTGCCTTGGCGTTTTATAAACAGTACGTCTCTGTTTTCTGAATATAATCTAACAGATAAACAAGTTGAAATGGCACAAAGGGGAGCTAAATATACAATGCTGCGTATTGAAAAACTGGATCGCCTACCATTTACAGTAGCGGAAGCTCCGTCTACTGAGTGGCTTATCCATGGCCACATAACTCTACCGGTCACTACTTTTCAGTTTCAATATTGCCTTGAACAGAGGCAGGCGGGCAAATATGAAAAGATGGGTAAGGAATACATTAAGGAATCCTGGGATTTACCATATAGATTTAGATGCCGGACTGGGGATCGAGAAGTGTTTCTAAGTGGTACAAACTGCAAGAACGCTTTAAGCGGTTCTCTCATGTGCCAGGACATTTCATTGCACGGAGCTTGTAATGGGTCGGTAGCAAACTTGTCCTGCCACATGAAAGGGACTCCAGCTGCAGTGATCAAACCGGTATTCGAGCTGCTCTCGAATGGGAGTTACTTGATGCTGAACGATGAAGGTTGCTGTGGGATGCTTCCGGGCATTGCCTATCTGGTCACTGTAAACTCCAGGGTTACTTGCTGTATGCAAGTATTGTTTCCCCCAACAAGTACAGTCAGGGAGGCGCCGTTATGGCCTTCGTTGAATGTTTCCTTTATGCAGTTTGATACTTTGAGCAAACTGAAAGCCATGCTTTTACAGCAAACTGTACCCTTAACCTCCGCTCGAGAGACCTTTGATCTTCAAATCGCAAGGACCTTGACTGAAATACAGGCACTTATACGTACAAACTGCCCCATTCATTTCGCAGAAATGGTGGGTCGTATCTTTAATATGTCTGATATGAGTGGTATTGTACACCTATTTAAGACCATAGGGTCAGGATGTGTAAGCACCTTTCAGACAATCCTCGGAGTTATCCCAAATTTTATACACTCCGTATTGGGAAGCATCTTTGGAGGTCTTCCGCTGATCCTGCTTTCTATCGCAGGGGTCCTGATTGTCATTTTTCTGCTTCGCAATGGACGGCCCAATCACCAACGAGATGGCAAAAGCACTCCTGAAGGGCAAGTACCGTTAACGCATGGTACAGCATCTGGGCACACCTCGCCTAAGGGAACTGAGCGCCTCTTGGTTCCTATTGTTTAGACCAGTCTGGATGGACTGCATCTTACCTGTTCTTGGATGCCTGTTTTGCGGTGATGAATGCATGTTGGACCTCTGTCTGACACTTGCAACAGAGACTCCTGCAGACTTGAATACCCGTCTGGAACCCCTGAGGGCCCACGCTCTGCTATGTCCCCAGCGTATTCCCATCTTGATGACTGCATTCCTCGAGAACCCGCAGGTGCCTTTTACAACTGGGTTGAGCATCAGCTCCACCACTAGCACCCAGGTATCGACTACAGCACCGGCTGCCTCTACACCAGCTATTGGCAGTACTGAAAATCATCTGTGCTCCATTGACGTACTCTGCGAGGTGTTACATGGACCGTCCCCTGCCGCAGCAAGCAACGACGATGTTGCGTCCCCCAGCCAGGACACTTAATCTATAATTGGCTCATCGTGTGCTGGGAAAGAATTTAGTTTGTTCTTTTTCCCCAAAACTCAACTAAATTTGGAACATTTCCTTTAAATTAACACTTTCGCTGAAAAGCATGGCCTCCTGACGCTTATAGAGGTTCGACTTATATAAACGAACTCATCTAGAACTTTGGCTTAAGTTGCACTTCTAAATAAGTTCTTTTTCAAAAATTTCTTTTTCTCCCTTCTGAGACTGTTTTTAGAAAATGATTTTAAGAAAAATGTTTTTACAAAACTCTCTGATGGTTTTAATGGTTTTAATGCTCTACTACCTAATAGAGGGAATAGTTCGCTAGCATTTTTATCATTATTGGCTGTTCGGAAGAGGAGTGGGTGTTATGTTTCATATAGGTACCCTAATATAGGCCGGGTAACATCATACCCCTTCACCTACATTACCTCCCCTACACTACACTGTAACAAGCCTTTTAGGATTGAACCTTTAGCTAGTTCTAGTCCTGGGTGCAGAAGGAGGGTTTCTCCTAAACAATAGAGTCCTATAACTCCATCAATGACTCACACAGTATGAATGAATATTCATAGGGTTTCTTAGAAACCAGGCTGGGGCTACACCACCTTCCTCCCCATATCTACGTACACAGTTCATCCCATACGTCATTCTCAAATCCAACAATGGCTAATACAATCAACAAGGGACAAAGGAGCCCTAGATACTTTCTGTATAAATATAACACCTCTTGCTAGTGTTAGGGGGAGGGAACCGAGACTTCCAGGCCGACACACTGACCAGAGACGCTGAGGCTCCTGCATACAGACGCTCCAGCTGACAGTGGTCTGAACATCCCTCGCGGGGTGTCCAACTCGAGACCAGGATGGGCTCCTACATTCTCACACTTCAGGTAATGGGGTTCAACTAAATCCTAGAGAGATTCTTGGCTTCACACCTACTCACGGGCTAGGTACACTTAGGTACATCTAGATAGGCATCGTAGGAGTATGCGCACTTTTATCCTGCATTTTATATTCATGTATTTATTCATGATTATTGCAAGATGGTAGAACTGTACTATCCTTTTATATTCATAGTACTGCTAATCATATATCTCAGCTACTGTCTAATGGTTGTTGCAGCTCATATATTTTACACAAGAATAACAACTGTTCAATAAATACTTATTGAAGCGTCCAGACTGTTTATTCTGTGTATCTCTGAGACAAACTACGTGAGCATGAGTGACTGAGCGAAAAGTAGTACATTGTTTCCACGTTCCTGGGGGATCAGGGTTGTCATGTTCTAAGGTTGCCAGAAACTATTCTCTACCCAATAAGAGAGACACTAGTGGCACTGTGAGCTAGCTAATGCAAACAGGCTAACATTCTCGGTGGGGGTGCTCAGAATCAATCTGCAACCAAACCCAACGTTTATGTTATCCAAACTTGCAGATCCTGTATAGGGCATATAAGGACCACACGACAATGCCACCAATACCACCACCACCAGTACCACCACGACCAATACCAGTACCACCATCATCAATACCAATACCACCACCAGCAATACCACCACCACCAATACCACCACCACCAATACCACCACCATCAATACCACCAACAATACCACCACCACCAATACCACCACTAATACCACCACCACCACCACCAATACCACCACCACCAATACCACCACCACCAATGCCACCACCACTACCACCACCACCAGTACCACCAATACCACCACCACCACCAATACCACCAACACCAGCACCACCAATACAAATTCCACCACCACCAATATCACCACCACCACCAATACCACCAATACCACCACCACCAATACCACCACCACCAATACCACCACCAATACCATCACCAATACCACCAACAATACCACCACCACCAATACCACCACCACCACCACCAATACCACCACCACCACCACTACCACCACAACCAATATGACCAACACCACCACCACCAATACAAATTCCACCACCACCAATACCACCACCACCATCAATACCACCACCAATACCATCACCACCAATACCACCACCACCACCAATACCACCAGCAATACCTCCACCACCAATACCACCACCACCAATACCATCACAAATACCACCAATCCCACCACCACCAATACCACCTTCACCACCAATACCACCACCACCAATACCAATACCGCCAATACCACCAATACCACCACCACCAATAGCACCACCACCAATACTACCACCAATAATACCACCACCACCAATACTAATACCACCACCCCCACCACCAATACCACCACCACCAATACCACCACCAATACCACTACCATATCACCAAGACCACCACCAATACCACCACCACCACCAATACCACCACCAATACTACCACCACCAATACCACCACCACCAATACTACCACCACTAATACCACCACCCCCACCAACAATACCACCACCACTAATAACACCAGCACCAATACCACCACCACCAATACCAATAACACCACCAATACCACTACCATACCACCAATACCATCACCAATACCACCATCACCACCAATACCACCACCAATACTACCACCACCAATACCACCACCACGAATACCACCACCATACCACCAATACCACCACCACAACCAATACCACCACCACCAATACACAATACCACCAATACTACCACCACCAATACCACCACCACCAATACCAATACCACCACCACTACCAATACCACCACCACCGCCAATACCACCAATACCAATGCCACCACCACCAATAGCACCACCACCACCAATACCACCACCATCAATACCACCACCACCAATGCAACCACCAATACCACCACCACCACCACCACCACCAATACCACCAGCACCACCAATACCACCACCAATACCACCACCACCAATACCACCAATATCACCAATACCACCACCACCACCATACCACCACCACCAATACCACCAATACCACCAATACCAATACCACCACCAATACCAATACCACCACCACCAATACCAATACCACCACCATCAATACCATCACCAATACCACCACCACCAATACCACCACCAGTAGTACCACCACGACCAATACCAGTACCACCATCACCAATACCAATACCACCACCACCACCAATACCAATACCGCCATCAATACCACCACCACCAATACCACCAATGCCACCACCAATACCCCCACCAATACCACTACCACCAATACCAGCACCACCAATACCACCACCACCACCACCAATAACACCAATACCACCACCACCAATACCACCATCACCAATACCAATATCACCTCCAATACTAATAGCACCACCACCAATACCAATACTGACTCCAAAACCACCACCAATACCACCACCAATACCACCAATGCCACCACCACCACCACCACCAATACACCACCAATACCACCACCACCAATACAGCATCACCAATACCACCACCACCAATACCACCACCACCAATACCACCAATACCAATACCACCACCACCACCAATACCAGCAATACCACCAACACCAATACCACCACCACCAATACTACCACCACCAATACCAATACCACCACCACCAATACCGTCACCTCAGCGCCTCTCGCTCACTAGTAATAGCAGGGGCACTGTATGAGGCCGGAGCTGCAGCCGAGATCATCCCTCCCTCCATGCCTGTCATAAAGCACAGCCCACCCTGCACCAGGAGGTGAAGCCAGGGCCCTACTACAGCTGGGGTGTTTTTTATTAGGCCAAAGATAGCAATGCCACACTACGCACTCAAACCATGGAGAGGGCAGGAAATAGCCACCCCGCTCTTTCTCCTGAGCTGCGACAGTGTAATCACAGAGCGAAAGGTGTTGGAGCGCTTTATTAGTGTTTATAGCTCGGATCATATGTAACTCTCAATTCACACTTTGTGTCTGTGTAATTTACAACACTTGCACATCTTCTTCACCGCTATTTATCTCTACTTTGAAGACGTCGCAGGCTGGTCTCTTCCTCTGATATTTACAATCTAACAAGCGGTTGAGAAGGCCCTTTATTGCAATGTAATAGGTCTCGCATTTGCGAGAGATTAAGCTATTAGTATTGTAAATGACAATGCCTTTTATGTTTTGAAACCCAAAACATAAATAAAAGGCATTGTCATTTACAATGCCAATAGCTCAAACTCACGTGAATGCGAGACCTATTGCATTGCAAATGCTTGTTTAACAGGAGTTATTAGTGCTCTTTTCCAGGTGCATGGAACTTGACCCATTTCCAAAGACTGATTGCAAATGTTTAGGGATGGTAGAAACACCCAATCTGCTAACAGTTTCTAGGCTTTTGGCGGTAATGGGTCTAGTAAAGAGCCCGAAGAGATGGACATCGCTGCTGCACTAAACTTCCTCAGTCAACGTTTCGAAGGATTCAAGTTTATTAGTACAGGTTGCAATGATTTTGTCCAAAGTGCATCCCCCACCTGTGAAAAGCACCAAGAGGATCTGGGAGGATTTATATGTAAAATAATGTTCTGAAACTTATTGTCGAGAAAAATCGATAAAGTGTCACATAAAGTCTGAGAAGGCCTAATGGCCTGCTTAGTGCATTCTGGGTCAGATAACTCACGAGCAATATCAAATATCTTTTTCGTGCTATTTGAAGCTCCTAGAATAGCTTTGGCATAGTATTCCTCTTTAGCCTTGCACACATATATTTATAGCTGTTTAAGGCAGACTTTAATTGTTGTTTATACTCAGCAAAATAAGACGTGCAATTTTCTCTCCAACTTTTTAGAAGCTAATTTAGCCTGTTTTAAAGTCTAGGTATGCCAAGGCGCAGAAGGCCTTAAGCAGGCTTTGACCCCTTTAAGAGAAATTGCTTTATCTAGAGCCTCTGTAATCCTCAATTGTAAAGCATTGTAGTTGTCTTCGACCTCACACTTTACTACCAATGCATGCTCCCAGATCAGAGGTATTCGTTTCCACTATGTGGGCCAGTTTGGCCCATGCTCTGCGAGGAACTGGCTTTGTAGACCCCAGCCTGGAGTTAAATACTTTGGACACCTAATATAGAAGGCAATCCTTCTGGTCTGACTAACTCAGAGGAGTAACACCCCCCACGGAGATAAGGTCTCCCTATGCAAAACTAAGGTCCAGTGTATGCCTCTCCTGATGGGTGGGCCCAGGCACAAGGTGCTGTACTTCCAGCATTTCACAGGAACCCTGTCGGTCCTTCGAGTATTGCACTGTCTCATCCGTCCAAATATTAAAATCACCAAGAATAAAAAAGTTGGAAGTGTGTGAGGACCAAATTTAAGATACAAACAGAGAAGGTTTGCACAAAAGAAACCGCAGAGCCCGGAGGACAGGAGCGCAGTATTCTAGAAAGAGAGCTGCCCTTCCGCTCCCTCAAGCAGAAACCTAGAACCTCAGCTCCCTCAAAGTTATCTAGAGGAATGGTAACGAAGTTCCAGCAGTCCCTTAGGATTATGGCTACTCCCCCACCCCCACCCCTCCCTTGCCCTCTCTAAAGACGAGGTAAGACTTCGCAGCTCATAGGGGGATATGCCAAAATGAGTATTCGAGATACCCCGGAGTGACACCCCTGTGTAAGTGTCTGCGCACGTGTTAGTATGGATGTGTGTGTGCAAGCAAGTTGTGATAACCAGCCTTAGGTCACCGCCTTCCCAGCAGCACCAGCAGCAGAATCCTGTGAATGGAACACCTGTGACAGGCCCTCCAATGTGATGGCACGAGGTCCGCGCTAGCACCAGCTGCAGAATCCTGTGAGTGGAACACCTATGACAGGCCAGGCCCTCCAATGTGATGTCACGAGGTCCGCGCTAGCACCAGCTGCAGAATCCTGTGAGTGGAACACCTGTGACAGGCCAGGCCCTCCAATGTGATGTCACGTGGTCCGCGCTAAGTGCAGAGGGGAGGCCTCCGCCGCAGCAGAGACAAGCAGAGGCCACTGATGGGGAAGAATGTCGCGTAGGATGGGATCGTCTTTGAGGTTCATCGCAGGATCATTTTTGTGACTGAATAGGTTTTTGCTTTTTTTCAGGACATTGAATTAAAACCGTGTCTCGCCTGCTCCCTCCCCCTTACACTGCAAGACACAATCACCCATGAACCAGTGATGTATGATGACACGTTGAAAAGTCTCTATTGTGACGTGTCCTTGGTATTAAAGGCTGGTAACCAGGCAGCCGCAGCATTGCACTCATGAGCACCGGACAGAGAGGACCACTGCTGGCGGCTGGAGCTGAGGCACCCCCGAGAGGCGGAACGGCAGGGGCCTATCAGGCTCCAAAAAAGAAGTGGGTGGGGATGGGTCTAAAGGGACACGGTGAGTATATAAACCAAACGAAAACTAACCTGAAAACCGAACTTGAAACCAAACTGAAACCAAACTTGAAACCAAACTTGAAACCAAACTTGAAACTGACTTGAAACTGGCTTGAAACTCAATTTCCCTTCCTTTCTCTTCCTTCCCTTCCGATCAACTTCCGTTCCGTTCCCTTCGCTTCCATCCCTCTTCCCTTCCCTCCCCGATCTTCTCCCCTGCCCTTCCCTTCTCACCTCTCCCTCCTCATCTTCCATCCCCTCTCCCATCCCTGCTCTCCCTCCCCTCCCCTCCTCTTCCCTCTCCCTTCTTCCGCTCACCCTTTCCTCCCTTCTCTTCCCCTCTCACTTCTTCCCCTTCCCTCTCTACCCCCATCATGTACCCTCACCCTCCTCGTTCCCCTCTCTATCCACCTTCCCATCTCCCATCTCCCTCCACCTCCACCTTCCCTCTCCCTTCCCTTCTCCTCCCTCACCCTCACCCTTTCCCTCTTACTCTCCCTCCCCTTCACCCTCAACCTCTCCCTTCCACTTCCCCTCTTCCTATCCCTTCCCTTTCCCTTTCCCTCACCCTTCCCCTCTGCCTCTCCCTCAACATCTCCTAGTCCCTCGCCCTCTCCCTTCCCTTCCCTTCCCTTCCCCTCTCCCTCTATCCCTCACCCTCTCCCTTTCCTCTCTCCCTCCACCTCTCCCCCTCCACACCCCCTCTCCCTTGCCCTTCCCCCCTTTCCCCTACCCCTCTCCCTTTCCGCTTCCCCTCTCCCTTCCCCTCTCCCTCTCCCTTTGCCTCACCCTTGCCTCCACACCCTTCCCTCTCTTCCCCTTGCCTCTCTACCCTCACCCTCCATCCTCCCCTCTTCCTCCATCCTCCCCTCTCCCTTCACCGTCACCTCACCCTTCCTTCCTCCTTCCCCCTCACCCTTCCCCTCACCCTTCCTCTCTCCCTTCCCCTCACCCCCTCCCTCTCCCTTCTTTCCCTCTCCCTTTCCCTTTCCCTCCCCCTTTCCCTCTCCCTTCCCCTCTCTTCACCTGCACCCGCACCCTTCCACTCACCTCCCCCCGCACCCTTCCCCTCACCCACACCCTCTCCCGTCCCCTCACCCTCTCCCGCACCCTCACCCTCTCTCCTCACCCTCACCCTTTTCTTTTCCTTTCCCTTTCCCTCTCTCTTACCCCTCTCCCTTTCCCCTCTCCCTTTCTCCTCACCCTCACCCTTCCCCTCTATCTCTCCCTTCCTTTCCCCTAACCCTCTCCCTTACTGTCTCCCTTTCCCTTCCCCTCACCCTTACTCTCCTTTTCCCTGTCCCTCACCCTCTACCTTTCCCTCACCCTCTCCCTCGTCCCCTCTCCCTCTTCCTTCCCCTCTCCATCACCCTACACCTTTGCCCTCCCCTTTCCTGTCCCTCCCTCTCTCTCCCTTTACCTCACCTCACCCTTTCCCCTCTCCCTCCATCTCTCCCTCCCCACTCCCCCTCTCCTTTTACCCTCTCCCTTTTCTTTCACTTTCCCTCTCCCTTTCCCTCTCCCTCTCCCTTCTCCTCTTCCTCTTCCTTCTCCTCTCCCTTCCTCTCTCCCTCGCTCCCTTCCCCTCTACCTTGCCCTTCCCCTCTCTCTCTCACTCTCTTCCTCTTCCTTCCCCTCACCCTCACCCTCACACGCTCCCTTTCTCTCTCCTTTGCCCTTCCCTTCACCCATCCCCTTTCCCTTTCCCTCACCCTCTCCCTTCCTCTTTCCCTCTCCCTTTCCCTCCCCTTCCCCTCACCCTCTCCCCTCACCCTTTTCTTTCCCTCTCCCTTTCCTATATCTTTCCCCTCTCCCTTTCTCCTCACCCTTCCCCTCTACCTCTCCCTTCCCCTCACCCTCTACCTTCCTCTTTCCCTCTCCCTTTCCCTCCCCTTCCCCTCACCCTCTCCCCTCACCCTCTGTCTTTCTCTCACCCTCTCCCTCTTCACCTCTCCCTCTCCCTTCCCTTCCCCTCTCCCTCTCCCTCATTCTTCCCCTCTCCCTACCCCTTGCCATCCCCTTCCCCTTCCTCTCCCTTTCTGTCTCCCTTTCCCTCACCCTCACCCTCTCACTCTCCCTCACCCTTTCCCCTCTCCCTCCACCTTTCCTTCCCCACTCCTCCTCTCCTCTTATCCTCTCCCTCCCCCTCCCCTTCATATTTTTCTTTCCCTTTCCCCCTTCCCCTCTCCCTTGCCCTCTCCCTTCCTCTCTCCCTGCCCCCCTCTTCACCCTTCCTTCCCCTCTCCCTTCCCCTCTTTCTCTCCCTTCTCCTCTCTCTTCCCCTCTCCCTTGCTCCCTTCCCCTCTACCTTGCCCTTCCCCTCTCCCTCACCCTCTCCCTCTTCCTCTCTCTTCCCCTTACCCTCACTCTCTCCGGTTCCCCCACCCTCTTCCTTTCCTTCACACTCTCCCCTCACCCTCTTCCCCTCTCCCTCACCCTTTCCCTCTTCCTCTCCCTTTCCCCATCCCCTCTCCCGCTCCCTCACACCACCCTCTCCCTTCCACTTCCCCTCTCCCTTCCCCTCCCTTTCCCTCACCCTCTCACTTTCCCTCACCCTTCCCCTCTCCACCTCTCCCACCCCACCTCCCTCTTCCTTCCCCTCCCCTTCCCCTTCCCCCTCTGCCTTTCCCCTTCCCCTCTCCCTTTCCCTCTCCCTTCCCTCTCAGTCCACCTCTACCTCCACCTCCCCATCTCCCTCCCCTCTCTGTTTCCCCTCCCTCACTCCCTTTCTGCTTCCCCTCTCCCTCTCCCTTTCCCTTTCCCTCTCTCTTCCCCCTCCCTTCCCATCTCCCTTCCCCCTCCCTTCCCCCTCCCTTCCCCCTCCCTTCCCATCTCCCTTCCCCATAACATCTCCCTTCCCCTCTCCCTTCCCCTCTCCCTTCCCCTCTCCCTCTCCCTCACCCTTCCCCTGACCCACTCCCTTTCCATCTCCCTCCCCTCTCCCCTCCCCTTCCCCCTCCCTCCCTCTTCCCCCTCAACATCTCCCGTCCCCTCTCCCTTCCCCTCTCCCTCACCCTCTCCTCCCTTCCCCTCTCTCTTTCCCTCCCCCTCCCCCTCTGCCTCTCCCCCTCTCTCTCCCCTCTCCCTTTCCCCTCCCCCTCTCCTTTTCCCTCTCCCTTCCCATCTCCCTTCTTCTCTCCCTTCCCCTCTCCCTCCACCTTCCCCTCTCCTTTCCCCCACCCTTCCCCTCACCCTCTCCCTTTCCCTCACCCTCTCCCCTTCCATCCCCCTCCCCCTCTTCCCCTCTCCCTTCCACTCTCCCTCACCCTCACCCTCACCCTCTCCATCTCCATCTCCCTCTTCCTCTCCCTTCCCCTCTCCCTCACCCTCTCCCTTCCACTTCCCATCTCCTCCTCCCTTTCCCTATTCCTTTCCCTCACCCTCTCACTTTCTCTCACCCTTTCCCCTCTCCACCTCTCCCACCTCTCCCACCCCCTCCCACTCTTCCTTCCCTGTCCCCCGCTCCCTTTCCCCTCTCACTCCACTGCTCCCTCCCCATCTCCCTCCCTGTTTCCCCTCCCCCTCTCCCTTTCCCTCTCCCTTCCCCTCTCCCTTCCCATCTCCCTTTCCCCTCTCCAGTCCCCTTTACCTCTCCCATCCCCTTCCCTTATCCCTCTCCCTTCCCCTCTCCCCTTCTCCTCTCCCTCACCCTTTCCCTCTTCCTCTCCCTTCCCCTCTCCCTCCTCCCTTCCCCTCACCCTTTCCCACTCGCTCTTCCCTTCTCCCTCGCCCTCCCCTTCTCACCCTCCCTTACCTTCCCCTCTCCCTTCCCCTCTCTTTCCCCTCATCCTTCCCCTCACCCTCTCTATTCCCCTCACCTTTTCTTTCCCTTCCCCTCTCCCTTCCTCTCTCCCTTTCCCTCTCTACACACTTCATCTCTCCCTTCCCCTCTTCTTCTCCCTTCCTCACTCCCGTCCCCTCTTCCTCTCCCTTTCCCTTCTCCTCTCCCTCTCCCTCTCCCTCCTTCTCCCTTCCCCTTCCCCTCTCCCTCTCACTTCCCCTCACCCTCAAACTCTCCCTTTCCCTCACCCTCTTTTTCCTCACCCTCTCCATCTTCGCCTCCCCCTCACACTCTCCCTCTTCCTTCCAATTACCTTTTTCCTCTCCCTTTCCTTCACCCTCTCACACTTTCTCCTCTCCCTCCACCTCTCCCTTTCCCTCCCCCTCCCCTCTCAGTTCCCCTCTCCCTTCCCCTCCCTTGCCCTCTTCCTCTCCCTTCCCTCTTCCCCTCCCTACCCTCTCCCACTCCCTTTTCTTCACCCTCTCTTTCCCTCACCCTCACCCCTCCCATCCCCCTTCTTCCCCCTCTCCTTCTCCCCCTCCCTCCCATTCCCTCCCCCTTCCTTTCTTCTCCCTTGCGCTCCCCCTCACCCCTTACCCTCTCCCTTACCCTCTCACTTTTCCTCCCCCTAACCCTTTCCCTCTCCCTCCACATCCCCCTCTCCCTCCCCCTCTCCCTCTCTCTTCCCCCTCCCCTCTCCCTTCACTCACCCTCTCCCTTCCCTCTTTCTCTCCCTTCCCCTCTCCCTCTCCCTTCTCCTTTCCCCTCCCCTCCCCTCCACCTCTCCCCTTTCCCTTCACCATCCCCCTTCCCTTCACCCTCTCCCTTCCCCTCTCCCTCTCCCTTCTCCCTTCCTCTCTCCCTTCCCCTCTCTTCACCCTTCCCCTTCCCCTCTCTTCACCCTTCCCCTCTTCCTCTCCCTTTCCCTCTCCCTTCCCCTCTCACTCCACATCTCCTCCCTCTCTGTTCCCTCCCCTCTCCCTTCCCCTTCCCCTCCCTTTCCCATCTCCATTTCCCCTCTCCAATCCCCTCTACTTCTCCCTTCCACTCAACATCTCCCTTCCCCTCTCCCTCACCCTTCCCCTGACCCACTCCTTTCCATCTCCCTCCCCCTCTCCCTTTCCCCTCGGCCTTCCCCCTCCCTCTTCCCCCTCAACATCTCCTGTCCTCTCTCCCTTCCCCTCTCCCTCTCCCTTTCCCTCCCCCTCCCCCTCTGCCTCTCCCCCCCTCTCTCTCCCCTCTCCCTTTCCCCTCTCCTTTTCCCTCTCCTTTTCCCTCTCCCTTCACATCTCCCGTCTTATCTCCCTACCCCTCTCCCTCCACCTTCCCCTCTCCTTTCCCCCACCCTTCCCCTCACCCTCACCCTTCCCCTCACCCTCTCCCTTTCCTCTCACCCTCTCCCCTTCCATCCCCCTCCCCTCTTCCCCTCTCCCTCTCCCTCACCCTCTCCCTCTCCCTTCCCCCTCTCCCTTCCCATCTCCCTTTCCCTCTCCAGTCCCCTTTACCTCTCCCATCCCCTTCCCTTATCCCTCTCCCTTCCCCTCTCCCCTTCTCCTCTCCCTCACCCTTTCCCTCTTCCTCTCCCTTCCCCTCTCCCTCCTCCCTTCCCCTCACCCTTTCCCACTCGCTCTTCCCTTCTCCCTCGCCCTCCCCGTCTCACCCTCCCTTACCTTCCCCTCTCCCTTCCCCTCTCTTTCCCCTCATCCTTCCCCTCACCCTCTCTATTCCCCTCACCTTTTCTTTCCCTTCCCCTCTCCCTTTCCCTCTCCCTTTCCTCTCCCTTTCCTCTCCCTTTCCTCTCTACCTTCCCCTCTCCCTTCCCCTTCCCCTCCACCTCTCCCTCTCCCTTCCTCTCTCCCTTTCCCTCTCTACACACTTCATCTCTCCCTTCCCCTCTTCTTCTCCCTTCCTCGCTCCCGTCCCCTCTTCCTCTCCCTTTCCCTTCTCCTCTCCCTCTCCCTCTCCCTCCTTCTCCCTTCCCCTCTCCCTCTCACTTCCCCTCACCCTCAAACTCTCCCTTTCCCTCACCCTCTTTTTCCTCACCCTCTCCATCTTCGCCTCCCCCTCACACTCTCCCTCTTCCTTCCAATTACCTTTTTCCTCTCCCTTTCCTTCACCCTCTCACACTTTCTCCTCTCCCTCCACCTCTCCCTTTCCCTCCCCCTCCCCTCTCAGTTCCCCTCTCCTTCCCCTCCCTTGCCCTCTTCCTCTCCCTTCCCTCTTCCCCTCCCTACCCTCTCCCACTCCCTTTTCTTCACCCTCTCTTTCCCTCACCCTCACCCCTCCCATCCCCCTTCTTCCCCTCTCCTTCTCCCCCTCCCTCCCATTCCCTCCCCCTTCCTTTCTTCTCCCTTGCCCTCCCCTCACCCCTTACCCTCTCCCTTTCCCTCACCCTCTCACATTTCCTCACCCTAACCCTTTCCCCTCTCCCTCCACATCCCCCTCTCCCTCCCCCCTCTCCCCTCTCTCTTCCCCCTCCCCTCTCCCTTCACTCACCCTCTCCCTTCCACTCTTTCTCTCCCTTCCCCTCTCCCGCTCCCTTCTCCTTTCCCCTCCCCTCCCCTCCACCTCTCCCCTTTCCCTTCACCATCCCCCTTCCCTTCACCCTCTCCCTTCCCCTCTCCCTCTCCCTTCTCCCTTCCTCTCTCCCTTCCCCTCTCTTCACCCTTCCCCTTCTCTTCACCCTTCCCCTCTTCCTCTCCCTTTCCCTCTCCCTTCCCCTCTCACTCCACATCTCCTCCCTCTCTGTTCCCCTCCCCCTCTCCCTTTCCCCTTCCCCTCCCCTTTCCCATCTCCATTTCCCCTCTCCAATCCCCTCTACTTCTCCCTTCCACTCAACATCTCCCTTCCCCTCTCCCTCACCCTTCCCCTGACCCACTCCTTTCCATCTCCCTCCCCCTCTCCCTTTCCCCTCGGCCTTCCCCCTCCCTCTTCCCCCTCAACATCTCCTGTCCTCTCTCCCTTCCCCTCTCCCTCTCCCTTTCCCTCCCCCTCCCCCTCTGCCTCTCCCCCCTCTCTCTCCCTCTCCCTTTCCCTCTCCTTTTCCCTCTCCTTTTCCCTCTCCCTTCACATCTCCCGTCTTATCTCCCTACCCCTCTCCCTCCACCTTCCCCTCTCCTTTCCCCCACCCTTCCCCTCACCCTCACCCTTCCCCTCACCCTCTCCCTTTCTCTCACCCTCTCCCCTTCCATCCCCCTCCCCCTCTTCCCCTCTCCCTCTCCCTCACCCTCTCCATCTCCCTCTTCCTCTCCCTTCCCCTCTCCCTCCCACTTCCACTTCCCATCTCCCCCTCCCTTTCCCTCTTCCTTCCCCTCACCCTCTCACTTTCTCTCCCCTTTCCCCACTCCACCTCTCCTACCCCCTCCCACTCTTCCTTCCCTGTCCCCCTCTCCCTTTCCCCTCTCACTTCAACGCTCCCTCCCCATCTCCCTCCCTGTTTCCCCTCCCCCTCTCCCTTTCCCTCCCCCTTCCCCTCTCCCTTCCAATCTCCCTTTCCCCTCTCCAGTCCCCTTTACCTCTCCCTTCCCTTATTCCTTTCCCCTTTTCCTCTCCCTCACCCTTTCCCTCTTCCTCTCCCTTCCCCTCTCCCTCCTCCCTTCCCCTTACCCTTTCCCTCTCCCTCTTCCCTTCTCCCTCTCCCTCCCCTTCTCACCCTCCCTTACCTTCCCCTCTCCCTTCCCCTCTCTTTACCCTCATCCTTCCCCTCGACCTCTCTATTCCCCTCAACTTTTCTTTCCCCTCTCCCCTCTCCCTTTCCCTCTCCCTTTCCTCTCTCCCTTCCCCTCTCCCTCTCCCTTCCCCTCCACCTCTCCCTCTCCCTTCCTCTCTCCCTTTCCCTCTCTACACACTTCATCTCCCCCTTCCCCTCTTCTTCTCCCTTCCTCGCTCCCTTCCCCTCTCTCTCGTCCTCATCCTCTCCCTTCCCCTTCTCCTCTCCCTCTCCCTCCTTCTCCCTTCCCCTTCCCCTCACCCTCTCCCTCTCACTTCCCCTCACACTCTCCCTTTCCCTCACCCTTCTCTTTTTCCTCACCCTCTCCATCTTCCCCTCTCCCTCACCCTCTCGCTCACTCTCTCCCTCTTCCTTCCACTTACCCTTTTCCTCTCCCTTTCCTTCACCCTATCACACTTTCTCCTCTCCCTCCACCTCTCCCTTTTCCTCCCCCTCTCAGTTCCCCTCTACTTCCTCTCCCTCCCCTTCCCCTCCCTCCCTCTCCCACTCCCTTTTCTTCACCCTCTTTCCCTCACCCTCACCCCTCCCATTCCCATCCCCTTCTTCCCCCTCTCCTTCTCCCCCTCCCCCTCCCTCTACTTTTCCCTCCCCTCCCTTTCTTCTCCCTTGCTCTCCCCCTCACCCTCTCCCTTTCCCTCACCCTCTCACTTTTCCTCACCCTAACTCTTTCCCCTCTCCCTCCACGTCCCCCTCTCCCTCCCCCTCTCCCCTCTACCTCCCTCTCCCATTCCCCTCCCCTCTCCCCTTTCCCTTCACTCATCCGCTCCCTTCCCCTCTTTCTCTCCCTTCCCCTCTCCCTCTCCCTTTCCCTTCTCCCTCCCCCTCTCCCTCCCCACCACCTCTCCCCTTTCCCTTCACCATCTCCCTTCCCTTCACCCTCTCCCTCTCCCTTCCCCTCTCCCTCTCCCCTCTCCCTTCCCCACTTCCTCTCCCTTTCCCTCTCACTCCACGTCTCCTCCCTCTCTGTTCCCATCCCCCTCTCCCTTTCCTCTTCCCCTCCCCTTTCCCATCTCCATTTCCCCTCTCCAATACCCTCTACTTCTCCCTTCCCCTCAACATCTCCCTTCCCCTCTCCCTCACCCTTCCCCATACCCACTCCCTTTCCATCTCCCTCCCCCTCTCCCTTTCCCCTCCCCCTTCCCCCTCCTTCTTCCCCTCAACATCTCCTGTCCTCTCTCGCTTCCCCTCTCCCTCTCCCTCTCCCTCACCCTCTCCTCCCTTCCCCTCTCCCTCTCCCTTTCCCTCCCCCTCCCCCTCTGCCTCTCCCCCCTCTCTCTCCCCTCTCCCTTTCCCTTTCCCCTCCCCCTCTCCTTTTCCCTCTCCCTTCACATCTCCCTTCTTATCTCCCTTTCCCTCTCCCTCCACCTTCCACTCACCCTCTCCCTTTCCCTCACCCTCTCCCCTTCCATCCCCCTCCACCCTCTCCCTCTCCATCACCCTCTCCCTCTTCCTCCCCCTTCCCCTCTCCTCACCATCTCCCTTCCACTTCCCATCTCCCCCTCCCTTTCCCTCTTCCTTTCCCTCACCCTCTCACTTTCTCTCACCCTTTCCCCTCTCCACCTCTCCCACCCCCTTCCACTCTTCCTTCCCTGTCCCCCTCCCTTTCCCCTCTCACTCCACCGCTCCCTCCCCATCTCCCTCCCTGTTTCCCCTCCCCTCTCCCTCCCCCTTCCCCTCTCCCTTCCCATCTCCCTTTCCCCTCTCCTGTCCCCTTTACCTCTCCCTTCCCCTTCCCTTATCCCTCCCCCTTCCCCTCTCCCCTTCTCCTCTCCCTCACCCTTTCCCTCTTCCTCTCCCTTCCCCTCTCCCTTCCCCTCTCCCTTCTCCCTTCCCTTCCCCTCACCCTTTCCCTCTTCCCTTCTCCCTTCTCCCTCGCCTCCCCTTCTCACCCTCCTTACCATCCCCTCTCCCTTCCCTCTCTCTTTACCCTCATCCTTCCCCTCAACCTCTCTATTCCCCTCACCTTTTCTTTCCCTTCCCTCTCCCTTTCCCTCTCCCTTTCCTCTCCCTTTCGTCTCTACCTTCCCCTCTCCCTTCCCCTTCCCTTATCCCTCCCCCTTCCCCTCTCCCTTCTCCTCTCCCTCACCCTTTCCCTCTTCCTCTCCCTTCCCCTCTCCCTTCCCCTCTCCCTCCTCCCTTCCCCTCACCCTTTCCCTCTTCCCTTCTCCCTTCTCCCTCGCCTCCCCTTCTCACCCTCCCTTACCATCCCCTCTCCCTTCCCCTCTCTTTACCCTCATCCTTCCCCTCAACCTCTCTATTCCCCTCACCTTTTCTTTCCCTTCCCCTCTCCCTTTCCCTCTCCCTTTCCTCTCCCTTTCCCTCTCTACACACTTCATCTCTCCCTTCCCCTCTTCTTCTCCCTTCCTGGCTCCCTTCCCCTCTCCCTCGTCCTCTCCCTTCCCCTTCTCCTCTCCCTCCTTCTCCCTTCCCCTTCTCCTCACCCTCTCACTTCCCCTCACCCTCACACTCTCCCTTTCCCTCACCCTCTCCATCTTCCCCTCTCCCTCACCCTCTCCCTCTTCCTTCCACTTACCCTTTTTCTCTCCCTTTCCTTCACCCTCTCACACTTCCTCCTCTCCCTCCACCTCCACCTCTCCCTTTTCCTCCCACTCCCCCTCCCACTTCCCCTCTCTCTTCCCCTCCCTTGCCCTCTTCCTCTTCCTCTCCCTTCCCTTCCCTCTTCCCCTCCCTCTCACTTTTCCTCACCCTAACCCTTTCCCCTCTCCCTCCACCTCACCCTCTCCCTTTCCCCTCTCCCTCCCCCTTCCCCTCCCCCTCCCCATCTCCCCTTTCCCTACACTCACCCTCTCCCTTCCCCTCTTTCTCTCCCTTCCCCTCTCCCTTCTCTCTCCCCCTCACCCTCCCTTCACCATCTCCCTTCCCTTCACCCTCTCCCTTCTCCTCTCCTCTCCCTTTCCCTCTCCCTTCCCCTCTCACTCCACGTCTCCCCCTCTCCCTTTCCCCTTCCCCTCCCCTTTCCCATCTCCATTTCCCTCTCCAATCCCCTCTACCTCTCCCTTCACCTCACCCTCACCCTCTCCCTTCCTCTCTTGCTTCCCCCTTCACCCTTCCCCTATCCCTCCCCTACCCATCTACCTCTTCCCTTACCATCTCCTTCCCCTCTCCCTTCCCTCCCTCCCTTCTCCTCTTCCTCTCCCTTCCTCTCTCCTCTCCCCTCTCCCATCGCCTCTCTCTCCCTTCCCCTCTCTCCCTCTCTCCCTCCCAACATCTCCTTTTCCTTCTCCCTTTCCCTCACCCTCTCCTCCCTTCCCCTCTCCCTTCCCCTCCCTCTCCCCCTCCCATTCCCTCTACCTTTCCCTACCCCTCTCCTTTCCCCTCCCACTCTGCCTCCCCTTCCACCTTCCCCTCTCCTTTCCACTACCCTTCCCCTCACCTGTACCCTTCCCCTCCCCCTCTCCCTTCCCCTCACTCTTCCCCTCTCCCTTTCCCTCTCCCTCACCCTCTCCCTCTTCCTCTCCCTTCTTCTCCCCCTCTCCCTTCCACTTCCCCTCTCACTTTCCCTCTCCCTTTACTTTCTCCACCTCTCCCATCCCCTCCCACTCTTCCTTCCCTTCCCCCTTCCCCCTCTCCCTTTCCCCTTCCCCTCTCCCTGCCCCTCTCACTCGATCGCTCCCTCCCCTTCCCCATCTCCCTCCCCCTGTTTCTCCTCCCCGTCTCCCTTTCCCCTTCCCCTCTCACTCTCTTTTCCCCTCTCCCTTCCCATCTTCCTTTCCCCTCTTCAGTCTCCTTTACCTCTCCCTTCCCCTTCCCCTATCCCTCTCCCTTCTCCTCTCCCCTTCTCCTCTCCCTCTCCCTCACCCTTTCCCTCTTCCTCGCTCCATCTACTCTCCCTCCCTCACTTCCCCTCACCCTCTCTCTCACCCTCATTCTTTCTCTTTTCCTCACCCTCTCCCTTTTCCCTTCTCCCTCGCCCTCCCCTTCACACTCTCCCTTCCCTTCCCCTCTCTTTACCCTCATTGTTCCCCTCACCCTCTCTCTTCCCCTCACCCTTTTCTTTCCCTTCCCCTCTCCCTTTCCTCTCCCCTTCCCCTCTCCCTACCCCTCCCCCTCTCCCTCTCTCTCTCCCTTTTCCTCTCTTCACCCTTCCCTTCTTCGTCTCCCTTCATCGCTCCCTTCCACTCTCCTTTTCCCTCTTCCTTCCTCTCTCCCTCCTTCTCCCTACCCCTCACCCTCACTCTCTCCCTTTCCCTCATCCTCTCCCTCTTTCTTTCCCTCCCCCTCTTCCTCTTTCTTCCACTTCCCCTTTCCCTCTCCCTTTCCCTCACCCTCTCACTCCCTCACCCTTTCTCCTCTCCCTCTACCTCTCCCTTCCCCCTCTCACTACCCCTCTCCCTTCCCCTTCCCCTTCCCCTCCCTCACCCTCACCCTCTTCCACTTCCTTTCCCTCAAATTTCCCCTCTCCCTCCACCTCTCCCTCCACACTCCCCCTCTCCCTCTCCCTCCCCCTTTCCCCCTCAACATCTCCCTTCCCTTCCCCTCTCCCTCCCTCTCCCTCCACCTTTCCCTCCCCTTCCCCTCCTACTCTGCTGCTCCCTCCACCTTCCCCTCTCCTTTCCCCTACCCTTCCCCTCACCCTTTCTCTCCCTCCCCCTCTCCCTTCCTCTCACCCCGCCTCACTCTCTCCCTTCCCTTCCCCTCTCCCTTTCCCTCTCCCTCACCCTCTCCCTCTTCCTCCCTTCTCCTCTCCCTCACCTTCTTCCTTGCACTTCCCATCACCCCCTCTTCCTTTCCCCCTTCCTTTCCCTTCCCCTCTCACTTTCTCTCACCCTTTTCTTTCTCCACCTCTCCCATCCCCTCCCACTCTTCCTTCCCTTCCCCTTCCCCCTCTCCCTTTCCCCTTTCCTTCTCCCTTTCCCTCTCCCTTCCCCGCTCCCTTCCCCTCTTACTCGACCGCTCCCTCCCCTATCTCCCTCTCCCTCTGTTTCCCCTTCCCGTCTCCCTTTCCCCTTTCCCCTTTCCCTCTCCCTTCCCATCTTCCTTTCCCCTCTTCAGTCCCCTTCACCTCTCCCTTCCCCTTCCCCTATTCCTCTCCCTTCCCCTGTCCCCTCCCTCTCCCTCACCCTTTCCCTCTTCCTCTCCCATCCCCTCTCCCCTCCCTCTCCCTCACCCTTTCCCTCTTCCTCTCCCATCTCCTCTCCCTCCTCACTTCCCCCACCTTTTCTCACCCTCACTCTTTCTCTTTTTCCTCACCCTCTCCCTTTCCCTCTCCCTCTTCCCTTCTACCTCGCCCTCCCCTTCTCACTCTTCCTTCCCCTCTTCCTTCCTCTCTCTTTACCCTCATTGTTCCCCTCAACTTCTCTTCCCATCACCCTTTTCTTTCCCTTTCCCTCTCCTCCCCCTCCCCTCTCCCTTCCTCTCTCCCTTTCCCTCTCTTCACCATTCCCCTCTTCCTCTCCCTTCCTCTCACCCTTCCCCTCACCCTCACGCTCTCCCTTTCCCTCACCCTCTTCCTTTCCCTTACCCTCTTCCTCTTTCTTCCATGTCCCCTTTCCCTCTCCCTTTCCCTTACCCTCTCACTCTCACTCCCTCACCCTTTCTCCTCTCCCTCCACCTCCACCTCCACCTCTCCTTTCCCCCTCCCCCTCTCACTGCCCCTCTCCCTTCCCCTCCCTCACCCCCACCCTCTTCCTCCTCTTCCCTCTTCCCCTCCCTCTCCTTCCCTCTGCCTCTCCCACTCCCTTTTCCTCACCCTCTTTCCCTCACCCTCCCCTTCCCCTTTCCCATCCCCCTTTCTCATCCCCCTCCCCTCCCATTTCCCTCCCCTTCCTCTCCCACTCCCTCCCCCTTTTCCCCTCCCTTTCTTCTCCCCCTTCTCGCTTGCCCTTCCTCTCTCCTCGTACCCTCTCTCTTTCCCCTCTCCCTCCACCTCTCCCTCCCCCTCGCCCTCTCCCTTTCCCCTCTCCCTCCCCCTTTTCCCTCCCCCTTTCACTTCACCCTCTCCATTCCCCTCACCCTCTCCCTTCCCCTCTTTCTCTCCCTTCCCCTCCTATTCCCCTTCTCCCTTTACCTTTTCCCTCCCCCTCACACCCCCCTCCACCTCTCCCCTTTCCCTTCACCATCTCCCTTCCCTTCACCCTCTCCCTTCTCTCTCCCTCTCCTCTCCCTCCTCCCTTCCTCAATCCCTTCCCCTCTCTTCACCCTTCCGCTCTCCCCTCTCCCTTCCCATCTTCCTCTCCCTTTCCCTCTCCCTTCCCCTTACACTCCACCTCTCCCTCCCCTCTCTGTTTCCCCTCCCCCTCTCCCCTTCACCATCTCCCTTCCCTTCACCCTCTCCCTTTCCCTCTCCCTCTCCCCTCTCCCTCCTCCCCTCCTCTCTCCCTTCCCCTCTCTTCACCCTTCCCCTCTCCCTTCCCATCTTCCTTTCCCTTTCCCTCTCCTTTCCCCTTTAAGTTGAACCCTAAAATTACCCAGGACACCCCATAACCCAAACCCACCCTGAAGCCTAAAATTAACCTGGGCACCCCAAAACCCATACCCACCCTGAACACTAAAATGACCCTTAGCACCCCAAAACCCAAACGAACCCTGAACCCTAAAATTACCCTGGGTACCCCAAAACACAAACCCAACCTGAACTCTAAAATTACCCTGGGCACCAATAAAACAAAACCCACCCTGAACCCTAAAATTACCCAGGGCACCCCAAACTCACCCTGAACGCTAAAAATACACTTGCTGTCTCAAAAGACATACCAACCCTGAAACTTGGATTACCCTTGGCAGCCCAAAACCCAACCCCACCCTGAGCCCCAAAATTACACTTAGAACCCCAAACCCACCCTGAACCCTAAAGGTACTCTTAGCACCCCAACACCTAAACCCTCCCTGAACCCCCCTGGGTACCCCAAAACCTAAACCCTCACTGATCCCTAAAATTACCCGACAACCCAAAATCCAAACCCACCCTGAACCCGAAAATTACCTTGGGCACCCCAAAACCCAAACCCATCCTGAACCCTATTATTACCCTTAGCACCCCAAAATCCAAATCAACCCTGAACCCTAAAATTACCCTAGGCACCCCAAAACCCATACCCACCCTGAAACCTAAAATTACTCTTTGCACCACAAAACCCATATCCACGCTGAACCCTAAAATTACTCTGGGCTCCCCAAAACCCAAACCCACCCAGAACCTTTATATTACCCCTACACCCCAAAAACCAAACCAACCCTAAACCATCTAAAATTGCCCTTTGCACAATAAAACCCAAACCCACCCTGAACCCTAAAATTACTCTGGGCACCCCAAAACACAAACACACACAGAAGCCTTAAATTACCCTTAGCACCCCAAAACCAAAATCTACCCTCAACCCTAAATTTACACAGGGCACCCCAAAACCCAAACCCACCCTGAACCTTAAAATTACCCCAAAACCCAAACCAACCCTGAACCCCCAAATTTACCCAAGGCACCCCAAAACCCATACCCACCCAGAACCCTAAAATTACTCTTTGCACCACAAAACCCATACCCACCCTGAACCCTAAAATTACTCTGGGCACCCCAAAACCCAAACCCAGCCTGAACCCTAAAACTACCCAGGGCACCCCAAACGCAAACCCACATTGAACCCTAAAATAACCCTTAGCACCCCAATACCAAAACCCACAATGAACCCTAAAATTACCCTGGGCACCACAAAACCCAAACCCATCTTGGACCCTAAAAAATCCTTAGCACCCCAAAACCCAAACCCAACCTGAACCCTGATATTACTCTTGGCACCCCAAAACCCAAACCCACCCTGAATCCTAAAATTACTCTAAGCACCCCAAAACCCACAAACACTCTGAACCCTAAAATTACCCTTGACAACCCAAAACACAAATCCACCCTGAACCCCAAAATTACCCTTAGCAACCCAAACCCCAAACACACCCTGAACCCTAAAATTTCCCTGGGCACCCCAAAACCCAAACCCACCCTGAACCCTAAAATTGCTCTTTGCATCCCAAAACCCATTCCCACACTGAACTCTAAAATTACCCTTGGCACCCCAAAACTTATACCAACCTTGACCCTAAAATTACCCTAGGCACGCCAAAACCCATAGCCAACCTGAACCCTAAAATTACACTTTGCAACCCAAAACCCATACCCAGCCTGAACCCT
The DNA here is from genome assembly GCA_963921515.1 of Calotriton arnoldi. Classification (NCBI taxonomy): domain Eukaryota; kingdom Metazoa; phylum Chordata; class Amphibia; order Caudata; family Salamandridae; genus Calotriton; species Calotriton arnoldi. The sequence continues at coordinate 68,372 of CAWUFW010003522.1, forward strand.
AAAATTACTCTTTGCACCCCAAAACCCATACCCAACCTGAACCCTAAAATTACCCTGGGCACCCCAAAACCCAAACCCAACCAGAACCCTAAAATTACCATTAGCACCCCAAAACCCAAACGCACCCCAAAACCTAAACTCACCCTGAACCCAAAAATTAACCCTGCACCCCAAAACCCAAACCCACCCTGAACCCTAAAATTACCCTTGGCTCCCCAAAACACAAACCCACCCAGGACCCTAAAATTACCCTGGGCACCTCCAAAATCCAAACCCACCCTGAACCCTAAAATTACCCTTAACACCCCAAAACCCAAACACACACAACCCTAAAATTACCCTGGGCACCCCTAAACCCATACCCACCCTGAACCCTAAAATTACTCTTTGCACCCCAAAACCTATCCCAACCCTGAACCCGAAAATTACCCTTGGCACCCCAAAACCCATACCCACCCAGAGCCCTAAAAGTACTCTTATCATACCAAAACCCAACCCTACGCTGAACTCAAAAAATACCTTTGCTACCCCAAACACACATACCCACCCTAAAACTTAAAATTACCCTTGGCACCCAAAACCCAAATCCACCCTGAACCCTAAAATTACCCCTAGCCCCCCAAAACCCAAACCCACCCTGAACCCTAAAATTACCCTTACTACCCCAAAACCCATACCCATCCTAACACTTAAAATTAACCTTGGCACCCCAAAACCCAAATCCACCCTGAACCCTAAAATTAACCTTGGCACCTCAAAACCTATACACTTACACCCCAAAACTCAAACCCACCTAAACCCTATACTTACCTTATACTTCCATGTAAAACACATATGCCTTTACCATTCATGCCTTTACAACGAAATTCGTTGTAAAGGCATGCGTGGTAAATGCATATGCATTGTAATGCCATGCTTTGTAATGGCTTTGCGATGTAATGGTAGCTGCGTTGTGTTGTATGCGTTGTAATGACATGCGTTGTAATAAATTCGTTGTAATGGCTTTGTTTCGAGGGAGAGGGAAAGGTGGAGATGGTGAGGGGAGAGGGGAAGGTGGAGAGGGTGAGGAGAGAGTGTGAGGGGAGAGGGTGAGGGCGAGGGAGGGGGAAGGGTGAGGGTGAAGAGCGGAGAGTGAGAGGGGAAAGGAAAGGGAGAGGGAGAGGGGAAGGGAGAGGGGAAGATTGAAGAGAGAGCAAGGGTGGAGAGAGGGGCAGGGAGAGGGTGAGGGGAAGGGAGAGGAGGGGAAGGAGAGGGTGAGGGTGAGGGAAGGGTGAGGTGAAAGGAGAGGGAGAGGGCAAGCGAGAGGGAGAGGGGTAGGGAGAGGGGCGGGGAAAGGGAGAGGGGGAGGGAGAGGTGGAGGGAGAGGGGACAGGGTTAGTGTGAGGGAAAGTGAGAGGGTGAGGGAAAGGGAAAGGGAGGAAAAAGGGAGAGGGGAAGGGAGAGGGTGAGGGAGGGGGAGTGCAGTGGGAGGGGGAGTGGGGAGGGAGAGGGAAACAGCCATTACAACAAATTTATTACAACGCATGCCATTGCAACGCATGCCAACACAACACAACTACCATTACATCACAATGCCATTACAATGCATGGCATTACAATGCATATGCCTTTACCATGCATGCCTTTACAATGAATATCGTTGTAAAGGCATGAATGGTAAAGGCATATGTGTTTTACATGTTAGTATAAGGTAACTATTGGGTTTAGGGTGGGTTTGGGTTTTGGTGTGTAAGGGTATATGTTTTGGGTGCCACAGTTAATTTTAGGGTTCAGGGTGGATTTTGGTTTTGGGGTGCCAAGGGTAATTTTTAATTTTAGGATGGGTATGGGTTTTAAGGGCAGTAAGGGTAATTTTAGGGTTCAGTGTGGGTTTGGGTTTTGAGGTGCCCAGGGTAATTTTTTCAGTGTGGGGGTTAAGAGTGGGTATGGGCGTTGGGGTGCTAAGGATAATTTTAGGGTTCAGGGTGGGTTTGGGTTTTTCGGGTGCCCAGGGTAGTTTTAGGGTTCAGGGTGGGTTTGGGTTTAGGGGTGCTACGGGTAATTTTAGGGTTCAGGGTGGGTTTGGGTTTTGGGGTTTAGGGGACATTTTAGGGTTCAGGGCGGGTTAGGGTTTTGAGGTGCCCAAGGTAATTTTTGGGTTCAGGGTGGGTATGGGTTTTGGGGTGCATAGGGTATTTTTAAGGTTCAGGGTTGGTTTGGGTTTTGGGGTGCTAAGGGTAATTTTAGGGTTCAGGGTGGGTATGGGTTTTGGGGTGCCATGGGTAATTTTAGGGTTCAGGGTGGGTTTGGGTTTTGGGGTGTAGGGGTAATTTTAGGGTTCAGGGTGGGTTTAGGTTTTGGGGTTCCTGGGGTAATTTTAGGGTTGAGGGTGGGTTTGGGTTTTGGGGTGCTTAGTTTAAATTTAAGGTTCATGGTGGGTTTGGGTTTTGGGGTGCTAAGGGCAATTTTGGGGTTCAGGGTGGGTTTGGGTTTTGGGCTGCCAAATGAAAAATTTAAATTTTAGGGTGGGTATGTGTTTTGGAGTAGCAAGGGTATTTTTAGGATTGAGCGTGGGTTTTGGTGCTGGGGTGCCCAGGGTAATTTTTGGGTTCAGTGTAGGTTTGGGTTTTGGTGTGCTAAGGGTAATTTTAGGGTTCAGGGTGGGTATGGGTTTTGGGATAATAAGGGTAATTTTAGGTTTCAGGCTTGGTTTGGGTTTTGGGGTGCCCAGGGTAATTTTAGGGTTCAGGGTGGATTTGTGTTTTGGGGTTCCAAGGGTAATTTTAAGTTTTATGGTGGGTATGTGTTTTGGGCGTAGCAAGAGTATTTTTATGGTTCAGCGTGGGTTTCAGTTTTGGGGTGCTAAGAATATTTTTAGGGTTCAGGGTGGGTATGGGTTTTCGGTTGCCACGGGTGATTTTAGTGTTCAGGGTGGGTATGGGTTTTGGGGTGCAAAAGAGTAATTTTAGGGTTCAGGGTGGGTATGTGTTTTGAGGTGACAGGGTAATTTAAGGGTTCAGGGTTGGATTCGGTTTTGGGGTGCCAAGGGTAATTTTAGGGTTCCAAGTGGGAATGGGTTTTGGGGTGCTAGGAGTAATTGTAGGGTTCAGGGTGGGTTTGGGTTTGGCGTGCCTTGGGTAATTTTAGGGATCAGGGTGGGTTTGGGTTTTTAGGTGCTAAGGGTAATTTTAGGGTTCAGGGTGGGTTTGGATTTTGGGGTGCCCATGGTAATTTTAGGGTTCAGGGTGGGTCTGTGTTTTGGGGTGTAAAGGTAATTTTAGGGTTCAGGGTGGCATTGGGTTTTGGGGTGCCCTGGGTAAATTTAGGGTTCACGGTGGGTTTGGGTTATGGGGTGCTAAGGGTAATTTTAGGGTTCTGGGTTGGTTTGGCTTTTGGGGTGCCCAGTGTAATTTTAGTTTTCAGGGTGGGTATGGGTTTTGGGGTGCACAGAGTAATTTTAGGGTTCAGTGTGGGTAGGGGTTTTTGGGTGCCTAGGGTAATTTTAGGGTTTAGGGATAGTTTGGGTTTTGGGGTGCCTAGGGTAATTTTAGAGTTCAGGGTGGCTTTGGGTTTTGGGGTGCCCTGGCTAATTTTAGGGTTCAGGGTGGGTTTGGGTTTTGGGGTGTAGGGGTAATTTTAGGGTTCAGAGTGAGTTTGGGTTTTGGGGTGTAGGGATAATTTTAGAGTTCTGGGTGTGTTTGGCTTTTGGAGTGCCTAGTGTAATTTTAGGGTTCAGGGTGGGTATGGGTTTTGGGGTGCAAAGAGTGATTTTAGGGTTCAGGGTGGGTATGGGTTTTGTGGTGCCCAGGGTAATTTTAGGGTTTAGGGATAGTTTGGGTTTTGGGGTGCTAAGGGTAATTTTGGGGTTCTGGGTGGGTTTGGGTTTTGGGGTGACCAGGATAATTTTAGTGTTCAGGGTGGTTCTGGATTTACGGTTGCAAAGAGTAATTTTAGGGTTCAGGGTGGGTATGGGTTTTGGGGTGCAAAAGAGTAATTTTAGGGTTCAGGGTGGGTATCGGATTTTGGGTGCTAGGGTAATTTACGGGTTTAGTGTTGGATTGGGTTTTGGCGTGCCTTGGGTAATTTTAGGGATCAGGGTGGGTTTGGGTTTTGGGGTGCTAAGGGTCATTTTAGGGTTCAGAGTGGGGTTGGGTTATGGGGTATAGGGATAATTTTTGGGTTCTGGGTCTGTTTGGCTTTTGGGGTGCCCAGTGTAATTTTAGGGTTCAGGGTTGGTTTGGGTTTTGGGGTGCTACGGCTAATATTCGGGTTCAGGGTGGGTTTGGGTTTTGGGGTGCCCATGGTAATTTTAGGGTTCAGGGTGGGTCTGTGTTTTGGGGTGCCAAGGTAATTTTAGGGTTCAGGTGGGATTGGGTTTTGGGGTGCCCTGGGTAAATTTAGGGTTCACGGTGGGTTTGGGTTTTGGGGTGCTATGGGTTATTTTAGGGTTCTGGGTTGGTTTGGCTTTTGGGGTGCCCAATGTAATTTTAGGGTTTGGGTGGGTATGGGTTTTGGGGTGCAAAGAGTAATTTTAGGGTTCAGGGTGGGTATGGGTTTTGGGGTGCCTAGGGTAATTTTAGGGTTTAGGGATAGTTTGGGTTTTGGGGTGCCAAGGGTAATTTTAGAGTTCAGGGTGGCTTTGGGGTCCCCTGGGTAATTTTAGGGTTCAGGGTGGGTTTGGGTTTTGGGTGTAGGGGTAATTTTAGGGTTCAGAGTGAGTTTGGGTTTTGAGGTGTAGGGATAATTTTGGAGTTCTGGGTGGGTTTGGCTTTTGGGGTGCCCAGTGTAATTTTAGGGTTCAGGGTGGGTATGGGTTTTGGGGTGTGAAGAGTGATTTTAGGGTTCAGGGTGGGTATGGGTTTTGTGGTGCCCAGGGTAAATTTAGGGTTCAGGGTGGGTTTGGGTTTTGGGGTGCTAAGGGTCATTTTGGGGTTCTGGGTGGGTTTGGGTTTTGGGTTGCCCAGGATAATTTTAATGCTCAGGGTGGTTCTGGATTTACGGTTGCAAAGAGTAATTTTAGGGTTCAGGGTGGGTATGGGTTTTGGGGTGCAAAAGAGTAATTTTAAGGTTCAAGGTGCGTATCGGTTTTGGGGTGATAGGGTAATTTACGGGTTTAGGGTTGGATTGGGTTTTGGCGTGCCTTGGGTAATTTTAGGGATCAGGGTGGGTTTGGGTTTTGGGGTGCTAAGGGTCATTTTAGGGTTCAGGGTGGGGTTGGGTTTTGGGGTGCCCAGGGTAACTTTAGTGTTCAGGGTAGGTCTGTGTTTTGGGGTGTAGGGGTAATTTTAGGGTTCAGGGTAAGTTTGGGTTTTGGGGTATAGGGATAATTTTTGGGTTCTGGGTCTGTTTGGCTTTTGGGGTGCCCAGGGTATTTTTAGGGTTCAGGATGGATTTGGGTTTTGGGGTGTAGGGGTAATTTTAGGGTTCAGGGTGGGTTTCGGTTTTGGGGTGACAAAGGAAATTTTAGGGTTGAGGGTGGATTTGGGTTTTGGGGGGCTAAGGGTAATTTTAGGGTTCAGGGTGAGTTTGGGTTATGGGGTGTAGGGATAATTTTGGGGTTTTGGGTGGATTTGGCTTTTGGGGTGCCCAGTGTAATTTTAGGGTTCAGGGTGGGTATAGGTTTTGGGGTGCAAAGAGTAATTTTAGTGTTCAGGGTGGGTATGGGTTTTTTGGTGCCCAGGGTAAATTTAGGGTTCAGGGTGGGTTTGGGTTTTGGGGTGGTAAGGGTCATTTTGGGGTTCTGGGTGGGTTTGGGTTTTGGGTGCCCTAGCAATTTTAATGTTCAGGGTGAGTGTGGATTTATGGGTGCAAAGAGTAATTTTAGGGTTCAGGATGGGTATGGGTTTTGGGGTGCCTAGATACATTTTAGGGTTCAGGGTTGGTTTGGGTTTTGGGGTGCTACGGGTAATTTTCAGGCTCAGTGTGGGCTTTGGTTTTGGGGTGCCCTGGGTAATTTTAGGGTTCAGGGTGGGTTTGGGTTTTGGGGTGGTAAGGGTCATTTTGGGGTTCTGGGTGGGTTTGGGTTTTGGGTGCCCTAGCAATTTTAATGTTCAGGGTGAGTGTGGATTTATGGGTGCAAAGAGTAATTTTAGGGTTCAGGATGGGTATGGGTTTTGGGGTGCCTAGATACATTTTAGGGTTCAGGGTTGGTTTGGGTTTTGGGGTGCTACGGGTAATTTTCAGGCTCAGTGTGGGCTTTGGTTTTGGGGTGCCCTGGGTAATTTTAGGGTTCAGGGTGGATTTGGGTTTTGGGTTCTAGTGGTAATTTTAGGGTTCAGGGTGGGTTTGGGGTGACAAGGGTATTTTTAGGGTTCAGGATGGATTTGGGTTTTGGGGTGTAGGGGTAATTTTAGGGTTCAGGGTGGGTTTGGGTTTTGGGGTGACAAAGGAAATTTTTGGGTTGAGGGTGGATTTGGGCTTTGGGGGGCTAAGGGTAATTTTAGGGTTCAGGGTGAGTTTGGGTTATGGGCTGTAGGGATAATTTTTGGGTTCTGGGTGGATTTGGCTTTTGGGGTGCCCAGTGTAATTTTAGGGTTCAGGGTGGGTATAGGTTTTGGGGTGCAAAGAGTAATTTTAGTGTTCAGGGTGGGTATGGGTTTTTTGGTGCCCAGGGTAAATTTAGGGTTCAGGGTGGGTTTGGGGTTTGGGGTGGTAAGGGTCATTTTGGGGTTCTGGGTGGGTTTGGGTTTTGGGTGCCCTAGCAATTTTAATGTTCAGGGTGAGTGTGGATTTATGGGTGCAAAGAGTAATTTTAGGGTTCAGGATGGGTATGGGTTTTGGGGTGCCTAGATACATTTTAGGGTTCAGGGTTGGTTTGGGTTTTGGGGTGCTACGGGTAATTTTCAGGCTCAGTGTGGGCTTTGGTTTTGGGGTGCCCTGGGTAATTTTAGGGTTCAGGGTGGATTTGGGTTTTGGGTTGTAGTGGTAATTTTAGGGTTCAGGGTGGGTTTGGGGTGACAAGGGTAATTTTAGGGTTCAGGGTGAGTTTGGGTTTTGGGGTGCTAAGGGTGATTTTGGTATTCAGGTTAGGTTTGAGTTTTGGGGTGCCAAGGGTCATTTTTTGGTTTAAGGGGGTATTTAAAAAAATATATATATATTTATATATATTTGTGTGTATAAAAATGAGGGTGAGGGGAAGTATGCGGGTGAAGAGAGGGTAAGGGAGTGGGGAAGGGAAAGGGAGAGGGAAAGGGCAAGTTAAAGGGAAAGGGAGGAGGAGAGGGAGAGGTGAAGGGGAATGTAGAGTGGGAGGGAGAGAGGGAGGGAGAGGGAAAGGGACAGGGGAAGGTAGGAGAGGGCGAGGTAGAGGGGAAGGGAGAAGGGAAGAGGGAGAGGGTGAGGGGTGGGAAAGGGTGAGGAAAAAGGGAGAGAGTGAAGGTGAGGGGAAGGGAGAAGGAGGAGGGGAAGGGAGAGGAAGAGGGAAAGGGTGAGGGAGAGGGGAAGGGGGAAAGGAAGGGAGAGCGGAAGGGAGAGGTGGAGAGCGTAAAGGATGCGGGAAAGTGAGAGGGTGAGGGAAAGGGAGGGGGAGAGGAGAGGAGAAGTGGAAGGGAGATTGTAGGGAGGGGAAGAGGGAGAGGATGAGGGAGAGGGGTAGGAGATGGAAAGAGGGGAGGGTGGGGTAAGGGGAGAGGGTGAAGAAAGGGAGAGGGTGAGGGGAAGGGAGCATAAAAGGGAGAGGGGAAGGGAGAGGGGAGAGGGGAAGGGAGCGAGGAAGGGAGAGGAAGAGGAGAAGGGAGAGGGGAAGGGTGAGGGGAAAGGGAGAGGGAAAGGGAAGAAAAGGGTGAGGGTGAGGGGAAGTTTGCGGGTGAAGAGAGGGTAAGGGAGTGGGGAAGGGAGAGGGAAAGGGCGAGTTAAAGGGAAAGGGAGGAGGAGAGGGGAAGGGGAATGTAGAGTGAGAGGGAGAGAGGGAGGGAGAGGGAAAGGGACAGGGGAAGGTAGGAGAGGGCGAGGTAGAGGGGAAGGGAGAAGGGAAGAGGGTGAGGGGTGGAAGAGGGTGAGGGTGAGGAAAAAGGGAGAGAGTGAAGGTGAGGGGAAGGGAGAAGGAGGAGGGGAAGGGAGAGAAAGAGGGAAAGGGTGAGGGAGAGGGGAAGGGGTAAAGGAAGGGAGAGCGGAAGGGAGAGGTGGAGAGCGTAAAGGATGAGGGAAAGTGAGAGGGTGAGGGAAAGGGAGTGGGAAAGGGAGGGGGAGAGGAGAGGAGAAGTGGAAGGGAGATTGTAGCGAGGGGAAGAGGGAGAGGGTGAGGGAGAGGGGTAGGAGATGGAAAGAGGGGAGGGTGAGGTAAGGGGAGATGGTGAAGAAAGGGAGAGGGTGAGGGGAAGGGAAGGGAGGAGAAAAGGGAGAGGGGAAGGGAGAGGGGAGGGGAGAGGGGAAAGGGAAAGGGAAGAAAAGGGTGAGGGTGAGGGGAAGGTAGAGGGTGAAGAGAGGGGAATGGAGTGGGGAAGGGAGAGAGGAATTGAGTAGGGGAGGGGGAAAAAGAGGGGAACGGAGAGGGGGAAGGGAGAGGGGAAAGGGAGAGGGAAAGGGAAAGGGAAGAAAAGGGTGAGGGTGAGGGGAAGGTAGAGGGTGAAGAGAGGGGAATGGAGGGAAAGGGGAAGGGAGAGGGTGAGGGGAAGGGAAAGGGTGAGGGGAAGGGTGAGGGAGAGGGTGAAGGGTGAGGGGAAGGGAGACGGAAGGGAAAGGGGAGAGGGGAAGGGGGAGGGAGAGGGGAAGGTGAGGGGAAGGGAAAGGGGAGGGGGAGAGGTGGAGGGAGAGGTGAAAGGGTTATGGTGAAGAAAAGTGAGAGGGTGAGGGAAAGGGAGAGGGTAAGGGGAAAGGGGGGGCAAAGGAGAGGGGGAGAAGAAAGGGAGGGAAAGGGAGGGAGGGAGAGGGAGGGGGAAGGGAGAGGGTGAGGGAGGGGAATAGGAAGGGATGGGAAAGGGAAAGGGGGAGGGAGAGGGAAGGGGTGAGGGAAAGAGAGGGTGAGGGAAAGGGAGTGGGAGGGGGCGAGAGGGAGGAGACGGGAGAGGAAGAAGGTGAGGGAGGGGAAGGGAGAGGGGAAGGGGAAGGGAAAGGAGAGTTGGAGGGAGAGGAGAAAGGGTCAGGGAGTGAGAGGGTGAGGGAGAGGGAAAGGGGAAGTGGAAGGAAGAGGGAGAGGGTGAGGGAGAGGGAGAGGGGAAGATGGAGAGGGTGAGGGAGGGGGTGAGAAAAAGGGAGATAGTGATGGTGAGGGGAAGGTAGAAGGAAGGAGGTAGAGGGGGAGGGAGAAAGAAGAGGGAGAGGGGAAGGAAGAGGGGAATGGAGCAAGGAAGGGAGAGGAAAAGGGGAAGGGAGAGGGGAAGGGTGAAGAGCAGGAAAGGGAGAGAGGAAGGGAGAGGGGGAGGGGAAGGGAGAGGGGGAGAGGAAAGGGAGAGGGAAAAGGAAAGGGAAAGAAAAGGGTGAGAGGAAGGATGAGGGTAAAGAGAGGGGAAGGGAGAGGGGAAGGGAGGGGGAGGGAGAGGGTGAGGGAGAAGGGGAGGGTGAGGGAGAAGGGAAGAGGGAGAGGGAAAGGGAGAGGATGAGGAAAAAGGGAAAGATTGAGGGGAAGGGGAAGGAAGAAGGAGGGAGGGGAAGGAAGAAGGAGGGAGATGGGAAGGGAGAGGAAGAGGGAAAGGGTGAGGGAGAGAGAGAGGGAGAAAGGGAGAGGGATAGTGGAAGGGGAAGGGAGAGGTAAAGGGGACTGGAGAAGGAAAGGGAGATGGGAAGGGAGAGGAAAAGGGAGAGGGAGAGGGGGAATGGGACAGGGGGAGGGGAAACAGAGAGGGGGAGGGGAAACAGAGAGGGGGAGGGAGATGGGGAGGGAGCGGTGAAGTGAGAGGGGAAAAGAAGAGGGGAAAGGAGAGGGGAAAGGAGAGGGGAAAGGAGAGGGGAAGGGAAGAGGGGGAGGGGGTGGGCGAGGTGAAGAGGGGAAAGGGTGAGGGAAAGTGAGAGGGTGAGGGAAAGGAAGAGGGAAAGAGAGGGAGGCAGAGAGGGGAAGTGGAAGGGAGAGGGGAAGGGGAAGGGAGAGGATGCGGGAGAGGGTGAAAGAGAGGGGAATGGAGAAGGGAAGAGGTGGAGGGGGAGGGAAGGGGAGAGGTGAGGTGAGGGAGAGAGTGAGGGTGTGGGGAAGGAAGAGGGTGAGGGAAGGGTGAGGGTGGGTGAAAGGAGAGGGGAAGGTGGAGTGATAGGGAAGGGAGAGGGGAAGGGAGACGGAAAGGAAGAGGGGGAGGGGAAAGGGAGAGGGGTGAGAGAGAGGGGGAGGAAGAGGCAGAGTGAGGGGAAGGGGAGGAGAGTGAGAGGGACAGGGATGGGGAAGGGAGAAGAGGGTGTGGGACAAGTGATGGGAGAGGGAGAGGTTGAGGGTGAAGGGGGGAGGGGAAAGGGAGAGGGTGAGTGGGGAGGGAGAGGGGAAAGGAGAGGGAAAGAGAAAGGGAAAGGAGAAAGAGGAAGGGAGGAGGAGAAGGAGAGGGAGAGGGGAAGGGAGAAGGGAAGAGGGAGAGGGGGAGGAAAAAGGGACAGAGTGAGAGGAAGGAAGAGGGTGGGGGAAAGGTGAGGGAGAGGGGAAGGGAGAAAGGAAGGGAGAGGGAAAGGGAGAGGGGAAGTGGAAGTGGAAGGGGAAAGAGAGGGGGAAGGGCAGGGGAAGGGAGTGGGACGGGGTGGGAGAGGTGGAGAGGGGAAAGGGTGAGGGAAAGTAAGAGGGAGAGAGGGGAGGGGGAAGGGAGAGGGGAAGGGAATGGGGCAGGGAGAGGGGAAAGGGAGGGGGAAGGGAAAGAAATGTGTGAGGGTGAGGGGAAGAGAGAGGGTGAGGGGAAGGATGAGGGTGAAGAGAGGGGAATGGAGAGGGAAAAGGAAAGGAGAGGGTAAGAAAAGGGAGGGGTGAAGGGAGAGGAAGAAGGGGAGGGTGAGGGAGAAGGGAAGAGGGAGAAGGAAAGGGAGAGGGTGAGGAAAAAGGGAAAGAGTGAGGGTGAGGGGAAGGGAGATGGTGAGGGGAAGGGAGAAGGAGGGAGAGATGAAGGGAGAGGAAGAGGGAAAGGATGAGGGAGAGGAGAATAGAGAAAGGGAGAGGGATAGTGGAAGGGGAAGGGAGAGGTAAAGTGGACTGGAGAGGGGCAAGGGAGATGAGAAGGGAGAGGGGAAGGGAGAGGGAAAGGGAGAGGGGGAGGGGAGACAGAGAGGGGGAGGGAGAGGGGGAGGGAGATGGGGAGGGGGAGGGAGCGGTGGAGTGAGAGGGGAAAGGGAGAGGGGAAGGGAGAGGGAGAGGGAAGGGGAAGGGGAAAGGAAGAGGGGGAAGGGGGTGGGGAAGGAAGAGTGAGAGGGGGTAGGAGAGATGAAGAGGGGAAAGGGTGAGGGAAAGGAAGAGAGAAAGGGGAGGGAGGGAGGGGAAGTGGAAGGGAGAGGAAGCGGGAGAGGGTGAAAGAGAGGGGAAGGGAGAGGGGAAAAGGTGGAGGGGAAGGAAAGGGGTGAGGGTGAGGGAAAGGGAGAGAGTGAGGTGAGTGTGAGGGGAAGGAAGAGGGTGAGGGAAGGGTGAGGGTGGAGAGGAACAGTGAGGGAAAGGAGAGGGGAAGGTGGAGGGAGAGGAAAAGGGAGAGGGGGAGGGAGACATAAAGGAAGAGGGGGAGGGGAAGGGAGAGGGGTGAAGAGAGAGGGAAGGGAGAGGCAGAGTGAGGGGAAGGGGGAGGGAGAGTGAGAGGGAGAGGGATGGGGAAGGGAGAAGAGGGTGTGGGATAAGGGAAGGGAGAGGGAGAGGTTGAGGGTGAAGGGGGAGGGGGAGGGGAAAGGGAGAGGGAGAGGGTGAGTGGGGAGGGAGAGGGGAAAGGAGAGGGAAAGAGAAAGGGAGAGGGAAAGGGAAAGAGGAAGGGAGGAAGAGATGGAGAAGGCAAGGGAGAGGGGAAGGGAGAAGGGAAGAGGTAAAGGGAGAGGGGGAGGAAAAAGGGAGAGAGTGAGGGGAAGGAAGAGGGTGGGGGAAGGGAGAGGGGAAGGGAGAAAGGAAGGGAGAGGGAAAGGGAGAGGGAAAGTGGAAGGGGAAACAGAGGGGGAAAGGGCAGGGGAAGGAAGAGGGGGAGGGAGAAGTGGAGAGGGGCAAGGGTGAGGGAAAGTAAGAGGGAGAGGGGAGAGGGAAGGGAGAGGGGCAGGGAGAGGGGTAAGGGAGGGGGAAGGGAAAGAAATGTGTGAGGGTGAGGGGAAGAGAGAGGGTGAGGGGAATGATGAGGGTGAAGAGAGGGGAATGGAGAGGGAAAAGGAAGGGAGCGGGGAAGAAAAGGGAGGGGTGAAGGAAGAGGGAGAAGGGGAGGGTGAGGGAGAAGGGAAGAGGGAGAAGGAAAGGGAGAGGGTGAGAAAAAAGGGAAAGAGTGAGGGTGAGGGGAAGGGAGAGGGTGAGGGGAAGGAAGAAGGAGGAAGAGGTGAAGGGAGAGGAAGAGGGAAAGGGTGAGGGAGAGGAGAAGAGAGAAAGGGAGAGGGATAGTGGAAGGGGAAGGGAGAGGTAAAGGGGACTGGAGAGGGGAAAGGGAGATGGGAAGGGAGAGGGGAAGGGAAGGGAGAGGGAAAGGGAGAGGGGGGAAACAGAGAGGGGGAGGGAGATGTGGAGGGGAGCGAGCGGTGGAGTGAGAAGGGGAAGGGAGAGGGAGAGGGGAAGGGGAAAGGAAGAGGGGGAAGGGGGAAGGGGGTGGGGAAGGAATAGTGGGAGGGGTGGGAGAGATGAAGAGGGGAAAGGGTGAGGGAAAGTGAGAGGGTAAGGGAAAGGAAGAGGGAAAGGGGAGGGAGAGAGGGGAAGTGGAAGAGAGAGGAAGCGGGAGAGGGTGAAAGAGAGGGGAAGGGAGAGGGGAGAGGGGAAGGGAGCGAGGAAGGGAGAGGAAGAGGAGAAGGGAGAGGGGAAGGGTGAGATGAAAGGGAGAGGGAAAGGGAAGAAAAGGGTGAGGGGAAGGTAGAGGGTGAAGAGAGGGGAATGGAGTGGGGGAAGGGAGAGAGGAATTGAGTAGGGGAGTGGAAGAAAGAGGGGGAAGGGAGAGTGGAAAGGGAGAGTGAAAGGGAAAGGGAAGAAAAGGGTGAGGGGAAGGTAGAGGGTGAAGAGAGGGGATTGGAGGGAAAGGGAGAGGGGAGAGGAGAGAGGGGAAGGGGGAGGGAGAGGGGAAGGTAAAGGGGAGGGGAGAGGTGGAGGGAGAGGTGAAAGGGTTATGGTGAGGAAAAGTGAGAGGGTGAGGGAAAGGGAGAGGGTAAGGGGAGAGGGGGAGGGCAAGGGCGAAGGAGAGGGGGAGAAGAAAGGGAGGGAAAGGGAGGGAGAGGGAGGGGGAAGGGAGAGGGTGAGGGAGGGGAATGGGAGGGGATGGGAAAGGGAAAGGGGGAGGGAGAGGGAAAGGGTGAGGGAAAGAGAGGGTGAGGGAAAGGGAGTGGGAGGGGGCGAGAGAGAGGAGACGGGAGAGGAAGAAGGTGAGGGAGGAGAAGGAAGAGGGGAAGGGGAAGGGAAAGGGAAAGGAGAGTTGGAGGGAGAGGAGAGGAGAAAGGGTCAGGGAGTGAGAGGGTGAGGGAGAGGGAAAGGGGAAGTGGAAGGAAGAGGGAGAGGGTGAGGGAGAGGGGAAGATGGAGAGGGTGAGGGAGGGGGTGAGAAAAAGGGAGAGAGTGATGGTGAGGGGAAGGGAAGGGAGAAGGAGGTAGAGGGGGAGGGAGAAGAAGAGGGAGAGGGGAAGGAAGAGGGGAATGGAGCGAGGAAGGGAGAGGAAAAGGGGAAGGGAGAGGGGAAGGGTGAAGAGCAGGAAAGGGAGAGAGGAAGGGAGAGGGAAGGGGAAGGGAGAGGGGGAGAGGGGAAAGGGAGAGGGAAAAGGAAAGGGAAAGAAAAGGATGAGAGGAAGGATGAGGGTAAAGAGAGGGGAAGGGAGAGGGGAAGGGAAGGGAGGGAAAGGGTGAGGGAGAAGGGGAGGGCGAGGGAGAAGGGAAGAGGGAGAGGGGAAGATGGAGAGGGTGAGGGAGGGGGTGAGAAAAAGGGAGAGAGTGATGGTGAGGGGAAGGGAAGGGAGAAGGAGGTAGAGGGGGAGGGGGAGGGAGAAGAAGAGGGAGAGGGGAAGGAAGAGGGGAATGGAGTGAGGAAGGGAGAGGAAAAGGGGAAGGGAGAGGGAGGGGAAGGGTGAAGAGCAGGAAAGGGAGAGAGGAAGGGAGAGGGGAGGGGAAGGGAGAGGGGGAGAGGGGAAGGGAGAGAGGAAAGGGAGAGGGAAAAGGAAAGGGAAAGAAAAGGGTGAGAGGAAGGATGAGGGTAAAGAGAGGGGAAGGGAGAGGGGAAGGGAAGGGAGGGGGAGGGAGAGGGTGAGGGAGAAGGGGAGGGCGAGGGAGAAGGGAAGAGGGAGAAGGGAAGAGGGAGAGGGAAAGGGAGAGGATGAGGAAAAAGGGAAAGAGTGAGGGGAAGGGAGAGGGTGAGGGGAAGGAAGAAGGAGGGAGATGGGAAGGGAGAGGAAGAGGGAAAGGGTGAGGGAGAGAAGGGAGAAAGGGAGAGAGGAAGGGAGAGGGATAGTGGAAGGGAAGGGAGAGGTAAAGGGGACTGGAGAAGGAAAGGGAGAGGGGGAGGGTGGAATGGGACAGGGGGAGGGGAACAGAGAGGGGGAGGGGAAACAGAGAGGGGGAGGGAGATAGGGAGGGAGCGGTGGAGTGAGAGGGGAAAAGGAGAGGGGAAGGGGAAGGAAGAGGGGGAGGGGGTGGGAGAGGTGAAGAGGGGAAAGGGTGAGGGAAAGTGAGAGTGTGAGTGTGAGGGAAAGGAAGAGGGAAAGAGAGGGAGGGAGAGAGGGGAAGTGGAAGGGAGAGGGGAAGGGAGAGGAAGCGGGAGAGGGTGAAAGAGGGGAATGGAGAAGGGAAGAGGTGGAGGGGGAGGGAAGGGGAGAGGTGAGGGAAAGGGAGAGAGTGAGGGTGAGGGGAAGGAAGAGGTGAAGGAAGGGTGAGGGTGGGTGAAAGGAGAGGGGAAGGTGGCGTGATAGGGAAGGGAGAGGGGAAGGGAGACGGAAAGGAAGAGGGGGAGGGGGAGGGGAAAGGGAGAGGGGTGAGAGAGAGGGAGAGAAGAGGCAGAGTGAGGGGAAGGGGAGGGAGAGTGAGAGGGATGGGGAAGGGAGAAGAGGGTGTGGGACAAGGGAGGGGAGAGGGAGAGGTTGAGGGTGACGGGGGAGAGGGTGAGTGGGGAAGGAGAGGGGAAAGGAGAGGGAAAGAGAAAGGAGAGGGAAAGGGAAAGAGGAAGGGAGGAGGAGATGGAGATGGAGAAGGCGAGGGAGAGGGGAAGGGAGAAGGGGAGAGGGAGAGGGGGAGGAAAAAGGGAGAGAGTGAGAGGAAGGAAGAGGGTGGGGGAAGGGTGAGGGAGAGGGAAAGGGAGAGGGGAAGCGGTAGGGGAAAGAGAGGGGGAAGGGCAGGGGAAGGAAGAGTGGGACGGGGTGGGAGAGGTGGAGAGAGGAAAGGGTGAGGGAAAGTAAGAGGGAGAGAGGGGAGGGGGAAGGGAGAGGGGAAGGGAGAGGGGCAGGGAGAGGGGAAAGGGAGGGGGAAGGGAAAGGGAAGGAAATGTGTGAGGGTGAGGGGAAGAGAGAGGGTGAGGGGAAGGATGAGAGTGAAGAGAGGGGAATGGAGAGGGAAAAGGAAAGGAGAGGGGAAGAAAAGGGAGGGGTGAAGGGAGAGGAAGAAGGGGAGGTTGAGGGAGAAGGGAAGAGGGAGAAGGAAAGTGAGAGGGTGAGGAAGAAGGGAAAGAGTGAGGGTGAGGGGAAGGGAGATGGTGAGGGGAAGGGAGACGGAGGGAGAGGTGAAGGGAGAGGAAGAGGGAAAGGGTGAGGGAGAGGAGAAGAGAGAAAGGGAGAGGGATAGTGGAAGGGGAAGGGAGAGGTAAAGTGGACTGGAGAGGGGCAAGGGAGATGAGAAGGGAGAGGGAAGGGAGAGTGAAAGGGAGAGGGGGAGGGAGACAGAGAGGGGAGGGAGATGGGGAGGGGAAGGAGCGGTGGAGTGAGAGGAGAAAGGGAGAGGGGAAGGGAAGGGAGAGGGAGGGGAAGGGGAAAGGAAGAGGGGAAGGGATGGGAAAGGAAGAGTGAGAGGGGGTGGGAGAGATGAAGAGGGGAAAGGGTGAGGGAAAGTGAGAGGGTGAGGGAAAGGAAGAGGGAAAGGGGAGGGAGGGAGGGGAAGTGGAAGGGAGAGGAAGCGGGAGAGGGGTGAAAGAGAGGGAAGGAGAGGGGAAGAGGTGGAGGGGAAGGAAAGGGGTGAGGGTGAGGGAAAGGGAGAGAGTGAGTGTGAGGGGGAGGAAGAGGGGAGGGAAGGGTGAGGGTGAGAGGAACAGTGGGGAAAGGAGAGGGAAGGTGGAGGGAGAGGAAAAGGGAGAGGGGAGGGAGACGGAAAGGAAGAGGGGGAGGGTAAGGGAGAGAGGTGAGAGAGAGGGGGAGGGAGAGGCAGAGTGAGGGGAAGGGGGAGGGAGAGTGAGAGGGAGAGGGATAGGGAAGGGAGAAGAAGAGGGTGTGGGACAAGGGAAGGGAGAGGGAGAGGTTGAGGGTGAAGGGGGAGGGGAAAGGGAGAGGGAGAGGGTGAGTGGGGAGGGAGAGGGGAAAGGAGAGGGAAAGAGAAAGGGAGAGGGAAAGGGAAAGAGGAAGGGAGGAGGAGATGGAGAAGGCGAGGGAGAAGGGAAGGGAGAAGGGAAGAGGTAGAGGGAGAGGGGAGGAAAAAGGGAGAGAGTGAGGGGAAGGAAGAGGGTGGGGGAAGGGTGAGGGAGAGGGAAGGAAGGGAGAAAGGAAGGGAGAGGGAAAGGGAGAGGGAAAGTGGAAGGGGAAACAGAGGAGGGAAAGGGCAGGGGAAGGAAGAGTGGGAGGGGGAGGGAGAGGTGGAGAAGGGCAAGGGTGAGGGAAAGTAAGAGGGAGAGAGGGGAGAGGGAAGGGAGAGGGGCAGGGAGAGGGGAAAGGGAGGGGGAAGGGAAAGAAATGTGTGAGGGTGAGGGGAAGAGAGAGGGTGAGGGGAATGATGAGGGTGAAGAGAGGGGAATGGAGAGGGAAAAGGAAGGGAGAGGGGAAGAAAAGGGAGGGGTGAAGGGAGAGGGAGAAGGGGAGGGTGAGGGAGAAGGGGAGGGTGAGGGAGAAGGGAAGAGGGAGAAGGAAAGGGAGAAGGAAAGGGAGAGGGTGAGGAAAAAGGGAAAGAGTGAGGGTGAGGGGAAGGGAGAGGGTGAGGGGAAGGGAGAAGGAGGAAGAGGTGAAGGGAGAGGAAGAGGGAAAGGGTGAGGGAGAGGAGAAGAGAGAAAGGGAGAGGTATAGTGGAAGGGGAAGGGAGAGGTAAAGGGGACTGGAGAGGGGAAAGGGAGATGGGAAGGGAGAGGGGAAGGGAGAGGGAAAGGGAGAGGGGGGAATCAGAGAGGGGGAGGGAGATGGGGAGGGGGAGGGAGCGGTGGAGTGAGAAGGGGAAGGGAGGGAGAGGGAGAGGGGAAGGGGAAAGGAAGAGGGGGAAGGGGGTGGGGAAGGAAGAGTGGGAGGGGGTGGGAGAGATGAAGAGGGGAAAGGGTGAGGGAAAGTGAGAGGGTAAGGGAAAGGAAGAGGGAAAGGGGAGGGAGGGAGAGAGGGGAAGTGGAAGAGAGAGGAAGCGGGAGAGGGTGAAAGAGAGGGGAAGGGAGAAGGCAAGAGGTGGAGGGGAAGGAAAGGAAAGGGGAGAGGGTGAGGGAAAGGGAAAGGGAGAGAGTGAGTGTGAGGGGAAGGAAGAGGGTGAGGGAAGGGTGAGGGTGAGAGGAACAGTGGGGGAAAGGAGAGGGGGAGGGAGAGAAAAAGGGAGAGGGGGAGGGGAAAGGGAGAGGGGAGAGAGAGGGGGAGGGAGAGGCAGAGTGAGGGGAAGGGGGAGGGAAAGTGAGAGGGAGAGGGATAGGGGAAGGGAGAGGGGAAGGGGGAAGAAGAGGGTGTGGGAGAAGAGAAGAGAGAGGGAGAGGTTGAGGGGGAAGGGGAGGGGAAAGGGAGAAGGAGAGGGTGAGTGGAGAGGCAGAGGGGAAAGGAGAGGGAAAGAGAAAGGGAGAAGGAAAGGGAAAGAAGAAGGGAGGAGGAGATGTAGAGGGTGAGGAGGAGGGGAAGGGAGACGGGAAGAGGGTGAGGGGAAGGGCGAGGGAGAGGGGAAGGGAGAAAGCAAGGGAGAGGGAAAAGGAGAGGGGAAGTGGAAGGGGAAAGAGAAAGAGAGGGCGGAAAGGGCAGGGGTAGGAAGAGCGGGAGGGGATGGGAGAGGTGGAGAGGGGAAAGGGTGAGGGAAAGTGAGAGGGAGGGGAGAGGGGAAGCGGGAGGGGCAGGGAGCGGGGAAGAGGTGGAGGGGAAGGAAAGGGGTGAGGGAAAGGGAGAGAGTGAGTGTGAGGGGGAGGAAGAGGGGGAGGGAAGGGTGAGGGTGAGAGGAACAGTGGGGGAAAGGAGAGGGGAAGGTGGAGGGAGAGGAAAAGGGAGAGGGGGAGGGAGACGGAAAGGAAGAGGGGGAGGGTAAGGGAGAGAGGTGAGAGAGAGGGGGAGGGAGAGGCAGAGTGAGGGGACGGGGGAGGGAGAGTGAGAGGGAGAGGGATAGGGAAGGGAGAAGAAAGAGGGTGTGGGACAAGGGAAGGGAGAGGGAGAGGTTGAGGGTGAAGGGGAGGGGAAAGGGAGAGGGAGAGGGTGAGTGGGGAGGGAGAGGGAAAGGAGAGGGAAAGAGAAAGGGAGAGGGAAGGGAAAGAGGAAGGGAGGAGGAGATGGAGAAGGCGAGGGAGAGGGGAAGGGAGAAGGGAAGAGGTAGAGGGAGAGGGGGAGGAAAAAGGGAGAGAGTGAGGGGAAGGAAGAGGGTGGGGGGAAGGGTGAGGGAGAGGGGAAGGGGAAGGGAGAAAGGAAGGGAGAGGGAAAGGGAGAGGGAAAGTGGAAGGGGAAACAGAGGGGGAAAGGGCAGGGGAAGGAAGAGTGGGAGGGGGAGGGAGAGGTGGAGAAGGGCAAGGGTGAGGGAAAGTAAGAGGGAGAGAGGGGAGAGGGAAGGGAGAGGGGCAGGGAGAGGGGAAAGGGAGGGGGAAGGGAAAGAAATGTGTGAGGGGAAGAGAGAGGGTGAGGGGAATGATGAGGATGAAGAGAGGGGAATGGAGAGGGAAAAGGAAGGGAGAGGGGAAGAAAAGTGAGGGGTGAAGGGAGAGGGAGAAGGGGAGGGTGAGGGAGAAGGGGAGGGTGAGGGAGAAGGGAAGAGGGAGAAGGAAAGGGAGAAGGAAAGGGAGAGGGTGAGGAAAAGGGAAAGAGTGAGGGTGAGGGGAAGGGAGAGGGTGAGGGGAAGGGAGAAGGAGGAAGAGGTGAAGGGAGAGGAAGAGGGAAAGGGTGAGGGAGAGGAGAAGAGAGAAAGGGAGAGGTATAGTGGAAGGGGAAGGGAGAGGTAAAGGGGACTGGAGAGGGGAAAGGGAGATGGGAAGGGAGAGGGGAAGGGAGAGGGAAAGGGAGAGGGGGAATCAGAGAGGGGAGGGAGATGGGGAGGGGGAGGGAGCGGTGGAGTGAGAAGGGGAAGGGAGAGGGAGAGGAGAGAGAGGGAAAGGAAGAGGGGGAAGGGGGTGGGGAAGGAAGAGTGGGAGGGGGTGGGAGAGATGAAGAGGGGAAAGGGTGAGGGAAAGTGAGAGGGTAAGGGAAAGGGGAGGGAGGGAGAGAGGGGAAGTGGAAGAGAGAGGAAGCGGGAGAGGGTGAAAGAGAGGGGAAGGGAGAAGGCAAGAGGTGGAGGGGAAGGAAAGGGGAGAGGGTGAGGGAAAGGAAAGGGAGAGAGTGAGTGTGAGGGGAAGGAAGAGGGTGAGGGAAGGGTGAGGGTGAGAGGAACAGTGGGGGAAAGGAGAGGAGGGAGGGAGAGAAAAAGGGAGAGGGGGAGGGGGAGGGAAAGGGAGAGGGGAGAGAGAGGGGGAGGGAGAGGCAGAGTGAGGGGAAGGGGGAGGGAAAGTGAGAGGGAGAGGGATAGGGGAAGGGAGAGGGGAAGGGGGAAGAAGAGGGTGTGGGAGAAGAGAAGAGAGAGGGAGAGGTTGAGGGGGAAGGGGGAAGGGGGAAGGGGAGGGGAAAGGGAGAAGGAGAGGGTGAGTGGAGAGGCAGAGGGGAAAGGAGAGGGAAAGAGAAAGGGAGAAGGAAAGGGAAAGAAGAAGGGAGGGAGGAGATGTAGAGGGTGAGGAGGAGGGGAAGGAGACGGGAAGAGGGTGAGGGGAAGGGCGAGGGAGAGGGGAAGGGAGAAAGCAAGGGAGAGGGAAAAGGAGAGGGGAAGTGGAAGGGGAAAGAGAAAGAGAGGGCGGAAAGGGCAGGGGTAGGAAGAGCGGGAGGGGATGGGAGAGGTGGAGAGGGGAAAGGGTGAGGGAAAGTGAGAGGGAGGGGAGAGGGGAGAGGGAGAGCGGGAGGGGCAGGGAGCGGGGAAAAGGGAGGGGGAAAGGGAAAGAAATTTGTGAGGACGAGGGTAAGAGAGAGGGTGAGGGGAAGAATGAGGGTGAAGAGAGGGGAATGGAGAGGGAAAGGGAAGGGAGAGGGAAATGGAAAGGGAAAGGAGAAGGAGAAGGGAGAGCGAGAGGGTGAGGGGAAGGGTGAGGGGAAGGGAAAGGGTGAGGGAAATAGAGGGTGAGGGAAAGGGAGTGGGAGGGGAAGAGGGAGAGGGGAAGGGAGAGGGGAAGGGAGCGGAAGGGAGAGGGGAAGGAGACAGTAAGGGGACAGGAGTAGGGGAAGGGTGAAGGGGAAGCAAGAGAGGAAGGGAGAGGGTGAGGGGAAAGGGAGAAGTAGAGGGGATTGGAGAGGAGAAAGGGAGATGGGTGATGGGAAGGGCGAGGGGAAGGGAGAGGGAAAGGGGAAAGGGAGAGGGGAAGAGAAAGGGAGAGGGGGAGGGGAACAGGAGATGGGAAGGTGGAGGGAGAGGGAGAGGAAAGGGAGAGGGGAAGGGAGAGGGAAAGGGAGAGGGGGAGGGGAAAGGGAGAAGGGAGAGAGAGTGGGAGGGAGAGGCAGAGTGAGGGGAAGGGGAGGGGGAGGGAAAGTGAGAGGGAGAGGGATAGGGGAAGGGAGAAGAGGGTGTGGGAGAAGGGAAGAGGGAGGGAGAGGTTGAGGGGGAAGGGGAGGGGAAAGGGAGAAGGTGAGTGCGGAGGGAGAGGGGAAAGGAGAGGAAAAGAGAAAGGGAGAGGGAAAGGGAAAGAAGAAGGGAGGAGGAGATGGAGAGGGCGAGGGAGAGGGGAAGGGAGAAGGGAAGAGGGAGAGGGTGAGGAAAAAGTGAGGCAATGAGGGAGAGGGTGAGGGGAAGGGTGAGGGAGAGGGGAAGGAAGAAAGGAAGGGAGAGGGAAAGGGAGAGGGGAAGTGGAAGGGGAAGGGGAAAGAGAGGGCGGAAAGGTCAGGGGGAGGAGGTGGGAGAGATGGAGAGATGGAGAGGGGAAAGGGTGAAGGGTGAAGAAAAGGGAGAGGAGGGGAGAGGAGAAGGGAGAGGGGAAGGGAGAGGGGCAGGGAGCGGGGAAAGAGAGGTGGAAGGGAAAGAAATGTTTGAGGGTGAGGGGAAGAGAGAGGGTGCGGGGAAGAATGAGGGTGAAGAGAGGGGAATGGAGAGGGAAAGGGAAGGGAGAGGGAAAGGGAAATGGAAAGTGAAAGGGGAAGAGAGAGGGTGAGGGGAAAGGGAACAGTGAGGGGGAGGGAAAGGGTGAGGGAAAAAGAGGGTGAGGGAAAGGAGTGGGAGGGGGAGAGAGAGAGGGGAAGGGAGAGGGGAAGGGAGAGGAAGAGGGGAAGGGAGCAGAAGGGAGAGGGCAAGGAGACGGTAAGGGGAGAGGGGTAGGGGAAGGGTGAAGGAGGAAGCAAGAGAGGAAGGGAGAGGGTGAGGGGAAGGGGAAGGGAGAAGTAGAGGGGATTGGAGAGGGGAAAGGGAGATGGGAGATGGGAAGGTCGAGGGGAAGGGAGAGGGAAAGGGGAAAGGGAGAGGGGAAGGGGAACAGAGAGGGGGAGGGAGAGGTGGAGTGAGAGAGGAAGGGGAAGGGAGAGGGAAAGGTGAGAGGTGGAGGGAGAGGGAAAAGGGAGAGGGGGAGGGGGAAGGAGAGGGAGGGAGAGGGGAAAGGGTTAGGGTGAGGGAAAGTGAGAGGATGAGGGAAAGTGAAAGGGTAAGGGGAGAGGTGGAGGGAGAGGGGAAAGGGTTAGGGTGAGGAAAAGTGAGAGGGTGAGGGAAAGGGAGGGAAAGAGAGGGGGAAAGAGAGAGGGGAAGGGAGAGGGTGAGGGGAGTAGGGAGTAGGGAGGAACAGGTGGAGGGAGAGGGGGAGGGAGAGGGGAAGGTGGAGGAAAAGGGAGAGGGAAAGAGGAAGGGAGAATGAGGGGGTGAGGGAAAGGGAGAGGGGAAGGGAGAAAGTGAGGGGAAGGGGAAAGGGAGAGGGGAAGGGGAAAGGGAGAGGGGAAGGGGTGGAGGGCGAGGGGGGTGGGGAGGGGGAGAGGGGAAAGGGAGAGGTGAGGGAATGGGGAGGGTGATGCAGAGGGGAAGGGTGAGGGGAAGAGAAAGGGAGAAGGGAAGGGAAAGGAAAGGTTGAGGGTGAAGGGAAGGGAGAGTAAGAGGGAAAGGGTGAGGAGGGGAAGGAGAGGGAGAGGGGAAGGTGGAGGGAGATGGGAAGGTGGAGGGTGGAGGGAGAGGGGAACGAGGAGAAGATGGGTACATGGTGGGGGTAGAGAGGAAAGGGGAAGAGAGGGAAGGGGAAGTATGAGGGTAAGGGAAGGGTGAGGGGAAGGGAGAGGGAAAGAGAAGTGAGGAAGGCAGGAGGGGAAGAAGGGAGAGGGAAGAGAATGGGAGGGTAGGGAGAGCAGGGAAGTCAGTGGGGATGGAAGATGAGGAGGAGGGTGAGGTGAGAATGGAACGGTTGGGGAGAAGATCGGGGAGGGAAGGGAAGAGGGATGGAAGCGAAGGGAACGGAACGGAAGTTGATCGGAAGGGAAATTGAGTTTCAAGCCAGTTTCAAGTCAGTTTCAAGTTTAGTTTCAGTTTGGTTTCAAGTTCGGTTTTCAGTTCAGTTTTCGTTTGGTTTATATACTCACCGTGTCCCTTTAGACCCATCCCCACCCACTTCTTTTTTGGAGCCTGATAGGCCCCTGCTGCTTCCGCCTCTCGCAGGCCTCAGCTCCAGCCGCCAGCAGTGGTCCTCTCTCTGTCCGGTGCTCATGAGTGCAATGCTGCGGCTGCCTGGTTACCAGCCTTTTATACCAAGGAGACGTCACAATAGAGACATTTCAAAGTGTCATCATACATCACTGGTTTATGGGTGCTTGTGGCTTGCAGTGTAAGGGGGAGGGAGCAGGCGAGACACGGTTTTAATTCAATTTCCAGAAAAAAAGCAAAAACCTATTCAGTCACAAAAATGATCCTGCGATGAACCTCAAAGACAATCCTATCCTACGCGACATTCTTCCCCATCAGTGGCCTCTGCTTGTCTCTGCTGCGGCGGAGGCCTCCCCTCTGCACTTAGCGTGGACCTCGTGACATCACATTGGAGGGCCTGGCCTGTCACAGGGGTTCCACTCACAGGATTCTGCAGCTGGTGCTAGCGCGGACCTCGTGACATCACAGTGGAGGGCCTGGCCTGTCACAGGTGTTCCACTCACAGGATTCTGCAGCTGGTGCTAGCGCGGACCTCGTGACATCACATTGGAGGGCCTTGCACATCATAGGTGGTCCATTCACAGGATTCTGGTGCTGCTGGGACTGATTGTCACAACTTACTTACACACACATCCATACTAACACGTACACAGACACTTAGACAGGGGTGTCACTCCGGGGTATCTCGAATACTCATTTTGGCATATCCCCCCCTATGAGCTGCGAGGTCTTACCTCGTCTTTAGAGAGGAGAGGGGGAGGGGGGTGGAGTAGCCATAATCTTAAATGGCTGCTGGGACTTCGTTACCATTCATCTAGATAACTTTGAGGGAGCTGAGATCCTAGGTTTCTTCTTGAGGGAGCGGAAGGGCAGCTCTCTTTCTAGAATACTGTGCTCCTGTCCTCCTTGCTCTGCGGTTTCTTTTGTGCAAACCTTCTCTGTTTGTATCTCAAATTTGGTCCTCACACACTTCCAACTTTTTTATTCTTGGTGATTTTAATATTTGGGCGGATGAGACAGTGCAATACTCGAAGGACCGACAGGGTTCCTGTGAAATGCTGGGAGTACAGCACCTTGTGCCTGGGCCCACCCATCAGGAGAGGCATACACTGGACCTTAGTTTTGCATACGGAGACCTTATCTCCGTGGGGGGTGTTACTCCTCTGAGTTAGTCAGACCAGAAGGGTTACCTTTTATATTAAGTGTCCAAAGTATTTAACTCCAGGCTCGGGGTCTACAAAGCCAGTTCCTCGTAGAGCATGGGCCAAACTGGCCCACATAGTGGAAACGAATACCTTTGATCTGGGAGCATGCTTTCATAGTAAAGTGTGAGGTCGAAGACAACTACAATGCTTTACAATGGAGGATTACAGAGGCTCTAGATAAAGCAACATCTCTTAAAGGGGTCAAAGCCTGCTTAAGACATTCTGCGCCTTGGCATACCTAGACTTTAAAACAGGCTAAATTAGCTTGTAAAAAGTTGGAGAGAAAATGGCACATGTCTTATTTAGCTGAGTTTAAACAACAATTAAAGTCTGCCTTAAACAGCTATGAAAATATCTGTGCAGGGCTAAAGAGGAATACTATGCCAAAGCCATTCTAGGAGCTTCAAATAGCACGAAAAAGATATTTGATATTGCTTGTGAGTTATCTGACCCATAATGCACTAAGCAGGCCATTAGGCCTTCTCTGACTTTATGTGACACTTTATCGATTTTTCTCGACAATAAGATCAAGAAAATTATTTTACATATAAATCCTCCCAGAACCCCTCTGTGCTTTACACAGGTGGAGGATGCCACTTTGGACAAAATCATTGCAACCAGTACTAATAAACTTGAATCCTTCGAAATGTTGACCGAGGAAGTTTAGGGCAGCAGCGATGTCCATCTCTTTGGGCTCTTTACTAGACCCATTACCGCCAAAAGCCTGGAAACTGTTAGCAGATCGTGTGTTTCCCTCACTCCTAAACATTTGCAATGACCTTTGGAAATGGGCCAAGTTCCATGTGCCTTGAAAAGAGCACTAATAACTCCTATTAAAATAACCCTCAGCGGACCTGTCTGATCTTACCAACTATGGGCTTATATATCTCAGCTGCCTTTCCCAGTTAAAATTCTTGAACGATATGTCAGCAAGAACTTATCGGCATGTCTGGAAGTCCTCGCCCTCTTAGAGGAAGTAGAATCTGTCTTCAGGCCTGCTCATGGCACCAAATCCGCTTTAGTTCTGGCTTTGGATGAGTAGTGGATCAGGGTCAAATGGCAGCATTGGTGCTACTTGATCTCTCAGCCGCCTTCGACACAGTTAACCACAAGATCCTAATTTCTGGATCATGGGCGAGTACTTGAAAGGATCCAGTCTTATCTAACAGATAGAACGCAAGCTACATCGCTCACCCCTTTTCGCTCCATGTTTAAATCAGTAGAACACGAAGGGCCCCGGGTCTCAGCACTAAGCCCAGTTCCTTTCAATATATATCTGTGCCCTCTTGCGGCTCTTATTAGATCTTAGTCCTCTTCGTTATCTTGAGCTCCTTCTGCACAATTACAGCCAGAGACGGACCAAGTAATAATTATTTTCCGGGACTACCGCCTACGAACTGTATGGAGGCGGACCGCCCCTACAGATAATTACAAAAGCTAAACTTGTGAACGCCAAAATAACAGATGACCCCGAGCGCATGACGCCGGAGATCCTGTTATTGCGAGCACGCTGTGCCATGCATTCTGAGACTTTTTGATCACAGGATATCTACTTCTACTCAAGGTGAACGCCTTTTATACACACAAGTCGCCTTGCTGGAAAGGCCATTTATTGCTTTGGTATCCTGCTGGAACCTAGCCCAAAGGCAACACACAGATATTATATTTAGTCCTGAGGAAGACCCCGTGATGATGTTTCTTTATTCACACTAATTCCTAAGGGGTCGAAACGTCGACGCATATTTACAAGCGTTATAGATCAACTTGACCTTTACACAATAAGAGAAGAAACTCCTGGTCTTGTTCAATCACAATCTTCATGTATTTAACGCTGTGTTTAAATGTAATGTTGCGATATATGTCTTATTGGTTATGTTTCAATTGTGTTGTGATGTATATGTAAATACACTTATTATTTCACTTTTCATGTTGGTTTAGTCGTATAAAAAAGTGTGTTTTCACTTTGTATATCTGTGTGTATATATGTCCTGTTTTTGATTCATTTATGATTTTTCATAAAAACCTTAAACATATTTCGACTAGTACGACTAGTTTATGGTATAGTGATTATGTTTGGACTGATCTCTTCTCCTTTTTTGATGTTTATCATTTATTGAAATCCCATCTTGTAAGAGGGATACCGAAAGAATTTTTTTCTATTGAAGTATTGTGTGGCAGAACCACTGTGCTCTTAATGTACTAATCCCCAGGTTCTGCACGTAACCGGGTTACCCCATTGTTTCATATTGATGTACACACTCGGTCAGCAAATGATTTCACACACTCAAAGACTGAACTTCAGACCAATTGTTTTTGTATAAAAATATTCTTTTAGTTATTTTATTTTCTAGAACCAAGCAAACCTGGCACAGGTAAGCAATAAATACTTTACAGTAGTAATGCAGTTTGTATTGCAATTGTAAATGTACTTTGATTTGATTACAGTAGTGTTACTGATAATGCAATGCTTTTCAGAATACAGTACATATACTTTGGATAGGATTTTTAGTAGGATATCTTGTAAGTTACTTTTCAGATTACTTTTCCTACACAGTGCAGTATACCTGGATACTGCACTGGGACATTTCCTGTAAACAGGTAAGTAAATGCGTTTTTGTTATTTAGTTACAGTTTTAAAGGTTTGCATAGATTTTCCAACTCCACACTTAGAAACTTTTCATAGAAAAACAGTCAATGTTATCCTATGGAGGAAAATAGTGTTACCGGTTAGCAGGTAAGTACTTTGTTGTGGGAGTTGGTATTCTGGGGTTAGACTCAGGGGTCCCCCAGGGTCAAGGATGCACTCTTCATACACCCTCAGCCGCACTAGGGCAGCCGGGTGCAGAGTGCTGAGGCCCAATGTAATCCAATGGGGGATAGGGGGCCTCAGGTTGGTGGCTGCTGACGAGCAGGCCACTGGGTTGTGGGAGCAAAGCTCCTGGGTTTTAGCTCAGGGCAAATGGGGGTTTAGGCCAGCACAAAAGGTGCACCCTCAGCGGCACTGGGGCGGCCGGGTGCAGAGTGCTGTTTTGGCGTCGGGTGCCCTGTAGCTTTCAATGGGGAACCTCCGGTTTGCAAACACACTGCAGGCTTGGGAACGAAGGTCTTCTGGGTGTGACCACCACTTGGAGAGGTAAGTTGGGATGCTGGGGGTTGGTTAGGCACCGTCGGTTGGGCCACCCAAGGCCGTTGGGCGTCGGGTGCAGGGGTGCCTTTTAGGGTCGGATCTTCTTACCAGCTCCTGGTCGCGGTTGTGGGAACCTTCCGGGTTTAGGCTGCAGGCGTCGGCTGGAGGCTTGAGGCAGGTCAGGGATCACTGGTTCTCGGGTCTGGATCGCTGGGGTGTCCTCCTCTTGGTGTTGGGCCACTCAAACTCGTGCCGGGGCGTCAGGTGCAGAGTGGTGCAGACTCGCGGATCCTTGCGGAGCTGGAGTCTGTTGTTGGATTTGAACAAGTCAGGTGTTCACGGGAGACAGAGTCTTTGGAATTGAAGGCAGGCAGGTCCTCCGGGTTTCTCGAAGTTGCTGGCTACAGGACACACCGGGATTATGCTGGAGCAGGTTCGAGGTGGGGACAGGCCAGTAGGGCTGGGGCCAAGTCAGTGGGCGTCCTCTTCTTGTTAGCTTCGGCACTGCTGTTCGGTCCTTCTTCTTCTTTTCTTCTTCTGGTTTCTTGTCTGAGGAAGCAAGGTTCAGGGGTGCCCCTAAATACTAGATTTAGGGGTGTTACAGGTAGGTACAAGGTTGGGACCAAAGGGTCCCTTCCCTGGGGTGGGTACACCCCCTATTATGCCACCCTCCAGTGGGAGGGGGGGCATAAGCCTTTCCCTGGTTGGCTGAGTCCCCCATCTGCAAGATGGCAGGGACTGAGAGTTGTGCTTCACCTCGCCTCCCCCACCTGAGGGGTGGAGTTGGCAGAGGTGGGCACACCTCTCTTTCTCACTTGTTTTTCCCGCCGGTTCTCCCGCCCAAAGTGGGGGTCAGAACCAGTGGGGACCAGTTGCTGAAAGCAGCAAGTGGCCTGGGGAAGCTCACAAAGGCGGCAAGCCTTTGAATCTTCCCCTTCGTGGACCGTGCCCATCCTGGGGGAGGAGGCTTGGCACCTCGTCCCAGGATGTGCATTGTTTCAGGCCCCCGAGAACGGCCGGCTCTTGACCCAGGGGTCAAGAAACATGTCTGGTGGTGGCAGCTGAAAGCAACGACTCAGCCTGGACACTAGTGGTAGGTCGTTTTTCAGGGGGCATCTATAAGATGCCCTCTGTGTGCATTTGTCATTAAATCCCACACTGGCATCAGTGGGGGTTTAATGTGCTAAGAAGTTTGATACCAAACTTCTCAGTTTTCAGTGTAGCCATTATGGTGCTGTGGAGTTCGTAATGACAAACTCCTAGCACCATATACTCTTCATGGCAGCACTGCACTTACAATGTCTAAGAATGGACTTAGACACTGTAGGGGTACAGGGCTCATGCACCTGTACCCTCACCACTGGTATAGGGCACCCAGCTAGAGGGGTGACTGATCTATGCCAGGGCAGTGGGTTGTAGGCATGGCACACAGGGATGTGTGCCATGTCAACTCTTCACTTTGTTCTGCACTAAGACACACAGCCTGCAAAGGCAGTGTGTGAGTGTAAAGGTACAGGACCTCTAAGGGTGGCACAATAAGTGCTGTAGCCCTTAGAGGCCTTCCCTGGTCACAGTGCCCTGGGTACCTGTGGTAGCATTTACCAGAGGCTGACCTGTGGCCAGAGATGCCAATTGGGTTTTGTTTTCAATGCAGTTTTTTAGGGAAAGAACATAGGCCCTGGGTACCTGATTGGCAGTAGCCCAGGGCACACTCAGTCAAAGTACATCAGCAGTTCAGCAAAAAGTGGGAGCTACCATGCAGAAAGAGGCCACTTTCTCACACAACCCCCCCAAACCAAAGAGAATGAGACTAACCTTTCCCTAGAGAGTCTTCATTTTCTAAGTGGAAGAACCTGGAAAGTCCATCTGCATTGGCATGGGCAGTCCCAGGTCTGTGTTCCACTACAAAGTCCATTCCCTGTAGGGAGATGGACCACCTCAACAGTTTAGGATTTTCACCTTTCATCTGCATTAGCCATCTGAGAGGTCTGTGATCAGTTTGAGCTAGGAAGTGAGTACCAAACAAGTATGGTCTCAGCTTCTTCAGGGACCAACCACAGAAAAGGCCTCCCTCTCAATGGCACTCTAACGCTGCTCCCTGGGGAGAAGCCTTCTGCTTATAAAAGCAACAGGTTGGTCTTGGCCTTCATCAGTGGTCTGCGATAGGACCGCTCCTATCCCTAGCTCAGAGGCATCAGTCTGCACTATGAACTGCTTGGCATAGTCTGGAGCTTTGAGAATTGCTGCTGAGCACATTGCCTCTTTCACGGTGTCAAAAGCCTTTTGACAGCTAACTGTCCAGTTGACCTTTTTGGGCATCTTCTTGGAGATAAGTTCTGTGAGGGGAGCCACAATGGACCCATATCCCTTCACAAACCTCCTGTAGTACCCAGTCAAGCCAAGGAATGCCCTGACTTGTGTCTGGGTTGTTAGAGCTGCCCAGTCCAGGATAGCCTGGATCTTGGGCTGTACGGGTTGTACTTGGCCTCCAACAACAAGGTGGCCCAAGTACACCACAGTTCCCTGCCCTATCTGGCATTTGGATGCCTTGATAGTTAGGCCTGCAGTTTGCAGGGCATTTAAAACCTTCCCAAGGTGGATCAGGTGATCCTGCCAGGTGGAACTAAAGACAGCAATATCATCTGGATAAGCTGCACTAAAGGATTCCAATCCAGCAAGGACTTGATTCACCAACCTCTGGAAGGTGACAGGGGCATTTTTTAAACCAAAGGGCATAACAGTAAACTGATAATGCCCATCAGGTGTGGAGAATGCTGTCTTTTCCTTTGCTCCTGGTGCCATGCCAATCTGCCAGAACCCTGCAGTTAAGTCAAAGGTACTTAGAAATTTGGCTGCACCTAAGTTGTCTATCAATTCTTCTGCTCTTGGGATACGGTGAGCATCTGTCTTGGTGACAGAGTTGAGACCTTTATAGTCCACACAGAACCTCGTTTCTCTCTTTCCACCCTGTGGATGAGGTTTGGGGACTAGAACCACTGGGCTGGCCCAGGGGCTCTCAGAGGTTTCAATAACCCCTAACTCCAGCATCTTGCTGACTTCAGCTCTAATGCTTTCCCTGACTTGATCAGACTGGTGATAGATTTTGTTTTTGACAGGTGAACTGTCACCAGTGTCCACATCATGGGTACACAAGTTTGTCTGACCATGGGTCAAGGAAAAGAGCTTTGCATACTGCTGCAAGATTTGCTTGCAATCAGTCTGCTGTTGGGCAGTGAGGGTGTCTGAAAAGACAACTCTATTTACTAACCCATCTTTGGGGCTGTATGAGAGGAGGTCAGGGAGAGGTTCACTTTCTGTCTCCTGATCCTCATCAGTCACCATCAGGATGGTGATGTCAGCCCTATCATGGAAAAGCTTAAGGCGGTTCACATGGATCACCCTTTTGGGTGTCCTGCTTGTGCCCAGGTCAACCAAGTAGGTGACCTCACTTTTCTTTTCTAAGATGGGGTAAGGGCCACTCCATCTGTCCTGGAGAGCCCTTGGTGCCACTGGCTCCAAAACCCACACCTTTTGCCCTGGTTGAAATTCTACCAGAGCAGCTTTTTGGTCATACCAGTGCTTCTGAAGCTCCTGGCTGGCCTCAAGAATATTGGATGCTTTTTCCATGTACTCAGCCATTCTGGACCTTAGGCCAAGCACATAGTCCACAATATCTTGTTTGGGTTCTTGGAGAGGCTTCTCCCAACCCTCCTTTACAAGACAGAGTGGTCCCCTCACAGGATGGCCAAACAGAAGTTCAAAGGGGGAAAACCCTACTCCCTTCTGAGGCACCTCTCTGTAAGCGAAAAGCAGGCATGGTAAGAGGACATCCCATCTCCTTTTGAGCTTTTCAGGGAGCCCCATAATCATGCCTTTCAATGTCTTGTTAAACCTTTCAACAAGCCCATTGGTTTGTGGGTTATATGGTGTTGTAAACTTGTACTGCACTCCACACTCCTCCCACATGTGTTTGAGGTAAGCAGACATGAAGTCGGAACCTCTGTCTGAAACCACCTCCTTAGGAAACCCTACCCTGGTGAAGACACCAATGAGGGCCTTGGCTACTGCAGGAGTTGTAGTAGTACTAAGGGGAATTTCCTCAGGATACCTAGTGGCATGATCCACTACCACTAGAATGAAATTGTTTCCTGATGCTGTGGGAGGTTCAAGTGGACCCACTATGTCCACACCTACCCTTTCAAAGGGAACCCCCACTACAGGTAGTGGTATCAGGGGGGCCTTTGGGTGTCCACCGGTTTTGCCACTGGCTTGACAGGTGACACAGGAGCTGACAAACTCCTTTACTTTCTGAGACATCTGGGGCCAGTAAAATTGACTAGCTAGCCTTTCCCAGGTTTTGGTTTGGCCCAGATGTCCAGCTAGGGGGATGTCATGAGCTAAAGTTAGGAGGAACTCCCTGTCCTTCTGAGGCCCTACCACTCTCCTAGTGGCTCCAGGGTTGGGGTCTCTGGCCTCAGTGTACAGTAGTCCCTCTTCCCAATGAACTCTGTGGGTACCACTGACATCTCCCTTTTCCTGTGCAGCAGCTTGCTGCCTCAGGCTTTCAAGAGTTGGACAGTCCTGCTGTCCAAGGCACAACTCTTCCCTAATGGGTCCCCCTGGGTTTAAGAGTTCAACCTGATGAGGGTCAAGCTCCATGGGCTCAGTTCCGTCTTGGGTGTCCAAGTTAGGGGTAGGCGGAATTTGCGTAGTCGCGCTACGCAAAGTTCCGCAAAACCACACAAAATCTCCGCGAGCACGCGGAATTTCGCGAGCTCGCGGAATGCGGTTTAATTTTTGTGACAGGACTCAGAGCATCGTGCCAGAATGAATCCTGCCCAGCATATTTATCCACGAAGATGCCACCGTTTTGTGCAATACCTCTACTCAACTGGAGTACTACTGGCTAATCAGTAAGTGCTACCTCGTTGGGTAAATGTATAGCGCCTTTCCTACACTACAGCTGCGTAAAGGGCCAGAAGAGAAGAGTTGTCTCCACTCTCCAGTGACCATGTGTGTCTGTAACTTTGCCACCGCGCCGAAAGGCGTTCGGGTCCCTTGAGTGAGCTGTCCATCATAGCGTGTAAAGGGCGGGAAGACGTTGCATAGCGCTAGTGTGTGTGCGGCGGGGCTTCTTCTATGCGAGTTCACATGCCTCTTGTTTAAGCCAGGTCAGAGACCGATCAGAGCAGCAGATGAGGAGAAAGAACCTCCTGGTCACAGGAACTACACAGGGATTGCGCTTGAGAAAGTCATGGATGCAAAGACCTCCATCAAGCATCACAGCTCATTTATGACGGTAGATATGGGGAGAAAGAAAGCACACCTGCCCAGCCTCGACCAAGCTCACGATTTTTTGGGGCTGATTAATGCGTTACCGATTTTGAGCTTTAACTCGGGTAAGTGCTTCCTGTTGAAGTTTAATTTTTGTGACAGGAGCATCGTACCAGAATGAATCCTACCCAGCATTGCCATTTATCCACGAAGATGCCACCGTTTTGTGCAATACCTCTACTACTCATTCCGTTCCGCCGCGGATCGCGGAATTTTCGGCATTTCCGCGTTCTGCGCGGAACGCGGAAATGCCGAAATTTCGCAAATTCCGTGAGCGGAACGGAATTTGCCGCCCACCCCTAGTCCAAGTCCTCTCCCTGAGGAGAGGGGTCCTGATCCTTTTGCTGTACAGAAGCTAGTTTCCCAGTCTTCTTACCTTTTCTATGGAAGGTTGGGCCATACTTTCAGGCTCCAACACTTCTTTTTCACCCTGTTTTCTGCTCTGTGCTCTTGTTTGTACACACACCATCTCAGGGATGTCCAGCATTGCTGCATGGGTTTTTAATTCTACCTCAGCCCATGCTGAGATTTCCAGGTCACTGCCAAGCAGACATGCAGCTGGCAGCTTTGGAGAGACCACTACCTGTTTCAGGCCAGTAACCCCCCCCAGTCTAATGTCACCATAGCCGTTGCATGGTTAGTGGTAACACTGTCAGCATTGGTGACTGGGTAAGTTCTCCCAATCAGGTTTTGCCCAGGGGAAACCAGTGTATCTCTCCCCATAGTGACACTGGCACCTGTATCCCTCAGAGCTTCTATCCTAGTTCCATTAATCCAAGGGTGTTGCAAATATTTCTTTAACCGCTTCGCCGCGATCGGAATTCCGCCCAGGTGCTGGACATTCCGATCGCGGGTGTGGTCGTGACGAGCTCAGCTCGTCATGCGCACAGCCCGACCGCGCAGCATGACGAGCTGAGCTCGTCATGAGCATCGAAGGGGTTAAGTTGGGTGGCCACACAGCTACAGTGGCAAACTCAACTTCCCCTTCTGAAACTAGAACTGCTTCAGTGTGCAACCCAATTTGCTCTTAGCACACTGTTGATCCCATCTGGAGACTTGCTGCACCAGGAGTAGCTGTACTAGGACTAGGGGGCTTCTTGTTAGGATAAGTAGCATCTCCAGTTAAGTGTCCCAAGTTTCTACAGCTGTTACACCAGGCCTTTGCAGGATCAAAGTTCTTTCCCCTGTACCTATTATTGGACTGGGAAGAGTTTTGGGACCCACCACCCTGTGCAGGTTTTTGGAGCCCTTTAGAAGACTCTGGCTTTTTATCTTGTTATTTGAGTTTATAAGGCGCACAGCTACCCCGAGGGGTTTCCCGGCGCCAGCCTGAAAAAAGGAAAGGAAAAGGAAAAACTACAAATTAAACAACCAAGTTTTCAGCTGTTTTAGAAAATTAACATAAACAGTTTCTTTACGCAAAGAAATGGGAAGAGAATTCCACAAGGAGGGTCCTAAGTATGCAAAGGAACGACCGCGCATACGCTTCAATCTGATTCTAGGAACAGTAAATTTACACTGAGTAGTGGAGCGCAGAGTGCGGGAGGGTAAATAGGGTTGGGCTAAAGACTGCAGGTAGTGAGGGGCTGAGCCAGCTTTGGTCTTGAACATATAGCTCAAGGCTTTGAATTTAGCACGATTCTCCACCTTAAGCCAGTGAAGGTTGCGAAGAAGGCCTGAAGCAGAGGCAGTCTTAGGGGCCTGGTAGAGCAATCTGGCCGCCGCATTTTACACTATCTGCAACTTTGTATCACCTCCTTATTGCAACCCAGATACAAGACATTACAGTAGTCCAGCCTTGATGTTATGAGGGCCTGGACCACAGTTCTCTGAGTGGGAAGGGGCAGCATCCAAAGAATCTTCTTCAGCTATTTAAGAATAGTAAAACAAATAGAGGCCACCTTCACAACTTGCTGTTTCATAGATAACTGAGCGTCAATAATCACCCCAAGATTGCGTACTTGACGAACAGGTTGGGGTAAAGCGCCCATCTCCAAGGGCTAATGCTGAGGACCCCAAAGATCTTGCTTTTTCCCTAGGATCAGAACTTCTGTTTTTCTCCATTTAGCTTGAGTAGATTGTCCTGCATCCAGGACGCAATCTTCCTCAAGCCAGACTGGAGAATCGAAGATTCAGATTCCTTAGCTGTTGAAAGGGAGAAAATTAGCTGAGTGTCATCAGCATACCAAAATATGGACAGCCCTGCCTCTGCGGCAATATCTGCCAATGGACGAGCATAAATATTGAACAAAAGAGGGCTTAGAACCGAGCCCGGAGCACTCCAAATGGAGATTGATGAGTTTTAGAGCAGGCCATGGTGGAAAAGACCTGAAACGTGCGGTTGTTATGAAAAGAGTCAATCCATTGGAGAGCACGGCCCTCAATACCCAGGGATTGCAGCACTTTCAGTAGCATGGTGTGAGACACCGTGTCGAATGCTGCACTCAGGTCGAGAAGAATGAGGGCCACCGTGTCACCAATGTCCAAACGATCTCGCAACATTTCCGTGACTCCTAGCAAAGTAGTTTCCGTAGGAAATCCTGCTCTAAAACCAGATTGTGAAGGGTGTAAAAAGTTGTGGGCCTCAACAAAAGAGGAGAGTTGAGAGTTAACATGTTTCTCCAAAATTTTGGAAAAAGCCGGAAGAAGAGAAATAGGTCTAAAGTTAGAAGGCTGAGAAGGATCAGCATTAGTCTTTTTCAAGAGTGGCAGAACCATGGCATGCTTCCATTCTGGCGGAACTATTCCCTGCCGTAACGAGGCATTGAGAAGGTCCATAAATAGCAGAAGTAAAGGAGACTCAAGTTGCCTCAGTACTGAGATAGGGAGCAGGTCGCATGGGGAGCCAGATTTTAAGTTGGCCAGAATCAAATTAAAAGAGCTAGTATCCAGTGGAGACCAAGATTCAATTTTATTGATGGATTTAGAGTTATTACCATACTCTTGTCTTGTGTTAGTGACTACATTCGAAAAGGCATAGGCTGGCTGTGCAATATTAGTCAGATTATCACCCGTCATTGTAGAATATATATTTTTACTTTATTCACAAAAAAGTAGTCAAGATCTTCACACTGTGTTTCATTAAGAATGAATGGGGTGCACTGACTTTCGGCTCCGGATAGTTCCTTGACCACCTTAAACAAGGTTTTAGAGCAATTCTGGGCTTGAGAAATTGTGGAGGAGACATATTCAGCACGGGCTGTTTTGCAAAGAGAGTGATACTCCCTTATCGCCTTTTTATAGGTCAATTTAGCATCGGCCGTATAGTTCTTCCTCCATAATCTTTCTAAGATTTTACATTTAGTTTTCTCATTTTTAAGCCTCTCCGTGAACGAGGGGGAGGGGGATGGTGATTATTAAACCGTTTGTTAGAAAGAGGAAGACAGGAATCAATAGAGTGTAGGAGCAGGCTTTGGATCACCCCAAGGTCCGCAAATCTCATTTGTTCAAATGCCGGGGAACTGTTGATTAAAAGGTTATTTAAAGCTCCAATATCAAGCTTTCCCCAATTTCTCGTTTTGGGCTTAATACCCCTTGGGGCTACCGGGGGGCCAGAGACAACCTTAAAATGAAAGACAACAGCAAAGTGGTCAGACCAGCATAGTGGGAGAACAGGGGGACAGCAAATATTGGGCATGTTAGAAAAGATAGGGTCTAATAAGTGGCCAGCCACATGAGTGGGGCCCGAATTGCAGAGTAAAATATTAATTGCCTCAAAATCGGCGATGAGTGCGGCACTTTTTGCACATGTTGGGTCATCTAGATGGAGATTTAAATCACCCAGAATGGTGAAATTAGCGGCATTCAAAAGATAAGGAGTTATCAAAGATGTGAGAGACTCAACCCATGGTCCGGGAGGACCAGGAGGACGGTAAGCCAATATACCAGAAAAGGTAAATTGGGGAGTAAGTGTGATTTAAAAAAAAGAGGCCTCGCAGACAGTAGACGATATATCATCAAATTTACAATCAAAGGTTTTTTTTGTAAATAATAGCAATGCCTCCCCCTAACCTTCCTTCCCTGTCTTTCCTAACAATAGAATAGTTTAAAGGAAGTGCTGAAGCTACATCAGGACCCGAGCTTTCCTGGAGCCAGGTCTCTGTAAGAAAGACAGCATCCGGCTGCTCGTTGATCAAAAGGTCAAAAATATCAGCCTTGTGTTTAGGAAGAGATCTGCAATTAATATTAAAAAAGGTAAAATCCTTATAAGATAAAGATTAACTTTTTTGTAAGACCTGTCGCTGAGGATCAGTGTGGGTAAACGTCACGGGGTCACTCTGCATGGAATTACTTCTACCAGTATAATCATTATGTGTGGCTGCAGTGGGAGCAAAATTACAATGTGAGCATTTAGTGGACTCCTTACTAAGGTCCAATAGAGTGCAGTTAGGCAAAGGCAGACCACGGTACTCCAAAGTTGGTAGAGAGAATAGCAGAGCATATGACTCTTTTGTGGACCAGGGTTCGTGGCCCCTGGTCACGGGCGGGCGCGGACGGGCTTGCCTTTGGCGCGCCTTCGGCACATCCGCTACGCGTCCGTTCACTGCCCATTAAGTAGGAACCGAGGCAGGACACTAGAGCGCTAACTAATGAGAGCGCGTGGCTCAATAAAATGGCAGCCCGGGGAAACTAACCCCCGACCGGGTGCCGGTATAAAGATAGACAAAGATGCACTAAGTTTAACACACTCAGAAAAAAGCATAAAAACAGGCAAAGTTAAAAACACAAATTCATACGTTAAAAGTAGATACAATTCAGTTGGTGCAAAAGGCAAATGTGCAGAGAATCGAGATAAGGAAACCTGTCAGGCGCTGCGCGTCCGTTCACTGCCCATTAAGTAGGAACCGAGGCAGGACGGCGTGCAGACACTAGAGCGCTAACTAATGAGAGCGCGTGGCTCAACAAAATGGCTGCCCGGGGAAACTAACCACCGACCGGGTGCCGGTATAAAGATAGACAAAGATGCACTGAGGTTAACACACTCAGAAAAAAGCATAAAAACAGGCAAAGTTAAAAACACAAATTCATACGTTAAAAGTAGTTCCAATCTTTTGGTCAACCTTGGTAGCAGGTTGTCCTCTTCATTGAGGCTGTCCTCAATGTCCTCAGTAGTACCTGATCCACCTGTGTGGCTTCTAGGTACTAAGAGGTTTACTCTTGGAGTCAGGGGCACTTGAGCCCTTTT
The DNA here is from genome assembly GCA_963921515.1 of Calotriton arnoldi. NCBI lineage: Eukaryota > Metazoa > Chordata > Amphibia > Caudata > Salamandridae > Calotriton > Calotriton arnoldi. The sequence goes on from CAWUFW010003522.1 coordinate 106,203, forward strand.
CTCCCTATGAAGTGGGGGAGGTTGATCTACCTCCTCATCCCCTCCATCTTCTTCCTCACCTGATTGGTCTTCACCATTTTCAGATGGGTGGTCCTTAGCACACCCAACCAATAGCTCCTGGAGCTTTTGTTTGGTGGGAGGGGTCCTCATGGTTATGTTTTTAATTTTACATAGGGACCTTACCTCCTTGAAGGTAAGGTAAGGGGTGAGGTCAAGCTCCTCAACCTGGTCCTCTATGCCATTGTGGTTATCTTCACTAATAGCTGGGTTCTTGTTTTGAGACATTGTTAAAACGTTTTCTAACCCCTGTAATCCTAGTTAAAGTGAACTTTTATTTTTCTAAAATTCTAAAGGGACTTAACCAATGCCCTAACAAGACTTTTAGTAATTTGGGAAAAAATTGCCAATTTCAAAAAATCAGAATTCTAAAGACAATTTAAGAGTTCTGTTGTGTGATCAGGTGGTAACCAAGTAGTCCAACAAATGCAAAGTTGTATATCCCACCGCTGATCCACCAATGTAGGAATCTGGCTCTGTATATACTGTACCAAAGTGAGGTATAGTGTGCACAGAGTCCAGTGGAACCCAAAAGGTAGGCAGAGGTAAAGTAGATAGCACCTCACTCTCTATTTGTGGTAGTGTGGTCGAGCAGTAAGGCTTTATCAGGGACAATGTTAAGCATTTGTTGTACACACCCAGTCAGCAAATTAATTCACACACTCAAAGAATGAACTTCAGACCAACTGTTTTTGTATAAAAATATTCTTTTAGTTATTTTATTTTCCAGAACCAAGCAAGCCTGGCACAGGTAAGCAATAAATACTTCACAGTAGTAATGCAGTTGTAACACAGTTTGGATTGCAATTGTATATGCACTTTGTTTTGATTACAGTATTGTTATTGAAAATGCAGTGCTTTGGAAATACAGTACATATACTTTGTATGGGAAACAGCCTTTACAACGAGGTAAATACATTGCATGCATTTGCCTTGCATTTTTTAGCACGCATTTCTTACCGCGATTATGCATTTACATCGCATACCAATACCACGCATTTAAGGTAAGTTGGGGGGGGTGGGGGGTCTCCCCACACAAATACATTGTTTTTAAATATAAAAACAATTTGTGGTATTGGCATGCAATGTAAATGCATAATTGCGGTAAAAACATGCGTGCTAAAAAATTCGAGGCAAAGCATGCGATGTATTTACCAGGGTTGTACCGTCGTACAACCCTTTGTATAGGCTTTTAGTAAAATGACCAGTAGATTACTTTACAGATTACTTTTCTTACACAGTACAGTATACCTAAATACTGCACTGGGACATTTCCTGTAAACAGGTGAGTAAAAGCGTTTTTGTTATTTAGTACAATTTTAAAAGGATTTCTTAGGTTTTCCAACTACACACTTGGAAACTTTTCATTGAAAAACAGTCTATGTTATCCTATAGAGGAAAATAGTGTTATCGGTTAGCAGGTAAGTACTTTGTTGTGGGAGTTGGTATTCTGGGGTTAGACTCAGGGGTCCCCCAGGGTCAAGGATGCACTCTTGTTACACCCTCAGCGGCACTAGGGCGGCCGGGTGCAGACTGCTGAGGCCCAGTGTTATCCATCATCATCAGCATCAATTTCTTTATTCGATCCAGTTAAAAACGATCATAAAAGCACAGATAAATACATGATAAGAATTCATAGTAAGTAAGAACAATAAATAATTCGTAGTTTATCTTACAATAAAAACCCTACTACAACAAGTTCTTTCCACATACTAAAAACTCTAGTTTCCTAAGCAGCCCCATAATATTGTGCAAAGAAGTTACCGAATGGCAGGCACAAAAGTTTTGACAGCCCCCCTCTTCGTCTTTCTCATGCAGGCCCATAAGAACGTAGCTACCTAAAAGCATACCAGGGGGTCAGATAACGATTTTAAAAAATATAATGCGACCCGGCATTGATTAAAATTCCCTTGCTTTAAAATTGGCTTAAGATTGTCGTTCCTTTCTTTCTCATAGAGCCTGCAGAATAGAACTAGATGCAGTTCAGTTTGTATTGAGAGGTTATCACATGGGCACAAACTCAAATCTGTATGATTATAGGTTTTATCTGGATAGCCTAACATCAGTGGGATCATATTCATACGAAACCTCAATAGTATGAATCTGTGTTGCGGACTAGTAACATTTGCTAGATAGAAGTACCCTCTCTCTATCAATGGAGGGTTCAGGCGATAGGAACGGACTGCTTGTTTCTCTTTGTGATATTCCTTTCGCTTACAATCCGCCATCAATAAAAACATGTTAGTAACCTTTTGTTTTGAAACCTTTCTACATGCCGGTGGGTCCTTAAATAATTCAGGGAGGCCAATTTCCTCCAGGACTGTTTCTACATAACCAAGCCACCTAGACATTCTGCGGTTATCCATGCTTAGGCAGTTCCTTATTATTGTTTGTGTCAATGTCACTGTGTCCCTCCACCAAATTGAGTGCCACAGGAGAATTGGGGCTAATTGTATTGAGTCTGCAATATAGGGCAAGCCCAGTTCCAAGTGTAAAATGTAATTTGAGGAAGAGAGAGGGAGACCCACTATAGACTTCAAAAATAATTTTCAATAGTTTGAAGTGTGTGTGTTGCTACCAAACCCCAGACTCCAGCCCCATACGTTGCTGCCGCCTTAACTTTAGCCTGTTAGATGTTATTTATCGGTAATAGTGGTCTTGCACCTAGTTTTTGGGCAAAGGATTTTACGGCCGAGAGACTTCTCTCTATTACCGACTTTCCTCCTTCCACCAACTTTGACCACAATAAATCTTTATCAAAGAGAACCCCCAGATAGGGAAAGGTATCGACCACCTCTATTCTCTCAGTATCCTCGTGTAAGTACGGGGTTTTATCTCTTTTTCTTGCCCCAGCTATAATTACAAAGGACTTAGTTTGGTTTACCTTCAGATCTATTGAGTCCATGAAGGATACATACGCAGTTATCAAACGTTGCAGGCCAAGCCCTGTTCTAGCGATCAACACCGCGTCGTCCGCGTAAGCCAATATGGGTAGCAGTTGGGAATCAAAAACGGGGACATCCCGTGTGGCCACGGTGAGTGCGTTCTCGACTCGGTTTGTATAAATGGAGAAGAGGAATGGGGCAAGGACGCAGCCCTGCCTTACTCCCCTGGCGATTTTAATTGGGCGTGTGCAGTCCTGTTTTTGGTGTAGCGGACCGATGCTGTGGTGTTTGAATACAGCTGTCTGATGAAATTTATTATAGTTGGGTCAACCCCCATCTCCTCCATTATATTCCATAGCTTTGCATGGACCACACAGTCGAACGTTGCCGACAGGTCCGTGAAAGCCATGTAGATCTTTTCTTCTTTCACTCTGGTATATTTTTCTATTATCAGTGCTAAATTCAACCACTGGTCCACAGTACCCCTTCCCTGCTGGAACCCATACTGGGCCTGGATTAAGATGTTATTTTCCTTGGCCCACCCCTCTAACTTAGAGAGGAGGAGCCGGCCCATGAGCTTCGATGTGGTGTCCATCAGGGAAATTGGTCTATAGTTTTTTGGGTTAGCCCTGTCCCCTTTTTTGTAGATTGGAACAATGACACCCGCTGACCATGAAGGGGGGGGACCTACCAGAGCTATACTGTTCAGGACGTTCGTTAATAGGGGTGCCCATAGGTCCGGTGTTTCTTGAAAAAAATCAATTGGGACACCATCCGGTCCTGGGGCCTTTCCCGAGCTACACGAAATCAACCCTTTTTTCACTTCAGTAAATGAGAAGGAAAGAGGAGCATAAGGGTTTGGTTCCATGTTCAAAAGTGGTGTTCGGTAGTGAGTACTTGGGGCAAAGTTATTTTCAAAATGGGCGACCCATGCATCCTCATCTACATTATTGTCTAATGTGGGATCTCTGGGATTTTTAAAGTGTGGTGCATTTACTAACTTCCAGAAATCGTGGCTATTACCCGTTCTGGCTGCCTCATCAAGGTCCGCCCAAGTCTCCTCCTTAATAGCCTTTTCTCTATTTCTTCAAGCTAGCTTGTACGCGGCCCGCAATACTTTTATTTGGTCCGGGATTCTGGTTCTAATTTTCAGGGCGTGCACCAAAGCCTTCCTTGCTTTTGTACACGGAGAGTCAAACCAGCCCCTGCCAGTCGCTGTATTTGACGCTTTTGTGCGTGTGAGGGCCAGTTTTACCTTCTCTAAGAGGCCACAAAAGGCAGACACCATTTCCCCTGCTTCAGCATCTGGTTCTAGACATATTGATATATTACTCCGTATGCTTGATATAATTTCTGAAGTCATCTTAGTTTTATCAATATGGGCCCACTTTAGTTGTACTCCGTTTCTCCTTGCCACAATTGGTGTACCAACGTTCTGGTGGCAGGGGGTTCCCCTATGGATACCTTTAGCTGGAGGGATAGAATGGCATGGTCACTAAAAATTGTGAATTGATTTCCCAACCTAGTGGCCCTTATGTTGATAGGGATGGTAAGTAATGTATAGTCAATCCTCGAAAAATGGCTTAGAGAAGAAGTGGCGCCGACTGGCTTGTCGAGCTTCTTCGCCCTGGAGCGGGCACACCGCATCCCCGCCAAGCCGCCCATCCCAGGTGCACCACCGCGGGTGGTGATAGCGAAACTCCTTCACTACAAAGACCGGGATCACATCCTAACCCAGGCGCGACTCAAAGGCGACATCCGAGTGCACAACTCCACAGTGCGCATTTTCCCGGACTTTTCACGAGAGGTGCAACGCCGAAGGGGATCATACCGGGATGTAAAACAGAGACTACGCCAGCTGAACTACAAATACGTGACGCAGTACCCAGCCACGTTGCGGGTTACCACGACTGAAGGCGCAGAATTCTTCCGGACCCCGCAGGAAGCGTCTAATTGGATAGACCGACATGGGGGAGCAGCACAAGCGCGGAGTCCGACGGGGGGACGGAGACGGGGAACCCGCTCCAGGAATCGGAGGTCCGGGAAAGAGACTTTGGCGCCTTCGCAGGAGGTGGCGCAGCTGGAACGGCGGAGCGCAATGCAAGTAGTGGCTCTGATCAGCGGCGGAGCCGGGAGTCCGGGTCCCCCAGAGAGCGGCGAGGAGGGGGCAGACACTGGCTCGGAGAGTGGGTCCAGCGACTCTGAAGCGCAGAGTCTGACATTGCCCATTGTCACCCCACAGACGGCGGACGGCATCATCTAATGGTGAGGAGTGGGAGACAGCGATGAACATAACCGAACTGCTGTGAGGCGCTCCTGCTTCAACATTAAGGTACAGGGGTAGAAGAGGGAGCACAGCTGAGGGGCGGTTCTCTGAAGTTTCAGCCGGGGATGGCGGCCGCAGAGACTGGGAGAGCATCAACGAAGGGCCACCCCCTGAGATCGACGGATTGAACTGCAAGCAGTCACTTGTAGACATTTTAAACTAGTTTGGATGGGAGGGGTTTTCCTGCTTATCCTGGGGAGTGGGAGTTGGGGAACATGTTTGTTGTTGACATGGGGGGACACCTTGAGTTGCACTATGCAAAGCATTATCTGGAACAGAGGGCGGAGGGCGAGAAGAGGGCACCACCCGGCCTGGGAAGCGGCCGGACCACTATATCCCAAGACAATGGCTGATAAACAACACTATAAATGTATGACTTGGAACATAAGGGGAATGCATACCATGTCAAAGCGCCACAAGGTCCTCTCATATATCAGAAGACGGGGAGCCCAGATAGCCCTCCTGCAGGAGACGCATCTAACACAGAAGGAAGGGCAGGCACTACACAAACGTTGGAGGGGGCAGCTCTACTACACCACCTATTCAGCTTATGCGAGAGGGGCGTTAATATGGATCCAAGCAGGGGTACCGTTCCAATTGCTAAATTCATTGGTGGACCCGGAGGGTCGATATGTGGCCGTAAATGGGAGACTAGAGGGCCGAGAGGTTAATTTGATTAGCATCTATGCCCCCAATGTAGACCAATCTCCCTTCTTTGCGACACTGAACCACAGACTAACACAGTACTTTGCGGGTACGGTCATAGCATGGGGCGACTTTAATAGCATGGGTGACATACTACTGGACAGGTCCCACCCCCATTGCAAAACTGCCAGGCGGCGCGCGCCTCTCAGGCATATACCACGTGGAGACAGGGTTGGGGACTGATAGATTCATGGCGCACCTTAAACCCACAGGGGAGGGACTACTCCTACTTCTCAGCGGTCCATGAAGTGCACGCACGCCTGGACACCTTCCTCTGCTCAGTAGGCATCCAGCGCCTTGTCACAGGCGCAGAATATCTCGCGCGCACCATCTCCGACCACAATCCACTGATTATGTCCCTGAAGTGGGCGCACCCGCCAGCGGTGATCCCCACGTGGCGGCTTCGCCCGGACACTCTGGAAGACCAGGTCTTCAGGGAGGAGATCAGGGGAGAAATAACGCACTACTTTCAAACCAACACGGGCACGGCTGCATCGCAGAACGTAAAATGGGATGCGTTCAAGGTGGTTTTGAGAGGCCAGTGTATTACATGGGCCACGGGTGTTAGGCGCGTCATCGTGCGTGAAGTGGAAGAGGCAGAGTCAGCACTCAGAGAGGTGGAACGCAAGAGGCCGGGACGCCCGGACCTGCACGCGGCACTCTTGGATGCTAAAGAAGAAGTGGCGAAGCAAACAGAGAGGCTTCGAAGCTTCGACTACAAGAAGTACCTAGAGCGCACTCACGCTGAAAGGGACAGATCAGGCTCGCTCTTGGCGTGGCTGACGAACCCGATGAGTAGGGGTTCTCCCCTGGTGGAGGTGGAGGATGAAGGGGGGACCAGACACTTTACACCAGACAAGATTAAGGAGATCTTTGCACGCTATTATGCCAAACTTTACACAAAGACGTGCATAAGCGAACCGGCAGAAATCAGGGAATACCTGGCTGACTTGCCGCTGACAGTCATGAACCCTGAAGTGGCGGAATTACTAGGGGCCGATATCACACAGCGGGAGATACGGGTTGCTATCAAGGGCATGGCATGAAACAAGACTCCGGGCATGGACGGTTTACCTTCCGAATTTTATGCAACGTACGTGGACGAGCTGACCCCCCAACTGGTCGCAATGTATCAGGGGGCCCGAGAGCTGGGAGAGCTGCCCGAAAGTGCCAGAGAGGCCCTTATTGTCCCCATACCTAAGCCCGGGAAGGAGCCGCATGACTATACGGCCTACAGGCTGCTGTCCATGCTGAACATGGATTATAAAATCCTAAGTAAAATCCTCGCGACGCGCCTCCTGCCACACATGCCCTTTCTGGTGCACGCGGACCAGGAGGGGTTTAACCCGGGGCGGAACATGGCCATAAACATCAGGCGGCTCCTGGCAGTAATGGACTCTGAAGGGTATGACAAACATGCAGCGGCAGTGTTCGCAGTAGATATTGAGAAGGCGTTTGACAGCCTGGAGTGGCAGTATTTATATGAGGTCTTGACCAGGATGGGGCTGGGTGAGGGATTTCTGACATGGGTGCGGCTCCTGTACACGTCCCCCACAGCCTGCGTGCGCACTGGGAGGATTATCTCAACTAGACAGGGGGTGGAGAGAGGCACGAGGCAGGGATGCTCCCTCTCCCCGCTCCTGTTTGCCCTGGCCATGGAACCGCTGGCGTGTAGAGCCAGGAGCGGCCAGGACTACAGGGGTATGGAGATGGTAACGGGGCGGCATTTCATTGCATTATATGCGGACGACCTCCTGATATTCTTACGCAACACGGCCGACGAATTGCAGGGTGCACGCAGCATGCTGGCCCGATACGGCACTGTGTCTGGCCTCCGGGTTAATTGGCAAAAATACAGCCTGTATCCTCTGGCGCCCGATACCCCCCCACCGCTCACACTGGAGCACCTACGTTGGGAGCCCAACTGCCTACAGTACCTGGGAGTTAAAATATACCATGGCGTGGCAGACCTCTTGGACGGTGATGTAGGGAGGGCCATGAGATCGGCAAAAACAGCGATGGTCTTTTGGGGAACGCTCCCGCTGTCCGTGGCTGGGAGAGTGGCGGTTCTAAAAATGGTGACATTACCACGCTTACTATATTACTTCGGAACTCTGCCGGTATGGATACCGCGGGCGATGTTCAAGGAGCTAGACTCAAAGATCACATAATTTATTTGGGGAGCAGGCAGACGGAGGGTGGCGCTGGCAATGTTGCGACGTCCCACAGCAGAAGGTGGGCTGGGGGTGCCTGACCTTGAGGCTTACTATTTAGCGGCACAACTATACTGGCTAATACAGTGGCTGGTGGCGGATCGAAACCCGGACAGGGAGCAGTGTCCAATTGCACCAGACACTGCCACACTGGCAAAAATCCTCCTGCGAGTGCGTCGCACCACGGCTGCGGATACAACTGCGACTAGGGTGATAGTGCGCTGCTGGACCAGATATTTGAGGAAAGTGGGCGCTGTAACTCCCTACTCCCCCGACATACCACTCACGATGCTGCGCTACCACCCACAGGGGGAACATTGGGCAGGACTGGAGGATTGGGTTGAGGCAGGACTAAGGGAGATGGGGGACTTATACCAGGACTCTGCACTACTCCCCTTTGCAGAATTGCAGACTGCGTATGATTTACCTGGGGGTCACTTCCTGAAGCATAGAGCCCTAATGCGCAGGATTAGAACGCACTGGAGGGGTGGGGATGCAGAGCCAAGAGCACTAGCGGGATGCAGGTACGTTGCACTGTCAGCAGGAAGAATTAAGACTGTGTCCTGCCTCTACAAAGCAATACGGAGGGATATGCAAAAACCGCTGGAGCGACTGCGAACACAGTGGGAGGAGGATCTCGGTAAACAAATACCTGAGAAAGAATGGGACAAAATCCTCGAACGCACCCGAAAGTATCTCGGAATGCGCGATTCAAATTAATCAACTACTATGTCCTGCACAGGGCATATTTAACGCCGGTTCGCATCAGAAGGTACTTTGGTGTGGACTCTGCGGCCTGCCCGAGGTGCGGAGAGAGAGAGGCGCACGTACTTCATATGTTCTGGAGCTGCCCACCACTGCAAACATTCTGGGGGGAAATTGGACAAGTAATAGGTGGCCTGATCGACAAAGAACTCCCACAGACCCCAGAACACTTCATCTTAGGGTGGTTCCCTCACACAGCCAAAAACAAGGTGACGGGAAAGTTTCAGGACCTTGCCTACATTTTAGCTAAGCGGGAGATAGCCAGGAACTGGAAGGCGCCGGGTGGGCCGAGACTCATCACCTGGAGAAAGGAGCTTGAAAGATGGGCGGGGGCGGAAGGGAGACTGCTACTCCGAGAGGCCAGCCGGGGAATAGTTAAGATGGAGAGGGCTAGGGCCTGGGTGGACCTCGTGGGAGAACTGGTGGCGGCTGATACAGACGTTATCAGTGAGGCGAGCACTCCGAGAGCAGCAGAACCAGACCCAGACGGCAGACAAGAGGGACAACTGGCTACGCACCATTAGAGGGCACAGTGAGATAGCACGCGTTTCTTCGAGACCTCGCACCCGACCACCTCTTAACATGTCCCTACCACACTTTACTTTTTAGCAAGCAACTCAAGGGGAGGGGGTTAGTTCTGTTGGTAAAGGGTTATTGACAATGGCACACCACAAGACTGTTACAGGCAAGAAGTATAAGCCAAGAATCCGCTAAGAATGTATGAGCAAATGTATGTATTGACAATATACAAATGCCAATAAAATATATTATTAAAAAAGTAATGTATAGTCAATAGTTGACTCTGATCCGTTTTGCTGGAATGTTCCCACTGAATTACCTATTAAAGGTTCTGGATCGCTGGTTATTACCATATTTCGGAATGATAATATCCTGTTTAAGCAGTTGCCGTATTCATTGTGGGTAAAATGATATATGGGATTCCCCCCCATGTCCTCTAAGCCACATACAGGGACTGCGTTGTGTTTGCAGGGATGTATATTAAAATCACCCAGCCAAATGATGTTGACTGCCTCATTCTTGGTATTACGTAAGGAGTTGTCCAATACCTTATCGACCTCTCCAACAATAGAATGTATATTTGGGCCAAACTCATTGTTATAAAAATTAATTAAGAGCCACGTGCCTTCCTGGTGTACCTCAAGTGTGAGCATATGGAAATTTGAATTTGGAGATTCGAACTTTATTACCTTTACTGGAAAGTTATTTGAGATCAAAGTCAGAATGCCCCCCTTGGCCCTCCCCGAGACAGAGGGTTTAGCTAGGGTTTGAAAAGAATGGTAGCCATTTATGAACATTGGCTCCGTAGCCCAGGTCTCCTGGAAGCATGCAACGTCGTGATCTTGCCAAATTTTCAACCAATTTTTATCATTCAATTTTGGGGCGATACCAGCCACGTTCCACGTGGCTATCTTAAGCACTGTTTTAATTGCCCCCCATTGTGGATTAGATGACTGTGGGCTCTCTCTGATGACAGGGGCCGAAATAACATGACTCTCACAGTTAGCTAGAGAATTTAAGTCCGATGGATGTAGTCAATCGCATGCTTCTAAGTTGGACAGAAGGGCAAATCTATTCTCCAGGCTTATGCCTGGTGCCCCAAAATTTCCCCATGAATTCCTCTGCGCCTGGCCCACCCTCTGCTGTAAATTACCTCTTGGGACCAGTGAGAGAAAGGGTCTGTAGAAATATCCCAGAGGTAACGCAATAATCTGGGAACTCTTGGAGGAAACTTTACCTAGATACTCTAGCAGGGGTCTAATGACAAATTCATTTTTAAAATTTAGAACCACACAATCTCCCAACATTTCTTTCCTTGCAGGGCCTACCCAGGCTACCCTTCTAGCCATAATCAATTGACTTGGGAAGGTCCTGCCTCTACCCCCCACCTCATTCAGTTTTTGCGTCATCCAATGAAGGGCGTTAGACATCAGTTGGACTGTGGATTCTGGTTGGCCCTCCCTCAGCGGTGGTACGTTCCCCAGCACCAGTACCAAAGGTGCAGCTGCCGGGTGTAGGTGTAAAGTCTGTGTTCCAGTTACCGTGGGTCCAATATTCAGCCTTTCATCCCTTCGATGCTCTGCTCATCCACCCTGCCCTAACGTGGTTATAACCTGACATGTAGAGACTGAGTTGGGGTGGTGGGTTTGACGGTTAGTTGTGTCCTCCATTACATTGGAGTGCTGCTGGTATGCCTGACTATGAGCAGTTATGCCGGGGGTTATACCGATATGGGTATCAGAATTGGGATGTGAAGGATTGGCCAAGTTAGTGGATGCAGGCACAGTATTTGGACAGTTCGTAGTCAAATCTGTTTTGTGTGACAGTAATTGTGTTTGAGTCTCTGGGCCAGTTCTTGATCCGGTCCTAGTAAACAATGTCTCTAATGCACGGATGTTGTGTGTGGCCTGGACTTCTAAACCTGCTAGCTTCTCTTCAATCTGGCTTAATTTTAGTGAGATGGGATTCAACATAGTGGCAACCAAGGTTTCTAGTCTCTGCCACATGTCCTCGTTCGTCAGGGGGCACACAGTTGGTATGGGAGTTTCCGAAGTGCTTGCTCCACCTTGCACAACTTCCGTTTCATTACCGCTCCCCCTTGTTTTGGCCGGTCTAGGGGCTTTAGCTGGTTTCTGTCTCTGTGGGCCACCACCCCTTTTTCTCTTGCCTGGGGGATCAGTGTTAGCTCCCAAGGGCTTTTTCGCACCTGCAGCCCTCGTGGATACTCTTTTCGTAGGGCTTGTCAGTGCTGGATGGTGGGGTATCGTTCCCGTAAATGTTTCTATTACTACTTCCTGGTCTAATAAGGGAGGTTGATTAGGGGCAGTAAGTGATGTCTCGCCCCCCAAAAAAGATCTTGCTTGTGGGATGGGCTCCAGAGATAAGCGGCGTTCCGTCAGTTCAATTTCACGTGCAAAGACTGACGTCGCCCTTGTTAAAAAGGAATCAAGGGTTCCCGCAATTCCTCCTCTCAAATGGTCATTCTGACCCTTGCGCTTACTCATCCTGAAGGGGGGCTATAAGGTTAGACGCAGTAACAGGAATAATAAAATAACTGGGCACAATACCTTGATTGAAGACTCAGCTTTTAGAGGGGGCCCAGCCCAGCCTCCTCCGGGCTCCTCCGGGCGTAGACGGGCCCGCCCTTGACCCGGGCGCATCCCCCGCACGCGTCTCGCGCCGCGGGCCCGCAACCTCTTTAAATGGCGCTTCGGCGCGCTGTGTCTCCTGGGCGTTGTGTTCCTCCTGGACCAAGTTACGGGATGGCGTGAGCAGGCTCCGGTGTCCGAAGAGAAGAAAGCGGCTACACGCGCCGCTGGCCCGCAACCTCCTTAAATGCCGCCTCTGCGCGCTGTGTCTCCTGGGCGTTGTGGTCCTCCTGGACCAAGTTACGGGATGGCGTGAGCAGGCTCCGTTGTCCCCAGAGAAGAAAGCGGCTACACGCGCCGCGGGCCCGCAACCTCCTTAAATGGCGCCTCTGCGCTGTGTGTCTCCTGGGCGTTGTGGTCCTCCTGGACCAAGTTACGGGATGGCGTGAGCAGGCTCCCGTGTCCCCAGAGAAGAAAGCGGCTACCATACCATACCAATTTCAAAACAATTCTGGGCTGCAAATCCTGCTACAATGACACACTAAAATATTTATCTTGCTATAGGCTTGGTTGTACCTGCTCTGTGTGAAGGTTTCTCTGCAACTGTTCATGTACATATGCTGTGGTTGAGGAAGCATGTATGCAAATGCTAATGAACTATAATGATGTTTTAGGAAGTTTGCGCCGCTACTACCTGTGTTGCACCTGCCGTGAATATGAGATGCTTGCGCTGTTGCTACCTACGCTGTCAAGCGTTGCACGTGTAAAGTGAAGCAGGTGCCACCTTCTCGCGATAAAAAAAAGTAAACATGGCCACCATTGACACTACTTAATATCAGGTATTTGAAGTCACACTAGAAGCAGCGGGTTATGCTACCATTACACACGAGTCACAAACACGCTGGGACCACGTGAACCCTGCCCAGTGTTATCCAATGGGGGGTAGGGGGCCTCCGGTTGGTGGCTGCTGACGAGCAGGCCACTGGGTTGTGGGAGCAAATGTCCTGGACTTAATCTCAGGGCAAATGGGGGTTTAGGCCAGCACAAAAGGTGCACCCTCAGCGGCACTGGGGCGGCCGGGTGCAGAGTGCTGTTTTGGCGTCGGGCGCCCTGTAGCTTTCAATGGGGATCTCCGGTTTGCAAACACACTGCAGGCTTGGGGACGAAGGTCTTCTGGGTGCGACCACCACATGGAGAGGTAAGTTGGGATGCTGGGGGTTGGTTAGGCACCGTCGGTTGGGCAACCCAAAGCCGTGGGGCATCAGGTGCAGGGGTGCCTTTTAGGGTCGGATCTTCTTACCGGCTCCTGGTCGCGGTTGGGGGGACCTTCCGGTTTGAGGCTGCAGGAGTCGGCTGGAGGCTTGAGGCAGGTCAGGGTTTACCGGATCTCGGGTCAGGATCGCCGGGGAGACCTCCTCTTGGTGTTGGGCCACTCGAACTGGGGCCGGGGGCATCGGATGCAGAGTGGTGCAGACTCGCTGACCCTTGCGGAGCTGGAGTCTGTTGTTGAACAAATCCGGTGTTCACGGGAGAGAGAGTCTTTGGGATTGAAGGCAGGCAGGTCCTCCGGGATTCTTGAGGTTGCTGGCTGCAGGACACACCGGGGTTTCGCTGGTGGGACAGGCCGGTTGGGCTGGGGCCAAGTCAGTGGGCGTCCTCCTCTTGTTAGCTTCGGCACGGCTGTTCGGTCCTTCTTCTTCTTTTCTTCTTCTGGTTTCTTGTCTGACTTCTTGGTTCAGGGCTTCCCCCTAAATACTGTATTTAGGGGGCATTTTAGGGGTCTCGAGGTCGGTAGCCAATGGGCTGCTGACCTTAGGGTGACTACACCCTTGGTGTGCTCACGCCACAGGGGAGACTAAGCACAATCCCTAATCCTGATTGGGAAGTGCCTGCCATCTGCAAGATGGCGGGCACTGAAGAGTGGGCTTCACCTCGCCTCCCCCACCTGAGGGGTGGGGTTGGCAGAGGTGGGCACACCTTCTGGGCTTGCTAATTTTTCCCTGCCTGTGTTCCCACCGAAAAGGAGGGGAGACAGGAAGGGGGCCTGCTCCTGATAGCCGGAGAGGCTGGGGTTCGCATTACAAAGGCTGCAAGGCCTTTGAAGCTCCCCTGCCACAGATGGCTCTTCCTGGCCTGGGGGAGGTGTGACCACCTCCTCCCAGGAAAGGCTTTGTTTCTGGGCTCAGGGAGCGAAGGCTCCCACCCCAGGGGTCCAGAAACATGTCTTGTGGTGGCAGGCTGGTGTGTACTAGTCAGGGAACCCACCTGAGGCTGGTCGTTTTTCAGGGGGCATCTCTAAGATGCCCTCTGAGTGCATTTTTCAGTAAATCCCACACTGGCATCAGTGTGGGTTTAATGTGCTGAGAAGTTTGATACCAAAGTTCCCAGTTTTCAGTAAGGCCATTATGGTGCTGTGGAGTTCGTAATGACAAACTCCCAGCACCATATACTCTTAATGGCATTTACAGCACTTAGAATGTCTAAGAATTGGCTTAGACACTGTAGGGGTACAGGGCTCATGCACCTGTACCCTCACCACTGGTATAGGGCACCCAGCTAGAGGGGTGACCGACCTATGCTAGGGCAGTGGGTTGTAGGCATGGCACACAGGGATGTGTGCCATGTCGACTCTTCACTTTGTTCTGCACCAAAACACGCAGCCTGCAATGGCAGCGTGTGTGTGTAAAGCTACAGGGCCTCTAAGGGTAGCACAATAAGTGCTGCAGCCCTTAGAGGTCTTCCCTGGCCACAGTGCCCTTGATATCCATGGTACCTTTTACAAGGGTCTGACGTGTGGCCAGAGAGGTGCCAATTGAAGGTACAAGGTACAGTTTTGGGGAAAGAACACAGGCCCTGGGAACCTGATTGGCAGGGACCCAGGGCACACCAAGTCAAAGTGCATCAGTAGTCTGGCAAAAAAGTGGGGGGGTTACTGCAACAGAAAACGAGCTTCCTACACTTAGTCATATCTAAAAGTATTTCCGTATGTTCCCATAAACGTGCTGATCTGGTGCTCAGTATGCGTTTCAATGCAATAGTCCCTATTTCATGCTTTATGCTGGTATATAGAGCTATAGTGTCCAGTGTTACCAATGTCGTATCTGGTTCACATGTGATGTCAGTTAATAAACTCAAAATATGTTTTGTGTCCTTTATATAGGATGGACGGTTAGACACAAAAGGTTGCAGAAAAATGTCCACATATTCCCGGAGTTTTTCAGTCAGGCCACCTATACTTGAGACTTTGGGTCTTCCCGGTGGAAACGGGAGATCCTTGTGTATCTTAGGAAGGGTGTAAAGGCATGGATATCTTGGGCGGTCCACCCTCTAGTATATATATTACGTCGTCATCTAATAGACACCTGTCATGCCACTGTTTCAGTGATCTATTGATCTTAGTTGTCATGTCCCAGATTGGATTACCAGTTACGTTTCCATAGCACAGAGGGTCATTCAATTGTGTTAGTATATCATGTTCATAGTCCATATTGATCATCACCACGATGTTCCCCCTTTGTTTGCTTCACGAATAGTGATATCAGTATCTGTCTTAAGTAATCTCAGAGCTTCATGCTCGCCTTTGCTAAGATTATCTCCCCTCATTTGGTGTAGTCCCCGTCTTTGACTATACTTGTCCAAATCACCCAAAATCAATTTGTGAAAGATGTCTATGTTATTACCTCCTGGCAGAGTAGGTGTCCACTTGGACTTATTCCTAAGTCCACTTGGGGCATTCAAATCCATCTGTACATTCAAGTCATCTAATATCTTCCTTGTAGTGGTGGGATCCCCTTCATAATCAGAAATAGACAACAGGGTTTTAGTGTCATTTATATCCTGTATAGATAGAGCACTGGACACAAAATTAGTTTGCAATGTATTGTAGATTTTATTTCCTCGAGGATTAATTTTGAAGAATTTTTAATCTTCAGACGTCTGATAAATGTAAACAGATCTATTTTCATGCTGTAAATATCCCCAGAACTCCTTGGGCAAAAGCCCATTCCTTTCTGCAGAAGTGAAATCATGTCAGAATTCAAAGTTTTTGCCAGATTGATCACAGAGACATCATCTAATTTTTCCTCTCCCACGATTTCGTTTACATGCCCTTTCTTTCTTCCTGGGCAGCCCCCTCTTTATCCTCTCTGAGTTTTTTTGTGGTATCTATATGCCTTGTCTGTTCCCGATTCCCTCTCTTGATCCTTTGTTCTTCTCTTAAAAAAGAATTTTCTGACGGGGTCTGTCTTAATGTACCTTCCCCTCCCTCTGTCTGACTCTCACTAGTTACTGGGTATTAAGTGATGTAGAGCTTGAGCCTACTTATGCTAACTCAGGCTTCTTATCTCTCGTGTCACTTGGAATTAGATGGCCATATTTCTTCGAAAAAGTGAAAATTCTACTACTGCTCCTGTAATCTATCTCATCTCTATTCAATTTATTAGCTTTACGTTGTTTTATCTCATCCTGATGTTTGGCTATGATCTCGTTCAAAATTGTGTAATTTTTCTCAGTTGCCTCAACAAGAGTGAGATTTTTAATCTCAGATTCAAGTTTGACAAATGCTGTCTGTGATTCAGATACCTTCCTGTCTGCGTTTTCAATTAGGATACCCGTTAGATTCATAGAATTAGATGTTAGCTCCTTCTATCAGGCAAACAGCAGGTCTTTATCCCAATCATCATAGGTTGGGATGATTTGTAATCTCAACCCTCTTGGATCCTATTAAGTTTTACATATTGCTTTAGTGTTGCACAATCCTACCATTTGGACATTTCCTTTTTCTTCAGTCTCTCAAGTCGTATAAATGTATCCCTATAACCTTCTCTGTGCTGTGGGTTGCCACTCCTTGCTGCCTCCCAAACGGTACTACCTCTGCATAGGTTGCTGAATAGTTCCTCTGTTTCTCTATCTCAGTCCATTGTATTATCCATATCTATATTATTTACGTGTGTCTCGGGCTGCCCCCTATTAAAGCAAATGTAGTCTCGTATGGGTGATCAGAAAAGGGATCTGGCACTCAAGAAGTTATTACCAACAATATTTTGCACAATGTCAGTGCTGATGCAGTGCTCACAAAGGTAGGGACATTCACCCCACTCCCCAATCGTGATCAAGAGATCATTGTATCAAATCTTAGCCTCAAGCACATGCTTGTATATAATGTTTACAGTCCATATAGATATATTAAAAAATCACAATCCGTATTTCCAAGTTGTTTTTTAATTGTTCAGCCTGTTGATCACTTCTTTGTTTCTACCCATAAAGCCAACACGTGTTTCGTCATTATTGGTGATTAACCCAAGACTTCCTCAGGGCTAAAACATATAGAGAAAATGTGCTTGGTTATAACATAACAACTCTCTACATTACCAATTGCACCCTTAATTTAGTGACATTGGTGTCAATCTATTTATCGCCTAATGTCCCTGCCCATGACATATGTGTGGAAACCCATGCACAATATATTATATATACAGCGGATATATAGCTACAATGATACATCATCAACATAAATTGTCTCATAGACTTATTGTGTATAAAATAGGGGTTCTAATTGACACCTCGAAGATTGTGTACCGCCATCTATGTTATCTTCCACAATGTGCCTATCCTAAAGCATGTATCCTAGGTCATCATATCTCAGTGCTTAACAATAGCACACATTATCACTACTAGTACAACACCTTTCGATGAAAAATAAAAAGTACCTGTCTGTTTCAAAAGAATATCCGTATCTAAAAGAAGGGAACCAAAACCCATGGAATAATCACTTCATGTTGCAATAACTAAAAAACAAATCCCTTATTATTGTCCAGACTATATGCAAACATTGTTGACGGTTTTACTTCTATCCCAGAAAAAATCAATATAATGCACCCTTCAATTTTCCCTGTGACTATGCATTGCAAAGTAGTCATCAGACACTACAGATAAAACTCCCAAATGTATGCAAAATCAGAATCAAAACCTTAATGTACTCACCCCTTAATGTCATCAAGTGTCCATATTCAAACGCTTAGCTGTGGTCACTTAAATTAGTGCTGGACGGTATCGGAAATTCAGAGATCCCCATCCTTAAAAAAAAACATATAGCAAACAACAGTAATATTAATTACATATCCTGGACCTATGCTTGAAATATCAGTGTTCCCCACCTTAATGAATCAAAACAAGCCCCTGTCTGCTTACCATTTGTGAACTTTTTGGTCCGAGTAACGATGAGCGTGTACACTCGAGAATCTGCGTTCAACTCAGGCGCCATCAAACACATCCTTATGTGTTGTGATGATGAAGACTGACTAGCCAGAAAAGCCCACGCTGATGCTTACGGCGAAAGGCCGCCATCTTGGAATAGGCAAAAGTCCTGTGAATATTATAAAACTATTTCGACCTATGAAATCTGCTCAATGGCCCTGATTTTATTTCTATTTATGGTGAGGTAGAATTAATATATCCACCTCCGTATATAAATATATTAAAAGCATCCATATAATTCCACTATTTATTATAACAACAGGTTACAATGACTAGTCCTGAAAAATGTCTGCCATCTTTGAATATCTGTTATCCAACGGACAGTTAATTAACTGCTATTCCAACTATACATCACATTTCTACTCCCATAATTAAATGTTTCCAGCTTCTATGGCGCCGAGTTGAACGCAGATTCTCAAGCATGCACGCTCGTCGTTACTCAGGCCGAAAAGTGCACAAATGGTAAGCAGACAGGGGGCTTGTTTTGATATATTAAGATGGGGAACACTGATATTTTAAGCCTAGGTCCAGGACATGTAATGAACATTACTGTTGTTTGCTAAATGTTTTTTTTAAGGATGGGGATCTCTGAATATCTGAGACCCTTCAGCACTAATTAAAGTGACTACAGCTAATCGTTTGAATAAGGACACTTGATGACATTAAGGGGTGAGTGTATTATGGTTTTGATTCTGACTTTGAGTACATTTGGGTGTTTTATCTATAGTGTCTGATGGCTACTTTGCATATTCACATGGAAAATTGAAGGGTGTGTAGGAGAGTAGGATCTGCCTCTTATGGTTAGCCCCACTTTTTGCTGGTGTATCACTGTTTTTCGACTTTAGTCTGGCTGGGGCCCTGCTATCCAGGACCCCAGCCTAGCTGCTTCCTCTCTAAATTGATTCCATGTACCTTAAGTACACTTCACATTGGATTCTGGGGTACCCTTATAAGTCCCTAGTATATGGTATACTATGTACCCAGGGCATAGGTACCCCAGAGGCCTACCAGGGGTTGAAG
Organism: Calotriton arnoldi; assembly: GCA_963921515.1. Taxonomy (NCBI): domain Eukaryota; kingdom Metazoa; phylum Chordata; class Amphibia; order Caudata; family Salamandridae; genus Calotriton; species Calotriton arnoldi. The sequence goes on from CAWUFW010003522.1 coordinate 125,536, forward strand.
CATGTATTGTGCCACCCCTGGAAGGCCCTCCAAAATGACACCACAGGACTGCTACTGCAGCTTGAGTAAGGTGGTGCATGCACCCCTTACAGAGATATAGGTTCACTATATCTCACCTATCACTGCACATACAAACCTATCAGTCACCCCTATGGCAGGCGTTATCAATCCTGAAGGCAGGGTGCTTGGTTTTATGTGAAAGGATGCCCATGCATGAGCAGAGCCCCTCTGCAGCCTTCGGAATCTCCTCTCCGGGGTTGTCTGTGGTGCAGCCTGACCATATACTCTTAAGTGCATTATATCTAAACGGTAAATGCTAACTTTGGGATGGCTGCACGGAAACATGTCGTGTTTGGTGTCAAACACCTTGGAATCATACCCCACACCAGTACCTGGTGTGGGAGTATGATCCCACCCTTCTAGAGGGAGATACATGACAGCACCGGTATACCCGGTACCAACTAAACAGAGCCTGGCATCACAAAATGGATGCTGCAGCCACAGACACGAGTCTGGCCTCCTGCTGCTGACCGAAACTCCGGCAGGGGAGGCCTGGACAATAGGTTTCCTGTCACAGGGAGGTGTTACCATCTCCCCGACAGGCCTTAGTGGATTGGGGCTGGGTGGGTGCACTCTCTGAGTGCTTTGAAGTCCTGCACTGGGGGCACATTTGGTGTCCTCGTGCATACCCCAGTTCAAACCGGTTGCAGGGGCTACCAGACCCTGCTCTGGCGCGAAACTTATCAAAGGAAATGGGTGTAGCCACCCCTCTTTCCAAACCCTCCCATAGGTGGGTCCCCAGAGTTAGTCCAACCCCCTTCTTTAGTATAAGTAAGGGAACCCTGGCAACAGGACTTTAGATATCCCTGGACGAAACTCTGTTACTGAATCCTGGAACTTCGACGCTCTACTAAAGACTAGAGGACTGAAGAAATCTCCCTTGGGGTCAAGGAGTGACTCCCCTGCTTGGCAGGCACCAGCAAAGCATTTGCTGGTATGCATCTCCGAAGCTCCCGCCGGACTCTGAAGAACTTGCAGCCCAAGAAGAGGATTTCCGGACATGTCAGAGGCCGACCCAAGTCCCCAGCAAAGCTGAGACCCACAGCCCTCGTGAGTAGCGTGGAACCGGAACTCCTGGACACCGTGCACATTTGCTAGTACATTGACTTCTCGACGACTCTTGAAGTCCTGCTTTGGGACACTCGTAGCCCAGGCACCGAGCACCATCTGCACTAAAGATTGTGAGCCTACACTCCACGAGTGTTCCGTGGGCTGCTTCCTGCATTTCCGCTTGGGGATCTTTTGTGATCCCTGGTCCGTTGACTGGTGGGTCCCTGTGAAGGCAACTATGATTTTCTTTGGGCGTTTCTGGTTGCTCCACACGTGCCCTAACTCCCCACCAAGTGGTGAGTCCCTCAGACCTTGCTGGTCTGCTCCGAAGCATCTTTCTCCTTTCTGCGTGGGTTGCTGTTGCCAAGGCTTGTTGTGTTCAATCCGGACACCAACACTGCAGCACTCGACATCCTTTGTGTGTCAGCTCGAATCCAGCTCCTGGTTGTCATCGACGACGCCTGGTCCTCGTGGCTGAAGAGTCAAGCTTCACCTCTTTCACCTGAAGCACCCGACATCGGTGGGCATTCGACTATCGTGCCCCTGGTCACTGGCAAGTGACCCAGACTCTGTCCCCTCTGCTTTCAGGTTCTTCTCATCTTCGATCCAGGCTTGGATCTCTTCGGACACTTCGCATCTTCCCGGCAGCAGCACTTCGTGGCAGGCTGCCATTGAAAACGACGACGCGACCCGACACCATTTGACACCTATGCACCCGGCTTCCCTGGGTGAGGTAACTCGAGTACTATGGTGCTCCCGTGGGTGCTGACCTTAGAACTGTCTAAGTCCAAGAGGGTTTGGTCCTAGTCCAATTCTAAGTGTCCCTAATCTCTAAAACGATAACCGCGACTTTCCCATAGACTTTAACGGAGCTCGCGGCTGTGTTCACACACTGCACACAGCCCCCGTGGGTCCCCTGTGTCACTACCTTGGGTGGTTCCTTGGGGTCCCAGCGATTCTACAGGCTCTAGGCCTCGTGTCTATTTAAGTCGTGGTTCTTATACCACTTTCTTAATATATGGTTTGGTACGCCCCTAGGGCTAATCGTATATTGTGCTAATTTACTGTGCTATTCGACTTGTAACTTGTGTACTTTGACCTCTAGCCTCATAAAGAGACTATTGGGTAGTGTTTAGTAATAAATACATATATTTTATATATATACCTGGTGTGGTTCTCCTTTCATTTGATCATTAATGAGCTTATAACTGGTAAAACAAACAGCTTAACACTCCTTCAAGACTTAGCCTGAAGGCTGCTCTCCATAGCTACCACTAGGATAGCTTTCAATAAAGGTTGTCTTTAAACCTATCATCAATAAAGGTCGTTTGGACTGGTGCAAGGTGCCCACTATAACTAGTGGACAGCATATGCCAGGCCAACTTCTCACATTGGTGTGCAGCGGTTGGATTCAAGCTTGCCTTTGTTTTACCAGATAATCTCAAGTGTGTGATCAACTGAAAATCACTAAAGGTACCTCAGGTACATATAAATTCAAGCTTAGAAATACAGTAAGTTCTACTGAACTTAGAGTTGTGTGTTAAGGGCTTAGCACACCCTTTCTACAACTCAAGAGAGTTTAGTAGGCCACACTAGAGTAGGTAGTGCATACACGACACCTCACTAGCGATGTCTTCAGGGCCAGGAACCAGTAGGTCCCTGCCAGGAACCAGTGGGCTCCTACCCTCCAAATATGACAACCTCCCATTCTTGGAATTGAGAGAGTTGTGCAAGATTAGGAAGCTGAAGACAGGCAAAAGTGCCAACACCCAACGTCTCATGCAGATGCTTCTGCTGGATGATCTCAGAAGACCCATAGGGTCTGCAGGGGTAGGCAGAGAGGGTGGGGCAGAAGATGAGGAAGGGACCATGGGTGAAAATACCCAGGACCTGACCTCTGAAACTGGCCAGGAAGATGAAAATGATCTTGCCCTGGACAATCCAGCTCCTCCTGCAGATGAGGAGGAGGATCAGAATGACCTCCCCTTTGTCCCACCAGGAAGAGTTGTGAGTGTGCCTAGAAGGTCTAGATCTCCTTCTCAGGAGTCTAACCATTCTGACACCTCAGTAGGGACCTCTGTTTCTTCTCATAGGAGGGAAACCTCTAATGAAAGGAAAAGAGACTGCTCCAGTATGAAGAAGCTCAGCTTAGGATCAGAAGAGAGCAGCTGGCTATAGACAGGGAGTCCCTAGAGCTTCATAGACAAAGAAGAAAGTTGGGACTAGAGTCCCATGGTGGCAGCAACTTCCCTAGTGGTAGGGAAAGGTCTTATGACCATAGAAACCTGAGCAAGATTGTCCCTCCCTACCAGAGTGGGGATGACATCCACAAATGGATTACTGCACTGGAGAGGGCCTGTAAAGTTCAAAGGGTCCCTGTTAGAAATGGGATTTTTGGTAGGCTAGGGCGTGGGCCAAAGCCAGGCAAAAACCACCACTCTAGTCAGGATAAGGGAGTTACACGTCTAAAATAACCCCTGCTCACCCCCTTGGTAGCTTGGCACGAGCAGCCAGGCTTATCTTAGAGGCAGTGTGTAAAGCATTTGCACATAACCCACAGTAATATAGTGTACGCACTACAAAAGGACACCACACCAGTTTAGAAAAATATCCAATATTTTTATATAATTAAAACAAGACCAAAAACGATAAGAATCCACAATACTATACTTAAAAGTTCACAGTTCCAAAAATACGCTGATTAAAAAGAGTTCCTTCTGTGGATAGCTCCGTCCGGGCTACCACGGCGTTGTGAACAACAAATACAACAGTTCTGGCTGGTCGCGGGGTCGCGGGCCAGCTACGGTGTCGGGAAGACCCGCAAACAGTACCTGTGAGAGATGCAGGGCGTTGAGGCCCTTGAAGTCACTCGCGGTGCAGGTCGAGCTCCTCTGTGATGGAATCAGGAGCGCTGGCGCCGGCAGACGTCTGGTGCTGCGGTGCGAAGCGCAACGGTGCAGCGTGCGGTGACCCCAGGTCGCGGTGCGAGCAGCGGCTCGGTGACGGCGTCAGATGGCGTCGTCGGTGAGACCAGGGTCGCGGTGCGAGATGAAGGCGGTGCTCGCCACGGTGCTAGCAGGTCACGGTGCAAGCAGCGTCGTCGTCGTTGCTGAAGCGCTGTCGTCGGCTGACGAATTGGAGTCGTTGGCGCCGGCGTCGGTAGGTCAAGGTTGCGGTGCAGGATGAGGGCGGTGCATCGTGTGACTTACGAGCGGTGCCCTCGAACCACGGTGCAAGCAGCGGCGTCGATTTCGGCAGGAAGTGGCGGCGTCAGGAAGGCCAAGGCGTCCTCGTGAAGCAAGGCCGTGCGGAGTGCGGTGCCCACAGGTCGCGGTGCGAGCAGCGGCTCGGTGGCGGCGTCAACAGGCATCATCGGTAAGACCAGGGTCGCGGTGCGGCGTTGCGGCGGTGCTCTCTGCGGTGCCAAAGCTTCGGCGTGAAGCGAGGCGGTGCGGATTGCGGTGCCCACAGGTCGCGGTGCAAGCAGCGGCTCGGTGGCGGTGTCAACAGGCGTCGTCGGTGAGACCAAGGTTGCGGTGCGGCGTTGCCCTCTGCGGCGCCAAAGCTTCGGCGTGAAGCGAGGCGGTGCGGAGTGCGGTGCCCACAGGTCGCGGCGCAAGCAGCGGCTCGGTGGCAGCATCGTCGGTGAGACCAGGGTTGCGGTGCGGCGTTGCAGCGGTGCTCTCTGCGGTGCCAAGGCTTTGGCGTGAAGCAAGGCGGTGCGGAGTGCGGTGCCCACATGTCGCGGTGCAAGCAGCGGCTCGGTGTCAGCGTCAACAGGCGGCGTCGGTGAGACCAAGGTTGCGGTGCGGCATTGCGGCGGTGCCCTCTGCGGTGCCTTCAGGACACGGAGTCAGCAGCGGCGTCGTAGACGTCGTTGAGTTGGCGTTCTTCTTGCTGCAGCACAAAACACACAGTCCCAGTGCTGCGGGTCGAAGAACTTGAAGTCTTTGCTGTTCCTGAGACTTCGTGAACAGGGGGCAAGCTCTACCTCAAGCCCTTGGAGAGACTCACAAATTAGGTTGCAGAAAGTCCAATCCAGGCCTTTCACTGCCCAAGACAGAAGCAGCCTCTGCAGGTCAGCCCAGCAAAGCAGTCCTTCCTTTTCGCAGCTTCTCCGGCTCTTCTTCTTGGCAGTCTTCTTGTCCAGATGAGTTCTGAAGTTCAGGGGTCTGGGACCCAGTATTTATGTCCGAAAATCCTTTGATCTCTTAGGCAGAGAGGGCCTGTGCCCGGTCAAGCCAGTTCTGCCTTCTCTGGTGTGAATTCCTGGCAGGAGGTGGAGACGGCATTTGTCAGAGACAGAGCAGGCCCTTTGAGGTGCAAGGAAATCTCCTCCCCCTTCCCCATCGCAGCTCAGGTCTCTTCAGCCCTTTCCTGACCTACCTAGACCATCTGGCGCCCCTCCTGCTCCCCCAGCCTTCTGTCATCCAAAACCCAGACAGGCAATCCACATTCCAGCAGAGGCACACGGGATGACTGAGCAAGAAAATACCTACTTTCTAAAAGTGGTATTTTCAAACACAGAATGTAAAAATCACCTTCACTAAAAGATGCATCTTTAGATTCTGAGTTCATGCATACTAAATTCTATTTTCTTACCGAATTCCCTGGGCCAGTTATGTTTATAAGATGTTATAAACAAACCTCCCATTCTATCCTATGGGGAACTGGTAGCCTTGCAAAAGTGAAAAACGAAATTGGCTGTAATTCACTATCAGGACATGCCACACACACCAGGGCATGTACCACCTTTCACATACACTGCACCCTGCCCACAGGGGTACCTTGGGCCTACCTGAGGGGTGTCTGACATGTAAGAAAAGGGAAGGTTAGGGACCGGCCAGTGTGTGCACTGGCCAAGTCGACATGGCAGTTACAAACTGCGCGCAGACTTCTACAATGGCAGGTCTGAGTTACCGTTTTCAGGGCTACTCCCGGGGGTGGCACAACCAGTGCTGCAGGCCCCCCGAGTAGCATTTGATTCACCAGCCCTGGCACACGCAGTGCACTTTACTAGGGGCTAACAGGTAAATCAAATATCCAATCATGGAAACACCCATCCATAACACAATTTACACAGAGAGCATATGCACTTTAGCACTGATTAGCAGTGGTAAAGTGCCCAGAGTCCTAAAACCAACACAAACAGGTCAGGGAAAAATAGGAGGAAAAAGCAAAAATTCTGGGGGTGAACCCGCTGAAAAAGCCAAGTCTAACAGTCCCCCAGGAGCAGTGGGCAGCAATCTTGTGGCTCTCCTTTGCAGACAAAGGTAGAGACAAGCTCCTCACTGTAAGAGAAGAGGATGCTGATGGTTACCAAGTCCTAAAGAGTGCCCTAATAGATGGGTTTGGCCTAACCACTGAGCAATACAGGTTAAAGTTCAGAGATACCCAAAGGCACAGACACAGGACTGGGTGGACTTTGTAGATTGTGCTACTAAGGCTCTGGAAGGCTGGTTACTTGGCAGTAAGGTGTGTGTCTTCAAAGGATTGTATAATTTAATCATGAGGGAGCAGATTCTTAATAACTGTCAGAATCAGTTGCTACATCAGTACCTGGTTGACTCTGATCTGACCTCTCCCCAAGAATTGGGAAAGAAGGCAGACAAATGGGTCAGTACCAGGGTGAAGCAGAAAGTACAGAACCACGGTGGTGACCAGAAGAAGCAAGATTCCAAAAACTCTGACAAGGGTGGGGAAAAGGGTAAAGACCAGAAGTCTTCTCAAGGTCCCCAAAAATCTGCATCTGGAGGGGAATCATAATCTAATAAAGGAAAAGGCCAAAGGAAACCATGGTGCAAAGTCTGTAAGCAAAAGACTCACTGGACCAGTGATTGCACCAAGTCCAAAGACTCCACTCCAGCCACCATTGCCCCTAAGGCAACTGTTCCCCCTAGTCCAGCTACAAATGGTGGTGGAACCACTCAGAATAAGGGTTTAGTAGGGTTGACCCTGGGTACTGAGATGGGCTCTGGCCTAGTCAGGGTGCCAACTCAGGCTGTCCTAGTCTGTGATGGGGGCATGGATATGTCCCCCTTTGTGAGTCCCAATAATTTGGGCAAATACAGACAGCAGCCTTTAATTAATGGAAGAGAGGCTTTGGCATTCAGGGACACAGGAGCAAGTGTCACCATGGTGACACAAGATCTTGTGGATCCTGGGCAGATTATACTTGGTGAAATGTACCAAGTGACCAATGCTAGCAATGTCAGAACAGACCATTCTCTGGCAGTTGTTAACTTCTCCTGGGGAGGGGTAACTGGCCTTAAGAAGGTTGTGGTGAGTGCAGACCTACCAGTTGAATGCTTGCTTGGCAATGATCTTGAAACCTCAGCTTGGGCAGAGGTGGAGCTCAGGAAACATGCAGAAATGCTAGGGATCCCTGCACATGTCTTTGCTGTGACTAGGTCACAGGCAAAAATGTCAAAAGCTGAACAGACCCTGTATTCTGGAACAATGGACCAGGTGCCTCCCAAGAGAAGGAGCAGTAGGGTTAAGGCAGTGCCTTCCCCCTTGGCTCAGGAAGCAGATCAGTCTTTTGAGAAAGATGATCTCAGGCCTGAAGAAGGAACTGTCCCAGAGGAGCTTGAACCTGATCAGGTTGAGTTCTTGGGGACAGGGGGCCCTTCCAGGGCAGATCTGAGCCAGAAGCAGCTGAACTGCCCCTCTATTGAACCCCTCAGACAGCAAGCTGCTGCTGAGGCTGCTGGGAATGCTAGTGGCACCCATAAGATATATTGGGATGATGGACTACTGTACTGAGAGAGTAGAGACCCCAAGCCTGGAGCAGCCAGGAGGTTGGTTATACCTCTGAAGTTCAGGGGCTTCCTATTGACACTAGCCCATGATATTCCCTTAGCAGGTCACTTGGGCCAGATCAAGACTTGGGACAGAATTGTCCCTCACTTTCACTGGCCCCACATGTCTGACGACTCCAAGGAGTTTTGTCGCTCCTGTGTAACCTGCCAAGCCAGTGGGAAGGCAGGTGGCACCACAAAGGCACCCCTGATACCACTACCTGTGGTGGGGGTTCCCTTTGAGAGGGTGGGGATTGACATAGTTGGTCCCATGGATCCCCAAACAGCATCTGGGCACAGGTTTATCCTGGTGGTGGTGGACCATGCCACCAGGTACCCAGAAGCCATTCCCCTTAGGACCACTACAGCCCCTCTGGTGGCAAGGGCCCTCCTGGGAATTTTCTCAAGAGTGGGCTTTCCTAAGGAGGTAGTATCTGACAGAGATGCAAACTTTATGTCCAGTTACTTGACTGCAATCTGGAAGGAGTGTGGAGTGACTTATAAGTTCACCACACCCTATCACCCACAATGCAATGGTGTAGTTGAAAGATTCAACAATACCTTGAAGGGCATGAGTAAAGGGCTCCCAGAAAAGCTTAGGCGAAGATGGGACATACTCTTGCCCTGCCTTTTGTTTGCATACAGGGAGGTGCCTCAAAAGGGGGTTGGCTACAGCCCTTTTGAACTTTTGTTTGGCCATCCTGTCAGGGGTCCATTGTGTCTGGTGAAGGAAGGTTGGGAGTTACCTCTCAAACCCCTAAACAGGACATAGTGGACTATGTACTTGGTCTCCGCTCCAGGATGGCTGAGTATATGAAAAGGCAACCAAAAACCTTGAGGCTAGCCAGGAATTACAGAAAGCCTGGCATGACCAAAGAGCTGTGCTGACTGTTTACCAGCCAGAACAGAAGGTGTGGGTGTTGGAGCCAGTGGCCCCAGCAGCCCTCCAAGACAAGTGGAGTGGCCCCCATACCATTGTTGAACAGAAGGGAGAGGTCACCTATCTGGTAGACCTGGGAACTCCCAGGAGCCCCCACAGGGAGCTCCATGTCAACAGGCTGAAGCCATATGTGGACAGGGCTGACATGGGCTTGCTCATGGCAACTGATGAGGGACAGGAGGAGGAGAGTGACCCTCTCCCTGACGTGCTCTCAGAGAACCCTGATGATGGGTCAGTGGATGGTGTAGCCTTGGCAGGCAGCCTTACTGCTCAGCAGCAAACTGATTGTAGACAGGTGCTCAATCAGTTCAGACACATGTTTTCTCTGACTCCAAGTCAGACCACCTGGTGCACTCATGAAGTGGACACTGGGGACAGTCTGCCTGTTAAAAGTAAGATTTACAGGCAACCTGACCAGGTCAGGGACTGTATCAGGACAGAAGTCCAGAAAATGTTGGAACTGGGTGTCATTGAGCCTTCAGATAGCCCTTGGGCTAGTCCAGTGGTTCTGGTGCCAAAACCTCACACCAAAGATGGTAAGAGAGAGATGAGGTTTTGTGTGGACTACAGAGGCCTCAATGCAGTCACTAGGACTGATGCCTATCCAATCCCCAGGGCAGATGAGCTAATAGACACTTTGGCCTCAGCCAAGTATCTAAGCACATTTGACCTAACAGCTGGCTACTGGCAGATCAGACTAGCTGATGATGCAAAGCCAAAAACTGCATTTTCTACCCCTGGTGGGCTTTACCAATTTGTGGTGATGCCCTTTGGTTTGAAAAATGCACCTGCCACTTTTCAGAGGTTGGTGAACACAGTCCTTACAGGTCTGAAAGCCTATAGTGCAGCATATCTAGATGATATTGCTGTCTTTAGCTCCACCTGGGAGGATCACCTGGTCCACCTCAGAAATGTTTTGGAGGCCCTGCAGAAGGCAGGCCTAACTATCAAGGCCACAAAGTGCCAGATAGGGCAGAGTCAGGTTGTGTACCTGGGCCACCTTGTGGGTGGAGGCCAGGTTCAACCATTGCAGAGCAAAATCCAGACCATCATGGACTGGGCTGCTCCAACTACCCAGACTCAGGTGAGAGCCTTTTTAGGCCTGACTGGGTATTACAGAAGATTTGTCAAGGGGTATGGATCAATAGTGACACCCCTGAATGACTTAGCCTCTAAGAAAATGCCCAAAAAGGTTCAGTGGACAGTTAGCTGTCAAAAGGCATTTGATGACCTGAAGCAGGCCATGTGCACTGCTCCCATTCTGCAAAGTCCTGATTACTCCAAGAAGTTCATTGTGCAAACAGATGCATCTGAGTTGGGGGTAGGGGCTGTACTATCACAGTTGAATGATGAAGGTCAGGATCAGCCAGTAGCTTTTATTAGCAGAAGGCTGACCCGCAGAGAGAAACGTTGGTCAGCCATTGAGAGGGAGGCCTTTGCTTTGGTTTGGGCTCTGAAGAAGCTGAGGCCATACTTGTTTGGCACTCACTTCCTTGTTCAGACAGACCATAAGCCCCTCTTATGGCTAAAACAGATGAAGGGTGAAAACCCCAAACTTTTGAGGTGGTCCATTTCCCTACAGGGGATGGACTATACAGTGGAACATAGACCTGGGAGTAACCATGCCAATGCAGATGGACTATCCAGATATTTCCACTTAGAACATGAAGACTTAACTGGTCAAGGTTAGTTTAATGTCCCTGCATTTGAGGGGGGGGTTGTGTAGGAGAGTAGGATCTGCCTCTTATGGTTACCCCCACTTTTTGCTGGTGTATCACTGTTTTTCGACTTTAGTCTGGCTGGGGCCCTGCTATCCAGGACCCCAGCCTAGCCGCTTCCTCTCTAAATTGATTTCATGTACCTTAAGTACACTTCAGATTGGATTCTGGGGTACCCTTATAAGTCCCTAGTATATGGTATACTATGAACCCAGGGCATAGGTACCCCAGAGGCCTACCAGGGGTTGAAGCATGTATTGTGCCACCCCTGGAAGGCCCTCCAAAATGACACCACAGGACTGCTACTGCAGCCTGAGTAAGGTGGTGCATGCACCCCTTACAGAGATATAGGTTCACTATATCTCACCTATCACTGCACATACAAACCTATCAGTCACCCCTATGGCAGGCCTTATCAATCCTGAAGGCAGGGTGCTTGGTTTTATGTGAGAGGGTGCCCATGCATGAGCATAGCCCCTCTGCAGCCTTCGGAATCTCCTCTCCGGGGTTGTCTGTGGTGCAGCCTGACCATATACTCTTCAGTGCATTATATCTAAACGGTAAATGCTAACTTTGGGATGGCTGCAAGGAAACATGTCGTGTTTGGTGTCAAACACCTTGGAATCATACCCCCACACCAGTACCTGGTGTGGGAGTATGATCCCACCCTTCTAGAGGGAGAGACATGACAGCACCGGTATACCCGGTACCAACTAAACAGAGCCTGGCATCACAAAATGGATGCTGCAGCCACAGACACGAGTCTGGCCTCCTGCTGCTGACCGAAACTCCGGCAGGGGAGGCCTGGACAATAGGTTTCCTGTCACAGGGAGGTGTTACCACCTCCCAGACAGGCCTTAGTGGATTGGGGCTGGGTGGGTGCACTCTCTGAGTGCTTTGAAGTCCTGCACTGGGGGCACATTTGGTGTCCTCGTGCATACCCCAGTTCAAACCGGTTGCAGGGGCTACCAGCCCCTGCTCTGGCCTGAAACTGGACAAAGGAAATGGGTGTAGCCACCCCTCTTTCCAAACCCTCCCATAGGTGGGTCCCCAGAGTTAGTCCAACCCCCTTCTTTAGTATAAGTAAGGGAACCCTGGCAACAGGACTTTAGATATCCCTGGATGAAACTCTGCTACTGAATCCTGGAACTTCGACGCTCTACTAAAGACTTGAAGACTGAAGAAATCTCCCTTGGGGTCAAGGAGTGACTCCCCTGCTTGGCAGGCACCAACAAAGCATTTGCCGGTCTGCATGTCCGAAGCTCCCGCCGGACTCCTAAGTACTTGCAGCCCAGGAAGAGAATTTCTGGACATCTCAGAGGCCGACCCGAGTGCTCAGCAAAGCTGAGACCCGCAGCCCTCGTGAGTAGCGTGGAACCGGAACTCCTGGTCACAGTGCACATTTGCTAGTGTATTAACTTCTCGACAACTCTTGAAGTCTTGCTTTGGGACTCTCGTAGCCCAGGCCCCGAGCACCATTTGCACCAAAGATTGTGAGCCTAGACTCCACGAGTGTTCCGTGGGCCTGCTTCCTGCATTTCTGCTTGGGGCTCCTTCATGATCCCTGGTCCGTTGACTGGTGGGTCCCTGTGAAGGCAACTCTGATTTTCTTTGGGCGTTTCTGGTTGCTCCACACGTGCCCTAACTCCCCACCAAGTGGTGAGTCCCTCAGACCTTACTGGTCTGCTCCGAAGCATCTTTCTCCTTTCTGCGTGGGTTGCTGATGCCAAGGCTTGTTGTGTTCAATCCGGACACCAACACTGCAGCACTCGACATCCTTTGTGGGACAGCTCGAATCCAGCTCCTGGTTGTCGTCAACGCCTCCTGGTCCTCGTGGCTGAAGAGTCAAGCTTCACCTCTTTCACCTGAAGCACCCGACATCGGTGGGCATTCGACTATCGTGCCCCTGGTCACTGGCAAGTGACCCAGACTCTGTCCCCTCTGCTTTCAGGCTCTTCTCATCTTCTATCCAGGCTTGGATCTCTTCGGACACTTCGCATCTTCCCGGCAGCAGCACTTCGTGGCAGGCTGCCATTGAAAACGACGACGCGACCCGACACCATTTGACACCTATGCACCCGGCTTCCCTGGGTGAGGTAACTTGAGTACTACGGTGCTCCCGTGGGTGTTGACCCTAGAACTGTCTAAGTCCAAGAGGGTTTGGTCCTAGTCCAATTCTAAGTGTCCCTAATCTCTAAAACGATAACCGCGACTTTCCCATAGACTTTAACGGAGCTCGCGGCTGTGTTCACACACTGCACACAGCCCCCGTGGGTCCCCTGTGTCACTACCTTGGGTGGTTCCTTGGGGTCCCAGCAATTCTACAGGCTCTAGGCCTTGTGTCTACTTAAGTCGTGGTTCTTATACCACTTTCTTAATATATGGCTTGTTACGCCCCTAGGGCTAATCGTATATTGTGCTAATTTACTGTGCTATTTGACTTGTAACTTGTGTACTTTGACCTCTAGCCTCATAAAGAGACTATTGGGTAGTGTTTAGTAATAAATACATATATTTTATATATATACCTGGTGTGGTTCTCCTTTCATTTGATCATTAATGAGCTTATAACTGGTAAAACAAACAGCTTAACACTCCTTCAAGACTTAGCCTGAAGGCTGCTCTCCATAGCTACCACTAGGATAGCTTTCAATAAAGGTTGTCTTTAAACCTATCATCAATAAAGGTCGTTTGGACTGTGCAAGGTGCCCACTATAACTAGTGGACAGCATATGCCAGGCCAACTTCTCACAGGGTGCACGATATTGATTTTATGCGGGACGGAAGTAAAACCGGCAGCAAGGTATGCATATAGTCTGGACAATAATAAGGGATTTGTTTTGTTTAGGGTTATTGCAACATGAAGTGATTATTCCATGGGTTTTGGTTCCCTTCTTTGCGATACGGATATTCGTTTGAAACAGACAGGTATTTTTTATTTGATATTGAAAAGTGTTGTACTTTTGGTGATAATGTGTGCTATTGTATTTTTTTTAAATCTTTTTATTAAACCACGTCAGATACAGTATGTATAGCACATTTCCGACAATATTTGGAGATAGATACATTAAGAGGTATGATACTTTGATCACGTATATTAACAGTTGTTCCGGATCTTATCCACTTGACCCCACAAGAACTCTAACAGGCCCCGTCCCCGCAATCTTCTAAAATAAAATATAAAATAACATTAGCCAAACGGAAGGGAGTTTTGAAGGAGGAGGTTTGGAGGGAATTGGTTGAGCTGAGTACCCTTAAAGATAGCTCCAGGTTTTGGAGCATTGCTAATAGACCACTCTTTGAGCATGATGTGGGGGGGGCTTTAGACTCGCATATTAAAGAGGAAGAATGGGTGCTCCATTTTAAAACAATGTTTGAAAGCCCAAAGGAGCAAACCTGTCTGGCAGACCACGTTGTGGATGCCCCTGTAATGGTCTTCGAACAGGGAGAGGTCGAGGCTGGCATTGTAGGGTTAACTGCCAACAAAGCTCCAGGACCTGATGGTATTCCTCCTGATCTTTTTAAGTCTGACCCATCCTTCTGGGCTCCGGTGCTCATCGCTGTGTTTAATGCAGCGGCTCGGAGTGGTTGCCCAGAGTCCTGGGCAACTTCTACAATAGTTCCCGATTTCAAGAAGGGTGATCGGAATAGCACTTATTGCTATAGGCCAATCTCACTTCTTGATTCAGTGGTTAAGGTGTTGGGTCGTGTACTTTTAGAAAGACTCTCCACATGGGTGGAAGAGCATAAGATCTTGTCAGATGTTCAGTTTGGATTCCACCCTGGGCGGTCTACCGTGGCCCAATGCCTTAATCTAAACATGGTCGTAAGTAAATACACTGTGGCACGTCCAGGTACTGTCTACCTAGCCTTCATGGATTTGTCTTCCGCATTTGATTGCATGAATAGGGTTAAACTGTGGCAGTCCATGAGGGCTATGGGGGTAGAGAAAAATATTGTTAACTTTTTAGAGGACCTGCATAGGAATACTAAGGCCAATGTTAGATTTTCCAAGGACCGCCGTGTTTCTCGGGACTTTGGCATTAGCAGGGGAGTACGGCAAGGCTGTATTATGGCCCCACTCTTGTTCAATCTTTACATTAATGACCTTGATAGAGCGTTAAGAGCTATGGGGTAGATTATCCGTATGTAGGGCGACGTGGTCTTCCCGTCCTCCTATATGCGGATGATGCAGTCCTTTTATCAAGGACTGCTAGAGGTCTGCAATCCTTGCTAGATGCTTTCTCCAACTTTATGCTGGATAGGGACCTATCGGTGAATAACTCGAAATCTTATATAATGCAGGTGGGGTCCCGCCCAAAAAGAAAAAATAGTTTTCGATTCAGAGTTGGCCCTGCTAAAGTCCCCAATACCAATGTTTTTTCTTATCTTGGGGTCCTTATGGATGATCAGTTAAAATGGGGGCCTCAATTACGCAGGAAAAAGGGGGATCTGGCTCGGGTGAACGCGCCCATATTTAATTTTGCGTCCAAACTAGGGAAGAGACCAATTGCAGCTATGCTGAAAATTTATCAAGCAAAAAGTGTGGCTACAGCTAGTTATGGTAGCGAAATATGGGGACATATCCCTGCGGATTCTCTCCAGGTGGCTGAGAATATTTTTCTGAAGCGCCTGCTGTGTGTTCCGCGTGGTTTGTCTAACCTGGCGGCCCATGAGGAACTGGGGGTCCCCTACTTAAGTGATGTCCTGGCACTACGCCCACTTGTGTTTTGGTTGAAGTGTTGGCTGAATGAGGCATTAACTCTTAACCATGTGATTTTAAAAGAGTGTATGGCTCTTGATAATGCATCCCGAATTTCTTGGCTTAAATATATCAAAAGTAGCCTTGAAGGGCTGGGACGTGGCGATTTATACTGTAATCCCGAAACTATTGTAAAGAAGGATGTGGAGATAATTAGGGATTCTTTTCTTATTTTAAGAAAAATGGAAAGGGACGAGCAGGAACTGCAGAAACCTAGCGTTCGATTTTATTTAATGCTTAAAACGATTCCATCTATTGAACCTGGGGGCATATTAGCAAGAAGAGGCGATAATCATCGCTAACCCTGCTTAGCGTGATTTTTTTTATCGCCGGCTATCGCTGGAATATATCGCCACGCTAACGCTGTATTAGCAACGATTAGCGCTATGGCGATGAATATTCCAGCGATAGCGGGGAAATGGGCCAACATCGCTGAAAAACCAGCGATGTTGCATGGAGAAGGGAGAACACCTTGCTGATACGACCCTGTGGTCGTATCAGCATAATCCACCCCCATGTTAGGTATGGCTAACACCTGCTAATTGCAGGTGTTAAATAAATGGCGATGACCCCGGTTAGCGCGACTTTTCACGTCGCTAACTGGGGCCATGGCCACCTTGCTAATAGGCGATAGGCCTGTTAGCGAGTGTTTCCCAGGTTTGTTCGTCGGGAACGCCCACTTTGCATGTCATTAGCGATAAATATCGCTGACATGCAAAGCGGTAAAAAACGGGCGCTAATGCCCGCAAACTGTCGCTAACTGCTGTTAGAGACAGTTTGCTGATAGGGCGATATAAATATCGCCGCTTTAGCGGCAAAAGTGCCGCTAAAGCGGCGATAGTGCCCTTGCTAATATGCCCCCATATCTTTTGGGGCCTTTGTCTACATATGAGCAGTTTTTATTGACTAGGTTTCGAATGAATCTTTTTCATCGCTTGCTTGCCAGGCTAAGAGGGTGCAGTAGAGGGCAATCGTTGGCACCCTGTGGCTGCGACGGTCAGTCCCCACAGGATTTGTTGCACTTTATGCTTTTTTGTACCTTTTTTGTGACACCTCGTAGGCATTTCTTAGTTTCAATTCTAAAGAGGCTGAATTTTACCCAGGCTCGTCCTGCTCTCCTGTATTTACAATTGTTGAAGGAGGACTGTATATTTTTTATTGTTGGTTATTTAAAATCCACTGTAAGAAATAGGGCTTGTCTAGATTATTAAGTATAGCTGAGGTTCCGTTAAGGACCCTTAGGCCCGGGTAACATTAATTTAAGGGAAATGTGGTTTGACTGACTTTTATGCATTTTACTGTTTTGATTGTATCAGGAGGGGAAGCATTGGGTTCTTTTTATATTTTTATGGCATACTATTATGAAATTACGTTTTAATGTATTCTGGATATTTCTGTAACTTTTATGGTTTACTTTTGTGAAACCGAATAAAGTTTATTTGAATTGAATTGAACTAGCGCACTAATCCCCCCCCCCTCTCAGGCCACGATATGTCTCCCATTGTTGCCATATTTTCTCCCATTTACGTGGGCAGCCCCTGCTCTCATTTACAATTTTTTCTGCGGCACAGCACCAGTCAAGATCGGTGTTCCACTGACCCACCTTCGGAGGAAGAGCGGCCACCCATGCCCTGGCAACATTCCTCTTGGCCACCATGGCCGCCATTATCAGCCATAGCTTTTGATATTTAGGCCATGTCTGCTCCCCGTGACACATAATAGATGCCATCTAGCATCCACGGGGATTTCCTGCCCCAAAACGTCCGACATCACTCGCACTACCTTCCCCCAGTATTGCTGTATGGCTGGACACTCCCAGATTATATGGAAGAAAGTACCTTTTTGATTGCAGCCCCGTAGGCAACGATCTGTGTGGGTGCGCCCTAGTTTATGCAGAGCTGTGGTCCTGGTGTATGATCTGTGGAG
The DNA here is from genome assembly GCA_963921515.1 of Calotriton arnoldi. NCBI lineage: Eukaryota > Metazoa > Chordata > Amphibia > Caudata > Salamandridae > Calotriton > Calotriton arnoldi. The sequence goes on from CAWUFW010003522.1 coordinate 142,792, forward strand.
AATCCGTAATTGTATGAGCCTAAATCGCCCTCTTATTGCCACCTCTCTCGGGCTTTGTATGGCCTCTACCCAATCATCATCTTCCAGTAAGCCAATGTCAGCCTCCCAGGCCTCACGTAGCTTTATCAGTGGATTGGGAGAGTTATTTTTTTTTTTCCTATACGTGCATGAAAGTGCTTTCCCCGGGATCGGGTCTAAGAGGAGACGATCCTCCAGTGGGCTATATTCAGGAATACACTCCCCTTCTCGTATGTGCCTATGAAGCGCATGTCCCAGCTGAATATATTTATATCTTTCAGAGTCAGCTAATTGAAACTCCTTCTGTAGATCTTCAAACGATATTATAGCTGGCCCCCTCCATATATCTCCTAGGTGGGAGATATCTAGCAGCCCGCCAACTCGGCCTGGGACAACACCTGGTGGCCCCCTGCCCTCGGGAGTCCACCCACCCCTACAGACCATGCAAGGAACCTCGGCATCATCCTGGACTCCTCCCTCACCATGACCCGCCAGATCAACTCCGTCGCCTCCACCAGCTTCAACTGCCTCCACATCCTCCGAAAGACCTTCAAATGGATACCACCCGAATGCAGAAAGACCGTCACCCACACTCTCATAACCAGCAGACTGGACTACGGCAACGCCCTCTACGCTGGAATCAACAGAACCCTGCTGCACAAGCTCCAAACCATCCAGAACGCCGCAGCAAGACTCGTCCTAGGGACACCGCGACACGAACACATGACCCAACACCTATGAGACCTCCACTGGCTCCCCGTTGAGAAGAGAGTGACCTTCAAACTTCTCACCCATGCCTACAAAGCCCTCCACAACATCGGACCCAAATACCTCAACGAGAGAGTCTCCTTCCACGTACCCAAAAGGAACCTCTGCTCCGCCGACCTCGGCCTGGCAGAGACCCCCCGCATCCGCAGAAACAGAGCAGGCAGACGAGTTCTACATCGCAGCCAAGACCTGGAACAGTCTCCCAGCGAACATCAGACACTCCCCGAACCTGCACACCTTCAGGAAGAACCTCAAGTCCTGGCTCTTCAACTGAACCGGAGCTGGCCCCCACCCCCCCAGCACCTTGGGACCCTCACGGGTGAGTGAGACGCGTAAATAAGCCCCTGATTGATTGATAGCAGCCTCCATTTGTTAAAGCCCTGCAAGTTTCCCACCTCCCTTAACAAGTCACTATCCCATAATGGGGTCCGTTCCGTCAACTTATTGTCCCACCCAAGGAACCTATTTGCCCTCTTCCATGCCTGTAGGACTGTCATTGTGTGTGGGGCATACATTTCCCAAGCTTTCCCCTGTACAATGCACCTGGATATCCTCTTGACCCCATCACCAGATGGTCTACCCGGTATGCCGGGTCATTCCTGTCAGTAAAGATCCAGTCATTAATATTTATTAACTGTGATGCCCAATAATATTTTTTGAGATCCGGTATCGCAAGGCCCCCTCATATACTCCTCTCTGGAGTTTGACGAGTGCTATTCTAGCCCCACCTCCGTCCCACAACAGTTTCCGTACTAATGTGTGCTATTGTTAAGCACTGAAATGTGATAACCTAGGATACATGCCTTAGATAGGCACATTGTGGAAGATAACGTAGATGGTGGTACACAATCTTCGAGGTGTCAATTAGAACCCCTCTTTTATACACAACAAGTCTTTGAGACAATTTATGTTGATGCAGATGTTGTATCAGTGTAGCTATTTATCCACTGTATATATAATATATTGGGCATAGGTTTCCACACATGTCACGGACAGGGACATTAGGCGATATATACATTGACACCAATGTCACTAAATTAAGGGTGCAATTGGTAACATAGAGAGTTGTAACATTGCAACCAAGATCATTTTCTCTATATTTGTTAGCCCTGAGGAAGTTGTGGGTTAATCCCCAATAACGACGAAACACAGGTTGGCTTTATGGCTAGAAACAAAGTGATCAACAGGCTGAACAATTAAAAAACAACTTGGAAATACGGATTAGGATTTTTGAATATATCTCTATGGACTGTAAACATTATATACAAGAGTGTGCTTGAGGCTAACATTTGATGTTCTTTCTAATAACAACTCGACCATTTCTATGGCTTCTATTTAGGGCACACTGGTATAAAGTGCCCCTATGTCAAGAGTTACTAGAATTTCTCTGTTGTTGTGAAAAGGGATTTTCTCTATCTTACCAATAAGGTCACCCTTAGTCCTGATGTAAGATGGAAACGTTTTGAACCACTGGGCAGAGGTATGTATCTACAAATTTAGATAGTGGTTCTGTCAGGGCGTTGATAGATGAAACTATTGGTCTTAAAGGAGGATCTGTCACATTCTTGTGTGTTTTAGGGATGCCCTATAGAGCTGGAATTACTGAATTTTCTTTTAATTAAAAATTCATGTTCTTTCTTGCAAGAAGGATCATGTGGATGAGTTGACCACCGAGTAGAGCGCTGGATCTGCCTCCCAGCTAAAGAATGATGATGGATTAAACCCAGATCAGTTGACTGGGGGTGAGTGTTTGATTGGCTCAAACGTTCCGTCCATCATCCCCTTTTGTATCCCGCTTTCAATGGCGGGCCGCATTGCTATTTTAAAAATGATTGTTCTTCCCCAATTTCTATATCTCTTTCAAAACATCCCTATCCCATTAACCAATTCATTCTTTGCGACATTGCAGAGTATATTAACACGGGTCATTTGGGTTGGTAGACAGCCTCAGGTTGGGTGGAACACCTTAGTATTTCTGTACAAACACGGAGGTTTTGCAGTTCCCCATATGCATTTATATTATCTAGTTGCGCAGTGTAGCTTCCCCCGACACTGGTATCACACAGATGCCCTCATACCGTACACCAAACCCGAAGTAGATCTTGAAAGCCCCAACACCCTTAAAGGCATTGTTGCCAGCGGGTCTCCCACAAGACGCAAACGACATACAGACCCTGTCTACAACCAGCTGGATCTGGAAGCGGCTGATTCGGATGCTGGGTGGACAGCTCCTATACTCTCCCGCGATCCCCCTAGCTGACAATCCCTGGCTGCCTATCACATAAGAACGGTTGGTCCAACATACATTGACGAAATATACACTACATACCTTTGGCGATCTCTTTCCCGATGGGCATGTGTTCTACCATACGGAGGATATACGATTGCAAGATGCTCCCTAAATGGATCATTTTATGTTGCAACGGCTTCAGAGGGCACTCAGGGCTCAGATCCAATCTTACCCGTTGGCCCCTGATGAATTTACACCATTGACATTGATGATCGCTGACATGGACGTGGATAGGCTAATCTCCAAAATATATCACACCTGTTTAGATCTTTTACCAGCCCGCGACTCTAGACTTAGAGATACAAGGGAGACCGATCTGGGACAATCCTTGACTGATAGGGTTTGGTCTGATTGATGCTCGCAGACACGCCTTGTTGCCTTTAATCATCGACATAAGATGATACACTATAAATTCCCACATAGGACCTACGTCACACCCACCAAACTAGCCAGGTTTAGTCCCTACCCGATCACCCGATTGCCCAAAATGCCAAAAAATGACAGCAGATGATGCCCATATGACGTGGACATGTTGTAGAATTGCACCATGCTGAAGAGAAGTCTTCGAGAAGCTTACTATTATGACACACATCACCATCAAACCGACCCCTTTGCTAGCTCTATTGGGCTACGAGCAGGACATACCCAAATCCCTGCGCCACCTTGTCGCCATCGCATTATTTCTCGCCAAACGGGAGATAGCCATTCACTGGGGGAGAAAACACCCACCTGCAACAGCGGCATGGATTAAAAGCCTAATGCACTGTGACACTAATAGCAAGCTATACGTATCCCTGCAACCACCTACCTCCAGACCGAAGGATATCTGGCAACAAGTGAGAGACTATCTCCTGACATTAGACTCCTCGGAGACCACCCAACCGCCATGAGCGGCCACACTCATCGACTATGAGCACTTCTTGCACCACCCCCTGAAACCGCCAAATACATTGCCTATGTGTCTCATTCCTGTACCCTTACAAGATGAACTGTGGTGTTCTTAGACTCATTATTGTCATACTTATTTGTTTTTTCCGTTTTATGTAAAATGAAACAGCAACTTTTTTATTGCTACTCCTTTCTCAGGAGAACACTTCTTTCTGTGTATGGTATCATAAAACCAGAAAATAAAGTTAAAAGAAAAAAAAAGGAAGCAGGCTTTTCCATTGATATATGATACACTGGTGAGTCCATTGCTGGACCTGTTTGCATCCCCAGAGAATGCTGTCCTGTTGTATTTCTGTTCAGAGTAAGGATGTGTGGTCTGCGGATGTGATGTCAATCCCGTGGCCACCAGGTATTCTGTTTGCATTACCCCAACATCTCTCCTTCTAGAGATTTTACAAAAGCTTCTGAACAAGCAGGTGCACGTAATTTTGGCAGCTCCATTTTGGCCTGACGCAAAGTCAGCTGAGAACATTATGTCTCATGGTATGGAAATTTAGTGGCTAGTCCTTCAAGGTTTGGGATGTTCAAGTGAGGTGGCAGTGGACATTTAGGCCTGTAGAAATCCTTCAATGTTGAAAGTCTACTCAAGACACTGGAAACATTTTGAGTTGTGGTGTCAAGATAAAGGGGTAGAAGCAAGGTCCTGTCATCAGTTTCTTTTTTTTCATATCTCTTTATTCAACATATTAGAGCAGGTTTGTGATAGAACTCATATAACACAGCTAGGGCCAGATGTACGACCCTTACATTTTGCGACTCGCAAATTGCATCGCTTTGCGACTCGCAATTTGCAACTCGCAAAATGCAAATTACAACAGTGTCTCAGACACTGTCAGCGATTCCTAATGGGGTCACAAATTGACTGCCTCATTAATATTCATGAGGCAGGGGCTATTTGCGACCCCATTAGGAATGGCCAGCACTCACAGGGATGGTGGCCTGCTGGGGTCAGCAGACCACCATGTCTGTGACTGCTTTTTTAATGAAGCAGTTTTTTTTTTTAAATGCTGCCCATTTTCCTTAAAGGAAAATGGGATGCATTTAAAACAGAAAAATGAAACGTTTCAGTTTCATTATTTAAGAGCAGGCAGTGGTCCCTGGGACCATTGCCTGCTCTTAAAAATATTTTTGCACACACTCACAAAGGGAAAGGGGTCCCCTGTGGACCCCTTCCCGTTCATGATGGCTTACCACCTACTTGAAGTAGGTGGTAAACTGCGAGTGTTTTGCGGCCACAAATGCGGTCGCAAAACAATGGTACATTCCATTGTGACTTGCTATTAGGAAGGGACACCCCTACCTAATAGCAAGAGTCGCAAACGCTATTTTACAAGTCACCGACTCACAAAATAACGTTTGTACATGCCAGGACCCTTTTTTTGCGATCACAAACGGGCCGATTTCCCGTTTGGGACCGCAAAAGACAGTCATACATTTGGCCCTTAGTTCCTTATTGCAGGATTTGCTAAGAGTTTATTTTGTTAGGATTATACCCCTCAACACTGTTGGACCAATGGGCAGCAATTAAATGTTTCAGGGAAACAACTGGGGATATCTCTAAAATAATCCCGCAAGCTTTTAAATGTTTAAAAGGTTTCAGATTGTGGAGGCCAGTAGTTCATACTCTGGTACCATCTTGGGACTTTTCAGTGCTTATTAAGGGTTTGCAGGAGAGACCATTTGAACCTTCAGAAATGTATGACATTTTGAGGGTATCGGCAAAAGTATCTTTTTGGTTGGCTATAATCTCACCTAAGAGGTTGGGAGAGATAGGGACATTGGTGAATATTTACCCCTACTTGAAGTTCCTGCTGCTCAATATGGTTTTGACACCTGACGCTAAGTGCAGGCCCAAATCCAGAAGCATTTTCATTCTTCTCAAGAGACTTTCAAGAGAATATTTTGTCAGTGATTGAGGGAGATTTGGATTTTCCTGAATCACTGTACATTAAGAGGGCGTTGTTGGTTTATTTAAGAAGAACTAAGGAGTTTTGTTCTTCAAATCTTTGTTGGTGGCTTATGGAGCTACGAACTAAAGGAAGGAAGAGACAACAGTGACCCTGGGTAGGTGGGTAAAGCAGGCCATCAAGCAAGCTTCTATTTCAATAGGCTGTGTCGTTCCAGATTGTTTGCAAGGTTGCTTTACCAGGGCAGTATCTATCTCTTGTGCAGAGTCAGGTGGGGTTTCCCTGCAAGAGATATGTTGGGCGACCACTTGCTCAACTCCTAACACTTTCGTAACACACTATTGGTTGGATTTAAATAAGAATTTTGCTGCAGGAGTGTTTAAAGCTGCAATAATGCAGGAGTAAACTATTTAGATAGAGAGCATATGAAAGGTTATAAGTGCACTGGAGGGTTATATATAGCCTCATTAGTAAAGATTGGGATGAGGAGCTACAATGAGGAGGTAATGAACCTATTACTTACCAGTAATCTTCATTACTCTGATTCGGGAGTCCTAGTCTCAGTCTGCTTCCCTTCCCTCCCTCCCGACATGGCACCGATAACTTTGACTTGTGAAAGTAGAAACTGCAGAGGGAGGGTCCTTATGAAATGGGTGGAACTAAAGATGGACTAGTTTTAAAAAGAGGCCTTTTTCAACAAAAGAATAGCGCAAAAGAGATATATTAACTGAGGGGGAACTGACATTTGGTATACAGTGCTAATTCTTAGGATTAGCTTCAACCTTCCTTAGTGCAGACTCATAGTTCCTTTCAATTCGTTTTTTCACATGAAAGGTAATACTGTACCCAAGATATTTAAGTGTACCCAAGATATTTAAGTGTACCCAAGATATTTAGCAGATGGAACTACCTGTTCTATGTGGTTTCTGGCCCTGAAGACAATCTGTTTTATTTTTATTCACCAAGTACCCAGACAATTCCCCAAATTGTGCTGCTACTTGTTCTATTCCATCAATAGCGAGTCTGCTGATACTGTCATGATGTCAACAACATCTACATATTTGAGGACCTTGGTTTTGTGACCTATAGTTTCATATGGAAGATATCCCGTAAAACAGTAAATGACTTAGGTTCTCAATGCAGTGAAAATAGAGGGGATCAGGAAAATCACTAGTGTGTGAGTACCTCTGGTAATCTGCACTTGGGCTGATGTTTTTCCCATTATTAGCATGTTTGCAGTGGGTTTCCATTAAAGCGCATGTAGATTACCAATATATTTTGGACCAAAACTTATCTTTCACTTTATCTGCCAGAGGCATCACCAGTCTATCGGATAGAAAGCCTATTCTGCATCGACAAGCATGATTGCTAATGTGCCGTCCCAGAATGCAGCAATGTCAAATAATTCAACTGCTCCATTAATATGATGAGTTGTGGCTTGATCATGGACAAATCTATGCTGCCAGGGAGATACCATATCAGTAATGACCCTCTCAGTCTAATTTACATAATTTTAGAATATATTACTGCACAATGTTTATGTAGAAGGTCTTTTTTAATGTTTAATCGTTTTAATATTTTAATCGGAGGGATTTTAATGCCAAAGTAGGCACCAATCACCCAGTGCTTTAGCTGTTCAAAGCACAACAGAAGGATCTTATGACTGGCAATACTGACCGTAGGAGTGAAAACTTATATAAGTGCCTATCAGAATTTAAGTTGTATAACTCAATGGAATTATAGGGAGATATTGACACTGAAACTCCAACTTTTACCAATCACAGATTGTATCTTTGTCTCCCCCTGATGGGCACGTTAGCACGCTCAGTAGTTATTTCATCAAGTACTTTTAGCGAACTAGGCACCGCCGCCATGGGAAGGCCAAAAGACCGCCTGCCAGACCAAGAGGTAACTCACAATCTGGCAGGCGGACGACGCTGAGATTTGGCGGTGTGGGAGCTTGGTGGTGGCGTGGCAGCCAGATCCCACACCAGCAAACTCATAATCAGGCCCTACGCCTGCTTCAGTACCGGCCCTGCTTTATTACAAACTGCGCTGGTTTGATGTCTCACACCCCTATTGGTTTGAGGGTTTTAATTAATAGTTTTGTCGACTTTATGAACAATTTAGATTTGGAAACCAATATTTCTAAAAGTAAATATATGATATGTGGCTCAAGAGCAAGTAAAACGGGCCCCTTTTGTATCAAGGGTAGGCGTATCGAGCGGGTTGTTAATTTTCCATAACTATGATTTATGTTTGATTCTAAATGCTCGTTGATGCCCTGTATATCTATTAGGTATATATGTTTAAACCACTCTGTTGGGGCTCTGTTTGACTTTGCAAAAAGAGTAGGCAACAAACCGATCCAGCCTCTTCTGGAAGCCTGTATGCAAAAATGTTTATCTGTTTTAATGTATGGTGCTGGAGTTTGGGCCTAACGCGATACCAAAGGGGATGATGGACGGAGCGTTAGAGCAAATCAAACACTCACCCCCAGTCAACTGATCTGGGTTTAATCCATCATCATTCTTTAGCTCACTCCACCACCCCAGTTCAGACATGGCCATATGCAAATCAGTCTGACCCTGTGCCTCATGGGAACAGTCCAGCCCGAACTGCCAAGCCACGTCTTCCCTGGACCGGAAACAAGCATCCTGGGTGGCGTGGTGAGCAAAATAACGATGGATTAAACCCAGATCTGTGACTGGGGGTGAATGTTTTGCCAATGTGCAACATTCCGTCCATCATCTTGTGTGTTTTGCTGTTCGCCCTATGTGGGAAGGGTATGCCCAGTCGTGGGTCCCGTGCTCACTACGGCACTGGAGTCTAGCTATCCTGGCTGATGACGGCTGATAGCCAGAAACCGGTCCTAGGATGCTTGATTCCGGTCCAGGGAAGACATGGCTTGGCAGTTCGGGCTGGACTGTTCCCAGGAGGCACAGGGTCAAGACTGATTTGCATATGGCCATGTCTGAACTGGGGTGGCGTGGTGAGCAAAATAACGATGGATTAAACCCAGATCTGTGACTGGGGGTGAATGTTTTGCCAATGTGCAACATTCCGTCCATCATCTTGTGTGTTTTGCTGTTCGCCCTATGTGGGAAGGGTATGCCCAGACGTGGGTCCCGTGCTCACTACGCCACTGGAGTCAAGCTATCCTGGCTGATGACGGCTGATAGCCAGAAACCGGTCCTAGGATGCTTGATTCCGGTCCAGGGAAGACATGGCTTGGCAGTTCGGGCTGGACTGTTCCCAGGAGGCACAGGGTCAAGACTGATTTGCATATGGCCATGTCTGAACTGGGGTGGCGTGGTGAGCAAAATAACGATGGATTAAACCCAGATCTGTGACTGGGGGTGAATGTTTTGCCAATGTGCAACATTCCGTCCATCATCTTGTGTGTTTTGCTGTTCGCCCTATGTGGGAAGGGTATGCCCAGACGTGGGTCCCGTGCTCACTACGCCACTGGAGTCAAGCTATCCTGGCTGATGACGGCTGATAGCCAGAAACCGGTCCTAAGATGCTTGATTCCGGTCCAGGGAAGACATGGCTTGGCAGTTCGGGCTGGACTGTTCCCAGGAGGCACAGGGTCAAGACTGATTTGCATATGGCCATGTCTGAACTGGGGTGGCGTGGTGAGCAAAATAACGATGGATTAAACCCAGATCTGTGACTGGGGGTGAATGTTTTGCCAATGAGCAACATTCCGTCCATCATCTTGTGTGTTTTGCTGTTCGCCCTATGTGGGAAGGGTATGCCCAGACGTGGGTCCCGTGCTCACTACGCCACTGGAGTCAAGCTATCCTGGCTGATGACGGCTGATAGCCAGAAACCGGTCCTAGGATGCTTGATTCCGGTCCAGGGAAGACATGGCTTGGCAGTTCGGGCTGGACTGTTCCCAGGAGGCACAGGGTCAAGACTGATTTGCATATGGCCATGTTTGAACTGGGGTGGCGTGGTGAGCAAAATAACGATGGATTAAACCCAGATCTGTGACTGGGGGTGAATGTTTTGCCAATGTGCAACATTCCGTCCATCATCTTGTGTGTTTTGCTGTTCGCCCTATGTGGGAAGGGTATACCCAGACGTGGGTCCCGTGCTCACTACGCCACTGGAGTCAAGCTATCCTGGCTGATGACGGCTGATAGCCAGAAACCGGTCCTAGGATGCTTGATTCCGGTCCAGGGAAGACATGGCTTGGCAGTTCGGGCTGGACTGTTCCCAGGAGGCACAGGGTCAAGACTGATTTGCATATGGCCATGTCTGAACTGGGGTGGCGTGGTGAGCAAAATAACGATGGATTAAACCCAGATCTGTGACTGGGGGTGAATGTTTTGCCAATGTGCAACATTCCGTCCATCATCTTGTGTGGTTTGGGCCTAACGCGACATTACCAAGTGGCAGGTTAAGTAGAGTCAATTCTGCCAGCGTTTGCTTGGTCTTCCCCCATCGACTCCTCACTTCTTCCTACATGAGGAACTGGATATTACTTATGTATCAGACTTTTGTTTTAATGATTTTTATTGATTTTCAATAGTTTGTACTAATATGTTAGACTAGTAATGATATGCACATTATTTCACATACAGTTCCAAATACAGCCTTGGTGGGGTGCCAAGTGATAATGATAACATTAATCATGCAACAGTATTGTCATTCTATGTCGCAAATATATAGTCTCTAACATTAGGAACATTAACAGTGGCATCTGTCCGTTGCTTCCCGTTCGTGTCTGTCATGTGTCTATGTTGTGCGCCCAACCAAACATAATCGGGTGTATATGTGTGCCTACTAGGCAATGTGGAGTAGGGAGTTCTGCGTTTTGTGCCGTTATATATGGCTCCACCTGTACTAAACTCGGATGCTTAAGTGTGGCCTGTATACATATGTGTTATGTCAATCGCACTCCTGATGTGTCACTATGGAGGTGTAGTATGGTGATGTGTCTTACGATGGGATTGGGTTTGTAATGTTCAGCTTTGATTCTATGGTGGTTAAATAATCTTGCCATTGCATGGGGTTCGCCAATGGGGGCAATCGTTTAGCTTTAGTCAATTGGGTCTCGTGCTCTGCCACTAATGCCCTGCGGAGGTCTAAAAGCCACGCGTGGGTGCAGGTTTCTCCGATGCAGACCGACTGTCTCCAGAGCCTTCCCCACCGCCTCTAGGCGCTCCGGGTCTCCTTTGAGGTGGTCTCAACCATGGCACCGAAGCGGGTGTGTGGCTGTCTAATGCAGAATCATCTAAAAACATATTTCTTAAAAAATGTAGCGCTTAGAATTTGCAGTGCTATACCTTTAATCCATACGTTTTTGGCCCTTCCCAGTCACAGGCCTTTGGCCCACCCACACAAGTGAAGTATCATTTTACTCGGAAGAACCAGGGGAATGCTGGGTTGTAGGATATTTGTGCCAGCACAGTGATCCCACACAAAATAGTGTTGAAAAAGTGATTTGTTCAGCTAAATTTGAAGTTTGCAGGGGATTCTGGGTAGTGAAACATTGGGGGATCCTTGCAAGCCATACCTCACTGGACTCACTGGTTGTCTAGTTTTCAGAAATGTGTGGGTTTTGAAGGTTTCCCTTGATGGCCGCTGAGCCCGGGGCCAAAAACCCAAGTGCCCCCCCCCCCTGCAAAACCAGGTTGTTTTATGATAGGTAATTTTGAAGTCTCCACAATATGTTTAGGGCCCTTGCCTGTCGCGGGTACTTGACCCACCCACACGAGTGAGATACCATTTTTATTGGGAGACCTGGGGTAACGCTGGGTGGTAGGAAATTTGTGTCAGCCCAGTGATCCTACAACTTTCCCACACAAAAATGTGTGAGAAATTAGATTTTTTCAGCAAAATTTGAGGTTTGCAGGGGATTCTGGATAGGGAAACGTTGGGGGATCCACGTAAGCCATACCTCCCTGGACTCCCCAGGGTGTCTAGTTTTCAGAAATATGTGGGTTTGGTAGGTTTTCCTAGCTGGCGGCCGAGCCCGGGGCCATAAAATCAGGTGACCCCCTTGCATAAAAGAGGTAATTTTGTGATAGGTACTTTTTATGTCTCCACAATACGTTTTGGGCCATAGCCTGTCCCGGGTACTTGGCCTACCCACACGAGTGAGATACCATTTTTATCAGGAGACCTGGGGGAACGCTGGGTGGTAGGAAATTTGTGTCAGCCCATGATCCCACAACTTTTCCACACAGAAATTTGGGAAAATTTGATTTTTTTAAGCAAAATTTGAGGATTGCAGGGGATTCTGGGTAGGGAAACGTTGGGGGATCCACGCAAGCCATACCTCTCTGGACTCCCCAGGCTGTATAGTTTTCAGAAAGGTGTGGTTTTGGAAGGTTTCCCTAGCTGGCCGCCGAGCCCCGGCCAAAAATTCAGGTGACCCCTCTTGCAAAAACAGGTCGTTTTATGCTAGGTAATTTTCATGTCTCCACAATACGTTTTGGGCCCTTGCCTGTCACGGGTACTTGGCCCACCCAAGCGAGTGAGGTACTATTTTTATCAGGAGACCTGAGGGAACGCTGGGTGGTAGGAAATTTGTGTCAGTCCAGTGATCCTACCACTTTCCCACACAAAAATTTGTGAGAAATTAGATTCTTTTAGCAAAATTTGAGGTTTGCAGGGGATTCTGGGTAGGGAAACGTTGGGGGATCCACGCAAGCCATACCTCCCTGGACTCCCCAGTGTGTCTAGTTTTCAGAAAGGTGTGGGTTTGGAAGGTTTCCCTAGCTGGCCGCCGAACCCGGGGCCAAAAACTCAGGTGACCCCCCTTGCAAAAACAAGTTGTTTTGTGATAGGTAATTTTGATGGCTCCACACTACGTTTTGGGCCCTTGCCTGTCGCGGGTACTTGGCCCAACCATGCAAGTGAGGTACCAGTTTTTATCGGGAGACCTGAGGGAACTCTGGGTGGTAGGAAATTTGTGTCAGCCCAGGGATCCTACAACTTTCCCACACAACAATTTGTGAGAAATTTGATTTGTTTAGCAAAATTTGAGGTTTGCAGGGGATTCTGGGGAGGGAAACGTTGGGAGATCCATGCAGGCCATACCTCCCTCGAGTCCCCAGGGTATCTAGTTTTCAGAAATGTGTGGGTTTGGTAGGTTTCCCTAGCTGGCCGCCGAGGCCGGGCCAAAAACTCAGGTGACACCCCTTGCAAAAACAGGTCTTTTTGTGATAGGTAATTTTGATGGCTCCACAATACGTTTTGGGCCCTTGCCTGTGGCGGGTACTTGGCCCACCCACACGAGTGAGGTACCAGTTTTATCAGGAGACCTGCAGGAATGCTGGGTGGTAGGACATTTGTGTTAGCCTGGTGATCCTACAACTTTCCCACGCAAAAATGTGAGAAAAATTTGATTTTTTCATCAAAAATTGAGGTTTGCAGGGGCTTCTGGGTATGGAAACGTTGGGGGATCCACGCAAGCCATACCTCCCTGGACTCCCCAGGGTGTCTAGTTTTCAGAAATCTGTGGGTTTGGTAGGTTTCCCTAGCTGGCCGCTGAGCCCGGGGCCAAAAACCCAGGTGCCACCCCTTGCAAAACCAGGTCGTTTTGTGATAGGTCATTTTGATGTCTCCTCAATACGTTTTGGGCTCTTGCCTGTCGTGGGTACTTGACCCACCCACACGCGTGAGGTACCCTTTTTATAGGGAGACTTTGGGGAATGCGGCGTGGGTGGAAGTTTGTGGACCCACACAGATTCCAGAACTTTCCATCACAGAAACGTGGAGAAAATGTGTTTTTTTTTACAAAGTTTGAGGTTTGCAAGGGATTCTGGGTAACAGAACCTGGTGAGAGCCACACAAGTCACCTCATCCTGGATTCCGTTGGTTGTGTAGTTTTCAAAATTGTATAGGTTTGCTAGGTTTCCCTAGGTGCCGGCAGAGCTAGGGTTCAAAACCTACAGCTAGGCACTTTGCAAAAAAAGGGTCAGATTTCACTGTAAAAATGTGGTGTGTCCACGTTGCGTTTTGGGCCATTTCCTGTCGCGGGTAGTAGGCCTGTCCAAATAAGTGAGGTACAATTTTTATGAGGAGACTTTGGGGAATGCTAGGTGGGTGGAAGTTTGTGGATCTGCACAGATTCCAGAACTTTTACATAACAGAAATGTAAGAAAAATGTTTGGTTTTTTTGTTACAAAGTTTGAGGTTTGCAAGGGATTCTGGGTAACAGAACCTAGTGAGAGCCACACAAGTCACCCACCCTGTATTCCCCTGGGTGTCTAGTTTTCAAAAATGTAAAGGTTTGCTAGGTTTCCCCAGGTGCCGGCAGAGCTAGGGTTGAAAATCTACAGCTAGACACTTTGCAAAAAAAGGGTCAGTTTTCACTGTAAAAATGTGGTGTGTCCACGTTGCTTTTTGGGCCGTTTCCTGTCGCGGGTAGTAGGGCTGCCCAAACAAGGGAGGTACCATTTTTATCAGGAGACTTTGGAAAATTCTGGGTGGGTGGAATTTTGTGGATCTGCGCAGAGTCCAGAAGTTTCCATCACAGAAATGTGAGGAAAATGTGTTTTTTTTTACAAAGTTTGAGGTTTGCAAGGGATTCTGGGTAACAGAACCTAGTGAGAGCCACACAAGTCACCACATGTTGGATTCCTCTGGGTATCTAGTTTTTAAAAATATATAGGTTTGCTAGGTTTCCTTGGGTGCCAGCTGCGCTAGGACCCAAAATCCACAGGTAGGCACATTCCGAAAAAAATTCAGTGCCTAGTGGGCTTTCTGCCACCCTTGGAAGGTGGGGAATCGGGGGCTATTGCCCCGATATGCCCCCAAGGGGGGCAGAAAGACTGTGGCTATTTTTTTGGGGGGGGGGGGCATTGGGATGCCCATCCTGGGCAGCCCCCACCCCTAAGTATAAAAAAGCCAGCATAATCGCTGGCGCCTAGTGGGCTCTCTGTTTACAGCAGAGGGATTTTTTGCAAGTGTGCTCATAACGGAATGGTTCTGCCATGAGCACACTTGCACTTGTGCTCATGACGGAATCATTCCGCCATGAGCACAGAAGGGGTTAAAACTAGTTCTTAAGCTTTATGGTTTCCATCAAACAGAAACAGCTCTGTATTTCATGTGCATGCTCCCGGTCTGTTGGTTTGTTTTTACGTGGGAAATTTTTTGAAGTCAGTATTATTTAAACACACTTCAATGATTGTCTGATTTTTTTCCCTCTTATCATTTAATACATTAACTGTATTCAAGATCACTTTTTAACTGATATTTATGTATGTAATGCTTTTATGATTGTTTTTAAATAATCGAATAAAGCCTTATGATGATGATGATGAATATATATTGGGATCACTGTTGATTTGGGAAATTTGCCTGTAAGGGTTAGACTCCAAAGGGGATTTCTTTTTCTCCAAAAATAAAACTATATTGGTTAAATTCCATGATTCACATATCATAGAAGAAACATCATTGTTGATTAGGTAAACAGGCTGGCAAGAACTAGACTCTAGAAGGAATTTATTTTTCTTCAGAAAATAAAACGATATTGGCCATATTCCATGATTTGGGTAGGCCTTATAGCCTGTATCCAATGCCCTTTAGTTGGCAGCAAGGTTTCACAAGAGCTGTCATTCATTGTATGCCTACTCTATTGAAGATGAGGGTTCAGGTAGGGAACTGGTATATGGTGTCCTATGGGGACACAGATTTTATCAGAGTGAGTCCAGGGTGACAGTCAGAAAGACTATATTTACTGTCCTCCAGCTAGTAGTAAGAAACAGGAGGTAGGGCCCTGTACCATCAATCCTCACCCTGTGGTTGTGTCAGATCCCGCTCAGGGGTTCTCAGGGCACACAGGAGCTACTAGGGTTTCAACAGTGGTCACTGGGGTAGTACAAGAAGCTTGAATGTTTGTGAGTAATGGCAGTATCATTGGTAAAATTACTGATCTAAAGGTTTTGTAAAATTCAAGAAGTATGCTATCGTCCCCACCTGCCTTGTGAACAGGAAGAACCTGAGTGGGCTTCCCTAACTAACTCCATCACAATTGGAACTTTAGTACTGAGTGATTCCGCCTGAGGAGGGACTTTTAACTTCCTGAGTGCCCATCTTCTGTATATAGGTATTGACAATATTCTTGAAATACATATATAGGATACTGTCCACCCCAAAATATTAAAACCCTTTGTGCATTTTTTAATAGAATTTATGTTGTTAAGAGAGGTTTTCACCTTCATTTTTAAAGCTTATACTTTGCTGATTGTCTCGCGAGACTAGTAAAAATGCAGAGGATGCCAAGAGGAGATAAACAGGTTGCCAAACGTCGCCCAGCTACCAGGTTACAAAGAACAAGTTACTTACCTTCAGTAACAATCTTTCTTGTGGACACTAACTGCAGATAACTCACCTTGTGAATATTCCTCTTGCATCAGACTGGATTTAGATGCTTTTAGAGCAGTGCTCCTGTGCGCCGGTAGGTGGATCATGCTGTTCCGTGCCAAAGTTGTCCTGTTCCCTAAGTGACAACCAGAGCCACATTTAAGAGCTACCCATGTGCTCTGACAATAGTTGCTTTCGTAGGGTGTCAGTGCCCTCAGGCGCGGAGCCCATCAGCAGACTACCATGGCCAATATTGGGACCTTTTCAGACGAAAAAGAGTCCAGTTCATGCAATGGCGAGGTGGACTGGTCAGTGAGGAATCTGAGACTAGACATATTATCCACCAGCAAGATCATTGCAGAAGGTGAGTGTAAGAAAGTAGGATCTGCTTTTATGGTTACCCCCACTTTTTGCCTAGTGCTATGCTGTTTCTGACTAGTCTGACGGGGATCCTGCTAATCAGGACCACAGTCTCTGTGCTTTCTCCCCTAAATTGGTTATGGTGAGTACTTAGGTACATCCCAGATTGGCTACTGGTGTACCCTTATAAGTCCCTAGTATATGGTACCTAGGGCATAGGTACACCAGGGTTCGCCTATAGGCTGCAGCATGTATTATGCCACCCATGAGAGACCACTCAAATTGTGACTATGGGCCTGCCATTGCAGCCTGTGTAAGCTGGTGCTAGCACCACTTACGACAGATATAAGATTCCTATA
Organism: Calotriton arnoldi; assembly: GCA_963921515.1. Classification (NCBI taxonomy): domain Eukaryota; kingdom Metazoa; phylum Chordata; class Amphibia; order Caudata; family Salamandridae; genus Calotriton; species Calotriton arnoldi. The sequence goes on from CAWUFW010003522.1 coordinate 159,771, forward strand.
TCTGAGGTCACTGCACTTAAAACCTATAAGTCACCCAAAGGGAGGCCTTTCAATCCTGAAGGCAGGGTGCTCGGTTCTAAGTGTGAGAGTGCCCCTGCATGAGCGGGACACCCCTACAACCTTTGGAGTCCATTCTCCCGGGTTGTAAGTGCATCAGCCATTAAGATACATAGAGTGGCCATGCGTCATTACGCGATGACCATCTCTAAACTGGCTGTAACAAACCCTGTCATGTTTGGTATCAAACATGTTGGAATCATACCCCCACACTGTAAGGAAGGTATGATTCCATGCACTGTAAAGATCCTCTGGGAGGCCCTCAGTGCTCCCTGCACCAGTCTTCTAGACCCGGACAGCACAACATGGCTGCTGCCGACCAAAGACACGATTCTTCCCTCCTGCTGCTAAGCCAAGGTCGAGCAGGGGAAGGCAGAACAATAGGTATCCTGTCACAGGGAGGTGTAAACCCCTCCCAGGCAGGATTTAGTGTATTGGGGCCTGGGTGGGAGCACTTGCCAGCGCCACTCAGTCTGGTTGAGGGGCACATTTGGTGCCCTCCTTGCATAGTCCAGTTCAAACCAGCTCAGGGAGCCGTTGCTTCCCGCTCTGGCGCGAAGCTGGACAAAGGACATTGGAGTATCCTCCCCACTGTCCGACCCCTCCCCTGGGAGGGGACTATGAATCGTCCCAACCCTTTCCTTAGGGTACTTAAGGGCTTACCTGTAGGTGGGTCCCTAGATTCGTTGTGGTACAAGATTCATTTCAAGACACCACTTCTTCTTCAACCGTCTGGGCATTCTGGACTTTGCTGGACCTTGCTCTGGGCTCTGAGACTGCAACTAGGAAGACTCCTGCTGCTCCTGGTCTGGTCATCCTGCAAGTCTGCTGCAACATCTGTGCCTGTGCTCCATACAAGAACCTTCCAAGACCTGTCGATATCCAAGACACCTGAAGGAATCTCCCTTAAAGTGAAGGAGTCACTTCCCTGCATCTGCAGGCACTGCAACAAAGCTGACCGGTCTGCTGATCCTGAGCTCCCATGGTCTCCAAAAGGCTCAGCAACACAGGTGGTGGTTTTTCACATCCCTCGAGTCCTGCCCTTTCCTCTCACCAAGTTTGAGGCCAGTATCCCTTGTCAGAGCCGCAGGAACCGAATACCTGTGCACCGCGTCGACTTGCCGTTGTAAAGGTTTGTTGGATCCCTTCCTCCAAGATCTTCGGGCTTCAAGTAGCCCAAACCTCAATCATCTCCTGTGACCAAGATCTTTGTCCTCACCACATCACTTGCACCGTGGGCCTGCATTTTTGGTGAGCTGCTCGAAGTCCTCTTGCAACTCCAGTGCCTCCGGCCTGTGGTTCCTCTTGACAGTCTTCTTTGATTACTGTGGGCTCCCCTGATTGCTCGGGGTCTGCCCTGACTCCCCTGCTTGTGGTGAGTCACCTGGACCTTGCTGGTCCTGACACTGCACCTTCTTCACTTTCCACATTGTTTGCAGTTGCCAAGGCTTGTTGGTGCTCCCGACGGACACCGACCCCTCAACTCTTGACATCCAACGTGGGACAGCTTGTGTATGGCACCTGGTCTTCCACAGCATCGCTTGGTCCGTACAGCTGCAGCTCCAAGGTCACCGTCAGCTCTTCTGCAACACCCGACATCGGTGGGCATTCGTCTTCCGTGCCTCCTGGTCACTCCTGAGTGGCGTAGACTCTGCCCCTCTGCTTGCAGGTACTTCTCATCTTGAATCCACCTTTGGGTTCCACTGGACACTTTCGCCTTCTCCAGCAGCGGCATCTTCCTGAAGTCCTCCATTGAATTCGACTGCGGTTTCCGACGCCACTTCACACCTATGCACCTGGCTTCCCCGGTGTAGGTATCCTGGTTCCTATGGTATCAACGGGTGGTGTGGCTCCCCAACCTTCTGTCTTCCACGGGGTTTCTTCAGGGTCCACTGGGAAGGGCCCTTCTTCTTTAAAATTGCAACCGCAACTTACTTATTGACTTGCATTGAGCCCGCGGTCGTGTTCCCACTCTGCACACAGCCTCCGTAGAGTTCCTGGTTACTTAACTCGGGTGGTTCCCTGGGTCCCCGGCACTTCTACGTCTTCTGGGTATAGTCTTGACTTGAGTCGTGGTTCGCATGCCACTATTTTAGTATATGATTTGGTCTCCCCCTGGCGACCACTGTGTATTCGTGCTACTTACCTGGTTTTATTGCAAAGTATTGTGTGCATTGTGTATATCTCCAGGTAGGAGATATCTGTATGTGTTAGTGGTTGTCTTATAATAAATAAATATTTTTATAAATACAATGTGCAGTTCTTTTTCACTTAATCTACACCTATAAGATTATGTTCTTGTAAAACACACTGCTTTACACTCCTTCTGGATTAACCTGAAGGCTGCTCTCCACAGCTACCACTTAGAGAGCTTTCTAAGGTTGTCTAAGACCACTAAAACCACCATAAGGGTTGTCTGGATTAGTGCAGGGAGCCCACTTACATAAGTGTGCACCATATACTAAGCCTGCTTCTCACAGTGAGTAATGTAGGAAGGTGGAATCTGACTGCATGGTTGCCCCCACTTTTTTCCTGGTGTTTTGCTGGTTTTCAACTTAGTTTGGCTGGGATCCTGCTATTCAGGACCCCAGCCTATCTGCTTTCCCCTTAAATTGATTGCATGTACTTTAGGTTCACTCCATATTGGATTCTGGGGTACCCTTATGAGTCCCTAGAATATGGTATACTATGTACCCAGGGCATAGGCCTCCCAGGGGCTGCAGCATGTATTATGCCACCCCTGAGAGGCCATTCAAACTGACACCACAGGTCTGCTACTGCAGCCTGTGTAAGGTGGTGCATGCACCCCTTACATAGATATAGGTTCACTATATCTATCCTGATCACTGCACATACAAGCCTATCAGTCACCCCTATGGCAGGCCTTATCAATCCTGAAGGCAGGGTGCTGGGTTTTATGTGAGAGGGTGCCCATGCATGAGCAGAGCCCCTCTGCAGCCTTCGGAACCACTATTCCGGGGTTGTCTGTGATGCAGCCAACCATATACTCTTAAGTGCATTATAACCTCGCAGTAAATGCTAACTTTAAAATGGCTGCAAGGAATTATGTCGTGTTTGGTGTCAAACACCTTGGAATCATACCTCCACACCAGTAACTGGTGTGGGAGGTATGATTCCTCCCTCCTAGAGGGAGAAATATGACAGCACCGGTACAACCGGTACCAGCTTCACAGAGCCCTGGCATCACAAAATGGATGCTGCCAGCCACAGACACGAGTCTGGCCTCCTGCTGCTGACTGAAAATCCAGCAGGGGAGGCCTGGACAATAGGTTTCCTGTCACAGGGAGGTGTGACCACCTCCTAGACAGGCTTTAGTGTATTGGGGCTGGGTGGGTGCACTCCAAGAGTGCTTTGATGTCTGCACTGGGGGCACATTTGGTGTCCCTGTGCATAGTCCAGCTCAAACCGGTTGCAGGGGCACTCAGCCCCTGCTCTGGCGCGAAACTGGACAAAGGACATGGGTGTAGCCACCCCTCTGTCCTGACCCTCCCATAGGTGGGTCCCCAGAGTTTGTCCCACCCCTTCCTTGGGTATAAAATAGGAACCCCTGGCTACAGGACTTTAGATTACACCTGGACTAAACTCTGCTACAGAAACCAAGTACTTCGACAATCTACACTACGCTGGATGACTGAAGAATCTCCCTTGGAGTAAATGAGTTACTCCCCTGCAAGGCAGGCACCTTTAACGCATCTGACCGGTCTGCATCTCTGAAGCTCCTGAGGACTCCGAAGAATATTGCAGCACATGAGGTGGGTTCCCGAGGTCTTAGAGGTTGATCTGTGCCCACAGCAAGTCTGAGGCCCATATCCCTTGTGGTGACCGTGCAACCCGAACCCCTGGGCACCACGTCTATTTGCAGAAGCATCAGCTTTCCGGTGACCCCTGAGGCTGAGCTTTGGGTTACTTATAGCCCTGACCCCGAGCAGTAATTACACCGAAGATTGCTGGCCTACACTCAACGAGTGTTCCGTGGGCTGCCATTTTGTGATTCCTCTTGAGGTCCCTTCGCGATTCCTGGTCCGTTGACCTGTGGGTCCCTAAGAAGGCAACTCTAACTTTCAACGTACTTCCCTGATTGCTCCAGACGTGCCCTGACTCTCCATTGCTTGGGGAGTCCCCAGGACCTTGCTGGTCCTCACAGAAGCCTCATTACTCTGACCGCGTGGGTTGCAGTTGCCAAGGCTTGTTGGTCTCCAATCCGGAAACTGACCCCTCAGCCATCGACATCCTTTGTGGGACAGCTTGTCTGCGGAATCTGGTCATCATCGACATCTCCTGGTCCCCGTGGCTGCAGAGTCAAGCTTCACCTCTTCGCACCTGAAGCACCCGACATCGGTGGGCATTTGATTGCTCCGCTCCTGGTCACGTGAAGTGACCAAGACTTTGTCCCCTCTGCTTTCAGGTTCTTCACATCTTCGATCCAGGCTTGGATCACACCGGACACTTTTCTTCTTCACGGCAGCAGCTCTTCTTCGCAACACGCCATAGAAAACGACAAGGGTTTCCGACACCACTTGACCCCTATGCACCCGGCTTCCCTGGGCTAGGTAACACGGGTACCTTGGTACTCACAAGGGTGCTGGCCTTTGAACGTTCTAAGTTTAGCTGGGTTTGCTTGAAGTCCTCTCCGAAGTGTCCTTAAACTCTAATATTCCAACCGCGACTTTCCCATAGAGTTGTACGGAGCTCGCGTCTGTGTTCCCACACTGCACCCGCCCTCCGTGGGTCCCCTGTGTCACTACCTTGGGTGGTTCCTTGGGGTCCCAGCGATTCTACGTGCTCTAGGCACTGTGTCTAGTCAAGTCGTGGTTCTTATTCCACTTTCTTAGTGTATGGTTTGGTCTCCCCCTGGAGCCCACTGTGTATTGTGCTATTTACTGTCGTTCTAGTACTGTGTAATTGTGTGCCTTGTTCTCTAATCTCATAAAGAGGTTAGTAGAGAGTGTTTAGTAATAAATACATATATTTTATATATACCTTGTGTGGTTCTCATTTCATTTGGTCATTCAAGAGGTTATATACTGGTAAAACAAGCTGCTTTACATTCCTTCAAGACTTAGCCTGAAGGCTGCTCTCCACAGCTACCACTAGGATAGCTTTCTATAAAGGTTGTCTTTAACCTAATCATCAATAAGGGTCGTTTGGACTGGTGCAAGGTGCCCACTTTAATTAGTGCGAACAAAGCGATACAAAAGGGGATGATGGACGGAACGTTTGAGCCAATCAAACACTCACCCCCAGTCAACTGATCTGGGTTTAATCCATCATCATTCTTTAGCTCACTCCACCACCCCAGTTCAGACATGGCCATATGCAAATCAGTCTGACCCTGTGCCTCATGGGAACAGTCCAGCACAAACTGCCAAGCCATGTCTTCCCTGGACCGGAAACAAGCATCCTAGGACCGGTTTCTGGCATTCCAGCCGTCATCAGCCAGGCTTGCTTGAATCCAGTGGCAAAGTGAGCAAGGGACCCACGTCTGGGCATACCCCCGCCAACTTAGGGCGAACAAAGCGATACAAAAGGGGATGATGGACGGAACGTTTGAGCCAATCAAACACTCACCCCCAGTCAACTGATCTGGGTTTAATCCATCATCATTCTTTAGCTCACTCCACCACCCCAGTTCAGACATGGCCATATGCAAATCAGTCTGACCCTGTGCCTCATGGGAACAGTCCAGCACGAACTGCCAAGCCATGTCTTCCCTGGACCGGAAACAAGCATCCTAGGACCGGTTTCTGGCATTCCAGCCGTCATCAGCCAGGCTTGCTTGAATCCAGTGGCAAAGTGAGCAAGGGACCCACGTCTGGGCATACCCCCGCCAACTTAGGGCGAACAAAGCGATACAAAAGGGGATGATGGACGGAACGTTTGAGCCAATCAAACACTCACCCCCAGTCAACTGATCTGGGTTTAATCCATCATCATTCTTTAGCTCACTCCACCACCCCAGTTCAGACATGGCCATATGCAAATCAGTCTGACCCTGTGCCTCATGGGAACAGTCCAGCACGAACTGCCAAGCCATGTCTTCCCTGGACCGGAAACAAGCATCCTAGGACCGGTTTCTGGCATTCCAGCCGTCATCAGCCAGGCTTGCTTGAATCCAGTGGCAAAGTGAGCAAGGGACCCACGTCTGGGCATACCCCGCCAACTTAGGGCGAACAAAGCGATACAAAGGGGATGCTTGTTTCCGGTCCAGGGAGGACATGGCTTGGCAGTTCGGGCTGGACTGTTCCCATAAGGCACAGGGTCAGACTGATTTGCATATGGCCATGACTGAACTGGGGTGGTGGAGTGAGCTAAAGAATTATGATGGATTAAACCCAGATCAGTTGACTGGGGGTGAGTGTTTGATTGGTGCAAACGTTCCGTCCATCATCCCCTTTTGTATCGCTTTGGTCGCCCTAAGTTGGCGGGGGTATGCCCAGACGTGGGTCCCTTGCTCACTTTGCCACTGGATTCAAGCAAGCCTGGCTGATGACGGCTGAAATGCCAGAAACCGGTCCTAGGATGCTTGTTTCCGGTCCAGGGAGGACATGGCTTGGCAGTTCGGGCTGGACTGTTCCCATAAGGCACAGGGTCAGACTGATTTGCATATGGCCATGACTGAACTGGGGTGGTGGAGTGAGCTAAAGAATGATGATGGATTAAACCCAGATCAGTTGACTGGGGGTGAGTGTTTGATTGGCTCAAACGTTCTGTCCATCATCCCCTTTTGTATCGCTTTGGTCGCCCTAAGTTGGCGGGGGTATGCCCAGACGAGGGTCCCTTGCTCACTTTGCCACTGGATTCAAGCAAGCCTGGCTGATGACGGCTGAAATGCCAGAAACCGGTCCTAGGATGCTTGTTTCCGGTCCAGGGAGGACATGGCTTGGCAGTTCGGGCTGGACTGTTCCCATAAGGCACAGGGTCAGACTGATTTGCATATGGCCATGACTGAACTGGGGTGGTGGAGTGAGCTAAAGAATGATGATGGATTAAACCCAGATCAGTTGACTGGGGGTGAGTGTTTGATTGGCTCAAGCGTTCCGTCCATCATCCCCTTTGTATTGCTTTGGTCGCCCTAAGTTGGCGGGGGTATGCCCAGACGTGGGTCCCTTGCTCACTTTGCCACTGGATTCAAGCAAGCCTGGCTGATGACGGCTGAAATGCCAGAAACCGGTCCTAGGATGCTTGTTTCCGGTCCAGGGAGGACATGGCTTGGCAGTTCGGGCTGGACTGTTCCCATAAGGCACAGGGTCAGACTGATTTGCATATGGCCATGACTGAACTGGGGTGGTGGAGTGAGCTAAAGAATGATGATGGATTAAACCCAGATCAGTTGACTGGGGGTGAGTGTTTGATTGGCTCAAACGTTTCGTCCATCATCCCCTTTTGTATCGCTTTGGTCGCCCTAAGTTGGCGGGGGTATGCCCAGACGTGGGTCCCTTGCTCACTTTGCCACTGGATTCAAGCAAGCCTGGCTGATGACGGCTGAAATGCCAGAAACCGGTCCTAGGATGCTTGTTTCCGGTCCAGGGAGGACATGGCTTGGCAGTTCGGGCTGGACTGTTCCCATAAGGCACAGGGTCAGACTGATTTGCATATGGCCATGACTGAACTGGGGTGGTGGAGTGAGCTAAAGAATGATGATGGATTACACCCAGATCAGTTGACTGGGGGTGAGTGTTTGATTGGCTCAAACGTTCCGTCCATCATCCCCTTTTGTATCACTTTAATTAGTGGACAGCATATACCAGGCCAACTTCACAAGTAACTTATTATTCTCATTGATACTTCTATCAGCAGATTTCGCACTTTGTAAAAATATACCACAGCAGTACCACTCCATATGGTGGGTATATGAACTGGACCTGCAGGACTGAGCAGGCAAAATTCCTCTTTCGACTGTCAAAGCAGTAGTGCTTCATGAACGTATGTACAGACACCCACGGAACCACCTGAAAAATGTCCAGGACAGGTACTCCGAATGATAGCGCAGTGGTAGCAGCCTTAGCTCTGGTGGAATGAGCTTGCAATCCTTGTGAAGGTTGCTTCGTCGCCAGTGTGTAGCAGATCTTGATGCAGTGAACAATTCCTTGGAAGGTGGTCCTTTTTTGCACTGATTTACCCTTCTTCGCCCCACAGAGCCCTAGTAGAAGCTGATCATCCACCCGATGTTCTTTGGTTCGATCTATATAAAACCTTCGTGCTCTTTTAGGTTTCAAAAGATGGAGTCTTTGTTCCTCCTGAAAGGGATGAGTAGAAGCAAAGAATGCTGTGAGGAGTTGGCTTAACGGCTAGGGCGGTCGACCTCGTAATCTGGGGAACTGGGTTCGAGTCTCAGCAACGACGCTGAACATCCTGTGATTCTGGGCAAATCACTTAATCTCCACGTGCCTAACAAAAAAAAATGAATATGTCCTCATGTAACGCAACTGGTGCTATGTAAAGCGCTCTGATACCCGATGTCTTCGCGCTATATAAAACTCTGATACAAAAATTTTTTTTTTTAAATGCCAGAAGGTTGTAGCCTACAAAACATGAAATGGATTGACCACTTTGGCAGAAAGGAAGCTCGGGTCCTCAACACCAACTTATCTGGGAATAATGTTGTACTAGGTGGGTTGACAGAGTCTGCAGCACACTCACACACCTAGCTAATGGTATGGTGATGAGAAAGACCATCTTGAACATCAGACATCTTAATGGGCAACTGTGTAGCGGCTCAAAAGGGGTGCACATCATAAAAGTGAGAACTAAATTCAGGCATCACAAAGGGTTTTGGGGGGAACAAATGTTGCAAACCTTTCAAAAATCTAATCACAACTGGTGATTTAAATCAAGAAGACTGATTTGGCAACCGTAAAAGAAAATGAAAGAGCCAACAGATAGCCTTTAACAGTGCCCAAAGCAAGTCCTTGCTGGGCCAGCGAGAAAACAAACAGCAAAACTTCAGACAGCATGGGCACCACACCATGCCACAAATTAGTCCACACAACTGGAGTGCACCGATTTTGTGGTGGGTCGCATTGCCAACAAGAGATCATCAATGACCTCATGGGGAAAGTCAAAGGAGGTCAACTGCCGCTGCTCACTCTCCAAGCATGTAGATACAAGCTGTCCAGGCCCAGGTGCAGTACTCTGCCCTGCTGCCGCGATAGGACATCATCCCGTAGAGGCAGCTTGATCGAGGACAGAAGCTCATGCCCTGGCTGGGTACCACACTCTCCTGTCCCATCCGGTGCCACAAGGATGACTTAGGCTCAGTAATTCCTGATCTTCTTCAGAACTCAGGGCAGGAGAGGCAGTGGCAGAAAGGCATACAGGAATCCTGAGCTCCTCTCTAAACGGAAAGCCTCTCCGAGAGAGAATCGCCTTGGAAACTCAATGTGCCAAAGTGATAACACTGTGCATTCTCGAATTTGGCACAAGATAGTACCAAGGTTCTCCCAGTTGCTTGAAAATGCCCTGCGCCACCTCCGGATGCAACTGCCATTTGTGACCTGCTAAGCGTTGGAGGTTGAGCTCATCCGCCCTGGTGTTTAAAGATCCCTGCAGGGGGTTCACCACCAGAGAAAGGCCTTGGTGTCCAGCCATTTCCAAAAGCATACAGCCTCCTGGCACAAGACCCAGAAACGAACCACCTCCCTGCTTGTTGCAGTACATGGCAGTGGTATTGTCCTGCACAAGTCTTCCGTTGATTATGGACAAGAAGGCCTTCAATGCCAAACGACTCATCCTCAACTCCAACAAATTGATGTAGTGTTGAGTCTTCGCCAGAGATAAAAGGCTTTTGATCGCAACCTCTCCCAGATGACCACCCAAACCCAGAATGGATGCATCCGTCACCACTGTTACATCTGGGTAAGGAGGGGAGAGCGATCTGTCACTGACCCACTCACAATTCAGTGCCCACTACTGAAGAGCCTTTGCAGTCTCCCCTGATCCTTTGCCCACAGGGACTTGAGGCCGCACTGCAAAGCCTGCATATGCCACCCGGAATGTTTGGCCAGCAGGATGCATAAGGTCAACAATCCTAGCAGCCTCACTGTCATCTGCACTGAGATGCAGGACAGAGACTGAAACATAGGACTCCCTGTCATAGGAGAAAGGTACAAAACCATATCATATCCAGAATAGGTTTGCATCTGTGAATGAGTCAGATGTGACTTTGGCGTGTTAATAGTGAACCCCAATGATGCCGTCATCTGGAGGTGGTTGATAACTGCCTGGGGCAAGCCCGCCCTGAGGGTGGTGGATGATGTGACGGGTTGGAAGGAAAGGGGGGGTGTAGGGTAGGAGAACCCAATTGTCGGATGTGAAGGCCAGCCACCCTTGAAGGAAATATCAGATCCTGCCTCTGACAGGGTGACTGTGTGCTGGCACGAGCACACTAAAACAATTTGCTGCTGCCGCTGGAAGAGGGGCAGGGTACTGAGCTGCATGTAATTCTTGTCATACCAGGCATTATCTTTAAAAAACACAGCCTCAACTACGAAAGAGCTGAAAGGCCTGGTGGGCTCAAAGAGGGTTCTGCCATTGCTGAAACTGGAAACCATAACCACTGAGGAGCCAAAATTGTTGGTGGAATTATCTGGTGGGGGCAGAAAGGCCCAAGGAACATGCTTGTGGCACGCCTTTCCCTAAACTGGTCCAGGAGCAAATCTGCTTTGTTGCCAAAGTGGTGAGAGCTGTCAAACTGCTTGTCCATCAGGGATGCATGGACATCCTCGGAAAAGCCTATAGACCTCTTCCAGGTATGGTGCTGAAGTGCCAAACTGGTACCCAATGCTCAACTTAAGCAGCTGGTTATGTCCAAGCTAGAATGTTCTACAAATTTTGCTGCATTGCGACAATCCTGAACAGTTTGAGTGAGGGACACAAAGGTTGTCCAGAACAGCAGTCATAGCTTGTGCCACCATGTCCCAAAGGTCATGGGAGAAGCGGCCTATAAGACAGTCGGCATTCACTGACCTCAGAGCAAGGCCCGTAGAGGTAAAAATCCGCTTACCTAATGTCTCTATTCTTTTTGATTCACAATCGAATGGGGTGGTAGGGAAGGCATTTGGATTGACTTACTGGTGGACGTCTGTACCAACAAGCTCCCTGGCATTGGATGTTGTGTAAGAAATGCTGGATTACCTGTTGACGATGGCAACAAGTGACCTGCCTATTAACAGGTGGAACCAAACATGGCTTCATCCAAGTGCCCAAAGGCTATTGGTGAGGGTCTCATTAAATGGCAATAGATGTTATGTAGGTGCTTTAGCAGGCAGAAGTACTTTAGTCAAAACATTAGCTTTGAACTACATAGTAGGGAGCTGTAGGTCTAAGTCTTCTGCCACCCTTCACATAAGGACTGCAAAGGAGGCACTTTCCTGAGGAGCAGGACATGGAGGTACACAAGTTCAGTAGTTAGAAAAGTCAGACCGCCGGCATCTTGGAGTTCTTCAAACCAATTTTCCTCATCATTCAGTGGGATATAATCATCCTCTTCATCATAAATGTCATTGTCCGAATTAGTGCGGAAAAGATTGAGCAAACTTAGGGCCTTATTTTGTGGTAAGGGTAAAATGTCAGAATCAGAAGGATTGTCTATTAGCTGTGTGCTGGTCGGAGCTGGGCATGGCCTCTGTCGATTTCATGTTAGATTCTGCTGGGAGTTGGAGAGCACAATGGGCTGCAAATCCTCCTCTGGCATCGGCTACATAGGCTTTGATGCAAATGGACCTGCCGCAGGGGGTGATGCCGGAACCAAAGTCTGCACCAGAGCTGAATCCAATGTTGGATCAAAAGACATAGACCACTGCAGAGGGCAGACTTGCCTGTGGAAGTTCAATTGGAGGCCCTTTTGGATCCAGTTTAGTACTAAAAATGGACAACATGGCCTTTCTGAAGGTCTCTATTTGCAGTGACATCACAGATGGACCCAGGATCTCTGGGTGCATCGGGCTAAACTCCGATGAAGATTGGCAGCGAGGCATGGAAGCACATTAACACCCTCGCACCCTCTCTGGAGCCTGAGAGTGGTGGAAAGGGAATGATCACCATTTTGGCTTTTTCATGAATTTACCCGAAGTCTTTGACTGTGACGATGATGTGCTGCATGAATGACTTTGGGAGTGGGAACAGTACCTTCCTTTCGCCTTCTAACGGTTGCGGCATGGTCTTCTTATATTTGGTGACGTAAAGTTTGGCTAACGTGGTCCCATATGGCCTTTGGATTCATCTGGGGTGCAGTCACCACAGGGAATTGGGACACAGGGCCTAATTTATATGTTGGCAAAGAAGGAACTCCGTCGCAATAGTGACAGTGTAACCTGCCTGCCAACATAGTGGTTCGTCCGCTCGATTTAAATGCGGGCTGTCCGTAGTTTAGCCATGACGATGACTACTCCATTATCGCCATGGCCAAACTTCTCCGGTGGTCTGATGGAGTAAGGGCCGTAGGAGAATTACTATATGCTCGTCATCCCAATTGGGATGGACGGACATATAGCAATTTTTTACTGTCTGTCACCGCCAGGCAAATCGTGGGGGTAAGGGACAGCAAAAAACTTAAAATGCCCCCCTCACCATGGGAGAGGACTTCCATGGTGAGGGGACATTATCTTTTTTTATTTTACAAAAAAAAATCCTGTTTCAGGTTTTATTTTTGGAAAAAAAGAAAACAGTTTGGTGCAAGGGTCCGTCATGTTGATGAAACACTGATCCAAACTAAAAATCAGTGACAGGAACCACGGCATCGCTTTAAGAAATGACCGCATGCTTGGGGTTAATTTCTAAATGAGGCAGATGGTACCTCTTTTTCCATCGCCCTAGCATAGCAACGGGCCCTCCACCAGGATCTAAATTAGGGCCATAGTTCTAACCAGGCACCAAAGACACACTTTGTGAGGGCCCATCACAGACATCTAATTGCAACAGGCGCTACCCAGCTTGAACCCTGTTGTCTCCACCCACTCCAGCAACATGCTTGTGCCCCGAGTCATACTATGCTATACCACACCACTGTGCCACGCTAATGACAGAGCTAATGCCAGAGCTCTATCCCTTATTCCCGGAGGAAAATTTAGGAGGTGCAGCAGACTGAGCAGCTTGTAGAAATCAAGCAGACACTACTAACAAGCGCAAAACAGCTATCATTAACATTGATGTCTGTCAGAACCCCTTTCAGAGGGCCAGGGAGCAAGTAGGGGTACAAGGCCTTTTACTCCTGATGTCCTGGGGCCTGTCCTACTAAGGATTCTGAGCAACTCAGCCAAGTACCTCTTCAGCACTTGACTCTCAGGAATAGCGTGGTCAAGCAGTCCAAGGCTCCCTCGGGGGAGGTGTAAATACAGGGGAGTGAACACAGGTTCACAACTCAAAAGGTGGGCAGCGGCAGCAATAAATCATTGGCCAAATACTTACTTTTATGAAAAAAGAGAAGTATTTTATTTATACCATTACTAATACACAGGAAAAATACGACATTCACAAACAAGTACACAATCCCCATGAGGTCAGGGCCCTAGTATTTCCTTGGGCGGTTCCCTGTCCTCCCTTCTCATGATACTCCTTCCTGGACATCTCGTTTTTATTCCCATGTTTCCTGGGCCCTCTTTGAGTCCCATGAGAATTAGCCTGGCTCTTACCCTCCAGTTTAGAACCAGTGGGTGGAGAGTTCTTCTCCCCTTTGGCTTAGAACCATGCTCCTCTATCCCTCTGAACCCTGTTGGCTAACTACATATCTGTCAGGCAACACTGCATGTTTCTCTGGATCCCGCTCTGTCAAATCAGACAGGTATTTCCTAAGTGCAGTAGAGCACTCCTCCTTGAGTCACTTTGTCACCATCAACTGGTTAAGGATATGAAAGACCTTGGCCTCCATCCCTCTTACCCACTCATTCCAATCCCGCAATACACCATTAATCCAAGTTTCAAATGGAGCACCATCCGCTCTCTTGCAGTCCCAGGGTCTCTGAAGGTACTGACCTGGCCTCAGTCCAAACCATCTAATCAGAGCTCTCTTCATTCGCTCATTGACCATCTGGTCTGCACAGGCATTCTCCCAATGACGTCTGTCCCTTCCAATGGCATGCACCTCATTAAGGCAGCTGCCTTAGACACTTCATTTTAGGCTTGTGCCTTACATGAGATTTCAAACCTCATAAACCATTCCAAAATGTCCTGATCTACCACATACAAATGAACAAGATCTTATAGAACCTTCACCACAGCCTGGCCTGAACTGGATGCACGGCCACTTATCCCATATGGAGTTGTTATTCCTGCCATCCTAAGATTCTCTCTATCAAGGGCTATCCTTTTCCTTCCCAGCTCTCTTTCCTTTACATTTGGGTTCTCCTCCGACTCTCTTTGCTTCTCATTCATTTTTCTCTGCTTCTTCTCCCAGGCACATTCCTCCAGTCTCTCCTGCTTCCTCTCCTCTTGTTCCCTGTGAGCTAGCCTTTGCTTCTCCTTCTCAAACTCTGTGGCTTTGTCATCTTCTTCCTCCTTAGCTTTACCACCAATACCACCACCACCACCAATACCACCACCACCAATACCACCACCACCAATACCACCACCACCACCACCAATACCCCCACCACCACCAATACCACCAATACCACCAATATCACCAATACCACCACCACCATACCACCACCACCAATACAACCACCAATACCAATACCACCACCACCAATACCACCACCAATGCCATCACCATCAATACCACCACCAATACCACTAATACCAATACCCCTAGTACCACCACCACCAGTACCACCATGACCAATACCAGTACCACCATCACCAATACCTCCACCACCAATACCAATACAGCCACCAATACCACCACCACCAATACCACCACAATACCACCAACACCAATACCACATCCACACCAATACCACCACGACCACCAATACCACCACCACTAATACCACCAATATCACCAATACAACCACCACCACCAATACCACCAATACCAATACCACCACCAATACCAATACCACCACCACACCAATACCACCACCACCACCAATACCACCACCAGTACCACCAATATCACCAATACCACCACCACCAATACCACCAATACCAATACCACCACCAATACCAATACCACCACCACCAATACCACCACCACCAATACCACCACCATCAATACCACCAACAATACCACTAATACCAATACTGTTATGTTTCATATAGGTACCCTAATATAGGCCTGGGTAACATCATACCCCTTCACCTACAGTACCTCCCCTACACTACACAGTAACGCACCTTTTAGGATTGAACCTTTACCTAGTTCTAGTCCTGGGTGCAGAAGGAGGGTTTCTCCTAAACAATAGAGTCCTATAAGTCCATCAATAGACTCACACAGTATGAATGAATATTCATAAGGTTTCTTAGAAACCAGGCTGGGGCTACACCACCTTCCTCCCCATATCTACGTACACGGTTCATCCCATACGTCATCCTCAAATCCAACAATGGCTAATACAAGCAACAAGGGACAAAGGAGCCCTAGATACTTTCTGTATAAATATAACACCTCTTGCTAGTGTTGGGGGGAGGGAACCGAGACTTCCAGGCCGACACACTGACCAGAGGCGCTGAGGCTCCTGCATAACAGACGCTCCAGCTGACAGTGGTCTGAACATCCCTCGCGGGGTGTCCAACTCGAGACCAGGACGGGCTCCTACAGTCTCACACTTCAGGTAATGGGGTTCGACTAAATCCTAGAGGGATTCTTGGCTTCACACCCACTCACATGCTAGGTACACTTAGGTACATCTAGATAGGCATCGTAGGAGTATGCGCACTTTTATCCTGCATTTTATATTCATGTATTTATTCATGCTTATTGCAAGATGGTAGAACTGTACTATCATTTTATATTCATAGTACTGCTAATCATATATCTCTGCTACTGTCTAATGGTTGTTGCAGTTCATATATTTTACACAAGAATAACAACTGTTCAATAAATACTTATTGAAACGCCCAGACTGTTTATTCTGTGTATCTCTGAGACAAACTAAGTGAGCACGAGTGACTGAGCGAAAAGTAGTAATTTGTTTCCACGATCCTGGGGGATCAGGGTTGTCATGTTCTAAGATTGCCAGAAACTATTCTGTCCCCAATAAGAGGAGACACTAGTGGCACAGTGAGCTAGCTAATGCAAACAGGCTAACATTCTCGGTGGGGGGTGCTCAGAATCAGTCTGCAACCAAACCCTCAGTTTATGTTACCCAAACGCGCAAATCCGGTATAGGGCATATACGGACTACACGACAATACCACCAATACCACCACCATCAGTACCACCACCATCAGTACCAGTACCACCATCATTACCACCACCACCAATACCACCACCATCAATACCACCAACAATGCCACCACCACCAATACCACCACTAATACCATCACCACCAATACCACCACCAGCAATGACACCACCACTACCACCACCACCAATACCACCACCACCAATACCACCACCACCACCAATACCACCAACACCACCACCACCAATACAAATTCCACCACCACCAATACCACCACCACCAATACCACCACCACCAATACCACCAATACCACCACCAATACCACCACCAACAATACCATCACAAATACCACCAAT
This sequence comes from Calotriton arnoldi, assembly GCA_963921515.1. Classification (NCBI taxonomy): domain Eukaryota; kingdom Metazoa; phylum Chordata; class Amphibia; order Caudata; family Salamandridae; genus Calotriton; species Calotriton arnoldi. The sequence goes on from CAWUFW010003522.1 coordinate 176,485, forward strand.
ACCACCACCACCAATACCACCACCACCAATACCACCACCATCAATACCACCAACAATACCACCACCGCTACCACCACAACCAATACCACCACCAATACCACCAACACCACCACCAATACAAATTCCACCACCACCAATACCACCACCACCACCACCACCACCACCAATACCACCACCACCACCACCACCACCAATACCACCAATACCACCACCAATACCACAACCACCAATACCATCACAAATCCCACCAATCCCACCACCACCAATACCACCTTCACCACCAATACCACCACCACCAATACCACCAATTGCAATACCACCACCACCAATACCAATGCCACCACCACCAATACCAATACCACCAATACCACCACCACCAATACTACCACCACTAATACCACCACCCCCACCACCAATACCACCACCACCAATACCACAACCATACCACCAATACAACCACCAATACCACCACCACCACCAATACCACCACCAATACTACCACCAATACCACCACCACCAATACCACCACCATACCACCAATACCACCACCAATACCACCGCCACCACCAATACCACCAAAACTACCACCACCAATACCAATACCACCACCACCACTACCAATACCACCACCACCGTCAATACCAACAATACCAATGCCACCACCATCAATACCACCACCACCACCAATACCACCACCACCACCACCAATACCACCATCAATACCACCACCACCAATACCACCAATATCACCAATACCACCACCACCAGAACGGCTTAAGTTTATGCGAACACTTACGGCTGCTATTTTTAAATTTGGAATAATTTTAATGAAGTCTTGATTTGTGTTTGGGGGTAGAATTTTGAATGACACTTTTAACTTGCGTCACTCTGGCTCTGTTTTTTGTAGATACTGTACACTGTAGAAATTGAATTTTGCTCACCGTGCAAATAGCGCTCTTTGCCTGAGTCCCCCCCGGTCCACCGCAGTCATTAGCGGACTGTTTGAGTGGAGGGTGGTCTTGAGGCAATTACTTGTGACTCACTTCCGGTTTGGCCCACACGCTACCGCCATCTTGGGAAAGGGACGGTCTAGTTGATCCGGTCCCTACCCAAGTCGAGCATTATAAAGGGAGGCTTGGCGCTCGCGCGCAGTTGACTCCACCACCAGAACGGCTTAAGTTTATGCGAACACTTACGGCTGCTATTTTTAAATTTGGAATAATTTTAATGAAGTCTTGATTTGTGTTTGGGGGTAGAATTTTGAATGACACTTTTAACTTGCGTCACTCTGGCTCTGTTTTTTGTAGATACTGTAGGTGGTCTCGAGGCAATTACTTGCGACTCACTTCCGGTTTGGCCCACACGCTACCGCCATCTTGGGAAAGGGACGGTCTAGTTGATCCGGTCCCTACCCAAGTCGAGCATTATAAAAGTGCCTATGGCGCATACGCGCAGCCAGACCGGGACCCGGGGCCATGACCCCTGGTTCATTAAATAGGATTATTCTAACTTACTCTTCCAAACAAATACTGGACTACCGCACTAATCTACAAGCAGATTGTACCCTTCTCAATACTGAGAAGGCTACTGACTCTTGTCCGGGATGTAATCTAACAGTGCACATAGGATTATGTGAGGCACCCAACGCTTTAACATCTACCACTCCTATTAAACAACAATTTAATCTGAAAATGGAAAGTAAGTCACCTCCTACCAAGGAATTCTTATTTTTTAACATCAACTGTCGCTCACTCCCTAAACACCAGGCTGATGTCTTTGATTTGCTAATGGATAAACAACCGGATGCTATCTTTCTCACAGAGACATGGCTCAATACCAGCTCTGGTCCAGACATAGCCGTCGCTCTGCCTCCTAACTATGTTATAGTTGGGAAAGATAGGGAGGACAAAATAGGCGGCGGGATCGCCTTAATTTACAAAAATGTATACAGTTGTAAGTTTGATGCCTTACAGATCACTGGCTGTGAAGCCGCAGTGTTTAAATTGACTCTAACCCCACACTTTACCCTTTCAGGTATGTTGGTCTATAGACCCCCCGGGCCATCTGGCCCTTGGGCCACAACCTTCCCCGACCTGGTTACCCCCTTCCTGCTTAGCTCGGCGAATTTCTCGATTCTAGGGGATCTTAACCTCCACTTGGAGGACTCTGCTTGTACTATTAGTAATACTTTTATCTCAGACCTAGCAGCAATTAATATCCTGCTCCATAATTCTGGTCCTACGCATAAAGCCGGTCACCTATTGGACCCTATATTTTCCAACCTATCCAATATTGAATGCTCCACAGCAACTCCACTGTGCTGGTCCGACCACTTTTTGGTTGGTTTTAAGATGGTGATTCCGAAGAATTCGCAAGTGGCGACAGGTGGCACTCTAAAACTAACAAAGAACTGGAAAAGGCTAGACATTGATAATTTTAATAAATTTCTCTTTAATAACGCCCCTATTTTTAAAAATATCTTTGATATCGATCTTGTAACATTTCAAAATTGGATCCGGAAAGCCACAGACATTTGGCTCCCTTCCTCCCGTAAGAAGGTAATCAATCACCGTCCTCCGGCCCCCTGTTTCTCAGACAAGTTAAAAGCTGATAAAACCAAATGCAAAAACATGGAAAGACGGTGGAGAAGGGCCTATGCGCCTGATGCCAAACTTGCCTATTTGCGCGCCAAAAGGGAGTATCACTCCCTCTGTAGGGCTGCTCGTATAAATTATGTTTCCTCAACTATAACGGCTGCTAAGAACTGTTCCAAAACACTTTTCAAAATGGTAAAAGAACTATCAGGCTCCGCAACTCAGCCTACTCCCCCCAGTTTGAATGAAGTGCAATGCGAGGATCTTGCTCAATTTTTCACTAATAAAGTGGAAGCAATATACTCCACCATGACTGAGAGTATGTCATTGCCCATCTTCACCCAACCTATTTTAGCACCTGTTTGTAAAGATGCGCTCACGACAAACTCCATCCCTAAAGTAGAAAATTGGTTACCGCTTGACATGATCTCCCTTAAACAGCATCTGGGCTGTATTAAATCTGGTTCCCCTTGTGACCCCCTCCCGATTACTGTACTACAGCAGCTTGAATTGCCAGTACTCACAACTATCCTGGAACTTTTAAATGCATCCATAAAGGAATCACTCGTTCCCCCGGAATGGAAGCATGCAATGGTCATCCCACTATTGAAAAAGGCCAACCTTGACCCTGCGGTGTTTTCGAACTATCGGCCAATCTCTTTGCTCCCTGTAGTCTCTAAAATTTTAGAAAGGCACATCAATAGCCAACTGTCTCAGTTTATTGAAACTAACAGGCTTCTGCATCCTTCACAATCTGGTTTTCGTACCGGTTACTCCACGGAGACTGCTCTTCTTGGCGTCACCGAAATGCTACGCCAGAACTTGGATGCAGGTAATACGGTAGCACTTGTTTTATTGGATCTAAGTGCGGCCTTTGACACGGTGTCTCACGCCGTGTTGATAAACGCCTTACAATCCCTAGGGGTCACTGGTTCCGCACTTAGCTGGCTAACCTCCTTTCTCACTGGCCGTACGTTCCAGGTCTTTTCTTCTGCAGCAAATTCTAAGATCCACTCATCCCCGTATGGAGTCCCCCTGGGATCCATCCTTAGCCCGATGTTGTTTAACATTTATGTTAGACCCCTGGCAACGATCGTTGAAGAGACTGGGCTGTCGTTATTTTCTTATGCTGACGACACACAGATCATTTTTTCACTTTCGTCAGGGAAAAATTCAGAGCAATCTGCTCTCCGGGCTGGGCTTAGTAAAATTGAATCATGGATGAACGCCAATTTTCTCAAGCTGAATGGTGAAAAAACGGAGATTTTGGTGCTGGGGAAAAACAAAGAGCTATGGGGTCCACAACATTGGCCCTCGGAAATGGGTGCAGTACCGCAACCTTCCCATCATGTGCGCAACCTCGGCTTTATTATTGACGATTCACTATCTATGCGTCAACAAGCCATGAAGGTCGCTGCAACATGTTTCACCATTCTGAAATGGCTGAGAAAAATTGTGTGGATGCTAACAAGCCCTACTCAGAGAACCGTAGTCCAGGCTCTTGTTACATCTAGACTGGACTACGGTAACATCCTCTATCTTGGAGCTAATAAAGATGTGCTACGAAAGCTACAGAGGGTACACAACTCCGCGGCCAGATTGCTCTGTCGAATCCCTAGAGCAGGCTCTATTTCCGCTTCATTGAGGGACCTTCACTGGCTAAGGGTCGAAAATCGGATCAAGTTTAAAGCTCTGAACTATATGTTCAGAATTAAGCATGGCATGGCACCCATGTATGTGCAAAATCTAGTCCACCCCTATTTGCCATCACGCACCCTCAGATCTACTACTCAGGTTAAATTTCAGGTGCCCAAGATTAGACTATCCCTTATGGGTGGTCGCTCTTTCTCCTACCTAGGCCCTGTTTTGTGGAATGCTCTCCCGATGTCCCTCCGCACACAGTCTAACTCTATACTTTTCCGCAAGTCACTTAAAACTTGGCTTTTTAATCAGTAAGTTCCACTTCCTTATCTTTTGCTGTTTCTGATGGGCGCCGGGAAACACTTTTTGGGTAGCTGTTGCGCCTATATATAAATTTAAATAACATAACATAACATAACACCATACCACCACCACCAATACCATTACCACCACCAATACCACCACCACCAATACCACTACCAATACCACCACCATCAATACCACCACCAATACGAACACAATCAATACCACCACCAATACCACTAATACCAATGCCACCACCAGTAGTACCTCCACGACCAATACCAGTACCACCATCACCAATTCCAATACCACCATCACCACCACCACCACCAATACCAATACCACCACCAATACCACCACCACCAATACCACCAATGCCACCACCAATACCACCACCAATACCACTACCACCAATACCACCATCACCAATACCAATACCACCTCCAATATCCATACCACCACCACCAATACCAATACCGCCACCAATACCACCACCAATACCACCACCAATACCACCAATGCCACCACCACCACCACCAATACACCACCAATACAGCATCACCAATACCACCACCACCACCAATACCACCACCACCAATACCAATACCACCACCACCACCAATACCAGCAATACCACCACCACCAATACCACCAATACCACCACCACCACCAATACCACCACCACCAATACCAATTCCACCACCACCAATACCGCCACCTCAGGGCCTCTCGCTCACTAGTAATAGCAGAGCCACTGTATGAGGCTGGAGCTGCAGCCGAGATCATCCCACCCTCCATGCCTGTCATAAAGCACAGCCCACCCTGCACCAGGAGGTGAAGCCAGGGCCCTACTACAGCTGGGGTGTTTTTTATTAGGCCAAAGATAGCAATGCCACACTACGCACTCAAACCATGGAGAGGGCAGGAAATAGCCACCCCCCGCTCATTCTCCTGAGCTGCGACAGTGTAATCACAGAGCGAAAGGTGTTGGAACGCTTTATTAGTGTTTATAGCTCGGATATATGTAACTCTCACTTCACCCTTTGTGTCTGTGTAATTTACAACACTTACACATCTTCTTCACCGCTATTTATCACTACTTTGAAGACGTCGCAGGCCGGTCTCTTCCGATGATATTTACAATCTAACAAGCGGTTGAGAAGGCCCTTTATTGCAATGCAATAGGTCTCGCATTTGCGAGAGTTTAAGCTATTAGTATTGTAAATGACAATGCCTTTTATGTTTTGAAACCCAAAACATAAATAAAAGGCATTGTCATTTACAATGCCAATAGCTCAAACTTGCGTGAATGCGAGACCTATTGCATTGCAAATGCTTGTTTAACAGGAGTTATTAGTGCTCTTTTCAAGGTGCATGGAACTTGACCCATTTCCAAAGACTGATTGCAAATGTTTAGGAGTGACGGAAACACCCAATCTGCTAACAGTTTCCAGGCTTTTAGCGGTAATGAGTCTAGTAAAGAACCCGAAGAGATGGACATCGCTGCTGCCCTAAACTTCCTCAGTCAACATTTCGAAGGATTCAAGTTTATTAGTACAGGTTGCAATGATTTTGTCCAAAGTGCATCCCCCACCTGTGAAAAGCACAGAGGATCTGGGAGGATTTATATGTAAAATAATGTTCTGAAGCTTATTGTCGAGAAAAATCGATAAAGTGTCACATAAAGTCTGAGAAGGCCTAATGGCCTGCTTAGTGCATTCTGGGTCAGATAACTCACGAGCAATATCAAATATCTTTTTCGTGCTATTTGAAGCTCCTAGAATAGCTTTGGCATAGTGTTCCTCTTAAGCCTTGCACACATATATTTATAGCTATTTAAGGCAGACTTTAATTGTTGTTTATACTCAGCAAAATCAGACGTGCAATTTTCTCTCCAACTTTTTAGAAGCTAATTTAGCCTGTTTTAAAGTCTAGGTATGCCAAGGCGCAGAAGGTCTTAAGCAGGCTTTGACCCCTTTAAGAGAAATTGCTTTATCTAGAGCCTCTGTAATCCTCCATCGTAAAGCATTGTAGTTGTCTTCGACCTCACACTTTACTACCAAAGCATGCTCCCAGATCAGAGGTATTCGTTTCCACTATGTGGGCCAGTTTGGCCCATGCTCTACGAGGAACTGGCTTTGTGGACCCCCAGCCTGGAGTTAAATACTTTGGACACTTCATTTAGAAGGCAATCCTTCTGGTCTGACTAACTCAGAGGAGTAATACCCCCCACGGAGATAAGGTCTCCCTATGCAAAACAAAGGTCCAGTGTATGCCCCTCCTGATGGGTGGGCCCAGGCACAAGGTGCTGTACTCCCAGCATTTCACAGGAACCCTGTCGGTCCTTCAAGTATTGCACTGTCTCATCCGCCCAAATATTAAAATCACCAAGAATAAAAAAGTTGGAAGTGTGTGAGGACCAAATTTGAGATACAAACAGAGAAGGTTTGCACAAAAGAAACCACAGAGCCCGGAGGACAGGAGCACAGTATTCCAGAAAGAGAGCTGCACGTCCGCTCCCTCAAGAAGAAACCTAGGATCTCAGCTCCCTCAAAGTTATCTAGATGCATGGTAACGAAGTCCCAGCAGTCCTTTAAGATTATGGCTACTCCCCCCCCCTTTCCTGCCGTCTCTAAAGACGATGTAAGACCTCGCAGCTCATAGGGGGGGGGATATGCCAAAATGAGAATTCGAGATACCCCGGAGTGACACCTCTGTTTAAGTGTCTGCGCACGTATTAGTATGGATGTGTGTGTGCAAGCAAGTTGTGACAATCAGCCTTAGGCCCGCGCCTTCCCAGCAGCACCAGCAGCAGAATCCTGTGAATGAAACACCTGTGACAGGCCCTACAATGTGATGTCACGAGGTCTACGCTAGCACCAGCAGCAGAATCCTGTGAATCGAACCTCTATGACGCGCAAGGCCCTCCAATGTGATGTCACGAGGTCCCTTCTAGCACCAGCAGCAGAATCCTGTGAATGGAACACCTATGACAGGCCGGGCTCTCCAATGTGATGTCACGAGGTCCGCGCTAGCACCAGCTGCAGAATCCTGTGAGTGGAACACCTATGACAGGCCGGGCCCTCCTATGTGATGTCACGAGGTCCGCGCTAGCACCAGCTTTAGAATCCTGTGAATGGAACACCTATGACAGGCCAGGCTCTCCAATGTGATGTCACGAGGTCCGCGCTAAGTGCAGAGGGGAGGCCTCCGCCGCAGCAGAGACAAGCAGAGGCCACTGATGGGGAAGAATGTCGCGTAGGATGGGATTGTCTGTGAGGTTCATCGCAGGATCATTTTTGTGACTGAATAGGTTTCTTCTTTTTTTCAGGAAATTGAATTAAAACCGTGTCTCGCCTGCTCCCTCCCCCTTACACTGCAAGGCATAATCGCCCATAAACCGGTGATGTATGATGACACGTTGAAAAGTCTCTATTGTGACGTGTCCTTGGTATAAAAGGCTGGTAACCAGGCAGCCGCAGCATTGCACTCATGAGCACCGGACAGAGAGGACCACTGCTGGCGGCTGGAGCTGAGGCCCGCGAGAGGTGGAGCAGCAGGGGTCTATCAGGCTCCAAAAAAGAAGTGGGTGGGGATGGGTCTAAAGGGGCACGGTGAGTATATAAACCAAACGACAACTGAACTAAAAACCAAACTTGAAACCAAACTGAAACCAAACTTGAAACCAAACTTGAAACTGACTTGAAACTGGCTTGAAACTCAATTTCCCTTCCCTTCTCTCCCTTCCCTTCCGATCCGTTCCCTTCGCTTCCATCCCTCTTCCCTTCCCTCCCCGATCTTCTCCCCTGCCTTTCCCTTCTCACCTCTCCCTCCTCATCTTCCATCCCTTCTCCCATCCCTGCTCTCCCTACCCTACCCTCCTCTTCTCTTCCCTCTCCCTACTTCCCCTCACCCCTTCCTCCCTTCTCTTCCCCTCTCCCTTCTTCCCCTTCCCCTTCCCTCTCTACCCCCACCATGTACCCTCACCCTCCTCATTCCCCTCTCCCTCCACCCTCCACCTTCCCATCTCCCACCTCCCTCCCCCTTCCCCTCTCCCTTCCCTTCCCTTCTCCTCCCTCACCCTCACCCTCACCCTTTCCCTCTTACTCTCCCTCCCCTTCACCTTCACCCTCTTACTCTCCCTTCCCCTCTGCCTCTCCCTCAACCTCTCCCTAGTCCCTCACCCTCTCCCTTCCCCTCTCCCTCACCCTCTATCTTTCCTCTCTCCCTCCACCTCTCCCTCCTCCCCACCCCCTCCCCCCCTTTCCCCTTCCCTTCTCCCTTTCCGCTTCCCCTCTCCCTTTCCCCTTCCCCTCTCCCTTCCCCTCTCCCTTTGCCTCACCCTCACCCTTCCCCCCACATCCTTCCCTCTCTTCCCCTTGCCTCTCTACCCTCACCCTCCATCTTCCCCTATTCCTCCATCCTCCCCTCTCCCTCCACCGTCACCTCACCCTTCCCTCTTCCTTCTCCCTTACCCTCTTCCTTCCCCTCACCCTTCCTCTCTCCCTTCCCCTCACCCCCTCCCTTCTTTCCCTCTCCCTCTCCCTTTCCCTTCTCCTTTCCCTCTCCCTTCCCCTCTCTTCACCCGCACCTGCACCCTTCCACTCACCGGCACCCGCACCCTTCCCCTCACCCACACCCACACCCTCTCCCTTCCCCTCACCCTCTCCCCTACCCTCACCCTTTCTCCTCACCCTTCCCCTCTATCTCTCCCTTCCCCTAACCCTCTCCCGTTCCCTTCCCCTCACCCTTACTCTCCCTTTCCCTGTCCCTCACCCTCTGCCTTTCCCTCACCCTCTCCCTCGTCCCCTCTCCCTTCCCCTCTCCATCACCCTACCCCTTTGCCCTCCCCTTTCCCGTCCCTCCCTCTACCTTTCCCTCACCCTCACCCTTTCCCCTCTCCCTCCATCTCTCCCTCTCCACTCCCCCTCTCCTTTTACACTCTCGCTCTCCCTTTTCTTTTACTTTCCCTCTCCCTTTCCCCTCTCCCTCTCCCTTCCCTTCTTCCTCTTCCTTCTCCTCTCCCTTCCTCTCTCCCTCGCTCCCTTCCCCTCCACCTTGCCCTTCCCCTCTCTCTCTCACTCTCTTCCTCTTCCTCTCCCTTCCCCTCACCCTCACTCGCTCCCTTTCTCTCTCCTTTACCCTTCCCTTCACCCATCCCCTCTCCCTTTCCCTCACCCAACCCCTCTCCCTTCCTCTTTCCCTCTCCCTTTCCCTCCCCTTCCCCTCACCCTCTTCCCTCACCCTTTTCTTTCCCTCTCCCTTTCCTCTCTCTCTTTCCCCTCTCCCTTTCTCCTCACCCTTCCTCTCTACCTCTCTCTTCCCCTCACCCTCTCCCTTCCTCTCTCCCTTTCCCTTCCTCTCACCCTTACTCTCTCCCTCTCCCTTTCACTCATCCTCTGTCTTTCCCTCACCCTCTCTCCCTCTTCGTCTCCCTTCCCTCCCCTCTCCCTCACCCTCATTCTTCCCCTCTCCCTCCCCCTTGCCATCCCCTTCCCCTCCCCTTCCCCTCCCCTTCCCCTCCCTCTCCCTTTCCCTCACCCTCACCCTCTCACTTTCCCTCACCCTCACCCTTTCCCCTCTCTCTCCACCTTTCCCTCCCCACTCCTCCTCTCCTCTTACACTCTCCCTCCCCCTCCCCTTCACCCTTTTCTTTTCCTTTCCCTTTACCCCTTCCCCTCTTCCTCTCCCTCCCTCTCTCCCTTCCCCCCTCTTCACCCTTCCTCTCTCCCTTCCCCTCTTTCTCTCCCTTCTCCTCTCTCTTCCCCTCTCCCTTGCTCCGTTCCCCTCTACCTTGCCCTTCCCCTCTCCCTCTCCCTCACCCTCTCCCTCTCCTTCTTCCTCTCCCTTCCCCTTACCCTCACTCTCTCCGGCTCCCTCACCCTATTCCTTTCCCTCACCCTCTCCCCTCACCCTCTTCCCCCCTCCCTCACCCTCTCCCTCTCCCTTTCCACATCCCCTCTCCCGCTCCCTCACCCCACCCTCTCCCTTCCACTTCCCCTCATCCTTCCCCTCCCTTTCCCTCAACCTCTCACTTTCCCTCACCCTTCCCCCTCCACCTCTCCCATCCCACCTCCCTCTTCCTTCCCCTCCCCTTCCCCCTCTGCCTTCCCCTTCCCCTCTCCCTTTCCCTTCCCTCTCAGTCCACCTCTCCCTCCCCATCTCCCTCCCCCTCTCTGTTTCCCCTCCCTCCCTCGCTCCCTTTCCGCTTCCCCTCTCCCTTTCCCTTTCCCTCTCCCTTCCACCTCCCTTCCCATCTCCCTTACCCTCTCCAACCCCCTCTACTTCTCCCTTCCCCTCAACATCTCCCTTCCCCTCTCCCTCACCCTTCCCCTGACCCACTCCCTTTCCATCTCCCTCTCCCTTTCCCCTCACCCTTCCTCCTCCCTCTTCCACCTCAACATCTCCCGTCCCCTCTCCCTTCCCCTTCCCCTCTCCCTCACCCTCTCCTCCCTTCCCCTCTCCCTTCTCCTCTCCCTCTCCCTTTCCCTCCACCTCTGCCTCTCCCCCCTCTCTCTCTCCCCTCTCCCTTTCCCTCACCCCCACCCTCTCACTTTCCCTCACCCTCACCCTTTCCCCTCTCCCTCCACCTTTCCCTCCCCACTCCCCCTCTCCTCTTACCCTCTCCCTCCCCTCTCCCTCCCCTCCCCTTCACCCTTTTCTTTTCCTTTCCCTTTACCCCTTCCCCTCTCCCTCCCTCTCTCCCTCTCTCCCTTCCCCCCTCTTCACCCTTCCCCTGTTTCTCTCCCTTCTCTCTCTTCCCCTCTCCCTTGCTCCCTTCCCCTCTACCTTGCCCTTCCCCTCTCCCTCTCCCTCACCCTCTCCCTCTCCTTCTTCCTCTCCCTGCCCCTTCCCCTCACTCTCTCCGGTTCCCTCACCCTATTCCTTTCCCTCTCCCCTCACCCTCACCCTCACCCTCTTCCCCTCTCCCTCACCCTCACCCTCTTCCTCTCTCTTTCCCCATCTCCTCTCCCGCTCCCTCACCCCACCCTCTCCCTTCAACTTCCCCTCCCTTTCCCTCACCCTCTCACTTTCCCTCACCCTTCCCCCCTCCACCTCTCCCACCCCACCTCCCTCTTCCTCCTCATTCCCCCTCTGCCTTTCCCCTTCCCCTCTCCCTTTCCCTCTCCCTTCCCTCTCAGTCCACCTCTCCCTCCCCATCTCCCTCCCCCTCTCTGTTTCCCCTCCCTCGCTCCCTTTCCTTCCCCTCTCCCTTTCCTTTCCCTCTCCCTTCCCATCTCCCTTACCCTCTCCAATCTCCTCTACTTCTCCCTTCCCCTCAACATCTCCCTTCCCCTCTCCCTCACCCTTATCTGACCCACTCCCTTTCCATCTCCCTCCCCCTTTCCCCTCCCCTTTTTCCCTCCCTCTTCCCCCTCAACATCTCCCGTCCCCTCTCCCTTCCCCTCTCCCTCACCCTCTCCTCCCTTCCCCTCTCCCTTCTCCTCTCCCTCTCCCTTTCCCTCCACCTCTGCCTCTCCCCCCTCTTTCTCTCCCCTCTCCCTTTCCTCTCCCCCTCTCCTTTTCCCTCTCCTTTTCCCTCTCCTTTTCCCTCTCCCTTCCCCTCTCCCTCCACCTTCCCCTCTCCTTTCCCCCACCCTTCCCCTCACCCTCACCCTTCCCCTCACCCTCTCACTTTCCCTCACCCTCTCTTCTTCCATCCCCCTCCCCCCCTTCCCCTCTCCCTCACCTTCTCCATCTCCCTCTTCCTCTCCCTTCCCCTCTCCCTCACCCTCTCCCTTCCACTTCCCATCTCCCCCCTTTCCCTCTTCCTTTCCCTCACACTCTCACTTTCTCTTACCCTTTCCCCTCTCCACCTCTCCAACCCCCCTCCCACTCTTCCTTCCCTGTCCCCCTCTCCCTTTCCCCTCTCACTCCACCGCTCCCTCCCCCTCCCCATCTCCCTCACTGTTTCCCCTCCCCCTCTCCTTTTCCCTCTCCCTTCCCTTCCCTTCCCCTCTCCCTTCCCATCTCCCTTTCCCCTCTCCAGTCCCCTTTACCTCTCCCTTCCCCTATCCCTTCCCCTCTCCCCTTCTCCTCTCCCTCACCCTTTCCCTCTTCCTCTCCCTTCACCTCTCCCTCCTCCCTCCTCCTCACCCTTTCCCTCTCTCTTTCCTCTCCTTTTCCTCTCTACCTTCCCCTCTCCCTCTCCCTCTCCCTTCCCCTCCACCTCTCCCTCTCCCTTCCTCTCTCCCTTTCCCTCTCTACACACTTCATCTCTCCCTTCCACTCTTCCTCTCCCTTCCCCTTCTCCTCTCCCTCCTTCTCCCTTCCCCTCACCCTCTCCCTCTCACTTACCCTCACCCTCACACTCTCCCTTTCCCTCACCCTCTTCTTTTTCCTCACCCTCTCCATCTTCCCCTCTCCCTCACCCTCTCCCTCTTCCTTCCACTTACCCTTTTTCTCTCCCTTTCCTTCACCCTCTCACACTTTCTCCCCTCCCTCCACCTCTCCCTTTTCCTCCCCTCTCAATTCCCCTCTCCCTTCCCCTCCCTTGCCCTTTTCCTCTCTCTTCCCTTCCCTGTTCCCCTCCCTCCCCTCTCCCACTCCCTTTTCCTCACCCTCTCTTTCCCTCACCCTCACCCTCACTGCTCCCATTCCCATCCCCCTTCTTCCCCCTCTCCTTCTCCCCCCTCCCCCTCCCTCCCTTTCCCTCCCCCTCCCTTTCTTCTCACTTGCCCACCCCCTCACCCCTTACCCTCTCCCTTTCCCTCACCCTCTCCCTTTTCCTCACCCTAACCCTAACCCTTTCCCCTCTCCCTCTCCCTCCACGTCCCCTCTCCCTCCTCCCTCTCCCCTCTCCCTCCCCTCTCCCTTTCCCTCCCCTCCCCCTCCACCTCTCCCTTTTCCCTTCACCATCTCCCTTCCCTTCACCCTCTCCCTTCCCCTCTCCCTCTCCCCTCTCCCTTCTCCCTTCCTCTCTCCTTTCCCCTCTCTTCATCCTTCCCCTCTCCCTTCCCCTCTTCCTCTCCCTTTCCCTCTCCCTCCCCCCTCCTTGTTTCCCCTCCCCCTCTCCCTTTCCCCTCCCCTTTCCCATCTCCATTTCCCCTCTCCAATCCCCTCTACTTCTCCCTTCCCCTCAACATCTCCCTTCCCCACTCCCTCACCCTTCCCCTGACCCACTCCCTTTCCATCTCCCTCCCCTCTCCCTTTCCCCTCCCCCTTCCCCTTCCCCCTCCCTCTTCCCCCTCAACATCTCCCGTCCCCTCTCCCTTCCCCTCTCCCGCAACCTCTCCTCCCTTCCCCTCTCCCTCTCCGTCCCCCTCTGCCTCTCCCCCCCTCTCTCTCTCTCTCCCCTCTCCCTTTCCACTCCCCTTTTCCTTCTCCCTTCACATCTCCCTTCTTATCTCCCTTCCCCTCTCCCTCCACCTTCCCCTCTCCCTCCTCCCTTCCCCTCACCCTTTCCCTCTCCCTTTCCTCTCCTTTTCCTCTCTACCTTCCCCTCTCCTTCCTCTCCACCTCTCCCTAGCCCTTCCTCTCTCCCTTTCCCTCTCTACAGACTTCATCTCTCCCTTCCCCTCTTCCTCTTCCTCTCCCTTCCCCTTCTCCTCTCCCTCTCCCTCCTTCTCCCTTCCCCTCACCCTCTCCCTCACCCTCACACTCTCCCTTTCCCTCACCCTCTTTTTCCTCACCGTCTCCATCTTCCCCTCTCCCTCACCCTCTCCCTCTTCCTTCCACTTACCCTTTTCCTCTCCCTTTCCTTCACCCTCTCACACCTTCTCCCCTCCCTCCACCTTTCCCTTTTCCTCCTCCTCTCACTTCCCCTCTCCCTTCCCCTCCCTTGCCCTTTTCCTCTCTCTTCTCTTCCCTCTTCCCCTCCCTCCCCTCTCCCTCTCCCACTCCCTTTTCCTCACCCTCTCTTTCCCTCACCCTCACCCTCACCGCTCCCATTCCCATCCCCCTTCTTCCCCCTCTCCTTCTCCCCCTCCCCCTCCCTCCCTTTCCCTCCCTTTCTTCTCACTTGCCCACCCCCTCACCCCTTACACTCTCCCTCACCCTCTCACTTTTCCTCACCCTAACCCTTTCCCCTCTCCCTCTCCCCTTTCCCTTCACCATCTCCCTTCCCTCTCCCCTCTCCCTTCTCCCTTCCTCTCTCCTTTCCCCTCTCTTCATCCTTCCCCTTCCCCTCTCCCTTCCCCTCTTCCTCTCCCTTTCCCTCTCCCTTCCCCTCTCACTCCACGTCTCCCCCCTCTCTGTTTCCCCTCCCCCTCTCCCTTTCCCCTCCCCTTTCCCATCTCCATTTCCCCTCTCCAATCCCCTCTACTTCTCCCTTCCCCTCAACATCTTCCTTCCCCTCTCCCTTCCCTCTCCCTCACCCTCACCCTTCCCCTGACCCACTCCCTTTCCATCTCCCTTTCCCTTCCCCTCCCCTTCCCCCTCCCTCTTCCCCCTCAACATCTCCCATCCCCTCTCCCTTCCCTTCTCCCTCAACCTCGCCTCCCTTCCCCTCTCCCTTTCCCTCCCCCTCTGCCTCTCCCCCCTCTCTCTCTCCCCTCTCCCTTTCCCTCCCCTTTTCCCTCTCCTTTTCCCTCTCCCTTCACATCTCCCTTCTTATCTCCCTTCCCCTTCCCCTCTCCCTCCACCTTCCCCTCTCCTTTCCCCCACCTTTTCCCTCACCCTCACCCTTACCCTTCCCCTCACCCTCACCCTCTCCCTTTCCATCCCCCTCCCCTCTTCCCCTCTCCCTTCCCCTCTCCCTCACCCTCTCCATCTCCCTCTTCCTCTCCCTTCCCCTCACCCTCTCCCTTTCACTTCCCATCTCCCCATCCATTTCCCTCTTCCTTTCCCTCACCCTCTCACTTTCTCTCACCCTTTCCCCTCTCCACCTCTCCCACCCCCTCCCACTCTTCCTTCCCTGTCCCCCTCTCCCTTTCCCCTCTCACTCCACCGCTCCCTCCCCATCTCCCTCCCTGTTTCCTCTCCCCTTCTCCCTTCCCCATCTCCCTTTTCCCTCTCCAGTCCCCTTTACCTCTCCTTCCCCTTTCCCTTTCCCCTTCTCCTCTCCCTCACCCTTTCCCTCTTCCTCTCCCTTCCCCTCTCCCTCCTCCCTTCCCCTCACCCTTTCCCTCTCCATCTTCCTTTCTCCCTCGCCTTCCCCTTCTCACCCTTCCTTACCTTCCCATCTCCCTTCCCCTCTCTTTACCCTCATCCTTCCCCTCACCCTCTCTATTCTACTCACCTTTTCTTTCCCTTCCCCTCACCCTTTCTCTCTCCCTTTCCTCTCTACCTTCCCCTCTCCCTCTCCCTCTCCCTTCCCCTCCACCTCTCCCTTCCTCTCTCCCTTTCCCTCTACACACTTCATCTCTCCCTTCCCCTCTTCTTCTCCCTTCCTCGCTCCCTTCCCCTCTCCCCGTCCTCTCCCTTCCCCTTCTCCTCTACCTCTACCTCTCCCTCTCCCTCCTTCTCCCTTCCCCTCACCCTTTCCCTCTCACTTCCCCTCACCCTCACACTCTCCCTTTCCCTCACCCTCTTCTTTTTCCTCACCCTCTCCATCTTCCCCTCTCCCTCACCCTCTCCCCCTTCCTTCCACTTACCCGTTTCCTCTCCCTTTCCTTCACCCTCTCACACTTTCTCCTCTCCCTCCACCTCCCCTTGTCCTCCCCCTCCCCCTCTCACTTCCCCTCTCCCTTCCCCTCCCTTGCCCTCTTCCTCTCTCTGCCCTTCCCCTCCCTCTCCCTTCCCTCTCCCACTCCCATTTCCTCACGCTCTTTCCCTCACCCTCACCCCTCCCATTCCCATCTCCCTTCTTCCCCCTCTCCTTCTCCCCCCTCTCCTTCTCCCCCCTCACTCCCTTTCCCTCCCCTTCCCTTTCTTCTCCCTTGCCCCCCCTCACCCCTTACCCTCTCCCTTTCCCTCACCCTCTCACTTTTCCTCACCCTAACCCTTTCCCCTCTCCCTCCACGTCCCCCTCGCTCTCTCCCTTTCCCCTCCCCCTCTCCCTTCACTCACCCTCTCCCTTCCCCTCTTTCTCTCCCTTCCCCTCTCCCTCTCCCTTTCCCTTCTCCCTCCCCCTCGCCCTCCCCTCCACCTCTCCCCTTTCCCTTCACCCTCTCCTTTCCCTTCACCCTCTCCCTTTCCCTCTCCCTCTCCCTCTCCCCTCTCCCTTCTTCCTTCCTCTCTTCCTTCCCCTCTTCACCCTTCCCCTTCCCCTCTCCCTTCCCCTCTTCCTCTCCCTTTCCCTCTCCCTCTCCCTTCCCCTCTCACTCCACGTCTCCCCCCTCTCTTTCCCCTCCCCCTCTCCCTTCCCCTTCCCCTCCCCTTTCCCATCTCAATTTCCCCTTTCCAATCCCATCTACCTCTACCTCTCCCTTCACCTCACCCTCTCCCTTCCTCTCTTGCTTCCCCCTTCACCCTTCCCCTATCCGTCCCCCTGCCCGTATACCTCTTCCCTTACCATCTCCTTCCCCTCTCCCTTCCCCTCCCTTCCCCTCTTCCTCTCCCTTCCTCTCTCCTCTCTCCTCTCCCCTCTCCCATCCTCTCTCTCTCCCTTCCCCTCTCACCCTCCCACTCCCTTTCCCTCACCCTCTCTTTCCCTCACCCTTTCCCTTCCTCTCACCTCTCCTTTCCCCTTTCCATTTCCCTTTCCGTCTCCCTTCACATTCCCTCTCCATCCCCCTCTCTTCACCCTCATCTTTCCCCTCACCCTCTCTCTTCCCCTCACCCTCATCCATTTCTTTCCCTTTCCCCTCTCCCTGCCCCTCTCCCATACTCCCTCCCTTCCCCACCTTTACCTTCTCCCTCTCCCTTCTCATCTCCCTTCCCCTCTCCCTTCTTCGCTCCCTTCCCCTCTCCCTTCCCCTCTCCCTCTTCCTCTTTCTTCGCCTCACCCTCACTCCCTTTCCCCTTCCCTCCCCCTCTCCCTAACCCTCTCCCTCTCCCCCTTCCCTCTCTCCCCCTTCCCTCTCCCTTACCTCACCCTCTCCCTTCCCCTTCACCTCTCCCTTCCCCTCTCCCCTCCCTCTCCCTTTCCCTCGCCCTCTCCCTTTCCCTCCCCCTTTCCCTCCACCTCCCCCACCCCCTCCCCCTTTTCCTACCCCGACCCTTTCCCCTCTCTCTTTCCCCTCTGCCTTCCCCTCTCCCTTTCCCTCTCCCTTCCCCTCTCCCTCACCCTCTCCCTTTCCCTTCCTCTTTCCCTTTCCCTTTCCCTCTCCCTTTCCCTCAACTTTCCCTTCTCCTTCCACCTCTCCCTCCCCACTCACCCTCTCCCTCCCCCTTTCCCCCTCAACATCTCCCTTTCCCTCATCCTCACCCTCTCCTCCCTTCCCCTCTACCTTCCCCCTCCCTCTCCCCTCCTATTCCCTCTACCTTTCCCTCCCCCTCTCCTCTCCCCTCCCACTCTGCCTCTCCTTCCACCTTCCCCTCTCCTTTCCACTACCCTTCCCCTCACCCTTACCCTTCCCCTCCCCCTCTCCCTTCCCCTCACTCTTCCCCTCTACCTTTCCCTCTCCCTCACCCTCTCCCTCTTCCTCTCCCTTCCTCTCTCCCTCACCCACTCCCTTCCACTTCCCCTCTCCCACTCTCCCTCTCCCTCTCCCTTTCCCTCTTCCTTTCCCTCTTCCTTTCCCTCACCCTCTCACTTTCCCTCACCCTTTCCTTTCTCCACCTCTCCCCCCCTCCCACTCTTCCTTCCCTTCCCCATTCCCCCTCTCCCTTTCCCCTACCACTCTCCCTTCCCTTCCCCTCTCACTCGACTGCTTCCTCCCCTTCCCTATCTCCCTCCCCCTCTGTTTCCCCTCCCCATCTCCCTTTCCCCTTCCCCTCTCACTCTCTTTTCCCATCTCCCTTCCCATCTTCCTTTCCCCTCTTCAGTCCCCTTTACCTCTCTCTCTCCCTTCCCCTATCCATCTCCCTTCCCCTCTCCCCTTCTCCTCTCCCTCACCCTTTCCCTCTTCCTCGCCCATCTCCTCTCCCTCCTCACTTCCCCTCACCCTCTCTCTCACCCTCACTCTTTCTCTTTTTCCTCACCCTCTCCCTTTCCCTCTCCCTCTTCCATTCTCCCTCGCCCTCCCCTTCACACTCTCCCTTCCCCTCTCTTTACCCTTATTGTTCCCCTCACCCTCTCTTCCCCTCACCCGTTTCTTTCCCTTCCCCTCTCCCTTTCCCTCTCCCTTTCCTCTCCCCTTCCCCTCTCCCTTCCCCTCCCCCTCTCCCTCTCCATTCCTCTCTCCCTTTCCCTCTCTTCACCCTTCCCCTCTTCCTCTCCCTTCCTCGCTCCCTTCCCCTCTCCTTTTCCCTCTTCCTTCCCCTCTCCCTTTGTCTCCCTACCCCTCACACTCACTCTCTCCCTTTCCCTCATCCTCACCCTCTTCCTTTCCCTCCCTCTCTTCCTCTTTCTTCCAATTCCCCTTTCCCTCTCCCTTTCCCTCACCCTCTCACCCTCTCACTCCCTCTCCCTGTCTCCTCTCCCTCTCCCTTTCCCCCCTCTCACTACCCCTCTCCCTTTCCCTTTCCCTTTCCCTCCCACACCCTCTTCCTCTCCCTTTCCCTCAACTTTCCCCTCTCCCTCCACCTCTCTCTCCGCAGTCCCCCTCCCCTCTCCCCTTCAACATCTCCCTTCCCCTCTCCCTCACCCTCACTCTCTCCTCCTTTCCCTTCCCCTCTCCCTTTCCCTCCCTCTCCCTTTCCCTCTCCCTCCCCTTTCCCCTCCCGCTCTGCCGCTCCCTCCACCTTCCCCTCTCCTTTCCCCTACCCTTCCTCTCACCCTTCCCCCTCTCCCTTCCCATCACCCTCACCCTCACTCTCTCCCTTCCCCTCTCCCTTTCCCTCCCTCACCCTCTCCCTCTTCCTCCCTTTTCCTCTCCCTTGCACTTCCAGTCACCCCCTCTCCCTTTCCCTCTTCCTTTCCCTTCCCCTCTCACTTTCTCTCACCCTTTCCTTTCTCCATCTCTCCCGTCCCCTCCCACTCTTCCTTCCCTTCCCTTCCCCCTCTCCCTTTCCCCTTTCCTTCTCCCTTCCCCTCTCACTGGACCCCTCCCTCCCCTTCCCCATCTCCCTCCCCCTGTTTCCCCTCCCTCCCCGTCTCCCTTTACCTCTCCCTCTCTCTTCCCCTCTCCCTTCCCATCTTCCTTTCCCCTCTTCAGTCCCCTTTACCTCTCCCTTCCCCTTCCCCTATTCCTCTCCCTTCCCCTCTCCCCCCTCCCCTCACCCTTTCCCTCTTCCTCTCCCATCCCCTCTCCCCTCCCTCTCCCTCACCCTTCCCCTCTTCCTCTCCCTTCCTCTCTCCCTTCCCTTCCCCTCACCCTCACGCTCTCCCTTTCCCTCACCCTCTTCCTTTTCCTTACCCTCTTCCTCTTTCTTCCACTTCCCTTTCCCTCTCCCTTTCCCTTTCCCTTACCCTCTCACTCCCTCACCCTTCTCTCCTCTCCCTCCACCTCTCCCTTTCCCCCTCTCACTACCCCTCTCCCTCTCCCTCCCTCACCCCCACCCTCTTCCTCCCCTCCCTCTCCCTCTGCCTCTCCCACTCCTTTTTCCTCACCCTCTATTTCCCTCACCCCTCCCCTCCCCCTTTCCCTTTCCCTTTCCCATCCCCCTCCCCCTCCAATTCCCCTCCCCTTCCTCTCCCTCCCCCCTTTTCCCCCTCCCTGTCCCACCCCTCCCTTTCTTCTCCCCTTCTCCCCTGCCCTTCCTCTCTCCACGTACACTCTTTTTCTCACCCTCACTCTTTCTCTTTTTCCACACCCTCTCCCTTTCCCTCTCCCTCTTCCCTTCTACCTCGTCCTCCCCCTTCCCTTCCCCTCTCCTTCCCCTCTCTTTACCCTCATTGATCCCCTCACCCTCTGTTCCCATCACCCTTTTCCTTCCCTTCCCCTCTCCTCTCCTCTCCCCTTCCCCTCTCCCTTCCTCTCTCCTTTCCCTCTCTTCACCCTTCCCCTCTTCCTCTCCCTTCCTCTCTCCCTTCCCTTCCCTTCCCCTCACCCTCACGCTCTCCCTTTCCCTCACCCTCTTCCTTTTCCTTACCCTCTTCCTCTTTCTTCCACTTCCCTTTTCCCTCTCCCTTTCCCTTTCCCTTACCCTCTCACTCCCTCACCCTTTCTCCTCTCCCTCCACCTCTCCCTTTCCCCTTCTCACTACCCCTCTCCCTCTCCCTTTCCCTCCCTCACCCCCACCCTCTTCCTCCCCTCCCTCTCCCTCTGCCTCTCCCACTCCTTTTTCGTCACCCTCTATTTCCCTCACCCCTCCCCTCCCCCTTTCCCTTTCCCTTTCCCATCCCCCTCCCCCTCCAATTCCCCTCCCCTTCCTCTCCCTCCCCCCTTTTCCCCCTCCCTGTCCCACCCCTCCCTTTCTTCTCCCCCTTCTCCCCTGCCCTTCCTCTCTCCACGTAAACCCTCACTGAATCCTAAAATTACCCTGACAACCCAAACCCACCCTGAACCTGAAAATTACCTTGGGCACCCCAAAACCCAAACCCACCCTGAACCCTATTATTAACCTTAGCACCCCAAAACCCAAACCAACCCTGAACCCTAAAATTACCCTAGGCACCCCAAAACCCATACCCACCCTGAAACCTAAAATTACTCTTTGCACCACAAAACCCATATCCACGCTGAACCCTAAAATTACTCTGGGCTCCCCAAAACCCAAACCCGCCCAGAACCTTTAAATTACCCTTAGCACCCCAAAAACTACCCTGAACCCTAAATTTACTCAAGGCACCCAAAAACCCAAACCCACCCTGAACCTTAAAATTACCCCTACACCCAAAAACCCAAACCAACCCTGAACCCTCTAAAATTACCCTCTGCACAATATAACCCATACCCACCCTGAACCCTAAAATTACTCTGGGCACCCCAAAACCCAAACACACCCAGAACCCTAAAATTACTCTAAGCACCCAAAAACCCATAAACACTCTAAACCCTAAAATTACCCTTGACACCCCAAAACACAAATCCACCCGAACCCCAAAATTACCCTTAGCAACCCAAACCCCAAACATACCCTGAACCCTAAAATTTCCCTGGGCACCCCAAAACCCAAACCCACCCTGAACCCTAAAATTACTCTTTGCATCCCAAAACCCAAACCCACCCTGAACTCCAACATTACTCTTGGCACCCCAAAACCCATACCAACCTTGACCCTAAAATTACCCTAGGCACGCCAAAACCCATAGCCAAACTGAACCCTAAAATTACACTGGGCACCCCAAGACCCAAACCCACCCAGAACCCTAAAATTACCCATAGCACCCCAAAACCCAAACACACCCCAAAACCCAAACTCACCTGAGCCCAAAAATTACCCTGGGCACCCCAAAACCCAAACCCACACTGAACCCTAAAATAACCCTTAGCACCCCAATACCCAAACCCACAATGAACCCTAAAATTACCCTGGGCACCCCAAAACCCAAACCCACCCTGAACCTTAAAATTACCCCTACACCCCAAAACCCAAACCAACCCTGAACCCCCAAATTTACCCGAGGCCCCCCAAAACCCATACCCACCCAGAAGCCTAAAATTACTCTTTGCACCACAAAACCCATACCCACCCTGAACCCTAAAATTACTCTGGGAACCCCTAAACCCAAACCCAACCAGAACCCTAAAACTACCCGCAGCATACCAAAACCTACCCTGAACCCTAAATGTACCCAGGGCACCCCAAAACCCAAACCCAGCCTGAACCCTAAAATTACCCCTACACCTCAAAACCCAAACCCAGCCTGAACCCTAAAATTACCCTAGGCACCCCAAAACCCAAACCCACATTGAACCCTAAAATAACCCTTAGCACCCCAATACCCAAACCCACAATGAACCCTAAAATTACCCTGGGCACCCCAAAACCCAAACCGACCGTTGGACCCTAAAATAATCCTTAGCACCCCAAAACCCAAACCCAACCTGAACCCTAATATTACTCTTGGCACCCCAAAACCCAAACCCACCCTGAACCCTAAAATTACTCTAAGCACCCCAAAATCCATAAACACTCTGAACCGTAAAATTACCCTTGACACCCCAAAACCCAAATCCACCCCAAAATTACCCTTAGCAACCCAAACTCCAAACATACTCTGAACCCTAAAATTTCCCTTGGCACCCAAAACCCAAACCCACCCTGAACCCTAAAATTACTCTTTGCACCTCAAAACCCAAACCCACCCTAAACTCCAAAATTACCCTTGGCACCCCAAAACCCATACCAACCTTGACCCTAAAATTACCCTAGGCACACCAAAACCCATAGCCAATCTGAACCCTAAAATTAGACTTTGCATCCCAAAACCCATACCCAGCCTGAACCCTAAAATTACTCTTTGCACCCCAAAACCCATACCCAACCTGAACCCTAAAATTACCCTGGGCACCCCAAGACCCAAACCCACCCAGAACCCTAAAATTACCCTAGGCACCCCAAAACCCAAACGCATCCCAAAACCAAAACTCACCCTGAACCCAAAAATTACCCCTACACCCCAAAACCCAAACCTACCCTGAACCCTAAAATTACCCTTGGCTCCCCAAAACACAAACACAACCTGGACCCTAAAATTACCCTGGGCACCCCAAAACCCAAACCCACCCTGAACGCTAAAATTACCCTTAGCACCCCAACACCTAAACCCACCCTGAACCCTCAAATTACTCTGGGCACCACAAAACCCAAACCCACCCTGAACTCTAAAATTATCATTAGCACCCCAGAACTCAAACCCACCCTGAATCGTAAAATTACCGTTAGCACCCCAAAACCCATGCCCACTTTGAACCCTAAAATTACCCTCGGCACCCCAAAACCCAAACCCACCCTAAACCTAAAATTATTCTTAGCACCCCAAAAACCAACACCAGCTCAGAACCCTAAAATTACCCTGGGCACCCCAAAACCCATACCCACCCTGAACCCTAAAATTACTCTTTGCAACCCAAAACCTATCACAACCCTGAACCCGAAAATTACCCTTGGCACCCCAAAACCCATACCCACTCAGAACCCTAAAATTACTCTTATGATACCAAAACCCAACCCCACGCTAAACCCTAAAAATACCTTTGCTACCCCAAACACACATACCCACCCTAAAACTTAAAATTACACTTCGCACCCAAAACCCAAATCCACCCTGAACCCCAAAATTACCCTTAGCACCCCAAAACCCAAACCCACCCTGAACCCTAAAATTACCCTTACTACCCCAAAACCCATACCCATCCTAACACTTAAAATTACCCTTTGCACCCCAAAACCCAAATCCACCCTGAACCCTAAAATTGACCTTGGCACCTCAAAACCTATACCCTTACACCCCAAAACTCAAACCCACCTAAACCCTATACTTACCTTATACTTCCATGTAAAACACATATGCCTTTACTATTCATGCCTTTACAACGAAATTCGTTGTAAAGGCATGCGTGGTAAATGTATATTGCATTGTAATGCCATTTGTTGCAATGGCATTGGATGTAATGGTAGCTGCGTTGTGTTGTATGTGTTGTAATAAATTCGTTGTAATGGCTGTTTTCCGAGGGAGAGGGGAAGGTGGAGATGGTGACGGGAAAGGGGAAGGTGGAGAGGGTGAGGAGAGAGTGTGAGGGGAGAGGGTGAAGGTGAGGGTGAGGGTGAGGGCGAGGGAGAGGGACAGGGGGAAGGGTGAGGGTGAAGAGCGGAAGTGAGAGGGGAAAGGAAAGGGAGAGGGAGAGGGGAAGAGTGAAGAGAGGGCAAGGGTGGAGAGAGGGGCAAGGAGAGGGTGAGGGGAAGGGAGAGGGAGGGGAAGTTAGAGGGTGAGGGGAAGGGTGAGGGGAAAGGAGAGGGAGAGAGCAAGCGAGAGGGAGAGGGGAAGGGAGAGGGGAAGGGGAAGGGGAGAGGGAAGGGGAGGGGAAAGGCAGAGGGGGAGGGAGAGGTGGAGGGAGAGGGGAAAGGGTTAGTGTGAGGGAAAGTGAGAGGGTGAGGGAAAGGGAGGGAAAAGGGAGAGTGGAAGGGAGACGGTGAGGGAGGGGGAGTGCAGTGGGAGGGGGAGTGGGGAGGGAGAGGGAAACAGCCATTACAACAAATTTATTACAGCGCATGCCATTGAAACGCATGCCAACACAACACAACTACCATTACATCGCAATGCCATTACAACGCATGGCATTACAATGCATATGCCTTTACCATGCATGCCTTTACAATGAATTTCGTTGTAAAGGCATGAATGGTAAAGACATATGTGTTTTACATGTAAGTATAAGGTAAGTATTGGGTTTAGGGTGTGTTTGGGTTTTGGGGTGTAAGGGTATATATTTTGAGTGCCACGGTTAATTTTAGGGTTCAGGGTGGATTTTGGTTTTGGGTGCCAAGGGTAATTTTAAATTTTAGGATGGGTATGGGTTTTGGGGCAGTAAGGGTAATTTTAGGGTTCAGTGTGGGTTTGGGTTTTGAGGTGCCCAGGTTAATTTTAGGGTTCAGGGTTGGTTTGAGTTTTGGGGTGCCAAGGGTAATTTTAGGGTTGAGTGGGTATGGGCGTTGGGGTGCAAAGGATAATTTTAGGGTTCAGGGTGGGTTTGGGTTTTTCGGGTGCCTAGGGTAGTTTTAGGGTTCAGGGTGGGTTTGGGTTTAGGGGTGCTAAGGGTAATTTTAGGGTTCAGGGTGGGTTTGGGTTTTGGGGTTTAGGGGACATTTTAGGGTTCAGGGCGGGTTTGGGTTTTGCGGTGGCCAAAGTAATTTTTGGGTTGAGGGTGGGTATGAGTTTTGGGGTGCCAAGGGTAATTTTAGGGTTCAGTGTGGGTTTTGGGGTGCATAGGGTAATTTTAAGGTTCAGTGTTGGTTTGGGTTTTGGGGTGCTAAGGGTAATTTTAGGGTTCAGGGTGGGTATGGGTTTTGGGGTGCCCAGGGTAATTTTAGGGTTCAGGGTGTGTTTGTGTTTTGGAGTGTAGGGGGTAATTGTAGGGTTCAGGGTGGTTTTAGGTTTTGGGGTTCCATGGGTAATTTTAGGGTTCAGGGTGGGTTTGGGTTTTGGGGTGCTTAGGTTAAATTTAAGGTTCAGGGTAGGTTTGGGTTTTGGGGTGCTAAGGGTAATTTTGGGGTTCAGGATGGGTTTAGGTTTTGGGGTGCCAAATGGCAATTTTAAGTTTTAGGATGGGTATGTGTTTTGGAGTAGCAAGGGTATTTTTAGGATTGAGCGTGGGTTTTGGTGCTGGGGTGCCCAGGGTTATTTTTTGGGTTCAGGGTGGGTTTGGGTTTTGGGGTGCTAAGGGTAATTTTAGGGTTCAGGGTGGGTATGGGTTGTGGGGTAGTAAGGGTAATTTTAGGTTTCAGGCTTGGTTTGGGTTTTGGGGTGCCCAGGGTAATTTTAGGGTTCAGGGTGGATTTGGGTTTTGGGTTTCAAAGGGTAATTTTAAGTTTTAGGGTGGGTATGTGTTTTGGGATAGCAAGAGTATTTTTATGGTTCAGTGTGGGTTTCAGTTTTGGGGTGCTAAGAATATTTTTAGGATTCAGGGTGGGTATGGGTTTTCGGGTAACCACGGGTGATTTTAGTGTTCAGGGGGGGTATGGGTTTTGGGGTGCAAAAAAGTAATTTTAGGGTTCAGGGTGGGTATGGGTTTTGGGGTGACAGGGTAATTTAAGGGTTCAGGGTTGGATTGGGTTTTGCGGTGCCAAGGGTAATTTTAGGGTTCCGAGTGGGTATGGATTTTGGGGTGCTAAGAGTAATTGTAGGGTTCAGGGTGGGTTAGGGTTTGGGGGTGCCTTCGGTAATTTTAGGGATCAGGGTGGGTTTGGGTTTTTGGGTGCTAAGGGTAATTTTAGGGTACAGGGTGGGTTTGTGTTTTGGGGTGCCCAGGGTAATTTTAGGGTTCAGGGTGGGTCTGTGTTTTGGGGTGTAGCGGTAATTTTGGGGTTCAGGGTGGGATTGGGTTTTTTTGGGTGCCCTGGGCAAATTTAGGGTTCATAGTGGGTTTGGGTTTTGGGGTGCTAAGGGTAATTTTAGGGTTCAGGGTGAGTATGGGTTATGTGGTGCAAAGAGTAATTTTAGGGTTCAGGGTGGGTATGGGTTTTGGGGTGACTAGGGTAATTTTAAGGTTTAGGGTGGGTTTGGGTTTTGGGGTGCCAAGGGTAATTTTAGAGTTCAGGGTGGCTTTGAGTTTTGGGTTGCCCAGGGTAATATTAGGGTTCAGGGTGGGTTTGGGTTTTGGGGTGTAGGGGTAATTTTAGGGCTCAGGGTGAGTTTGGGTTTTGGGGTGTAGGGATAATTTTAGAGTTCTGGGTGGGTTTGGCTTTTGGGGTGCCCAGTGTAATTTTAGTGCTCAGGGTGGGTATGGGTTTTGGGGTGCAAAGAGTGATTTTAGGGTTCAGGGTGGGTATGGGTTTTGTAATGCCCAGGGTAAATTTAGGGTTCAGGGTGGGTTTGGGTTTTGGGGTGGTAAGGGTCATTTTGGGGTTCTGGGTGGGTTTGGGTTTTGGGTGCCCTAGTAATTTTAATGTTCAGGGTGAGTCTGGATTTACGGGTGCAAAGAGTAATTTTAGTGTTCAGGATGGGTATGGGTTTTGGGGTACCTAGGTAAATTTTAGGGTTCAGGGTTGGTTTGGGTTTTGGGGTGCTACGGGTAATTTTCGGGCTCAGTGTGGGCTTTGGTTTTGGGGTGCCCTGGGTAATTTTAGGGTTCAGGGTGGATTTGGGTTTTGGGGTGTAGGGGTAATTTTAGGGTTCAGGGTGGATTTGGGGTGACAAGGGTAATTTTAGTGTTCAGGGTGGGTTTGGGTTTTGGGGTGCTAAGGGTAATTTTAGGGTTCAGGGTGAGTTTGGGTTTTGGGGTGCTAAGGGTAATTTTGGTATTCAGGGTAGGTTTGGGTTTTGGGGTCCCAAGGGTCATTTTTGGGTTTAAGGGGGCATTTAAAAAAATATATATATATTTATATATATGTGTGTGTATAAAAATGAGGGTGAGGGGAAGTGTGCGGGTGAAGAGAGGGAAAGGGAGTGGGGAAGGGAAAGGGAGAGGGAAAGGGAAAGGGCGAGTTAAGGGAAAGGGAGGAGGAGAGGGAGAGGGAGAGGGAAAGGGGAATGGAGAGGGAGAGGGTGAGGGAATGGGAGAGGGTGAGGAAAAAGGGAGAGAGTGAGGGGAAGGGAGAAGGAGGAGGGGAAGGGAGAGGAAGAGGGAAAGGGTGAGGGAGAGGGGAAGGGGAAAGGAAGGGAGAGGGGAAGGGAGAGGTGGGGAGCGTAAAGGATGAGGGAAAGTGAGAGGGTGAGGGAGAGGGTGAGGGAAAGGGAGTGGGAAAGGGAGGGGAGAGGGGAGGAGAAGTTGAAGGGAGATTGTAGGGAGGGGAAGAGGGAAATGGTGAGGGAGAGGGGAAGGAGATGAAAGAGGGGAGGGTGAGGTAAGGGGAGAGGGTGAGGAAAGGGAGAGGGTGGGAGGAAGGGAGCAGAAAAGGGAGAGGGGAAGGGGCGAGAAAAGGAGAGGAAGAGGGGAAGGGTGAAGAGAGGGGAAGCGTGAAGAGAGGGGAAGGGATAGAGGAATTGAGATGGGGAGGGGAAGAAAGAGGGGAAGGGAGAGGGGGAAGGGGGAAGGGAGAGGGGAAAGGGAGAGGGAAAGGGAAAGGGAAAAGGAAGAAAAGGGTGAGGGTGAGGGTGAGGGGAAGGTAGAGGGTGAAGAGAAGGGAATGGAGAGGGGAAGGGAGAGAGAAAGGGAAATGGAGAGGGTAAGGGGAAGGGAGAGGGTGAGGGGAAGGAGGGAGAGGGGAAGGGAGAGGAAGAGGGAAAGTGTGAGGGAGAAGAGAAAAGAGAAAGGGAGAGGGGAAGGGAGAGGGATAGTGGAAGGGGAAGGGAGAGGGAGAGGTAAAGGGGACAGGAGAAGGAAAGGGAGATGGGAAGGGAGAGGGAAAGGGAGAGAGGGAGGGGAATGGGACATGGGGAGGGGAAACAGAGAGGGGGAGGGAGATGGGGAGGTAGCGGTGGAGTGAGAGGGGAAAAGGAGAGGGGAAAGGAGAGGAAAAGGGGAAAGGAAAAGGGGGTGGGAGAGGTGAAGAGGGGAAAGGGTGAGGGAAAGTGAGAGGGTGAGGGAAAGAGAGGGAGGGAGAGAGGGGAAGTGGAAGGGAGAGGGGAAGGGAGAGGAAGCGGGAGAGGGTGAAAGAGAGGGGAATGGAGAAGGGAAGAGGTGGAGGGGGAGCAGAGAGGTTGAGGGAAAGGGAGAGCGTGAGGGTGAGGGGAAGGGGAAGGAAGAGGGTGAGAGAAGGGTGAGGGGAACGGTGGGGGAAAGGAGAGGGGAAGGTGGAGTGAGAGGGAAGGGAGAGGGGAAGGGAGACGGACAGGAAGAGGGGGAGGGGAAAGGGAGAGGGGTGAGAGAGAGGGGGAGGGAGAGGCAGAGTGAGGGGAAGGGGAGGGAGAGTGAGAGGGAGAGGGATGGGGAAGGAAGAAGAAGAGGGTGTGGAACAAGGGAAGGGAGAGGTTGAGGGTGAAGGGGGAGGGGAAAGGGAGAGGGTGAGTGGGGAGGGAGAGGGGAAAGGAGAGGGAAAGAGAAAGGGAGAGGGAAAGGGAAAGAGGAAGGGAGGAGGAGATGGAGAAGGCAAGGGAGAGGGGAAGGAAGAAGGGAAGAGGGAAGAGAGAGAGGGAGAGGGGGAGGAAAAAGGGAGAGAGTGAGAGGAAGGAAGAGGGTGGGGGGAAGGGTGAGGGAGAGGGGAAGGGAGAAAGGAAGGGAGAGGGAAAGGGAAAGGGAGAGGGGAAGTGGAAGGGGAAAGAGAGGGAGAAAGGGCAGGGGAAGGAGGAGTGGGAGGGGGTGGGAGAGGTGGAGAGGGGAAAGGGTGAGGGAAAGTAACAGGGAGAGAGGGGAGAGGGAAGGGAGAGGGGAAGGGAGAGGCGCAGGGAGAGGGGAAAGGGAGGGGGAAGGGAAAGAAATGTGTGAGGGTGAGGGGAAGAGAGAGGGTGAGGAGAAGGATGAGGGTGAAGAGAGGGGAATGGAGAGGGAAAAGGAAGAAAGAGGGGAAGAAAAGGGAGGGGTGAAGGGAGAGGGAGAAGGGGAGGGTGAGGGATAAGGGAAGAGGGAGAAGGAAAGGGAGAGGGTGACGAAAAAGGGAAAGTGTGAGGGGAAGGGAGAGGGTGAGGGGAAGGGAGAAGGGAGAAGGAGATGAAGGGAGAGGAAGAGGGAAAGGGTGAGGGAGAGGAGAACAGAGAAAGGGAGAGGGATAGTGGAATGGGAAGGGAGAGATAAAGGGGACTGGAAAGGGGAAAGGGAGATGGGAAGGGAGAGGGAAAAGGAGAGGGGAGGGAGATGGGGAGGGGGAGGGAGTGGTGGAGTGAGAGGGGAAGGGAGAGGGGAAGGGGGAGGGAGAGGGGAAGGGGAAAGGAAGAGGGGGAAGGGGGTGGGGAAGAAAGAGTGGGAGGGGTGGGAGAGATGAAGAGGGGAAAGGGTGAGGGAAAGTGAGAGGTTGTGGGAAAGGAAGAGGGAAAGGGGATGGAGGGAGAGAAGGGAAGTGGAAGGGAGAGGAAGCGGGAGAGGGTGAAAGAGAGGGGAAGGGAGAGGGGAAGAGGTGGAGAAGGAAAGGAAAGGGGAGAGGGTGAGGGAAAGGGAGAGAGTGAGTGTGAAGGGAAGGAAGAGGGTGAGGGAAGGGTGTGGGTGAGAGGAACAGTGGGGGAAAGGAGAGGGGAAGGTGGAGGGAGAGGGAGAGGAAAAGGGAGAGGGGGAGGGAGAGGAGGAGGTGAAAGGGAGAGGGGAGAGAGAGGGGGAGGGAGAGACAGAGTGAGGGGAAGGGGGAGGGAAAGTGAGAGGGAGAGGGATAGGGGAAGGGAGAGGGGAAGGGAGAAGAAGAGGGTGTGGGAGAAGGGAAGAGAGAGGGAGAGGTTTAGGGGGAAGGGGGAGGGGAAAGGGAGGAGGAGAGGGTGAGTGGGAAGGGAGAGGGGAAAGGAGAGGGAGAAGGAAAGGGAAAGAAGAAGGGAGGAGGAGATGTAGAGGGCGAGGAAGAGGGGAAGGGAGAAGGGAAGAGGGAGAGGTGAAGGGAGAAAGCAAGGGAGAGGGAAAAGGAGAGAGGAATTGGAAAGAGAGGGCGGAAAGGGCAGGGGTAGGAAGAGCGGGAGGGGGTGGGAAAGGTGGAGAGGGGAAAGGGTGAGGGAAAGTGAGAGGGAGAGGGAGGGGAAAGGGAAAGGGAGAGGGGCAGGGAGTGGGGAAAGGGAGGGGGGAAGGGAAAGAAATATGTGAGGGTGAGGGGAAGAAAGAGGGTGAGGGGAAGAATGAGGGTGAAGAGAGGGGAATGGAGAGGGAAAGGGAAGGGAGAGGGAAATGGAAAGGGAAAGGAGAAGGGAAAGGGTGAGGGGAAAGGGAAGGGTGAGGGGAAGGGGAAGGGTGAGGGGAAGGGAAAGGGTGAGGGAAAGAGAGGGTGAGGGAAAGGGAGTGGGAGGGGAAGAGGGAGGGGGAAGGGAGAGGGGAAGGGAGAGGAAGAGGGAAGGGAGAGGAAGGGAGAGGGGAAGGAGACGGTAAGGGGAGAGGGGAGGGTGAAGGGGGAAGCAAGAGAGGAAGGGAGAGGGTGAGTGGAAAGGGAAGGGAGAAGTAGAGGGGATTAGAGAGGAGAAAGGGAGATGGGAAGGGGTGAGGGGTGAGGAGAGGGGAAGGGGAAGGGAGAGGGGAAGGGGAAAGGGAGAGGGGGAGGGGAACAGGAGAGGGGAAGGTGGAGGGAGAGGGGAAGGGAGATGGAAAGGGAGAGGGGGAGGGGAAAGGGAGAAGGGAGAGAGAGTGGGAGGGAGAGGCAGAGTGAGGGGAAGGGGAGGGGGAGGGAAAGTGAGAGGGATAGGGGAAGGGAGAAGTGGGTGTGGGAGAAGGTAAGAGAGAGGGAGAGGTTGAGGGGGAAGGGGAGGGGAAAGGGAGAGGGTGAGTGAGGAGGGAGAGGGGAAAGGAGAGGGAAAAGAAAGGGAGAGGGAAAAGGAAAGAAGAAGGGAGGAGGAGATGGAGAGGGCAAGGGAGAGGGGAAGGGAGAAGGGAAGAGGGTGAGGAAAAAGGGAGACAGTGAGGGGAAGGGGGAAGGGAGAAAGGAAGGGAGAGGGAAAGGGAGAGGGGAAGTGGAAGGGGAAAGAGAGGGAGAAAGGGCAGGGGAAGGAGGAGTGGAAGGGGGTGGAAGAGGTGGAGAGGGGAAAGGGTGAGGGAAAGTAACAGGGAGAGAGGGGAGAGGGAAAGGGAGAGGGGAAGGGAGAGGGGCAGGGAGAGGGGAAAGGGAGGGGGAAGGGAAAGAAATGTGTGAGGGTGAGGGGAAGAGAGAGGGTGAGGGGAAGGATGAGGGAGAGGAGAAGGGAGAAAGGAAGGGAGAGGGAAAGGGAAAGGGAGAGGGGAAGTGGAAGGGGAAAGAGAGGGAGAAAGGGCAGGGGAAGGAGGAGTGGGAGGGGGTGGGAGAGGTGGAGAGGGGAAAGGGTGAGGGAAAGTGAGAGGGAGGGGAGAGAAGAAGGGAGAGGGGAAGGTAGAGGGGCAGGGAGCGGGGAAAGGGAGGGGGAAAGGAAAAGAAATGTGTGAGGGTGAGGGGAAGAGAGAGGGTGAGGGGAAGAATGAGGGTGAAAAGAGGGGAATGGAGAGGGAAAGGAAAATAGAAAGGGAAAGGGAGAGGGTGAGGGGAAAGGGAATGGTGAGGGGAAGGGAAAGGGTGAGGGAAAGAGAGGGTGAGGGAAAGGGAGTGGGAGGGGAAGAGGGAGAGGGGATGGGAAAGGGGAAGGTAAAGAAAGAGGGGAAGGGAGCGGAAGGGAAGGGAGAGGGGAAGGAGACGGTAAGGGGATAGGGAGAGGGGTAGGGGAAGGGTGAAGGGGGAAGCAAAAGAGGAAGGGAGAGGGTGAGTGGAAAGGAAAGGGAGAAGTAGAGAGATTGGAGAGGAGAATGGGAGATGGGAAGGGCGAGGGGAAGGGAGAGGGAAAGGGGAAAGGGAGAGGGGAAGGTGAAAGGGAGAGGGGAGGGGAACAGGAGAGGGGAAGGTGGAGGGAGAGGGAGAGGGAAGGGAGAGGGAAAGGGAGAGGGAAAGGGAGAGGGAAAGGGAGAGGGGGAGGGGGAGGGGAAAGGAAGAAGGGAGAGAGAGTGGGAGTGGGAGGGAGAGGCAGAGTGAGGGGAAGGGGAGGAGGAGGGAAAGTGAGAGGGAGAGGGAAGGGAGAGGGAAGGGAGAAGAAGAGGGTGTCGGTGAAGGGAAGAGAGAGGGGAGGTTGAGAGGAAAGGGAGAGGGTGAGTGGGGAGGGAGAGGGGAAAGGAGAGGGAAAGAAAATGGGAGAGGGAAAGGGAAAGAAGAAGGGAGGAGGAGATGGAGAGGATGAGGGAGAGGGGAAGGGAGAAGGGAAGAGGGTGAGGAAAAAGGGAGACAGTGAGGGGAAGGGTGAGGGGAAGGGAGAAAGGAGAAAGGAAGGGTGAGATAAAGGGGAAGTGGAAGGGGAAAGAGAGGGCGGAAAGGGCAGGGGTAGGAAGAGGGGGAGGGGTGGGAGAAGTGGAGAGGGGAAAGGGTGAGGGAAAGTGAGAGGGAGAGGGAGGGGAGAGGGAAAGGGAGAGGGGCAGGGAGCGGGAAAAGGGAGGGGGGAAGGGAAAGAAATATGTGAGGGTGAGGGGAAGAGAGAGGGTGAGGGGAAGAATGAGGGTGAAGAGAGGGGAATGGAGAGGGAAAGGGAAGGGAGAGGGAAAGGGAAAGGAGAAGGGAACGGGTGAGGGGAAAGGGAAGGGTGAGGGGAACGGGAAGGGTGAGGGGAAGGGAAAGGGTGAGGGAAAGAGAGGGTGAGGGAAATGGAGTGGGAGGGGAAGAGGGAGGGGGAAGGGAGAGGGGAAGGGAGAGGAAGAGGGGAAGGGAGCGGAAGGGAGAGGGGAAGGAGATGGTAAGGGGAGAGGGAGAGGGGGAGGGTGAAGGGGGAAGCAAGAGAGGAAGGGAGAGGGTGAGTGGAAAGGGAAGGGAGAAGTAGAGGGGATTGGAGAGGAGAAAGGGAGATGGGAAGGGCAGGGGGAAGGGAGAGGGAAAGGGGAAGGGAGAGGGGAAGGGGAAAGGGAGAGGGAGGGGAACAGGAGAGGGGAAGGTGGAGGGAGAGGGAAGGGAGAGGGGAAGGGAGATGGAAAGGGAGAGGGGGAGGGGAAGGGAGAAGGGAGAGAGAGTGGGAGGGAGAGGCAGAGTGAGGGGAAGGGGAGGGGGAGGGAAAGTGAGAGGGAGAGGGATAGGGGAAGAGAGAGGGGAAGGGAGAAGAGGGTGTGGGAGAAGGTAAGAGAGAGGGAGAGGTTGAGGGGGAAGGGGAGGGGAAAGGGAGAGGGTGAGTGAGGAGGGAGAGGGGAAAGGAGAGGGAAAAGAAAGGGAGAGGGAAAAGGAAAAAAGAAGGGAGGAGGAGATGGAGAGGGCAAGGGAGAGGGGAAGGGAGAAGGGAAGAGGGTGAGGAAAAAGGGAGACAGTGAGGGGAAGGGTGAGGGGGGAAGGGAGAAAGGAAGGGAGAGGGAAAGGGAAAGGGAGAGGGGAAGTGGAAGGGGAAAGAGAGGGAGAAAGGGCAGGGGAAGGAGGAGTGGGAGGGGGTGGGAGAGGTGGAGAGGGGAAAAGGGTGAGGGAAAGTAACAGGGAGAGAGGGGAGAGGGAAAGGGAGAGGGGAAGGGAGAGGGGCAGGGAGAGGGGAAAGGGAGGGGGAAGGGAAAGTGAAAGAAATGTGTGAGGGTGAGGGGGAAGAGAGAGGGTGAGGGGAAGGATGAGGGAGAGGGGAAGGGAGAAAGGAAGGGAGAGGGAAAGGGAAAGGGAAAGGGAGAGGGGAAGTGGAAGGGGAAAGAGAGGGAGAAAGGGCAGGGGAAGGAGGAGTGGGAGGGGGTGGGAGAGGTGGAGAGGGGAAAGGGTGAGGGGAAGTGAGAGGGAAAGGGAGGGGAGAGAAGAAGGGAGAGGGGAAGGGAGAGGGGCAGGGAGCGGGGAAAGGGAGGTGGAAAGGAAAAGAAATGTGTGAGGGTAAGAGAGAGGGTGAGGGGAAGAATGAGGGTGAAGAGAGGGAAATGGAGAGGGAAAGGAAAATAGAAAGGGGAAGGGAGAGGGTGAGGGTGAGGGTGAGGGGAAAGGGAATGGTGAGGGGAAGGGAAAGGGTGAGGGAAAGAGAGGGTGAGGGAAAGGGAGTGGGAGGGGAAGAGGGAGAGGGAGAGGGGATGGGAAAGGGGAAGGTAAAGAAAAGGGAGCGGAAGGGAGAGGGGAAGGAGACGGTAAGGGGATAGGGAGAGGGGTAGGGGAAGGGGGAAGCATAAGAGGAAGGGAGAGGGTGAGGGGAAAGGAAAGGGAGAAGTAGAGGGATTGGAGAGGAGAAAGGGAGATGGGAGATGGGAAGGGCGAGGGGAAGGTAGAGGGAAAGGGGAAAGGGAGAGGGGAAGGTGAAAGGGAGAGGGGAGGGGAACAGGAGAGGGGAAGGTGGAGGGAGAGGGAGAGGGAAGGGATAGGGAAAGGGAGAGGGAAAGGGAGAGGGGGAGGGGAAAGGAAGAAGGGGGAGAGAGTGGGGGGAAGGGGAGGAGGAGGGAAAGTGAGAGGGATAGGGGAAGGGAGAGGGGAAGGGAGAAGAAGAGGGTGTCGGAGAAGGGAAGAGAGAGGGGGAGGTTGAGAGGAAAGGGGAGGGGAGGGGAAAGGGAGAGGGTGAGTGGGGAGGGAGAGGGGAAAGGAGAGGGAAAGAAAAAGGGAGAGGGAAAGGGAAAGAAGAAGGGAGGAGGAGATGGAGAGGATGAGGGAGAGGGGAAGGGAGAAGGGAAGAGGGTGAGGAAAAAGGGAGACAGTGAGGGGAAGGGTGAGGGGAAGGGAGAAAGGAGAAAGGAAGGGAGAGATAAAGGAGAAGCGGAAGGGGAAAGAGGGCGGAAAGGGCAGGGGTAGGAAGAGGGGGAGGGGTGGGAGAGGTGGAGAGGGGAAAGGGTGAGGGAAAGTGAGAGGGAGGGGAGAGGGGAAGGGAGAGGGTGAAGGGAAGGGAGATGGTGAAGGGAAAGGGGAGAGGTGGAGGGGAAGGGCGAGGGGAGGGAGAAGGGAAAGGGAGAGGGGAGGGGAGGGAAGGGAGAGAATGGGGGAAGGGGGAGGGTGAAGGGAATGGGGAGAGGGGGAGGAGGAGGGGGAGGGGAAAGGGAGAGGGGGAGGGAGAGGGGGACGTGGAGGGAGAGGGGAAAGGGTTAGGGTGAGGAAAGGTTAGAGGGGGAGGGTAAGGGTAAGGGTAGAGGGTGTCTTGTGGCTCATGGCCTCCTGGCAGGTCTGGCTACGTTACCACGCCTGGCTGCCATGATGACTCTTGCGCACGTTACTATTGGATGTTGTTCTGTCGCCCTCTGTTATTGCCAAGTAATTATACAACTAGTCTGCATATTCTGTTATTCACCTTTTCTCCTGTTCCCTTTTGGGCTCAGTCTGAACAACAGTTACAAGGTCGAATAACAACTCCCTGGTTTCTACTGATTTGGCCCGTCCCTCACACCTAGACATAACACTTGTACAGCTGCCATTGAGAAATTAGTGGGCTTTTAATAATGCGCTCGCTTGCTCTAAGATAGCACTTGGAGACGACCTTTCCAGTGAGAAGAGCTGTGATTGTTTGCTGATGTAGTTTTGCATCAAGAGACTGAGGTATGGGGGTTCGCTAGTCAAAGCCCAAAGGTCTTCTATTATTATAATAAACTGGTTTCCAGCACGGGGAGGGTGGTAATGTTATTTAGACATATATCCACTGCTTTATGAGATGCTTTCCCCGTTCGTATTCTATGGAGTAGTAACTATGCTGATTATATTGTTCTTATGTATTATGCTACTAGTACTGACACGTGTACTGTACCTTAGAGCACGTAAGTTGAAATAAACATTTTAACCTATACAGTGTCTCTTCATACGCATGTTGTGGACAGGTACGAATGTGACGAAAGAGTGTTCTTGCCTCTGCGAGTCCTGAGAGAGAGATACCGTGTTCTGGGTTGTCTAAGCATTGGTACATTGGTGCTAATGGGACGCTAAGGCTAGTCGGGTTGGGGTTTTGGGTGCTAAGGTTTATGGTTGGCTCACCACTATATTCCGAGGTCCTATTATCCTGTGCATAGCTCTGTATGTGCAGAAACCCTATGACATGGCGCAACCAACAAGTGGGGCACCTTACTTGCGAGACGCTTGAGTAGTACTTGTGCTTGTCCACACAACCCTCACGTACGCTTCCGGAAGCGTGTGTGATGGTGATACCTCCTATATTACAGTTATTGTAGGTTCTTTCAAGCTTGAAGTTATTAGAAAAGGTTTTTCTTGATTAAAACCCTACTTGTGCTGCCTCCTGTTAGTTTGTCGAAGTATTTTAGCCGTAAATGGCTGTTCAAATTGCGGCGCATAGCCGCGGAGCACTCCGGACACACTTACGGGTGTATGGAGTGCCAGATGCTGGAGTCGAACTGATCTTTGTGGTACAAGCCGATCCGGCTTACCACTTTGAGGTGTTCTACTCATGGGTAACTTTTCCTGCAGTGGATGGGACTGACGATTTGTTCCATGAATATACAGCCACCGCAGTTCCTAATAACTATATACCTTATTCATGTCTTGAGGTACCGCTCACGGCTTGGCAACACCGTGTTTGGTTTAATGGCGCCCTCCCACAACCGACTACCACGGTTCGTTTAGGCCCCTTATCTATTGATGGGGCCACTTGGCCTGTTTTGGCCGGCTACACCCCACATCCGCGATATATGACGATACCAGTCGCGGAATTGCGCAACATGTATTCGGCTTTAGTACGAGTGCATCGAGCCTTAGTGCAATATGTCACAGGCAACATCCAGGGAGCCCCTCCTGGGGTTGCAGGCCATCCAGCTGGTGCAGCCGGAGTTGCCATAAGTCCTGTAGTGGTGAACTCAGTGATGGGCA
This sequence comes from Calotriton arnoldi, assembly GCA_963921515.1. Lineage (NCBI taxonomy): Eukaryota > Metazoa > Chordata > Amphibia > Caudata > Salamandridae > Calotriton > Calotriton arnoldi. The sequence goes on from CAWUFW010003522.1 coordinate 213,768, forward strand.
AACGTCCACAACATAAGGACGACTTTCCTTATTGGCTTGCAGAAAAATTTGATCAGTTGGAGGCAGTTTTTCCACATACAACTCCAGTGGATAAACATCGTATTTTGACGATTAGTTTGCCAAAAGACTTAATTCCCGAGTTGACAGCATGTGACAACTGGGGTAGAGTATTCGCAGCAGTATATTCTAAATGTTTTGGTACGCCTTCCATGACAGTTCTCCCCTCTGTAATTAAAAAAGTACAGGATGAACACGGCCCTGAAGCGGCAGTGGAATTAGGGATGAGACTAGTGGGAGTGTTTGAAGTAGTAGCTGAACTGATCCTTGCGAATGTCAAGGGCGATGCAGTGAACTTTCAAGTAGCGAACGCTTTGGCTTTGGTCCCAGAATTGGACAAGCCTCGCGAATTACCGAAAATTATTACCCAGGCTTACAAAACTATTGGTAGAAACAGCCTGGGTAACAAGCCTTTGCTAAACTGCAAACACAATCGCAACCACAACAGCAACAAACCAAATCTCAATCTGAGAAGGATGAGAAACCAGTCTTCACTAAAAAGAGCTGGAGGCTGAAAAAACAGGGTAAGCAACAGACCAAGCAGGGATCGCGAGGCGCATCCCGGTTTCAGTTTCTTCTGAACGTACTTATGATTTACGCGATAGAGCGAGAATTAAGTCACCGGATAGGTTTCAGATCCCTGATACGCGTTCTCCTCATTCTTTACAGGCACAGACTTCGTCACAAGCAGGTGGAGGAGACCGCCAGGATAGAGGAAGGGCCCGTGAGGCCCCACAGGGACGAGACCAGCCTCGACAACAAGTCAGAGGAAAAGAAGAAGACGTTCAACGTTTTCGACCCCAATTTCAGAAGAAAAAAGTTGCCGCTGTAACAGCGAAATATGCCACAGGCGGTGAGAACGAGACTCCTGAATTGGACGTGGGCAGTAACCCTCCTAGACAGCGCCGCGGAAGTAACCATAGTGCGGGAGGCGCTACGTCCTCATATGGAGGCGACAGCAACTGAAACATTCATTACTGTTGAAACAGCAGACACCAGAGTGGCACCCCTGATAGACTATTTAATATAGTCCTCCAAATTGAAGGTGATATACAGCGAGTAATTAAAGGTATTTTTTGGGAAAATCTGACCTCTTCATATGATATTTTATTAGCAGAGGCGGATTGGCCACCCCCATTCGTAATTACTGCGCGTAAAGGGGAGGAGGTAATCCTTCCGAGCTTTTCTCGACATGTCCCAAAAGACAAAGCAGAGGCTCTTGCAGCAGAGTGGGCTGTGTCCCTGGCTCCGGCGTTATTCCGCAATCACGTGGGTTGGGACGAAGATTCTCCCCCCCATGAAATACCTTTGCGGTCACTACCGCAGCCACAACCCCAATATCCCATAAAACGTGAAGCCAAAGGTCACGTTTCCGAAATTCTGACTCAGTTGGAATATCAGGGAGTAATTGAACCCTGTGTATCACCTATGAACAATCCCCTTTTCGCGGATCGTACCGCTTAGTATTGGATTACCGGCATTTGAACTCACATTGCCGGACCTTCGCGGTGCAAAATACCCATAGTTCGGCGCTTGTAGACAGTCTTGTTCGTAAAAAATATAAAACGACACTTGACTTTTCAAATGGATTCTACACGCACAACTTAGCCCCGGAGAGTGGCCAATGGTGTGCCTTTACTTCCGGTGGTAAAATGTTCAAATTCAGGCGTCTTCCTATGGGCTACAAGAATAGTCCAGGTGTATTCGCCGCTCGTGTTGTCTCTTTGTTAGACGGCATCGATCCAGACGCCTGTTCGTATGTGGATGACATTTATCTGACAGACGATGAATTGTTTCCGCATCTGACCCGGGTGGACCGCATTATTCTTGAATTTGCGGTTCAGGGATACAAAATTAACTTTGCCAAATCCCATATTGCTGAATTTACCGTTTTGTTCTTGGGCTATGAGCTCAACAATGAAGGTAAGGGTTTAGCCCCCATTTTCTGGAGAAATGTGCACTTCTGTGCCCTCCTACGAATCTGAAGAAGCTTCAGTCTTTGCTGGGTTTTCTGAATTTCGGACGTACATACATTCCCGAATATGCCCAGCATATCAAGCCACTGTATGCCTTGATACAGCCTACTTTTTCGAAGTCTTGCTGGCTTCCGGAGCATACCTCCATTCTGCAATCACTGCAGACAGACCTTCTTGAGTCTAAATACCTTTTGACGCGTGATAACCACACAAACTTGGTGATTAGAATCATTCCAGGGGCAGTGGGTTTCACGTATTTGACCTTTAATGAAGGAGACACAGTACCTATCGCATACAAGTCACATCTATACACCTCTGCAGAAATGCGGTTCTCATCTGTGGAGAAAGTGCTAACAGCAGTGCAAATGGCTATCCTGAAGGAGCGCGCACTGGCACAGGGAAAACGCATTCTGGTGGTGACACCCTATCCTGCCCTAGAGGCAGTGACTAAAGCAAGTGTGCCGAACTCTAAAGCTTTGCACCCCGTTGGATTCAATGGGCAACATCGTTGACATCTCCGGATGTCACTTTCATTTTCGACTCTTCTCTTCAGACTCAGGAGTTTTTACAGTATGAATTCATTCATCCTCCTCCTTTGTCCTTATTGCCGCTTGAGGATTACGACTGTGTGATCTACACCGATGGTTCGGCACAACCGGCCACGGGTTCCAAGCATGCTTATTCAGCCGCATGTGCTATTGTTGCAGGTACGTTTGTGAACGGAAAGTTCAAATCCACTGTGGTGCATACACAGGCACTCGGGGACAGTACCGCACAACTGGCCGAGTTGCGTGCTTTGGTGCTTGCGCTTGAGTTCGTAAATCCTGATGTGACCACTTTAATCGTGTGCGATTCTTATTACTGTGTTCAATCATACAATGACAATCTGTTCTTTTGGTCGCAAAACGACTATAGAGACACTAAAGGCAACACAATCAAGCATAAAATGCTTTGGGTTAGGGTGGCAGATTTACAAAGACGTCTGCCACTCACACAGGTGGTTCACACCCTAGGCCATCAGCGAGTGGGCGCACACGCTATTGGTAACAGTCTGGCAGATGAAGCTGCCAGATCAGCAGTACTCACGTGTTCAGTAGCAGCAGTTACTAGATCCATGTCTAAAATAGATACTGATATCTTGGCAGCTATTGCTGCAACAAAAGAAGGAATTAATTACCCTAGAGGTTTCCCTTCTAAATATTCTTACCAGATAGGTCCCGATCAGGCTCCTTATGTAACAATACCTAACGTTGGGGTTCGGCTGATCCCCAACGCGGACCGCAGACTTTCCTTGATGGCAGCGGCACACGAAGGCATAGCTTCGGCGCATGCTGGTGTGTCTGCGACAATTTCCATTTTGCAGCAGCGTTACTGGTGGCGTGGTTTATACAAAGATACACGTACTTATGTGCTTTCCTGTGACGTTTGTCAACAGATCAAGCCTTCAACAGTCACAAGACCACCGCAGACCTCGCTTGTAATTTCGAACAGACCCTTTGGGTGTGTTTACTTGGATCACTGCGGTCCATTTTCTTCAGACACTGCCTATAAATATATCTTAGTGGCAGTGGACTCGTGCACACGGTTCATCTGGGTCTGGCCACAACGGAGTGCTGACGCACGAAATGTCATTAGGGATTTGCGAGTCTTTGTGGGAATTTTTGCATGCGGCACCTTCCATTCTGACCAAGGTCCAGCGTTTGCCTCTAAGGCTTACAAGGACGCAATGGGCTCCTTAGGGGTGCGGGTGAAATTTTCGTCTCCGTATAGGCCTGGAGGCAACTCTATCGTTGAACGAATGAACCGTGACTTAAAGCAATCCTTGACAGCTAGAGTTATAGGTACTGGCAGGAACTGGCTGGCCCACTTGTATACTGTTCAACGTGCACTTAATAATCTCCCTAGAAGGCCTCTGGGTGGGCGGACCCCTTACGAAATGCTCTTTGGCATACGAATGTTTGTGCCTGACCTTGATGGTCTAGACATGGCGGCGCAATCCGCCAAGTTCGATGTAGATAATCATTCTACTATGTTACAGGACTTACAAGAAGCCCGAGACAAACTAGCGATTGCACATTTACCTTCAGCCACAGACCCTGCTGAGCAGATTCCGGTTGCCGGCTGGCTTCCGAAGATTGGCGACCTGGTACGAGAGAAGGTGGAGAACAAAAAGAATTTGGCCCCTCTTTTCGTGCACCGGTTCCAGTACTGGGCTTGAAGGGAACACGTACAGTCATCCTACCACCGCTTCCCGGTCGCAAGGAAAACAGATACATCTCAGTGGAAAATGTCAAGCTACAACATCTGGCCGATCCTAAATAGTGTCACACCAGCGGTCTCTTGTCCTGCCATTTATCGGACAAGCGTTCGAGGCACGCCTGCACGAACAATCACTGATGTTACCATGGAGATGGTTGATTTGCCTGAAAATATATTTGAACCCCTGCATCACCCTGCATAGCCGAGGACGAGTATACTTATCCCGCCACAGAGTCGGTGGCACACCAACCAACAACGCCACTGAGCCCGACACGTTATTCTTTTGACTCAGTATCCAATTCATCACAAGTCCCGTCCAAGTTTAGTCTTTATGTATCTTGGTTTAGAAACAATTTTTTGATTCCACCTTGGACATATATTTGGATGGTACTTTTCTTGGTTTTTTTGTTCATGTCCATTGGCTTTGTCACAGTGTTCTTTCTACTCATCAATGGTCACTATTTACCTGAACGCTCTGCTGTGAACAGTGTTGCTGGAACTTTGGCTCCACATTCCTCTTCACACATCATGAAGCGTGACCACACATTTGTGAACATTTCAGCGTTTCCAGTTGCTGATGGCATCGTATGGGATGCGGTAAACTTTCAAATACATGGCCCGACAGAAATTATTAATGTACCGAATGTCCTTCGAGTCTCGATGGGTGATGTAGTAAAAAGCAATATTCGTTCTGATGATTGGGATGTGCATGCAGTTGAAGCATTGTTTGCTGATTTAAAATATTATGCCTCTTTTAATGCTGAAGACTTGTATATGAATTCTGCGAATTATGCCGATTTGTATTGCTACCAGCATTGGGGCAATCATTTTCTCCACAAACCAAGTGCACTACGCAGCCCTGTTACTTACACCCAATGGGAACACTGTCCAAACCCCATTCCAGGTAGTTCCCAGACTCTTCGAAATAAATTCACCTATTTTACTGATTTTAATCGATCGAACCCTGGGTCATATTATTTTAAATTAAAAACTCCATTGACTCAGAAAATAATGTTGACCCATACTAAATTATTATATTCGGGTTCCTTTTTGAGCGCCTTGGCGGTGGGTGGTTATGAATATTGGAAAGACACAGTGGATTTGAAATCAATTTGGGGTTCGAAGCCATGGCAGGTGCAGGGCACTGAGGCCCTGCACCGTGCTTGCCTTATTCCAGCCCAAATTCTATTTTTAAATGCTTCCATTTATCAGACCACGTGTTGGGGGTTGGCTACTGTTAAACAACTAAATGCGCCAAACATCCCATCCTTGTCGAGTATTCCAAATGATAGTTTGCGTTTTAATATGTCCCTTATGGCGTTACAGGCTCAGTTTCAGAACAATTCCTTTAACGTTTCTGCACTAATACAGTCACCCTGGTTGGTATGGCCCATATCATCTAATGCATGCCAACTTCGTTTTCATGGCACAGTTCCTGGTTACATACAGGACAAGCCTGATCCAAGATTTACTGAAACTCGTACTGTGACCACGTATTCAGTTGGTAAATTATGTAAACAATGGTTACAACATTCGTCCTTAGACTCTGTTAAGAACCATTTATCCCTCCTATCAGGCACTATTGACCTATCTGACTTTATCTTGGGACCTCGTGGTCCCCGACCGAAGAGATTCATTTATGAAGCGTATAATGAGCTCTGGAAGCTGTCACAAATGGAAGCTGCTTCCCGTCTTAGAGAAATAGACCAAGCAAATTTGGAAAAGGTGCTTGCTGTTGTTGACAATAGTATAAATACCCTGTCTTCCCGCATTTACACATTGGACAATATTGTATCCTCTGTTGTTGATATTGTACAAGATGATGTCTCTATGTTGTATCATGGTCAGAATCAGTTGCGCTCAGTGATGCAGTTTGCATGGACTTTGCAAACTCTTAAGTTGGGTAAAGTTCCTTGGAATTTGTTAAACACCACTGCCCTCTTTGTGCCTTTTAATTTGACTGACAAACAGCAGTTCATGTCCATGAAAGATGCATCCTACACCTTGTTACATATTGAAAAAGTGGATCCTTTACCGTTCTCTGTAGCAGAACTCGATTCTGCGGTGTGGCTAGTTCATGGGGTTATAGCTTTACCTTTTTCCCTATTTGAGTTCAGTTCGTGCATGAAGCACTATCCTGTGGGCCGTTTCCAGCCTTTGGGTGGTGCTTTCCTGCATGAACTTTGGTCCTTGCCTTTCATGTATAAATGCCTCAGAGATGGCAAGGAAGTATTTCTCACGGGGGAGTCTTGTGATTCAACTGTGGGTCATTCGCTTATTTGTAAACATATTAAATTGCACGGGGCTTGTAGCGTTTCAGTTCCGAATCTTGCATGTGTCCTGAAGGGTATTCCTGCTCCTGCTATTTCTCCTACTTTTACTTTGCTTACCAACGGTAGCTATTTGCTTTTAAATAACGAAAATTGTTGTGGCCTGCAGGCCGGCATTCCGTATATTGTTACAGTCTCGCACAGAGTTGTCTGCTGCAAGAATGTGCTTTTTCCTCCCCCTCACGACATCGTTGATAGCTCTATTTGGCCTTCCATTCCTACCATGGAGGCAGATTTCAATAAGTTGAGCAGAATAAAGGCCCTATTATTGAATGAGGAGGTTATGCTCACATCCGCCCGGGAGACATTCATTCTCCAGGTGGCGAGCACCCACAGTGAAATACAGGCCCTTTTGAACACTGACCTCCCCCAGCATTTTGGGGAGTTAATTCATCGTATTTTTAACGCATCAAACACTGAGGGTCTGGTGCACTTTTTAAGGTTGTTGGGTCTGGCCTTGTGACCACCTTTCAAACTATTTTCGGTGTGATACCGGCATTCATTCATTCCATTTTTTCTAGCGTCTTTGGTGGATTTCCATTAATCCTCGCTTTGGCGGCCGGTGTCTTGCTGTTGGTCTGTTTTCTGCGCAATGGCTGCACTCCAATGGGCCCTTCTCGATCCCGAACGCCTCCAGCTGCTCCGTGAGCGACTCCTGGTTGGCTTCGATGTTCTGCCCTTGGCGACTATCAGTGTGTCCTACACCCTTTCCTTTCGCTTTGCGTATTTCACTTGCGTGCAACCTGTGATGTCTTGCATCCGCTGTCCGTTTACATGGACCATGGATTATTGCCTCTCCAATTCGTCATTGTCGGTCCTGGATTTTGTTCGGTTGGTGGGTCCCTTAGAGGCCCATGAACGGGACTGTTCCGCTGATGGCTTTATGATGCGTGCGGCTGCACTGGGGATTTTGGCACAATGGGATATCTGGGCGGCTGCTCAGAATCTCCTACAACAAAGTTATATTGAATATCACGCAAGCTGTCCCGCATTGCTTTTGGATACTCCATACTCTGAAGACCATTCCTGCAGCTTTGACCTATTGGACTGGATGGCGTCTACGTTTTTTGACGATTCCAATGATGTCCTTCTGGACGGTATAGCATTTTTCTGCTCTTTCACATTTTTAGATTGATTAACTTGCCGTTAGTTGTTAGTAGACCGCCTCTATTCTGCTCAGGTATTTGGAACTCTGTCTTCGTTTTCGCCGTGGCCGCTGGACTGACCAGGGGAGGGTGTCTTGTGGCTCATGGCCTCCTGGCAGGTCTGGCTACGTTACCACGCCTGGCTGCCATGATGACTCTTGCGCACGTTACTATTGGATGTTGTTCTGTCGCCCTCTGTTATTGCCAAGTAATTATACAATAGTCTGCATATTCTGTTATTCACCTTTTCTCCTGTTCCCTTTTGGGCTAAGTCTGAACAACAGTTACAAGGTCGAATAACAACTCCCTGGTTTCTACTGATTTGGCCCGTCCCTCACACCTAGACATAACACTTGTACAGCTGCCATTGAGAAATTAGTGGGCTTTTAATAATGCGCTCGCTTGCTCTAAGATAGCACTTGGAGACGACCTTTCCAGTGAGAAGAGCTGTGATTGTTTGCTGATGTAGTTTTGCATCAAGAGACTGAGGTATGGGGGTTCGCTAGTCAAAGCCCAAAGGTCTTCTATTATTATAATAAACTGGTTTCCAGCACGGGAGGGTGGTAATGTTATTTAGACATATATCCACTGCTTTATGAGATGCTTTCCCCGTTCGTATTCTATGGAGTAGTAACTATGCTGATTATATTGTTCTTATGTATTATGCTACTAGTACTGACACGTGTACTGTACCTTAGAGCACGTAAGTTGAAGTAAACATTTTAACCTATACAGTGTCTCTTCATACGCATGTTGTGGACAGGTACGAATGTGACGAAAGAGTGTTCTTGCCTCTGCGAGTCCTGAGAGAGAGATACCGTGTTCTGGGTTGTCTAAGCATTGGTACATTGGTGCTAATGGGACGCTAAGGCTAGTCGGGTTGGGGTTTTGGGTGCTAAGGTTTATGGTTGGCTCACCACTATATTCCGAGGTCCTATTATCCTGTGCATAGCTCTGTATGTGCAGAAACCCTATGACAAGGGGGAGGGCAAGGGAGAAGGGGGAAGAAAGGGAGGGGGAGGGAGGGAAAGGGAGGGACGGGGGAAAGGGGGGAGGTAGAGGGAGAGGGGAGGGGGAGGGAGCGGAATGGGAGGTGGAGGGGGATGGGAAAGGGGAAGTGGGGGAGAGGGGAGATGTGAGGGTGAGGGTATGGGAAATAGAGGGTGAGGAAAAGGGAGTGGGAGAGGGAGAGGGAAGGGAGGGGGAGTGGAAGAGGGAAGGGAGAGGAAGAGGGTGAGGGAGGGGAAGGGGAAGGGAGAGGGGAAGCGAGAGGGGAAGTGAGAGCGGGAGGGAAGGGAAAGGGAGAGGTGGAGGAAGAAGAGAAACAGTAAAGGAGTGAGAGGGTGAGGGAAAGGGAAAGGGAGAGAGAAAGGGGAAGTGGAAGGAAGAGGGAGAGGGAGAGGGTGAGGGAGAGGGGAACGGGAAGGAAGAGGGAAGATGGAGAGGGTGAGGGAAAGGAAGAGGGTGAGGGAAAGGGAGAGTGTGAGGGTGAGGGTGAGGGTGAGGGGAAGGGGAAGGGAAAAGGAGGGAGAGGGGAAGGGAGAGAGGAAGGGGGCGAGGAAGGGAGAGGAAGAGGGGAAGGGAGAGGGGAAGGGTGAAGAGAGGGAAAGGGAGAGAGGGAGGGAGAGGGAGAGGGAGAGCGGAGGGGAAGGGAGAGGGGAAGGGAGAGAGGAAAGGGAGAGGGAAAGGGAGACGGGAAGGGAAAGACAAGGTGAGGGGAATAGAGAGGATGAGGGGAAGGATGAGGGTAAAGAGAGGATAAGGGAGAGGGGAAGGTAATGGGGAGTGATAAGGGGAGAGCGAGGGAGAAGCGAGAAGGGAAGAGGGAGAGGGAAAGGGAGAGGGTGAGGGGAAGGGAGGAGGGAGAGAGGAAGGGAGAGGAAAAGGGAAAGAGTGAGGGAGAGGAGAAGGGGAGAGGGGAAGGGAGAGGGAGAAGGATAAGGGAAGGGGAAGGGAGAGGGAGAGGGAAAGGGGACTGGAGAGGGGAAAGGGGGAAGGGAGAGGGTAAGGGACAGGGAAAGGGAGTGTGGGAGGGAGATGGGGAGGGAGAGGGAGTGGTGGAGTGAGAGGGGAAAGGGAGAGGGGAAGGGAGAAGCGAAGGGCAGAGGGGAGCGGGAAGGGAAGGAAGAATTGGAGGGGGTGGGAGAGGTGGAGAGGGGAAAGGGTAAGGGAAAGTGAGAGGGTGAGGGAAAGGAAGAGGGAAAGGGAGGGGGAGAGGGGAAGTAGAAGGGAGAGGGTGAGGGAGAGGAAGGGAGAGGAAGAGGGACAGGGAGAGGGTGAGGGAGAGGGGAAGGGAGAGGGTAAGAGTGATGTAAGGGGAGAGGGTGAGGGAAAGGGAGAGAGTGGGGTGAGGGAGAGGGCGAGGGGAAGGGTGGGGGAAAGGAGAGGGGGAGGTGGAGGGAGAGGGAGAGGGGAAGGGTAGGGAGAAAGGAAGGGAGAGGGAAAGGGAGAGGGGAAGGGGAGAGATGGGGAAAGAAGGGGAAGGAAGAAGTGGAGGGCTGGTAGAGGTGGAGAGGGGAAAGGGGAAGGGGAAAAGGGGAGGTAAAGTGAGGGGAAGGGAGTGGGTGAGGGGAAGGGTGAGGGAGAGGGGAAGGGAGAAAGGAAGGGGGAGTGAAAGGGAGAGGGGAACGGAAAGAGAGAGGTGGAAAGGGGAGGGAAAGGAAGAGGGGGAGGGGTGGGAGAGGTGGAGAGGGGAAAGGGGGAGGGACAGTGAGAGGGGAGGGGAGAGGGAAAGGGGGAGGGAGAGGGTGGGGTGTGGGAGAGGGGAAGGGTGAAGAGACGGGAAGGGAGAAAAGAAGGGAGAGGGAAAGGGATAGGGGAAGAGAAAGGGGGAAAGGGGAAAGAAAGGGAGAGAGTAATGGTGAGGGGAAGGGAGAGGAACGGGGAGAGTGGAAGGTAGAGGAGGAGGAAGAGGGGAAGGGAGAGGGGAAGGGTGAAGAGAGGGAGAGGGGCAGGGAGAGGGGAAAGGGAGAGGGAAAGGGAAATAAATGGGTGAGGGTGAGGGGAAGAGAGATGGTGAAGGGAAGGATGAGGGTGAAGAAAGGGGACTGGAGAGGGAAAGGAAAGGGAGACTGGAAAGGAGAGGGAAAGCGAAAGGGAAATGGGGAGGGGAAGGGAGAGGGTGAGAGGTAGGGAAAGGGTGAGGGAGAGGGGAAGGGTAGGGAGAAAGGAAGGGAGAGGGAAAGGGAGAGGGGAAGGGGAGAGATGGGGAAAGAAGGGGAAGGAAGAAGGGGAGGGGGTGGTAGAGGTGGAGAGGGGAAAGCGGGAGGGAAAGTGAGGGGAAGGGTGAGGGAGAGGGGAAGGGGAAGGGAGAAAGGAAGGGAGAGTGAAAGGGAGAGGGGAATGGAAAGAGAGAGGGGGAAAGGTGAGGGAAAGGAAGAGGGGGAGGGGTGGGAGAGGTGGAGAGGGGAAAGTCGGAGGGACAGTGAGAGGGGAGGGGAGAGGGGAAGGGAAGGGAAAGGGGAAGGGGAAGGGAGAGGGTGGGGTGTGGGAGAGGGGAAGGGTGAAGAGACGGGAAGGGAGAAAGGAAGGGAGAGGGAAAGGGATAGGGGAAGAGAAAGGGGAAAGAAAGGGAGAGAGTGAGGGTGAGGGTGAGGGGAAGGGAGAGGAACGGGAAGGGAGAGGAGGAAGAGGGGAAGGGAGAGGGGAAGGGTGAAGAGAGGGAGAGGGGCAGGGAGAGGGGAAAGGGAGAGGGAAAGGGAAATAAATGGGTGAGGGGAAGAGAGATGGTGAGGGGAAGGATGAGGGTGAAGAAAGGGGAAAGGAGAGGGAAAGGGAAAGGGAAGGGAGACCGGAAGGGAGAGGGATTGCGAAAGGGAAATGGGGAGGCAAAGGGGAAGGGAGAGGATGAGAGGTAGGGAAAGGGTGAGGGGGAGGGGATGGGGAGGGATGGGGAGAGAAGGGAAAGGAAGAGGGGGAGGGGGTGGTAGAGGTGGAGAGGGGAAAGGGGAGGGAAAGTGACAGGAAGGGAGTGGGTGAGGGGAGGGGTGAGGGAGAGGGAAAGGGAGAAAGGAAGGGAGAGTGAGAGGGAGAGGGGAAGGGAAGGGAAAGAGAAAGAGGAAGGAAAGGGAGAGAGTGAGGGTGAGGGGAATGGAGAGGAATGGGGAGAGGGGAAGGGAGAGGGGAAGGGAGAGGAGAGGAGGAGGAAGAGGGGAAGGGTGAAGAGAGGGAGAGGGGCAGGGAGAGGGGAAAGGGAGAGGGAAAGGGAAATAAATGGGTGAGGGTGAGGGGAAGAGAGATGGTGAGGGGAAGGATGAGGGTGAAGAAAGGGGAATGGAGAGGGAAAGTGAAAGTGAAATGGAAATGGGGAGGGAAAGGGGAAGGGAGAGGGTGAGGGAAAGAGAGGGTGAGGGGAAGGGAGGGGGAGAGGGGAAGGAGACAGTAAGGGGAGAGGGTGAGGGGAAGGGTGAAGGGGGAAGCAAGAGAGGAAGGGAGAAGGTGAGGGGAAGGGGATGGAGAGGTAGAGGGGATTGGAGAGGGGAAACTGAGATGGGAAGGGGAAGGGTGGGGTAAAGGGGAAAGGGAGTGGGGAAGGGGAGAGGGGGAGGGGAAACAGAGAGGGTGAGGGAGAGGTGGCATGAGAGGGGAAGGGTGAGGGAAAGGGATTGGAAGTGGGAAGGGAGAGTGGAAGGGAGAGGGGAGAGGGAGAGGGGCAGGGAGAGGGTGAAGGGAAGGGAAGGGAGCGGGTGAAGGGTGAAGGGAAAGGGGAGAGGGGGAGGGAGAGGGAGAGGGGGAGGGAGAGGTGGAGGGAGGGAGAGGTGGAGGGGGAGTGGAAAGGGGGAGAGCGAGGGGGAGGGAGATGGGCATGGGTTAGGGAGAGGCAAAGTGAGAGGGTGAGGGAAAGGGAAAGCGGGAGAGGTGGAGGGAGAGGGGAAAGGGTTAGGGTGAGGGAAAGTGAGAGGGTGAGGGAAAGGGAGGGAGAGAGAGGGGGAAAGGGAGAGGGGAAGAGAAGGGAAGGGAAAGGGCGAGGGGAAAGGGGACGGAGAGGGGAGGGGTGAGGGAAAGAGAGGGTGACGGAAAAGGAGGGGGAGAGGGAGAGGGTAAGGGAGAGAGGGGGAAAAGAGAGGAAGAGGGGTGAGGGAGCGGAAAGGAGAGGGAAAGGAGGAGACAGTGAGGGTAAGGGGAGAGGGGGAGGAAAGGGAAAGGGGTGGCGGGAGGGAAAGGTAAAGGGAGTGGGGGAAGGGTGAGGGTAAGGGAAAGAATGAGGGAGAAGGAGAGGGAAAGTGAGAGGGGAAGGGAGAGGGAGAGCTTAAGGGAGAGGGGAAAGGAGAGGAGAAAGGGTAAGGGTGAAGGAGTGAAAGGGTGAGGGAAAGGGAAAGGGGAAGTGAAAGGAAGAGGGTGAGGGGAAGGGGAAAGAGAGGGTGAGGGTAAGGGAGAGGGTGAGGGAAAGGGAGAGTGAAGGTGAGGGTGAGGGGAAGGGAGAAGGAGGGAGAGGAGAAGGGAGAGGAAGAGGGAGAGGGGAAGGGAGCATGGAAGGGGGAGATGGGAGAGGAAGAGGGGAAGGGAGAGGGAGAGGGGAAGGTTGAAGAGAGGGGAAGGGACAGAAGAAGTGAGAGGGAGAGAGGAAGGGAGAGGGGAAGAGAGAGGGAAGAGAGAGGGGAAAGGAGAAAGGAAAGGAAAAGAAAATGGTGAGGGGAAGAGAGAGGGTGAGGGAGAGGACGAGGGGAAGGAGCAGAAGGGAGAGGGGAAGGAGATGGTAAGGGGAGAGGGAGAGGGGTAGGGGGAGGGTGAAGGGGGAAGCAAAAGAGGAAGGGAGAGGGTGAGGGGAAAGGGAAGTGAGAAGTAGAGGGAATTGGAGAGGAGAAAGGGAGATGGGAAGGGCGAGGGAAGGGAGAGGGAAAGGGGAAAGGAAAAGGGGAAAGGGAGAGGGAAGGGGAAAGGGAGAGGGGGGGAACAGGAATGGGGAAGGTGGAGGGAGAGGGAGAGGGAAGGGAGAGGGGAAGGGAGAGGGAAAGGGAGAGGGGGAGGGGAAAGGGAGAGAGTGGGAGGGAGAGGCAGAGTGAGGGGAAGGGGAGGGGGAGGGAAAGTGAGAGGGAGTGGGATAGGGGAAGAGAGAGGGGAAGGGAGAAGAGGGTGTGGGAGAAGGGAAGAGAGAGGGAGAGGTTGAGGTTGAGGTTGAGGAGGAAGGGGAGGGGAGGGGAAAGGGAGAGGGTGAGTGGGGAGGGAGAGGGGAAAGGAGAGGGAAAGAGAAAGGGAAAAGGAAAGAAGAAGGGAGGAGGAGAGGGCGAGGGAGGGGGAAGGGAGAAGGGAAGAGGGTGAGGAAAAAGGGAGACAGTGAGGGGAAGGGTGAGGGGGGAAGGGAGAAAGGAAGGGAGAGGGAAAGGGAGAGGGGAAGTGGAAGGGGAAAGAGAGGGCGGAAAGGGCAGGGGTAGGAAGAGGGGAGGAGGTGGGAGAGGTGGAGAGGCGAAAAGGGTGAGGGAAAGTGAGAGGGAGGGGAGAGGAGAAGGGAGAGGGGAAGGGAGAGGGGCAGGGAGCGGGGAAAGGGAGGGGGAAAGGAAAATAAGTGTGTGAGGGTGAGGGGAAGAGAGAGGGTGAGGGGAAGAATGAGGGTGAAGAGAGGGGAATGGAGAGGGAAAGGAAAATAGAAAGGGGAAGGGAGAGGGTGAGGGTGAGGGGAAAGGGAATGGTGAGGGGAAGGGAAAGGGTGAGGGTGAGGGAAAGAGAGGGTGAGGGAAAGGGAGTGAGAGGGGAAGAGGGAGAGGGGAAGGGAGAGGGGAAGGTAGAGAAAGAGGGGAAGGGAGAGGGGAAGGAGACGGTAAGGGGATAGGGAGAGGGGTAGGGGAGGGGGAAGGGAAAGGGAAAGAAATGGGTGAGGGGAAGAGAGGGTGAGGGGAAGGATGAGGGTGAAGAGAGGGGAATGGAGAGGGAAAAGGAAGGAAGAGGGGAAGAAAAGGGAGGGGTGAAGGGGAGGGTGAGGGAGAAGGGAAGAGGGAGAAGGAAAGGGAGAGGGTGACGAAAAAGGGAAAGAGTGAGTGTGAGGGGAAGGGAGAGGGTGAGGGGAAGGGAGAAGGAGGGGGAGATGAAGGGAGAGGAAGAGGGAAAGGGTGAGGGAGAGGAGAAAAGAGAAAGGGAGAGGGATAGTGGAATGGGAAGGGAGAGATAAAGGGGACTGGAGAGGGGAAAGGGAGATGGGAAGGGAAGGGGAAGGGAGAGGGAAAGGGAGAGGGGAGGGGAAACAGAGAGGGGGAGGGAGATGGGGAGGGGGAGGGAGTGGTGGAGTGAGAGGGGAAAGGGAGAGGGGGAGGGAGAGAGGAAGGGGAAAGGAAGAGGGGGAAGGGGGTGGGGAAGGAAGAGTGGGAGGGGTGGGAGAGATGAAGAGGGGAAAGGGTGAGGGAAAGTGAGAGGTTGTGGGAAAGGAAGAGGGAAAGGGGAGGGAGGGAGAGAAGGGAAGTGGAAGGGAGAGGAAGCGGGAGAGGGTGAAAGAGAGGGGAAGGGAGAGGGGAAGAGGTGGAGGGGAAAGAAAGGAAAGGGGAGAGGGTGAGGGAAAGGGAGAGAGTGAGTGTGAGGGGAAGGAAGAGGGTGAGGGAAGGGTGTGGGTGAGAGGAACAGTGGAGGAAAGGAGAGGGGAAGGTGGAGGGAGAGGAAAAGGGAGAGGGGGAGGGAGAGGAGGAGGGGAAAGGGAGAGGGGAGAGAGGGGGAGGGAGAGACAGAGTGAGGGGAAGGGGGAGGGAAAGTGAGAGGGATAGGGTAAGGGAGAGGGGAAGGGAGAAGAAGAGGGTGTGGGAGAAGGGAAGAGAGAGGGAGAGGTTGAGGGGGAAGGGGGAGGGGAAAGGGAGGGGGAGAGGGTGAGTGGGAAGGGAGAGGGGAAAGGAGAGGGAAAGAGAAAGGGAGAAGGAAAGGGAAAGAAGAAGGGAGGAGGAGATGTAGAGGGCGAGGAAGAGGGGAAGGGAGAAGGGAAGAGGGTGAGGAGAAGGGTGAGGGAGAGGTGAAGGGAGAAAGCAAGGGAGAGGGAAAAGGAGAGAGGAAGTGGAAAGAGAGGGCGGAAAGGGCAGGGGTAGGAAGAGCGGGAGGGGTGGGAAAGGTGGAGAGGGGAAAGGGTGAGGGAAAGTGAGAGGGAGAGGGAGGGGAGAGGGAAAGGGAGAGGGGCAGGGAGCGGGAAAAGGGAGGGGGGAAGGGAAAGAAATATGTGAGGGTGAGGGAAGAGAGAGGGTGAGGGGAAGAATGAGGGTGAAGAGAGGGGAATAGAGAGGGAAAGGGAAGGGAGAGGGAAATGGAAAGGGAAAGGAGAAGGGAGAGGGTGAGGGGAAAGGGAAGGGTGAGGGGAAGGGGAAGGGTGAGGGGAAGGGAAAGGGTGAGGGAAAGAGAGGGCGAGGGTGAGGGAGTGGGAGGGGAAGAGGGAGGGGGAAGGGAGAGGGGAAGGGAGAGGAAGAGGGGAAGGGAGCGGAAGGGAGAGGGGAAGGAGACGGTAAGGGGAGAGGGGGAGGGTGAAGGGGGAAGCAAGAGAGGAAGGGAGAGGGTGAGTGGAAAGGGAAGGGAGAAGTACAGGGGATTGGAGAGGAGAAAGGGAGATGGGAAGGGCGAGGGGAAGGGAGAGGGAAAGGGGAAGGGAGAGGGGAAGGGGAAAGGGAGAGGGGGAGGGGAACAGGAGAGGGGAAGGTGGAGGGAGAGGGAAGGGAGTGGGGAAGGGAGAGAGAAAGGGAGAGGGGTGGGTAAAGGGAGAGAGTGGGAGGGAGAGGCAGAGTGAGGGGAAGGGGAGGGTAAGTGAGAGGGAGAGGGATAGGGGAAGAGAGAGGGGAAGGGAGAAGAGGGTGTGGGAGAAGGTAAGAGAGAGGGAGAGGTTGAGGGGGAAGGGGAGGGAAAGGGAGAGGGTGAGTGGGGAGGGGGAGAGGAAAGGAGAGGGAAAGAGAAAGGGAGAGGGAAAGGGAAAGAAGAAGGGAGGAGGAGATGGAGAGGGCAAGGGAGAGGGGAAGGGAGAAGGGAAGAGGGTGAGGAAAAAGGGAGACAGTGAGGGGAAGGGTGAGGGGGGAAGGGAGAAAGGAAGGGAGAGGGAAAGGGAGAGGGGAAGTGGAAGGGGAAAGAGAGGGAGAAAGGGCAGGGGAAGGAGGAGTGGAAGGGGGTGGGAGAGGTGGAGAGGGGAAAGGGTGAGGGAAAGTAACAGGGAGAGAGGGGAGAGGGAAAGGGAGAGGGGAAGGGAGAGGAGCAGGGGCAGGGAGAGGGGAAAGGGAGGGGGAAGGGAAAGGGAAAGAAATGTGTGAGGGTGAGGGGAAGAGAGAGGGTGAGGGGAAGGATGAGGGAGAGGGGAAGGGAGAAAGGAAGGGAGAGGGAGAGGGAAAGGGAGAGGGGAAGTGGAAGTTGAAGGGAAAGAGAGGGAGAAAGGGCAGGGGAAGGAGGAGTGGGAGGGGTGGGAGAGGTGGAGAGGGAAAGGGTGAGGGAAAGTGAGAGGGAGGGGAGAGAAGAAGGGAGAGGGGAAGGTAGAGGGGCAGGGAGCGGGGAAAGGGAGGGGGAAAGGAAAAGAAATGTGTGAGGGTGAGGGGAAGAGAGAGAGGGTGAGGGAAGAATGAGGGTGAAGAGAGGGGAATGGAGAGGAAAGGAAAATAGAAAGGGGAAGGGAGAGGGTGAGGGGAAAGGGAATGGTGAGGGGAAGGGAAAGGGTGAGGGAAAGAGAGGGTGAGGGAAAGGGAGTGGGAGGGGAAGAGGGAGAGGGGATGGGAAAGGGGAAGATAAAGAAAGAGGGGAAGGGAGCGGAAGGGAGAGGGGAAGGAGACGGTAAGGGGATAGGGAGAGGGATAGGGGAAGGGTGAAGGGGGAAGCAAGAGAGGAAGGGAGAGGGTGCGGGGAAAGGAAAGGGAGAAGTAGAGGGATTGGAGAGGAGAAAGGGAGATGGGAGATGGGAAGGGCGAGGGGAAGGGCGAGGGGAAGGGAGAGGGAAAGGGGAAAGGGAGAGGGGAAGGGCGAGGGGAAGGGAGAGGGAAAGGGAAAGGGAGAGGGGAAGGTGAAAGGGAGAGGGAGGGGAACAGGAGAGGGAAGGTGGAGGGAAAGGGAAGGGAGAGGGAAAGGGAGAGGGAAAGGGAGAGGGGGAGGGGGAGGGGAAAGGAAGAAGGGAGAGAGAGTGGGAGTGGGAGGGAGAGGCAGAGTGAGGGGAAGGGGAGGGGGAGGGAAAGTGAGAGGGATAGGGGAAGGGAGAGGGGAAGGGTGAAGAAGAGGGTGTCAGAGAAGGGAAGAGAGAGGGGGAGGTTGAGAGGGAAGGGGAGGGGAAAGGGAGAGGGTGAGTGGGGAGGGAAAGGGGAAAGGAGAGGGAAAGAAAAAGGGAGAGGGAAAGGGAAAGAAGAAGGGAGGAGGAGATGGAGAGGACGAGGGAGAGGGGAAGGGAGAAGGGAAGAGGGTGAGGAAAAAGGGAGACAGTGAGGGGAAGGGTGAGGGGAAGGGGAAGGGAGAAAGGAGAAAGGAAGGGAGAGGGAAAGTGGAAGGGGAAAGAGAGGGCGGAAAGGGCAGGGGTAGGAAGAGGGGGAGGGGGTGGGAGAGGTGGAGAGGGGAAAGGGTGAGGGAAAGTGAGAGGGAGGGGAGAGGGGAAGGGAGAGGGTGAAGGGAAGGGAGATGGTGAAGGGAAAGGGTAGAGGTGGCGGGGAAGGGCGAGGGGGAGGGAGAAGGGAAAGGGAGAGGGGGAGGGAGAGGGGAAGGGAAAGAATGGGGGGAAGGGGGAGGGTGAAGGGAATGGGGGGAGGGGAAAGGGAGAGGGGGAGTGGAAAGGGAGAGGGGGACGTGGAGGGAGAGGGGAAAAGGGTTAGGGTGAGGAAAAGTGAGAGGGTGAGGGAAAGGGAGAGGGTAAGGGTAGAGGGGGAGGGCAAGGGAGAAGGGGGAAGAAAGGGAGGGGAGGGAAAGGGAGGGATGTGGGAAAGGGGGGAGGTAGAGGGAGAGGGGAGGGGGAGGGAGTGGAATGGGAGGTGGAGGGGGATGGGAAAGGGAAAGGGGAAGTGGGGGAGAGGGGAGGTGTGAGGGTGAGGGAAATAGAGGGTGAGGAAAAGGGAGTGGGAGAGGGAGAGGGAAGGGAGGGGGAGTGGAAGAGGGAAGGGAAGAGAGAGGAAGAGGGTGAGGGAGGGGAAGGGGAAGGGAGAGGGAAGCAAGAGGGGAAGTGAGAGCGGGAGGGAAGGGAAAAGGGAGAGGTGGAGGGAGAAGAGAAACAGTAAAGGAGTGAGAGGGTGAGGGAAAGCGAAAGGGAGAGAGAAAGGGAAGTGGAAGGAAGAGGGAGAGGGTGAGGGAGAGGGGAACGGGAAGGAAGAGGGAAGATGGAGAGGGTGAGGGAAAGGAAGAGGGTGAGGGAAAGGGAGAGTGTGAGGGTGAGGAGAAGGGGAAGGGAAAAGGAGGGAGAGGGGAAGGGAGAGAGGAAGGGGGCGAGGAAGGGAGAGGAAGAGGGGAAGGGAGAGGGGAAGGGTGAAGAGAGGTAAAGGGAGAGAGGGAGGGAGAGGGAGAGCGGAGGGGGAGGGGGAGGGGGAGGGAGAGGGGAAGGGAGAGAGGAAAGGGAGAGGGAAAGGGAGACGGGAAGGGAAAGACAAGGTGAAGGGAATAGAGAGGATGAGGGTAAAGAGAGGATAAGGGAGAGGGGAAGGTAATGGGGAGTGATAAGGGGAGGGCGAGGGAGAAGCGAGAAGGGAAGAGGGAGAGGGAAAGGGAGAGGGTGAGGGGAAGGGAGGAGGGAGAGAGGAAGGGAGAGGAAAAGGGAAAGAGTGAGGGAGAGGATAAGGAGAGAGGGGAAGGGAGAGGGAGAAGGATAAGGGAAGGGGAAGGGAGAGGTAAAGGGGACTGGAGAGGGGAAAGGGAGACGGGAAGGGAGAGGGTAAGGGACAGGGAAAGGGAGTGGGGGAGGGAGATGGGGAGGGGGAGGGAGTGGTGGAGTGAGAGGGGAAAGGGAGAGGGGAAGGGAGAAGCGAAGGGCAAAGGCAGAGGGGGAGCGGGGAAGGGAAGGAAGAATGGGAGGGGGTGGGAGAGGTGGAGAGGGGAAAGGGTAAGGGAAAGTGAGAGGGTGAGGGAAAGGAAGAGGGCAAGGGAAGGGGAGAGGGGAAGTAGAAGGGAGAGGGTGAGGGAGAGGAAGAGGGACAGGGAGAGGGTGAGGGAGAGGGGAAGGGAGAGGGGAAGACTGATGTAAGGGGAGAGGGTGAGGGTGAGGGTGAGGGGAAGGGTGGGGGAAAGGAAAGGGGAAGGTGGAGGGAGAGGGGAAGGGAGAGGGAAAGGTAGAGGGGAGGAGGATGGGAAAGGGAGAGGGGAAGGGGAGAGATGGGGAAAGAAGGGGAAGGAAGAAGGGGAGGGTGTGGTAGAGGTGGAGAGGGGAAGGGGGAGGGAAAGTGAGGGGAAGAGAGTGGGTGAGGGGAAGGTTGAGGGAGAGGGGAAGGAGAAAGGAAGGGGGAGTGAAAGGGAGAGGGGAACGGAAAGAGAGAGGTGGAAAGGGGAGGGAAAGGAAGAGGGGGAGGGGTGGGAGAGGTGGAGAGGGGAAAGGGGGAGGGACAGTGAGAGGGGAGGGGAGAGGGAAAGGGGAAGGGAGAGGGTGGGGTGTGGTAGAGGGGAAGGGTGAAGGGTGAAGAGACGGGAAGGGAGAAAGGAAGGGAGAGGGAAAGGGATAGGGGAAGGGGAAGAGAAAGGGAGAAAGGGGAAAGAAAGGGAGAGAGTGAGGGTGAAGGGAAGGGAGAGGAACGGGGTAGGGAGAGGAGGAAGAGGGGAAGGGAGAGGGGAGAGGGGAAGGGTGAAGAGAGGGAGAGGGGCAGGGAGAGGGGAAAGGGAGAGGGAAAGGGAAATAAATGGGTGAGGGTGAGGGGAAGAGAGATGGTGAGGGGAAGGATGAGGGTGAAGAAAGGGGAAAGGAGAGGGAAAGGGAAAGGGAAGGGAGACCGGAAGGGAGAGGGATTGCGAAAGGGAAATGGGGAGGGAAAGGGGAAGGGAGCGGGTGAGAGGTAGGGAAAGGGTGAGGGAGAGGGGAGGGATGGGGAAAGAAGGGAAAGGAAGAGGGGGAGGGGGTGGTAGAGGTGGAGAGGGGAAAGGGGAGGGAAAGTGACGGGAAGGGAGTGGGTGAGGGGAGGGGAGGGGTGAGGGAGAGGGAAAGGGAGAAAGGAAGGGAGAGTGAGAGGGAGAGGGGAAGGGAAAGAGAAAGAGGAAGGAAAGGGAGAGAGTGAGTGAGGGTGAGGGGAAGGGAGAGGAACGGGGAGAGGGGAAGGGAGAGGGGAAGGGAGAGGAGAGGAGGAGGAAGAGGGGAAGGGTGAAGAGAGGGAGAGGGGCAGGGAGAGGGGAAAGGGAGAGGGAAAGGGAAATAAATGGGTGAGGGGAAGAGAGATGGTGAGGGGAAGGATGAGGGTGAAGAAAGGGGAATGGAGAGGGAAAGTGAAAGTGAAAGGGGAAGGGAGAGGGTGCGGGAAAGAGAGGGTGAGGGGAAGGGAGGGGGAGAGGGAGAGGGGAAGGGAGAGGAAATGGGGAAGGGAGCAGAGGGGAGAGGGGAAGGAGACAGTAAGGGGAGAGGGAGAGGGGAAGGGTGAAGGGGGAAGCAAGAGAGGAAGGGAGAAGGTGAGGGGAAGGGGAATGGAGAGGTAGAGGGGATTGGAGAGGGGAAACTGAGATGGGAAGGGGAAGGGGGAGGTAAAGGGGAAAGGGAGTGGGGAAGGGGAGAGGGGGAGGGGAAACAGAGAGGGTGAGGGAGAGGTGGAGTGAGAGGGGAAGGGTGAGGGAAAGGGATTGGAAGTGGGAAGGGAGAGAGGAAGGGAGAGGGAGAGGGAGAGGGGAAGGGAGAGGGTGAAGGGAAGGGAGCGGGTGAAGGGAAAGGGGAGAGGGGGAGGGAGAGGGAGAGGGGGAGGGAGAGGTGGAGGGAGAGGTGGAGGGGGAGTGGAAAGGGGAGAGCGAGGGGGGAGGGAGAGGGGCATAGGTTAGGGAGAGGCAAAGTGAGAGGGTGAGGGAAAGGAAAGGGGGAGAGGTGGAGGGAGAGGGGAAAGGGTTAGGGTGATCGAAAGTGAGAGGGTGAGGGAAAGGGAGGGAGAGAGAGGGGGAATGGGAGAGGGGAAGGGAAAGGGCGAGGGGAAAGGGGACGGAGAGGGGAGGGGTGAGGGAAAGAGAGGGTGACGGAAAAGGAGGGGGAGAGGGAGAGGGTAAGGGAGAGAGGGGGAAAGAGAGGAAGAGGGTGAGGGAGCGGAAGGGAGAGGGAAAGGAGGAGACAGTGAGGGTAAGGGGAGAGGGGGAGAGGAAAGGGAAAGGGGTGGCGGGAGGGACTGGGAAAGGTAAAGGGAGTGGGGGAAGGGTGAGGGTAAGGGTAAGGGAAAAAATGAGGGAGAGGGAGAGGGAAAGTGAGAGGGGAAGGGAGAGGGAGAGCTTAAGGGAGAGGGGAAAGGAGAGGAGAAAGGGTGAGGGTGAAGAAGTGAAAGGGTGAGGGAAAGGGAGAGGGAATGGGGAAGTGAAAGGAAGAGGGTGAGGGGAAGGAGAGGGTGAGGGGAAGGGAGAGGGTGTGGGAAAGGGAGAGTGAAGGTGAGGGTGAGGGGAAGGGAGAAGGAGGGAGAGGAGAAGGGAGAGGGAGAGGGAAGGGAGCATGGAAGGGAGAGATGGGAGAGGAGGAGGGGAAGGGAGAGGGGAAGGTTGAAGAGAGAGGGAAGGGACAGAAGAAGTGAGAGGGAGAGAGGAAGGGAGAGGGGAAGAGAGAGAGGGAAGAGAGGGGAAAGGAGAAAGGAAAGGAAAAGAAAATGGTGAGGGGAAGAGAGAGGGTGAGGGGAGAGGACGAGGGGAAGGGAGCAGAAGGGAGAGGGGAAGGAGATGGTAAGGGGAGAGGGAGAGGGGTAGGGGGAGGGTGAAGGGGGAAGCAAAAGAGGAAGGGAGAGGGTGAGGGGAAAGGGAAAAGAGAAGTAGAGGGGATTGGAGAGGAGAAAGGGAGATGGGAAGGGCGAGGGGAAGGGAGAGGGAAAGGGGAAAGGGAGAGGGGAAAGGGAGAGGGGGAGGGGAACAGGAATGGGGATGGTGGAGGGAGAGGGAAGGGGAGGGAGAGGGGGAGGGGAAAGGGAGAAGGGAGAGAGTGGGAGGGAGAGGCAGAGGGAGGGGAAGGGGAGGGGGAGGTAAAGTGAGAGGGAGAGGGATAGGGGAAGAGAGAGGGGAAGGGAGAAGAGGGTGTGGGAGAAGGGAAGAGAGAGGGAGAGGTAGAGGTTGAGGGGGAAGGGGAGGGAAAGGGAGAGGGGTGAGTGGGGAGGGAGAGGGGAAAGGAGAGGGAAAGAGAAAGGGAAAAGGAAAGAAGAAGGGAGGAGGAGAGGGCGAGGGAGGGGGAAGGGAGAAGGGAAGAGGGTGAGGAAAAAGGGAGACAGTGAGGGGAAGGGTGAGGGGGGAAGGGAGAAAGGAAGGGAGAGGGAAAGGGAGAGGGGAAGTGGAAGGGGAAAGAGAGGGCGGAAAGGGCAGGGGTAGGAAGAGGGGGAGGGGGTGGGAGAGATGGAGAGGCGAAAAGGGTGAGGGAAAGTGAGAGGGAGGGGAGAGGAGAAGGGAGAGGGGAAGGGAGAGGGGCAGGGGCAGGGAGCGGGGAAAGGAAAAGAAGTGTGTGAGGGTGAGGGGAAGAGAGAGGGTGAGGGGAAGAATGAGGGTGAAGAGAGGGGAATGGAGAGGGAAAGGAAAATAGAAAGGGTAAGGGAGAGGGAGAGGGTGAGGGGAAAGGGAATTGTGAGGGGAAGGGAAAGGGTGAGGGAAAGAGAGGGTGAGGGAAAGGGAGTGAGAGGGGAAGAGGGAGAGGGGAAGGGAGAGGGGAAGGTAGAGAAAGAGGGGAAGGAGACGGTAAGGGGATAGGGAGAGGGGAAGGGTGAAGGGGGAAGCAAGAGAGGAAGGGAGAGGGTGAGGGGAAGGGGAAGGGAGAAGTAGAGGGATTGGAGAGGAGAAAGGGAGACGGGAAGGGTGAGGGGAAGGGAGAGGGAAAGGGGAAAGGGAGAGGGGAAGGTGAAAGGGAGAGGGGAGGGGAACAGGAGAGGGGAAGGTGGAGGGAGAGAGAAGGGAGAGGGAAAGGGAGAGGGAAAGGGAGAGGGGGAGGGGAAAGGGAGGGGAAAGGGAGAGAGAGTGGGAGTGGGAGGGAAAGGCAGAGTGAGGGGAAGGGGAGGGGGAGGGAAAGTGAGAGGGATAGGGGAAGGGAGAGGGGAAGGGAGAAGAAGAGGGCGTCGGAGAAGGGAAGAGAGAGGGAGAGGTTGAGAGGGAAGGGGAGGGAGGGGAAAGGGAGAGGGAGAGGGTGAGTGCGGAGGGAGAGGGCAAAGGAGAGGGAAAGAGAAAGGGAGAGGGAAAGGGAAAGAAGAAGGGAGGAGGAGATGGAGAGGGAGAGGGAGAGGGGAAGGGAGAAGGGAAGAGGGTGAGGAAAAAGGGAGACAGTGAGGGGAAGGGTGAGGGGGAGGGGAAAGGAGAAAGGAAGGGAGAGGGAAAGGGGAATTGGAAGGGGAAAGAGAGGGCAGAAAGGGCAGGGGTAGGAAGAGGGGGTGGGAGAGGTGGAGAGGGGAAAGGGTGAGGGAAAGTGAGAGGGAGGGGAGAGGGGAAGGGAGAGGGGCAGGGAGCGGGGAAAGGGAGGGGGAAAGGGAAAGAAGTGTGTGAGGGTGAGGGGAAGAGAGAGGGAGAGGGGAA
Organism: Calotriton arnoldi; assembly: GCA_963921515.1. NCBI lineage: Eukaryota > Metazoa > Chordata > Amphibia > Caudata > Salamandridae > Calotriton > Calotriton arnoldi. The sequence goes on from CAWUFW010003522.1 coordinate 238,068, forward strand.
GAATGAGGGTGAAGAGAGGAGAATGGAGAGGAAAAGGGAAAGGGAAATAGAAAGGGGAAGGGAGAGGGTGAGGGGAAAGGGAATGGTGAGGGGAAGGGAAAGGGTGAGGGAAAGAGAGGGGGAGGGAAAGGGAGGGGGAGGGGGAGAAAGAGAGGGGAAAGGAGAGGAAGAGAGGGAAGAGAGCGGAAGGGAGAGGGGAAGGAGACGGTTAGGGGAGAGGGAGAGGGAGAGGGGTAGGGGAAGGGTGAAGGGGGAAGCAAGAGAGGAAGGGAGTGGGTGAGGGGAAGGGGAAGGGAGTAGTAGAGGGGATTGGAGAGGGGAAATGGAGATGGGAAGGGCAAGGGAAAAGGGAAAGGGAGAGGGGAAGGGGAGAGGGGAAGGGGAGAGGGGGAGGGGAACTGAGAGGGGGAGGGAGAGGTGGAGTGAGAGGGGAAGAGAGAAGGAAAGGGGAGAGGAGGAGGGAGAGGGGAAAGGGAGAGGGGGAGGGCGAGGGGGAAGGAGAGGGAAGGAGAGGGGAAAGGGCTAGGGTGAGGGAAAGTGAGAGGGTGAGGGAAAGGGTTAAGGGGAGAGGTGGAGGGAGAGGGGAAAGGGTTAGGGTGAGGGAAAGAGAGGGGGAAAGAGAGAGGGGGAAAGAGAGAGGGGAAGGGAGAGGGGAATGGGAATGGGAGGGAGAGGGGAGTGGGGAGGAACAGGTGGAGGGAGAGGGGGAAGGGAAAGGGAAAGGGGGGACGGAGATGGAAGGAGTAAGGGTGAGAGAAAGAGAGGGTGAGGGAAAGAGAGGGTGAGGGAAAGGGAGTGGGAGGGGAGAGGGGAAGGGAGAGAGGGGGAAGGGGGAGGGGAAAGGCCGCAGAGGGGGAAGGGGGAGGGGAAGGAAGAGGGGAGGGGTGGTAGAGGTGGAGAGGGGAAAGGGTGAGGGAAAGTGAGAGGGGGAGGGAAAGTGAGAGGGAAAGGGAGAGTGAGAGGGAAAGGGAGAGCAAGGGGAAGAGGGGAAGAGGGGAAGTGGAAGGGAGAGGGTCGGGTGAGGGAGAGGGAGAGGGAGAGGGGAAGGGGAAGGGAGAGGAAGAGGGTGAGGGAGAGGGGAAGAGGGTGAAGGAAGGGGAGAGGGTGAGGGAAAGGGAGAGGGTGAGGGAAAGGGAGAGTGTGAGGGTGAGGGGAAGGGAGAGGGAGAGGGGAAGTGGAAGGGAGAGGGTCGGGTGAGGGAGAGGGGAAGGGGAAGGGCGAGGGTGAGGGAGAGGGGAAGAGGGTGAGGGAAGAGGAGAGGGTGAGGGAAAGGGAGCGAGTGAGGGTGAGGGGAAGAGAGAGGGAGAGGGGAAGGGAGCGAGGACGCGATAGGAGAAGGGAGAGGAAGAGGGGAAGGGAGAAGGAGCGGAGAAGGGAGAGGGGGAGGGGAAACAGAGAGGGGGAGGGAGATGGGGAGGGAGCAGTGGAGTGAGAGGGGAGAGGGGAAGGGAGAGGGGAAGGGGAAAGGAAGAGGGGGAAGGGGTGGGGAAGGAAGAGTGGGAGGGGGTGGGAGAGATGAAGTGGGGAAAGGGTGAGGGAAAGTGAGAGGGTGAGGGAAAGGAAGAGGGAAAGGGAGAGGGGGGAAGTGGAAGGGAGAGGAGAGAGAGGAGAGGAGAAGGGAGAGGAAACGGGAGAGGGTGAAAGAGGGGAAGGGAGAGGGGAAGGAAGAGGGAGAGGGGGAAGTGGAAGTGGAAGGGAGAGGAGAAGGGAGAGGAAGCGGGAGAGGGTGAATGAGAGGGGAAGGGAGAGGGAAAGAGGAGGGGGGAGGAAAGGGTGAGGGAAAGGGAGAGGGTGAGGGTGAGGAGAAGGAAGAGGGTGAGGGAAGGGTGAGGGTGAGAGGAACAGTGGGGGAAAGGAGAGTGGAAGGTGGAGGGAGAGGGAAGGGAGAGGGGAAGGGAGAGGAAAAGGGAGAGGGGAAGGGTGGAAAGGGAGAGGGGAGAGAGAGGGGGAGGGAGAGGCAGAGTGAGGGGAAGGGGGAGGGGAGGGAAAGTGAGAGGGATAGGGGAAGGGAGAGGGGAAGGGAGAAGAAGAGGGTGTATGAGAAGGGAAGAGAGAGGGAGAGGTTGAAGGGGAAGGGGAGGGGAAAGGGAGAGGAAGAGGGTGAGTGGGGAGTGAGAGGGGAAAGGAGAGGGAAAGAGAAAGGGAGAAGGAAAGGGAAAGAAGAAGAGAGGAGGAGATGGAGAGGGTGAGGGAGAGGGGAAGGGAGAAAGGATGGGAGAGGGAAAAGGAGAGGGGAAGGGGAAAGAGAGGACAGAAAGGGCAGGGGTAGGAAGAGGGGGAGGGGTAGGGGTAGGAAGAGGGGGAGGGTTGGGAGAGGTGGAGAGGGGAAAGGGTGAGGGAAAGTGAGAGGGAGAGAGGAAGGGAGAGGGGCAGGGATCGGGGAAAAGGGAAAGAAATATGTGAGGGTGAGAGGAAGAGAGGGTGAGGGGAAGAATGAGGGTGAAGAGGGGAATGGAGAGTGAAAGGGAAGGGAGAGGGAAATGGAAATGGAAAGGGACAGGGGAAGGGAGAGGGTGAGGGGAAAGGGAAGGGTGAGGGTAAGGGAAATGGTGAGGGAAAGAGAGGGTGAGGGAAAGGGAGTGGGAGGGAAGAGGGAGAGGGGAAGGGAGAGGAAGAGGGAAGGGAGCGGAAGGGAGAGGGAAGGAGACGGTAAGGGGAGAGGGAGAGGGGTAGGGGAAGGGTGAAGGGGGAAGCAAGAGAGGGAAGGGAGAGGGTGAGGGGAAAGGGAAGTGAGAAGTAGAGGGCTTTGGACAGGGGAAAGGGAGATGGTGAAGGGCAAGGGAGAGGGAAAGGGAGAGGGGAAGGGGAAAGGGAGAGGGGAGAGAGAGGGGGAGGGAGAGGCAGAGTGGGGGGAAGGGAGAGGGGAAGGGTGAAGAAGAGGGTGTGGGAGAAGGGAAGAGAGGGAGAGGTTGAGGGGGAAGGGGAAGTGAGAGGGAGAGGGTGAGTGGGGAGGGAGAGGGGAAAGGAGAGGGAAAGAGAAAGGGAGAGGGAAAGGGAAAGGGAAAGAAGCAGGGAGGAGGAGATGGAGAGGGCAAGGGAGGGGGGAAGGGAGAAGGGAAGAGGGAGAGAGTGAGGAAAAAGGGAGACAGTGAGGGGAAGGGAGAGGGGAAGGGTGAGGGAGAGGGAGAGGGGAAGGAAGAAAGGAAGGGAGAGGGGAAGGGAGAGGGGAAGTGGAAGGGGAAAGAGAGGGCGGAAAGGGCAGGGGTAGGAAGAGGGGGAGGGGGTGGGAGAGGTGGAGAGGGGAAAGGGTGAAGGAAAGTGAGGGGGAGAGGAGAAGGGAGAGGGGAAGGGAGAGGGGCAGGGAGCGGGGAAAGGGAGGGGGAAAGGGAAAGAAATGTGTGAGGGTGAGGGGAAGAGAGAGGGTGCAGGGAAGAATGAGGGTAAAGAGAGGGGAATGGAGAGGGCAAGGGAAGGGAGAGGGAAATGGAAAGGGCGAGGGAGAGGGTGAGGGGAAAGGGAATGGGGAGGGGAAGGGGAAGGGAAAGGGTGAGGGAAAGAGAGGATGAGGGAAAGGGAGGGGGAGAGAGAGAGGGGAAGGGAGAGGGGAAGAGAGGAAGAGGGGAAGGGAGCGGAAGTGAGATGGCAAGGAGATGGTAAGGGAAGAGGGAGAGGGGTAGGGGAAGGGTGATGGGGGAAGCAAGAGAGGAAGGGAGAGGGTGAGGGGAAGGGAGAAGTAGAGGGTATTGGAGAGGGAAAAGGGAAAAGGGAGATGGGAATGTCGAGGGGAAGGGAGAGGGAAAGGGGAAAGTGAGAGGGGGAAGGGGAAAGGGAGAGAGGGAGGGGAACGGAGAGGGGGAGGGAGAGGTGGAGTGAGAGGGGAAGGGAGAGGGAAAGAGGAGAGGGGGAGGGGGAAGGAGAAGGGGGAGAGGGTGAGGGAAAGTGAGAGGATGAGGGAAAGAGAAAGGGTAAGGGGAGAGGTGGAGGGAGAGGGGAAAGTGTTAGGGTGAGGAAAAGTGAGAGGGTGAGGGAAAGGGAGGGAGAGAGAGGGGGAAAGAGAGAGGGGAAGGGAGAGGGTGAGGGGAATGGGAGGGAGATGGGGAGTAGGGGGGAAAAGGTGGAGGGAGAGGGGGAGGGAGAGGGGAAGGTGGAGGAAAGGGAGAGGGAAAGAGGAAGGGAGAATGAGTGGGTGAGGGGGTGAGGGGAAGGGAGAGGGAAAGGGAGAGGGTGAGGGGTAGGGGAAGGGAGAGAGGAAGCAGAAAGGGAGAGGGGAAGGGGTGGAGGGCGAGGGGGTGGGGTGGGGTGGGGGAGGGGAAAGGGAGAGGGAGTGTGAGGGTGAGGAAATGGGGAGGGTGATGCAGAGGGGAAGGGAGAGGGGAAGGGTGAGGGGAAGAGAAAGGGAGAAGGGAAGGGAAAGGAAAGGTTGAGGGTGAAGAGAAGGGAGAGTAAGAGGGAAAGGGTGAGGAGGGGAAGGGAAGGGAGAGGGGAAGGTGGAGGGAGATGGGAAGGTGGAGGGTGGAGGGAGAGGGGAACGAGGAGAAGGCGGGTACATGGTGGGGGTAGAGAGGTAAGGGGAAGAGAGGGAAGGGGAAGTGTGGCGGTAAGGGAAGGGTGAGGGGAAGAGAGAGGGAAAGAGAAGTGAGGAAGGCGGGAGGGGAAGAAGGGAGAGGGAAGAGAATGGGAGGGTAGGGAGAGCAGGGAAGGCAGTGGGGATGGAAGATGAGGAGGAGGGAGAGATGAGAATGGAAGGGTAGGGGAGAAGATCGGGGAGGGAAGGGAAGAGGGATGGAAGCAAAGAGAACGGAACGAAAGTTGATCGGAAGGGATGGGAAATTGAGTTTCAAGCCAGTTTCAAGTCAGTTTCAAGTTTGGTTTCAGTTTGGTTTCAAGTTCGGTTTTCAGTTTGGTTTCAAGTTCGGTTTTCAGTTCAGTTTTCGTTTGGTTTATATACTCACCGTGTCCCTTTAGCCCCATCCCCACCCACTTCTTTTTTGGAGCCTGATAGGCCCCTGCTGCTTCCGCCTCTCGCGGGCCTCAGCTCCAGCCGCCAGCTGTGGTCTCTCTGTCCGGTGCTCATGAGTGCAATGCTGCGGCTGCCTGGTTACCAGCCTTTTATACCAAGGACACGTCACAATAGAGACTTTTCAAACGTGTCATCATACATCACTGGTTTATGGGCGATTGTTTCTTGCAGTGTAAGGGGGAGGGAGCAGGCGAGACACGGTTTTAATTCAATGTCCTAAAAAAAAGCAAAAACCTATTCAGTCACAAAAATGATCCTGCGATGAACATCAAAGATGATCCCATCCTAGGCGACATTCTTCCCCATCAGTGGCCTGTGCTTGTCTCTGCTGCGGCGGAGGCCTCCCCTCTGCACTTAGCGTGGACCTCGTGACATCACATTGGAGGGCCTTGCACGTCATAGGGGTTCCATTCACAGGATTCTGGTGGCTGCTGGTGCTAGCGCGGACCTCGTGACATCACAGTGGAGGGCCTGGCCTGTCACAGGTGTTCCACTCACAGGATTCTGCAGCTGGTGCTAGCGTGGACCTCGTGACATCACATTGGAGGGCCTTGCACGTCATAGGTGTTCCATTCACAGGATTCTGCTGCTGGTGCTGCTGGGAAGGCGGTGACCTAAGGTTGAATGTCACAACTTGCTTGCACACACACATCCATACTAACACTTACACAGACACTTAGGGGTGTCACTCCGGGGTGTCTCGAATACTCATTTTGGCATATCCCCCCCTATGAGCTGCGAGGTGTTACTTCGTCTTTAGAGAGGGCAGAAGAAGGGGGGGGCAGGGAGGGAGCAGCCATAATCTTAAAGGACTGCTGGTACTTCGTTACCATTCATCTAGATAACTTTGAGGGAGCTGAGGTCCTAGGTTTCTCCTTGAGGGAGCGGAAGGGCAGCTCTCTTTCTGGAATACTGTGCTCCTGTCCTCCGGGCTCTGAGGTTTCTTTTGTGCAAACGTTCTCTGTATCTCACATTTGGTCCTCTCTGTGAGAAGTTGGCCTGGCATATGCTGTCCACTAGTTATAGTGGGCACCTTGCACCAGTCCAAACAACCCCTTATGGATGATAGGTTAAAGACAACCTTTAGTGAAAGCTATCCTAGTGGTAGCTATGGAGAGCAGCCTTCAGGCTAAGTCTTGGAGGAATGTAAAGCAGCTTGTTTTACCAGTCTATAATCTCTTGAGTGACCAAATGAAAGAGGACCACACCAGGTATATAAATAAAATATATGTATTTAGTCTTAAACACACCCCTCTAGTCTCTTTATGAGGCTAGAGTTCGAAGTACATAAGTTACAAGTCAAATATCAGCAGTATTTAGCACAATACACGTTTGAGCCCTAGGGGCGTACCAAACCATATACTAAAATAGTGGTATATTAACCACGACTGAACTAGACACAAGGCCTAGAGCCTGTAGAAGTGCTTGGACCCCAAGGAACCACCCAAGGTAGTTACACAGGGGACGCGTGCAGTGTGAGAACACAGCCGCGAACAACCGTTGACTTCTATGGGGAAAGTCGCGGTTAGATTTTTAAAGAAAAAGGACACTTCGGAGAGGACTTCCAGTTAACCCCTTAAAACTTAAGAGTTTCTAGGGCCCACACCCACGTGAGTACCGAAATACCCGAGTTACCTCACCCAGGGAAGCCGGGTGCATACGTGTGAAAAGGTGTCGGGAATCGTCGTCGTTTTCAATGGCGACCTCTTGGAAAGTGCTGCTGCCGTGAAGAAAAAGAGTGTCCGGTGTGATCCAAGCCTGGATCGAGGAAGAGGAAGACCTGAAAGCAGAGGGGACAGAGTCTGGGTCACTAGCCAGTGACCAGGGGCACGATATTCGAATGCCCTCAAATGTCGGGTGCTTCAGGTGAGTTGACGGGTGCCTTGACTCTTCAGCCACGAGGTCCAGGAGGTGTCGATGACAACCAGGAGCTGGAATCGAGCTGTCCCACAAAGTTTGTCGAGTGCTGCGGAGCCGGCGACCAGATTGGACCCAACAAGCCTTGGCAACGGCAAGTCACAGGGAAATGAAGAAAAGTCTGCGGTGCAGACCAGCAAGGTCTGAGGGACTCAGCGAGCAAAAGTAAGTCAGGGCACTTCTGGAGCAACCAGAAAAGCCCAAGCAATTGAAGAGTTGCCTGCGTGGGGACCACTAGCTAACGGACTAGAGATCGCAAAGGAGCCTCAAGCGGTCACACTTGGAGCTGGCCCACGGGGCACTCGTGAAGTGGAGGCCAGTGATCTTTGCTGCAGTTGGTGCTCGGGGATAGGGCTACTTGGAACCCAAAGCACGGCTTCGAGAGATGTCAGGAAGTTGATGCACTTGCAAATGTGCTCGGTGTCCAAGGGTCACGGTTCCACATTACCCACGACAGCTATGGGCCTCAGCTTTGCTGGGGACTCAGGGCAGCCTCGGCAAAGTCTGGAACTCCACCTCTGGTGATGCAAAGACTTCGGCATCCGGCGGGAGCTTTAGTGATGCAGACAGGACAGATGCTTTGTTGGTGCCTGCCAAGCAGGGGAGTCACTCCTTGACCCCAAGGGAGATTCTTCAGTCCTCTAATCTTGATGTAGAGCGTCGAAGGTCCAGGATTCAGCTTCAGAGTTTCATCCAGGGATATCTAAAAGTCCTGTTGCCAGGGTTCCCTTACTGATACTAAGGAAAGGGGTTGGACTAACTCTGGGGACCCACCTATGGGAGGGTTTGGAAAGAGAGGTAGCTACACCGATTTCCTTTGTCCAGTTTCGTGCCAGAGCAGGGGCTGGCAGCCCCTGCAACCGGTTTGAACTGGGGTATGCACGAGGACACCAAAAGTTTGCAGGACTTCAAAGCACTCAGAGAGTGCACCCACCCAGCCCCAATCCACTAAGGCCTGTCTGGGAGGTGGTAACACCTCCCTGCAACAGGAAACCTATTGTCCAGGCCTCCCCTGCCAGAGTTTCGGTCAGCAGCAGGAGGCCAGACTCGTGTCTGTGGCTGCAGCATCCATTTTGTGATGCCAGGCTCTGTTTAGTTGGTACCGGGTATACTGGTGCTGCCATGTATCTCCCTCTAGAAGGGTGGGATCATACTCCCACACCAGGTACTGGTGTGGGGGTATGATTCCAAGGTGTTTGACACCAAACACGACATGTTTCCGTGCAGCCATCCCAAAGTTAGCATTTACCGTTTAGATATAATGCACTTAAGAGTATATGGTCAGGCTGCACCACAGACAACCCCGGAGAGGAGACTCGGAAGGCTGCAGAGGGGCTCTGCTCATGCATGGGCACCCTCTCACATATAACCAAGCACCCTGCCTTCAGGATTGATAAGGCCTGCCATAGGGGTGACTGATAGGTTTCTATGTGCAGTGTTAGGTGAGATATAGTGAACCTATATCTCTGCAAGGGGTGCATGCACCACCTCACTCAGGCTGCAGTAGCAGTCCTGGGGTGTCATTTTGGAGGGCCTTCCAGGGGTGGCACAATACATGCTTCAGCCCTGGTAGGCCTCTGGGGTACCTAGGCCCTGGGTACATAGTATACCATATACTAGGGACTTATAAGGGCACCCCAGAATCCAATCTGAAGTGTACTTAAGGTACAGGAAATCAATTTAGAGAGGAAGCAGCTAGGCTGGGGTCCTGGATAGCAGGGCCCCAGCCAGACTAAAGTAAAAAAAACAGTGATACACCAGCAAAAAGTGGGGGTAACCATATGAGGCAGATCCTACTCTCCTACACAACCCCCCCCCCCAAACGCAGGGACATTAAACTAACCTTGACCAGTAAAGTCTTCATGTTCTAAGTGGAAATATCTGGAGAGTCCATCTGCATTGGCATGGTTACTCCCAGGTCTATGTTCCACTGTATAGTCCATCCCCTGTAGGGAAATGGACCACCTCAAAAGTTTGGGGTTTTCACCCTTCATCTGTTTTAGCCATAAGAGGGGCTTATGGTCGGTCTGAACAGGGAAGTGAGTACCAAACAAGTATGGCCTCAGCTTCTTCAGAGCCCAAACCACAGCAAAGGCCTCCCTCTCAATGGCTGACCAACGTTTCTCTCTGGGGGTCAGCCTTCTGCTAATAAAAGCTACTGGCTGATCCTGACCTTCATCATTCAACTGTGATAGTACAGCCCCTACCCCCAACTCAGATGCATCTGTTTGCACAACGAACTTCTTGGAGTAATCAGGACTTTGCAGAATGGGAGCAGTGCACATGGCCTGCTTCAGGTCATCAAATGCCTTTTGACAGCTAACTGTCCACTGAACCTTTTTGGGCATTTTCTTAGAGGTTAAGTCATTCAGGGGTGTCACTATTGATCCATACCCCTTGACAAATCTTCTGTACTACCCAGTCAGGCCTAAGAAGGCTCTCACCTGAGTCTGGGTAGTTGGAGCAACCCAGTCCATGATGGTCTGGATTTTGCTCTGCAATGGTTGAACCTGGCCTCCACCCACAAGGTGGCCCAGGTACACAACCTGACTCTGCCCTATCTGGCACTCTGTGGCCTTGATAGTTAGGCCTGCCTTCTGCAGGGCCTCCAAAACATTTCTGAGGTGGACCAGGTGATCCTCCCAGGTGGAGCTAAAGACAGCAATATCATCTAGATATGCTGCACTATAGGCTTCCAGACCTGTAAGGACTGTGTTCACCAACCTCTGAAAAGTGGCAGGTGCATTTTTCAAACTAAAGGGCATCACCACAAACTGGTAAAGCCCACCAGGGGTAGAAAATGCAGTTTTGGGCTTTGCATCATCAGCTAGTCTGATCTGCCAGTAGCCAGCTGATAGGTCAAATGTGCTTAGATACTTGGCTGAGGTCAAAGTGTCTATTAGCTCATCTGCCCTGGGGATTGGATGGGCATCAGTCCTAGTGACTGCATTGAGGCCTCTGTAGTCCACACAAAACCTCATCTCTCTCTTACCATCTTTGGTGTGAGGTTTAAGCAACAGGACAACTGGACTAGCCCAAGGGCTATCTGAAGGCTCAATGACACCCAGTTCCAACATTTACTGGACTTCTGTCCTGATACAGTCCCTGACCTGGTCAGGTTGCCTGTAAATCTTACTTTTAACAGGCAGACTGTCCCCAGTGTCCACTTCATGAGTGCACCAGGTGGTCTGACTTGGAGTCAGAGAAAACATGTGTCTGAACTGATTGAGCACCTGTCTACAATCAGTTTGCTGCTGGGCAGTGAGGCTGCCTGCCAAGGCTACACCATCCACTGACCCATCATCAGGGTTCTGAGAGAGCAGGTCAGGGAGAGGGTCACTCTCCTCTTCCTGTCCCTCATCAGTTGCCATGAGCAAGCCCATGTCAACCCTGTCCACATATGGCTTCAGCCTGTTGATATGGAGCACCCTGTGGGGGCTCCCGGGAGTTCCCAGGTCTACCAGATAGGTAACCTCTCCCTTCTGTTCAACAATTGTATGGGGGCCACTCCACTTGTCTTGGAGGGCTGCTGGGGCCACTGGCTCCAGCACCCACACCTTCTGTCCTGGCTGGTAAACAGTCAGCACAGCCTTTGGTCATGCCAGGCTTTCTGTAATTCCTGGCTAGCCTCAAGGTTTTTGGTTGCCTTTTTCATATACTCAGCCATCCGGGAGCGGAGACCAAGTACATAGTCCACTATGTCCTGTTTAGGGGGTTTGAGAGGTAACTCCCAACCTTCCTTCACCAGACAATGGACCCCTGACAGGATGGCCAAACAAAAGTTTAAAAGGGCTGTAGCCAATCCCCTTTTGAGGCACCTCCCTGTATGCAAATAAAAGGCAGGGCAAGAGTATGTCCCATCTTTGCCTAAGCTTTTCTGGGTGCCCTTTAATCATGCCCTTCAAGGTTTTGTTGAATCTCTCAACTAAACCATTGCATTGTGGGTGATAGGGTGTGGTGAACTTATAAGTCACTCCACACTCCTTCCACATTGCAGTCAAGTAACTGGACATAAAGTTTGCACCTCTGTCAGATACTACCTCCTTAGGAAAGCCCACTCTTGAGAAAATTCCCAGGAGGGCCCTGGCCACCACAGGGGCTGTAGTGGTCCTAAGGGGAATGGCTTCTGGGTACCTGGTGGCATGGTCCACCACCACCAGGATAAACCTGTGCCCAGATGCTGTTTGGGGATCCATGGGACCAACTATGTCAATCCCCACCCTCTCAAAGGGAACCCCCACCACAGGTAGTGGTATCAGGGGGCCTTTGTGGTGCCACCTGCCTTCCCACTGGCTTGGCAGGTTACACAGGAGCGACAAAACTCCTTGGTGTCTTCAGACATGTGGGGCCAGTGAAAGTGAGGGACAATTCTGTCCCAAGTCTTGTTCTGGCCCAGGTGACCTGCTAAGGGAATGTCATGGGCTAGTGTCAATAGGAAACCCCTGAACTTCAGAGGTATAACCAACCTCCTGGCTGCTCCAGGCTTGGGGTCTCTACTCTCTGAGTACAGGAGTCCATCATCCCAATATATCTTATGGGTGCCACTAGCATTCCCAGCAGCCTCAGCAGCAGCTTGTTGTCTGAGGGGTTCAAGAGAGGGGCAGTTCAGCTGCTCCTGGCTCAGATCTGCCCTGGAAGGGCCCCCTGTTCCCAAGAACGCACCTGATCAGGTTCAAGCTCCTCTGGGACAGTTTCTTCTTCAGGCCTGAGATCATCTTCCTCAAAAGACTGATCTTCCTCCTGAGCCAAGGGGGAAGGCACTGCCTTAACCCTACTGCTCCTTCTCTTGGGAGGCACCTGGTCCATTATTTCAGAATCCAGAGCCTGTTCAGCTTTTGACATTTTTGCCTGTGACCTAGTCACAGCAAAGACATGTGCAGGGATCCCTAGCATTTCTGCATGTTTCCTGAGCTCCACCTCTGCCCAAGCTGAGGTTTCAAGATCATTGCCAAGCAAGCATTCAACTGGTAGGTCTGCACTCACCACAACCTTCTTAAGGCCAGTTACCCCTCCCCAGGAGAAGTTAACAACTGCCAGAGAATGGTCTGTTCTGACATTGCTAGCATTGGTCACTTGGTACATTTCACCAAGTATAATCTGCCCAGGATCCACAAGATCTTGTGTCACCATGGTGACACTTGCTCCTGTGTCCCTGAATGCCAAAGCCTCCCTTCCATTAATTAAAGGCTGCTGTCTGTATTTGCCCAAATTATTGGGACTCACAAAGGGGGACAAATCCATGCCCCCATCACAGACTAGGACAGCCTGAGTTGGCACTCTGACTAGGCCAGAGCCCATCTCAGTACCCAGGGTCAACCCTACTAAACCCTTATTCTGAGTGTTTCCACCATCACTTGTAGCTGGACTAGGGGGAACAGTTGCCTTAGGGGCAATGGTGGCTGGATTGGAGTCTTTGGACTTGGTGCAATCACTTGTCCAGTGAGTCTTTTGCTTACAGACTTTGCACCATGGTTTCATTTGGCCTTTTCCTTTATTAGATTGGGTTTCCCCACAAGATGCAGATTTTGGGGAACTTGAGAAGACTTCTGGTCTTTACCCTTCTCCCCACCCTTATCAGAGTTTTTGGAATCTTGCTTCTTCTGGTCACCACCTTGGTTCTGTACTTTCTGCTTCACCCTGGTTCTGACCCATTTGTCTGCCTTCTTTCCCAATTCTTGGGGAGAGGTCAGATCAGAGTCAACCAGGTACTGATGTAGCAACTGATTCTGACAGTTATTAAGAATCTGCTCCCTCATGATTAAATTATAGAATCCTTTGAAGTCACACACCTTACTGCCAAGTAACCAGCCTTCCAGAGCCTTGTTAGCACAATCTACAAAGTCCACCCAGTCCTGTGTCTGTGCCTTTTGGGTATCTCTGAACTTTAACCTGTATTGCTCAGTGGTTAGGCCAAACCCATCTATCAGGGCACTCTTCAGGACTTGGTAATCATCAGCATCCTCTTCTCTTACAGTGAGGAGCTTGTCTCTACCTTTGTCTGCAAAGGAGATCCACAAGATTGCTGCCCACTGCTCCTGGGGGACCCTCTGAACTTTACAGGCACTTTCCAGTGCAGTTATCCATTTGTGGATGTCATCCCCACTCTGGTAGGGAGAGACAATCTTGCTCAGGTTTCTATGGTCATAAGACCTTTCCCTACCACTAGGAAAGTTGCTGTCACCATGGGACTCTAGTCCCAACTTTCTTCTTTGTCTATGAAGCTCTAGGGACTCCCTGTCTATAGCGAGCTGCTCTCTTCTGATCCTAAGCTGAGCTTCTTCATACTGGAGCAGTCTCTTTTTTCTCTCATTAGAGGTTTCCCTCCTATGAGAAGAAACAGAGGTCCCTACTGAGGTGTCAGAATGGTTAGACTCCTGAGAAGGAGATCTGGATCTTCTAGGCACACTCACAACTCTTCCTGGTGGGACAAAGGGGAGGTCATTCTGATCCTCCTCCTCATCTGCAGGAGGAGCTGGATTGTCCAGGGCAAGATCATTTTCATCTTCCTGGCCAGTTTCAGAGGGCAGGTCCTGGGTATTTTCACCCCTGGTCCCTTCCTCATCTTCTGCCCCACCCTCTCTGCCTACCCCTGCAGACCCTAGGGGTCTTCTGAGATCATCCAGCAGAAGCCTCTCCATGAGACGTTGGGTGTTGACACTTTTGCCTGTCTTCAGCTTCCTAATCTTGCACAACTCTCTCAATTCCAAGAATGGGAGGTTGTCATATTTGGAGGGTAGGAGCCCACTGGTTCCTGGCAGGGACCTACTGGTTCCTGGCCCTGAAGACATTACTAGTGAGGTGTGGTGTATGCACTACCTACTCTAGTGTGGCCTACTAAACTCTCTTGAGTTGTAGAAAGGGTGTGCTAAGCCCTTGACACACAACTCTTAAGTTCAGTAGAACTTACTGTATTTCTAAGCTTTAATTTATATGTACCTTAGGTACCTTTAGTGGTTTTCAGTTAGTCACACGCTTGAGATTATCTGGTAAAACAATAGCAAGCTGGAATCCCACACGCTGCACACCAATGTGAGAAGTTGGCCTGGCATATGCTGTCCACTAGTTATAGTGGGCCCCTTGCACTAGTCCAAACAACCCCTTATGGATGATAGATTAAAGACAACCTTTAGTGAAAGCTATCCTAGTGGTAGCTATGGAGAGCAGCCTTCAGGCTAAGTCTTGGAGGAATGTAAAGCAGCTTGTTTTACCAGTCTATAATCTCTTGAGTGACCAAATGAAAGAGGACCACACCAGGTATATATATAAAATATATGTATTTAGTCTTAAACACACCCCTCTAGTCTCTTTATGAGGCTAGAGTTCGAAATACATAAGTTACAAGTCAAATATCAGCAGTATTTAGCACAATACACGTTTGAGCCCTAGGGGCGTACCAAACCATATACTAAAATAATGGTATAAGAACCACGACTGAACTAGACACAAGGCCTAGAGCCTGTAGAAGTGCTTGGACCCCAAGGAACCACCTAAGGTAGTGACACAGGGGACCCACGGGGACGCGTGCAGTGTGAGAACACAGCCGCGAACCGCCGTTGACTTCTATGGGGAAAGTCGCGGTTAGATTTTTAAAGAAAAAGGACACTTCGGAGAGGACTTCCAGTTAACCCCTTAAAACTTAAGAGTTTCTAGGGCCCACACCCACGTGAGTACCAAAATACTCGATTTTCCTTACCCAGGGAAGCCGGGTGCATACGTGTGAAAAGGTGTCGGGAATCGTTGTCGTTTTCAATGGCGACCTCTTGGTAAGTGCTGCTGCCGTGAAGAAAAAGAGTGTCCGGTGCGATCCAAGCCTGGATCGAGGAAGAGGAAGACCTGAAAGCAGAGGGGACAGAGTCTGGGTCACTAGCCAGTGACCAGGGGCACGATAGTCGAATGCCCTCAGATGTCGGGTGCTTCAGGTGAGTTGACGGGTGCCTTGACTCTTCTGCCACGAGGTCCAGGAGGCGTCGACGACAACCAGGAGCTGGAATCGAGCTGTCCCACAAAGTTTGTCGAGTGCTGCGGAGTCGGCGACCAGATTGGACCCAACAAGCCTTGGCAACGGCAAGTCATGGGGAAATGAAGAAAAGGCTGCGGTGCAGACCAGCAAGGTCTGAGGAACTCACCCAGTAAGGGTAAGTCAGGGCACTTCTGGAGCAACCAGAAAAACCCAAGCAATTGAAGAGTTGCCTTCGTGGGGACCCACTAGCCAACGGACTAGAGATCGCAAAGGAGCCTCAAGCGGTCGCACTTGGAGCTGGCCCACGGGACACTCGTGAAGTGGAGGCCAGTGATCTTTGCTGCAGTTGGTGCTCAGGACTAGGGCTACTTGGAACTTATAGCACGGCTTTGAGAGATGTCAGGAAGTTGATGCACTTGCAAATGTGCTCGGTGTCCAGGGGTCACGTTTCCACATTACCCACGACAGCTACGGGCCTCAGCTTTGCTAGGAACTCAGGATAGCCTCGGGGAAGTCTGGAAATCCACCTCTGATGATGCAAAGACTTCGACGTCCGGCGGGAGCTGCAGTGATGCAGACCGGACAGATGCTTCGTTGGTGCCTGCCAAGCAGGGGAGTCACTCCTTGACCCCAAGGGAGATTCTTCAGTCCTCTAATCTTGATGTAGAGCGTCGAAGGTCCAGGATTCAGCTTCAGAGTTTCATCCAGGGATATCTAAAAGTCCTGTTGCCAGGGTTCCCTTACTGATACTAAGGAAAGGGGTTGGACTAACTCTGGGGACCCACCTATGGGAGGGTTTGGAAAGAGGGGTGGTTACACCCATTTCCTTTGTCCAGTTTCACGCCAGAGCAGGGGCTGGCAGCCCCTGCAACCGGTTTGAACTGGGGTATGCACGAAGACACCAAATGTGCCCCCAGTGCAGGACTTCAAAGCACTCAGAGAGTACACCCATCCAGCCCCAATCCACTAAGGCCTGTCTGGGAGGTGGTAACACCTCCCTGCAACAGGAAACCTATTGTCCAGGCCTCCCCTGCCAGAGTTTCGGTCAGCAGCAGGAGGCCAGACTCGTGTCTGTGGCTGCAGCATCCATTTTGTGATGCCAGGCTCTGTTTAGTTGGTACCGGGTATACTGGTGCTGTCATGTCTCTCCCTCTAGAAGGGTGGGATCATACTCCCACACCAGGTACTGGTGTGGGGGTATGATTCCAAGGTGTTTGACACCAAACATGACTTGTTTCCGTGCAGCCATCCCAAAGTTAGCATTTACCGTTTAGATATAATGGACTTAAGAGTATATGGTCAGGCTGCACCACAGACAACACCGGAGAGGAGATTCCGAAGGCTGCAGAGGGGCTCTGCTCATGCATGGGCACCCTCTCACATATAACCAAGCACCCTGCCTTCAGGATTGATAAGGCCTGCCATAGGGGTGACTGATAGGTTTCTATGTGCAGTGTTAGGTGAGATATAGTGAACCTATATCTCTGCAAGGGGTGCATGCGCCACCTTACTCAGGCTGCAGTAGCAGTGCTGGGGTGTCATTTTGGAGGGCCTTCCAGGGGTGGCACAATACATGCTTCAGCCCCTGGTAGGCCTCTGGGGTACCTATGCCCTGGGTACATAGTATACCATATACTAGGGACTTATAAGGGCACCCCAGAATCCAATCTGAAGTGTACTTAAGGTACAGGGAATCAATTTAGAGAGGAAGCAGCTAGGCTGGGGTCCTGGATAGCAGGGCCCCAGCCAGATTAAAATCGAAAAACAGTGAAACACCAGCAAAAAGTGGGGGTAACCATAAGAGGCAGATCCTACTCTCCTACACAACCCCCCCCCCAAACGCAGGGACATTAAACTAACCTTGACCAGTTAAGTCTTCATGTTCTAAGTGGAAATATCTGGAGAGTCCATCTGCATTGGCATGGTTACTCCCAGGTCTATGTTCCACTGTATAGTCCATCCCCTGGAGGGAAATGGACCACCTCAAAAGTTTGGGGTTTTCACCCTTCTTCTGTTTTAGCCATAAGAGGGGCTTATGGTCGGTCTGAACTAGGAAGTGAGTACCAAACAAGTATGGCCTCAGCTTCTTCAGAGCCCAAACCACAGCAAAGGCCTCCCTCTCAATGGCTGACCAACGTTTCTCTCTGGGGGTCAGCCTTCTGCTAATAAAAGCTACTGGCTGATCCTGACCTTCACCATTCAACTGTGATAGTACAGCCCCTACCCCCAACTCAGATGCATCTGTTTGCACAATGAACTTCTTGGAGTAATCAGGACTTTGCAGAATGGGAGCAGTGCACATGGCCTGCTTCAGGTCATCAAATGCCTTTTGACAGCTAACTGTCCACTGAACCTTTTTGGGCATTTTCTTAGAGGTTAAGTCATTCAGGGGTGTCACTATTGATCCATACCCCTTGACAAATCTTCTGTACTACCCAGTCAGGCCTAAGAAGGCTCTCACCTGAGTCTGGGTAGTTGGAGCAACCCAGTCCATGATGGTCTGGATTTTGCTCTGCAATGGTTGAACCTGGCCTCCACCCACAAGGTGGCCCAGGTACACAACCTGACTCTGCCCTATCTGGCACTTTGTGGCCTTGATAGTTAGGCCTGCCTTCTGCAGGGCCTCCAAAACATTTCTGAGGTGGACCAGGTGATCCTCCCAGGTGGAGCTAAAGACAGCAATATCATCTAGATATGCTGCACTATAGGCTTCAGACCTGTAAGGACTGTGTTCACCAACCTCTGAAAAGTGGCAGGTGCATTTTTCAAACCAAAGGGCATCACCACAAACTGGTAAAGCCCACCAGGGGTAGAAAATGCCGTTTTGGGCTTTGCATCATCAGCTAGTCTGATCTGCCAGTAGCCAGCTGTTAGGTCAAATGTGCTTAGATACTTGGCTGAGGCCAAAGTGTCTATTAGCTCATCTGCCCTGGGGATTGGATGGGCATCAGTCCTAGTGACTGCATTGAGGCCTCTGTAGTCCACACAAAACCTCATCTCTCTCTTACCATCTTTGGTGTGAGGTTTTGGCACCAGGACCACTGGACTAGCCCAAGGGCTATCTGAAGGCTCAATGACACCCAGTTCCAACATTTACTGGACTTCTGTCCTGATACAGTCCCTGACCTGGTCAGGTTGCCTGTAAATCTTACTTTTAACAGGCAGACTGTCCCCAGTGTCCACTTCATGAGTGCACCAGGTGGTCTGACTTGGAGTCAGAGAAAACATGTGTCTGAACTGATTGAGCACCTGTCTACAATCAGTTTGCTGCTGGGCAGTGAGGCTGCCTGCCAAGGCTACACCATCCACTGACCCATCATCAGGGTTCTGAGAGAGCAGGTCAGGGAGAGGGTCACTCTCCTCTTCCTGTCCCTCATCAGTTGCCATGAGCAAGCCCATGTCAGCCCTGTCCACATATGGCTTCAGCATGTTGACATGGAGCACCCTGTGGGGGCTCCTGGGAGTTCCCAGGTCTACCAGATAGGTAACCTCTCCCTTCTGTTCAACAATTGTATGGGGGCCACTCCACTTGTCTTGGAGGGCTGCTGGGGCCACTGGCTCCAGCACCCACACCTTCTGTCCTGGCTGGTAAACAGTCAGCACAGCCTTTTGGTCATGCCAGGCTTTCTGTAATTCCTAGCTAGCCTCAAGGTTTTTGGTTGCCTTTTTCATATACTCAGCCATCCGGGAGCGGAGACCAAGTACATAGTCCACTATGTCCTGTTTAGGGGTTTGAGAGGTAACTCCCAACCTTCCTTCACCAGACACAATGGACCCCTGACAGGATGGCCAAACAAAAGTTCAAAAGGGCTGTAGCCAACCCCTTTTGAGGCACCTCCCTGTATGCAAATAAAAGGCAGGGCAAGAGTATGTCCCATCTTCGCCTAAGCTTTTCTGGGTGCCCTTTAATCATGCCCTTCAAGGTTTTGTTGAATCTCTCAACTAAACTATTGCATTGTGGGTGATAGGGTGTGGTGAACTTATAAGTCACTCCACACTCCTTCCACATTGCAGTCAAGTAACTGGACGTATAGTTTGCATCTCTGTCAGATACTACCTCCTTAGGAAAGCCCACTCTTGAGAAAATTCCCAGGAGGGCCCTGGCCACCACAGGGGCTGTAGTGGTCCTAAGGGGAATGGCTTCTGGGTACCTGGTGGCATGGTCCACCACCACCAGGATAAACCTGTGCCCAGATGCTGTTTGGGGATCCATGGGACCAACTATGTCAATCCCCACCCTCTCAAAGGGAACCCCCACCACAGGTAGTGGTATCAGGGGGCCTTTGTGGTGCCACCTGCCTTCCCACTGGCTTGGCAGGTTACACAGGAGCGACAAAACTCCTTGGTGTCTTCAGACATGTGGGGCCAGTGAAAGTGAGGGACAATTCTGTCCCAAGTCTTGTTCTGGCCCAGGTGACCTGCTAAGGGAATGTCATGGGCTAGTGTCAATAGGAAGCCCCTGAACTTCAGAGGTATAACCAACCTCCTGGCTGCTCCAGGCTTGGGGTCTCTACTCTCTGAGTACAGGAGTCCATCATCCCAATATATCTTATGGGTGCCACTAGCATTCCCAGCAGCCTCAGCAGCAGCTTGCTGTCTGAGGGGTTCAAGAGAGGGGCAGTTCAGCTGCTCCTGGCTCAGATCTGCCCTGGAAGGGCCCCAGGTCCCCAAGAACTCAACCTGATCAGGTTCAAGCTCCTCTGGGACAGTTCCTTCTTCAGGCCTGAGATCATCTTCCTCAAAAGACTGATCTTCCTCCTGAGCCAAGGGGAAGGCACTGCCTTAACCCTACTGCTCCTTCTCTTGGGAGGCACCTGGTCCATTATTCCAGAATCCAGATCCTGTTCAGCTTTTGATATTTTTGCCTGTGACCTAGTCACAGCAAAGACATGTGCAGGGATCCCTAGCATTTCTGCATGTTTCCTGAGCTCCACCTCTGCCCAAGCTGAGGTTTCAAGATCATTGCCAAGCAAGCATTCAACTGGTAGGTCTGCACTCACCACAACCTTCTTAAGGCCAGTTACCCCTCCCCAGGAGAAGTTAACAACTGCCAGAGAATGGTCTGTTCTGACATTGCTAGCATTGGTCACTTGGTACATTTCACCAAGTATAATCTGCCCAGGATCCACAAGATCTTGTGTCACCAAGGTGACACTTGCTCCTGTGTCCCTGAATGCCAAAGCCTCCCTTCCATTAATTAAAGGCTGCTGTCTGTATTTGCCCAAATTATTGGGACTCACAAAGGGGACATATCCATGCCCCCATCACAGACTAGGACATCCTGAGTTGACACTCTGACTAGGCCAGAGCCCATCTCAGTACCCAGGGTCAACCCTACTAAACCCTTATTCTGAGTGTTTCCACCATCACTTGTAGCTGGACTAGGGGAACAGTTGCCTTAGGGGCAATGGTGGCTGGATTGGAGTCTTTGGACTTGGTGCAATCACTTGTCCAGTGAGTCTTTTGCTTACAGACTTTGCACCATGGTTTCTTTTGGCCTTTTCCTTTATTAGATTGGGTTTCCCCACCAGATGCAGATTTTTGGGGACCTTGAGAAGACTTCTGGTCTTTACCCTTCTCCCCACCCATATCAGAGTTTTTGGAATCTTGCTTCTTCTGGTCACCACCTTGGTTCTGTACTTTCTGCTTCACCCTGGTTCTGACCCATTTGTCTGCCTTCTTTCCCAATTCTTGGGGAGAGGTCAGATCAGAGTCAACCAGGTACTGATGTAGCAACTGATTCTGACAGTTATTAAGAATCTGCTCCCTCGTGATTAAATTATAGAATCCTTTGAAGTCACACACCTTACTGCCAAGTAACCAGCCTTCCAGAGCCTTGGTAGCATAATCTACAAAGTCCACCCAGTCCTGTGTCTGTGCCTTTTGGGTATCTCTGAACTTTAACCTGTATTGCTCAGTGGTTAGGCCAAACTCTTCTATAAGGGCACTCTTCAGGACTTGGTAATCATCAGCATCCTCTTCTCTTACAGTGAGGAGCTTGTCTCTACCTTTGTCTGCAAAGGAGAGCCACAAGATTGCTGCCCACTGCTCCTGGGGGACCCTCTGAACTTTACAGGCCCTTTCCAGTGCAGTTATCCATTTGTGGATGTCATCCCCACTCTGGTAGGGAGGGACAATCTTGCTCAGGTTTCTATGGTCATAAGACCTTTCCCTACCACTAGGGAAGTTGCTGCCACCATGGGACTCTAGTCCCAACTTTCTTCTTTGTCTATGAAGCTCTAGGGACTCCCTGTCTATAGCCAGCTGCTCTCTTCTGATCCTAAGCTGAGCTTCTTCATACTGGAGCAGTCTCTTTTTCCTCTCTTTAGAGGTTTCCCTCCTATGAGAAGAAACAGAGGTCCCTACTGAGGTGTCAGAATGGTTAGACTCCTGAGAAGGAGATCTGGACCTTCTAGGCACACTCACAACTCTTCCTGGTGGGACAAAGGGAGGTCATTCTGATCCTCCTCCTCATCTGCAGGAGGAGCTGGATTGTCCAGGGCAAGATCATTTTCATCTTCCTGGCCAGTTTCAGAGGGCAGGTCCTGGGTATTTTCACCCCTGGTCCCTTCCTCATCTTCTGCCCCACCTTCTCTGCCTACCCCTGCAGACCCTAGGGGTCTTCTGAGATCATCCAGCAGAAGCATCTCCATGAGACGTTGGGTGTTGGCACTTTTGCCTGTCTTCAGCTTCCTAATCTTGCACAACTCTCTCAATTCCAAGAATGGGAGGTTGTCATATTTGGAGGGTAGGAGCCCACTGGTTCCTGGCAGGGACCTACTGGTTCCTGGCCCTGAAGACATTACTAGTGAGGTGTGGTGTATGCACTACCTACTCTAGTGTGGCCTACTAAACTCTCTTGAGTTGTAGAAAGGGTGTGCTAAGCCCTTGACACACAACTCTTAAGTTCAGTAGAACTTACTGTATTTCTAAGCTTGAATTTATATGTACCTTGGGTACCTTTAGGGGTTTTCAGTTAGTCACACACTTGAGATTATCTGGTAAAACAATAGCAAGCTGGAATCCCACACGCTGCACACCAATGTGAGAAGTTGGCCTGGCATATGCTGTCCACTAGTTATAGTGGGCACCTTGCACCAGTCCAAACAACCCCTTATGGATGATAGGTTAAAGACAACCTTTAGTGAAAGCTATCCTAGTGGTAGCTATGGAGAGCAGCCTTCAGGCTAAGTCTTGGAGGAATGTAAAGCAGCTTGTTTTACCAGTCTATAATCTCTTGAGTGACCAAATGAAAGAGGACCACACCAGGTATATATATAAAATATATGTATTTAGTCTTAAACACACCCCTCTAGTCTCTTTATGAGGCTAGAGTTCGAAATACATAAGTTACAAGTCAAATATCAGCAGTATTTAGCACAATACACTTTTGAGCCCTAGGGGCGTACCAAACCATATACTAAAATAGTGGTATAAGAACCATGACTGAACTAGACACAAGGCCTAGAGCCTGTAGAAGTGCTTGGACCCCAAGGAACCACCCAAGGTAGTGACACAGGGGACCCACGGGGACGCGTGCAGTGTGAGAACACAGCCGCGAACCGCCGTTGACTTCTATGGGGAAAGTCGCGGTTAGATTTTTAAAGAAAAAGGATACTTCGGAGAGGACTTCCAGTTAACCCCTTAAAACTTAAGAGTTTCTAGGGCCCACACCCACGTGAGTACCGAAATACTCGATTTTCCTCACCCAGGGAAGCCGGGTGCATACGTGTGAAAAGGTGTCGGGAATCGTCATCGTTTTCAATGGCGACCTCTTGGAAAGTGCTGCTGCCGTGAAGAAAAAGAGTGTCCGGTGCGATCCAAGCCTGGATCAAGGAAGAGGAAGACCTGAAAGCAGAGGGGACAGAGTCTGGGTCACTAGCCAGTGACCAGGGGCACGATAGTCGAATGCCCTCAGATGTCGGGTGCTTCAGGTGAGTTGACGGGTGCCTTGACTCTTCAGCCACGAGGTCCAGGAGGCGTCGACGACAACCAGGAGCTGGAATCTAGCTGTCCCATAAAGTTTGTCGAGTGCTGCAGAGTCGGCGACCAGATTGGACCCAACAAGCCTTGGCAACGGCAAGTCATGGGGAAATGAAGAAAAGGCTGCGGTGCAGACCAGCAAGGTCTGAGGAACTCACCCAGCAAAGGTAAGTCAGGGCACTTCTGGAGCAACCAGAAAAACCCAAGCAATTGAAGAGTTGCCTTCGTGGGGACCCACTAGCCAACGGACTAGAGATCGCAAAGGAGCCTCAAGCGGTCGCACTTGGAGCTGGCCCACGGGACACTCGTGAAGTGGAAGCCAGTGATCTTTGCTGCAGTTGGTGCTCGGGGCTAGGGCTACTTGGAACCCAAAGCACAGCTTTGAGAAATGTCAGGAAGTTGATGCACTTGCAAATGTGCTCGCTGTCCAGGGGTCACGGTTCCACATTACCCACGACAGCTATGGGCCTCAGCTTTGCTGGGGACTCAGGGCAGCCTCGGGGAAGTCTGAAAATCTACCTCTGGTGATGCAAAGACTTCGGCGTCCGGCGGGAGCTTCAGTGATGCAGACCAGACAGATGCTTTGTTGGTGCTTGCCAAGCAGGGGAGTCACTCCTTGACCCCAAGGGAGATTCTTCAGTCCTCTAATCTTGATGTAGAGCGTCGAAGGTCCAGGATTCAGCTTCAGAGTTTCATCCAGGGATATCTAAAAGTCCTGTTGCCAGGGTTCCCTTACTGATCGTAAGGAAAGGGGTTGGACTAACTCTGGGGACCCACCTATGGGAGGGTTTGGAAAGAGGGGTGGCTACACTCATTTCCTTTGTCCAGTTTCACGCCAGAGCAGGGGCTGGCAGCCCCTGCAACCGGTTTGAACTGGGGTATGCACGAGGACACCAAATGTGCCCCCAGTGCAGGACTTCAAAGCACTCAGAGAGTGCACCCACCCAGCCCCAATCCACTAAGGCCTGTCTGGGAGGTGGTAACACCTCCCTGCAACAGGAAACCTATTGTCCAGGCCTCCCCTGCCGGCGTTTCGGTCAGCAGCAGGAGGCCAGACTCGTGTCTGTGGCTGCAGCATCCATTTTGTGATGCCAGGCTCTGTTTAGTTGGTACCGGGTATACTGGTGCTGTCATGTCTCTCCCTCTAGAAGGGTGGGATCATACTCCCACACCAGGTACTGGTGTGGGGGTATGATTCCAAGGTGTTTGACACAAATTCCAATTGAGTGTTTGTTTCTTTCCATGTTTTAACATTGATTCATGTCTTACAATTGATCTATGATATGGTTTAGGGATGTATGTGGGATATCTATTGAACATTGTAGATAATATTGTAGAGATGTTAATATGAAAATAGATATGACAAGCTGATAAAAAATATGTGTGGAGGTCTAATTTTAAATATGATTATGGATTTTTGTTTGTTTGTAATTTATTTTATAATATGTTTATGTTGATGTAGTGGTAGTTTCCTTCTGGGACCAAATGATTGACATCTGTTTTTTTATCATACAAGTGGTGGTTAAATTGATATTGTTTATTTGAGAAAAATTCGTTTTATTTAAGGAGAGTCAAATTGGTTCGGTCTTGAAAAAGATGGTTTAAATTTTTTTTCATCCATCGAAACGCGTCGACGCTCATCTTAATACACAATCTGTTAGAAAGGCGGAGGTCTATGAGTAACACATACCAGGATCTTTGCCTTAAATATTGGTGTAAAACAGATGTGTAAAAAACTAATGATAAATTGAATCTGTCTGTGCTATGTACTCTCTTTAATTTGTTTTATCTTTGGTTTTTTAAATGGATTGTATTTTAACATGTGATTATTTGCTCTGAAACCTTTGTGATTTCTGTCTATTTACCATGCAATGTATTGTGTTCATATAGTATAGGGTTTTATTGCCCTTGAGTTTTTTAAACGTCTTTTTTGATACACTGGTTTTTATAATAAATCGATTTATATATCTTTGTACATCTTATGGTTTATGACCCTCTGTGGTAGTTATATGGCAATATTCCCTCAAGTGTGTATGTGAGATAAGAGTGAAGAAGTATTGGCTTGAATGGAATATATTGATTGGTTGAATATTATAAGTGTGATATCGGGTCCAAAGGATACTGTTTTTTTATTCACTGACACTAAACACGACCTGTTTCCGTGCAGCCATCCCAAAGTTAGCATTTACCGTTTAGATATAATGCACTTAAGAGTATATGGTCAGGCTGCACCACAGACAACCCCGGAGAGGAGACTCGGAAGGCTGCAGAGGGGCTCTGCTCATGCATGGGCACCCTCTCACATATAACCAAGCACCCTGCCTTCAGGATTGATAAGGCCTGCCATAGGGGTGACTGATAGGTTTCTATGTGCAGTGTTAGGTGAGATATAGTGAACCTATATCTCTGCAAGGGGTGCATGCACCACCTCACTCAGGCTGCAGTAGCAGTCCTGGGGTGTCATTTTGGAGGGCCTTCCAGGGATGGCACAATACATGCTTCAGCCCCTGGTAGGCCTCTGGGGTACCTATGCCCTGGGTACATAGTATACCATATACTAGGGACTTATAAGGGCACCCCAGAATCCAGTCTGAAGTGTACTTAAGTTAAGGTACAGGGAATCAATTTAGAGAGGAAGCAGCTAGGCTGGGGTCCTGGATAGCAGGGCCCCAGCCAGACTAAAGTCGAAAAACATTGATACACCAGCAAAAAGTGGGGGTAACCATAAGAGGCAGATCCTACTCTCCTACACTCTCACTCTCCCAACTTTTTTATTCTTGGTTATTTTAATATTTGGGCGGATGAGACAGTGCAATACTCGAAGGACAGACAGGGTTCCTGTGAAATGCTGGGAGTACAGCACCTTGTGCCTGGGCCCACCCATCAGTAGAGGCATACACTGGATCTTAGTTTTGCATGGGGAGATCTTATCTCCGTGGGGGGTGTTACTCCTCTGAGTTAGTCAGACCAGAAGGGTTGCCTTCTATATTAAGTGTCCAAAGTATTTAACTCCAGGCTGGGGTCTACAAAGCCACTTCCTCTTAGAGCATGGGCCAAAATGGCCCACATAGTGGAAACGAATACCTCTGATCTGGGAGCATGCTTTCATAGTAAAGTGTGAGGTGGAAGACAACTACAATGCTTTACAATGGAGGACTACAGAGGCTCTAGATAAAGCAACATCTCTTAAAAGGGTCAAAGCCTGCTTAAGACTTTCTGCGCCTTTGGATACCTAGGGGCATATTATCAAGGGCTCATCGCCGCCTTAGCGGCACTTTTTTGCTGCTAAAGTGGCGATATTTTTATCGCCCTATAAGCAACCTGTCGCTAACAGGCGTTAGCGACAGCTTTCCGGCGATAGCGTCCGGTTTTACTATCGCCTTACATGCCAGCGATAATTATCGCTAATGACATACAAGGTAGTCGTTCCATCTCTAAATATCTCAAAAACTCCAGCTAACCGCACTTCGCCCTATTAGCAAGGATGTCCCGGACCTGCGAAGCGATAAAAAAAGTCGCGCTAAGGCCCGTTAGCTGCAGGAACTTAAGACCAGAAAATAGCTGGTCTTAAAAATGGGGATAAGTCTTGGACCCACATCTATGCATGTTTTCGGTGCTGGACAGCGCTGCAAGCAATGTTGCAGCGCTGCCCTGTGACAAAAATACAGTGCAGGAATGCGCACCATCAATAAGATAGTGCGCATTCCTGGGCCACAGTCATGAAAAGTGTTGCTGCGCTGCGACAAGACAGCGTTGCAACACTTCTCATTACGGCCCCCTTGCAACAGCATGGATGCGCTGTACTCACTGGACAGCGCTCCATGACGCAAGTAATGACAGATACGTCAGGAATCCTGACGTATCTGTCTGCACTAAAGTCACGCCTTGCTGCAGTTGTGTCACAACCATGACGCAACTCCAGCAATGCATGGGGCCAGCCTATCCCTATGGCACTGCCTCACCCTCACGCCTGCCATCAGGCAGGCGGAAGGTACTGACGCAGTGCCGTACATGAGGGGTGCCCGAATGTCGGCGTTGTTGGAGATCCATCGGTGGTGGTTGCGCGCTGCGGTGTCATCGTTTGGAAGCATTGGTGGAGTGTCGGTGCAGAGGGAGTTGACGAGACGTTCTGCGGTGGCCTTGATCCAGCTGCGAGGGGGTGCAATGATGGCGCTGGCGTCCGGTGGGCAAGGTGAAGACGTGATTCATCCAATGATGGTAGTGCCAGGAGAGACCGGTGTTGTGGCTGTAGTGGAAGTACCCGCTGGCGTAGGTGACGTGCTCGACCGTGTGTCTTGCTATGTGGCCTGTTGAGGTGCCTTGCTCCTTGCGTCTGATGTTGGTGACCTTCCCCAGGAGGGGGTGGTGCTCTGGTCACTCGGGTTGCCCAGGTGGAACTTGAGGTCACCGAGTTGGATGTCGTCTGTGGATGGGAGACCCTGGGGTGCAATGAGGTCTACAATGGAATTGGCGAATGGGGGCCATGTCCCGGGGGGCCTGCACATGAGGGTGCCGCAGAGGATGTACTTGGGCCTGGTCCGGATCTGGGAGTTGAGGTGGTCCATGCTCACCCATGGGTCATTAGAGTGTGTGGTCAGTCGGAGTGTGCTTCTGTAGGTGATGGCAATGCCTCCTCCTTGATGGTCAGGGTGCTCCTTGCGGGTGATACTGCAGCCATCAGTGATGTCCGGTCCGGAGCAAAGGCTGGTCCTGGCAGGCGAGGTGGCGTCCAGGGTTGATGGCGAGGAGGGTGCTGGCGTCGTAGCGGTGGAGTGTCCAAGAGGAAGGCTCCTTGGTGCTGGGCGCGGTCCAGGGGCAGACGGACGCAAGCGGCGTAGCCTATGGGTTGCCTTTGGCACGGGAGACGACCATTACAACGCAGGCAGTACATCGTCAACAACGCAACTCCGACAACGCAGGTGCCTTTACATCGCATGTGATTACAACGCATTGTGAGGTCAGTAATGGGGTAATTTAAATATTCCAGGTGTGTATGGGTTGTGTGGTAAAATATGAAAGTTGGGGTGTTTTTTGGGGTAAATATGAAAATTGGGGTGTTTTTTGGGGTAAAATATGAAAAATGGGGTGCTTTGGGGGGTAAAATATGAAAATTGTGGTGTGCATTTGTCTCAAATGTGATTGATTTTTGGGTGTGTTTTGGGGGCTCAAAAAGAAATTCCAGAGTTCACCGTTGGGTTTGTGGTGCAAAGGTCAGTTTAGGGTTGCACTCACTGAAGTGGGAACTGTGATCTTTATGTCTCCGCTATGCAACCTACTCTACTGTTGCAATGTGCCTAGTATTAGTATGCATTGGAATGGAATGCGATGTTATGGCATGCGTCGCAACTACGTATGTGCCTTTGGCACACAAGTGGTACGCCCGCTGTGCATGGGCGCACAGCGGCCACCATTGAGAAGTGCGGGGGGCTGGACAGCTGTGAGGTGGTAAACGCCGGAAGGAACACTGGATGGTGCATGGACGCGGGGATGTGTGTGTGAGCGGGTGTTGTCAAAAATGTATTGAGGGAAGTCTCACCTCTAAGCCCTGTCCCGTGTCATCGTAGCTCCTGCTCTCCTGCGTCTGCTTCCAGGAAAAGGAAGTAGGCAGCCACTCTGCCTCCCCTGAGTCAATCACAACGCTGCGATGCGGCGGTGGGATTGGTAATTGCCAACGGGACAAGTAATACAGCCAGGGGCCGGAGGGGCGGGCATGTTCTACATGCAGGCTGTAATGCAGCCTGCATTGAGAACAGGGAAGTGCTCATGACTGCTTTGGGCGGCCTGAGTGGGCCGACCAAACAGTCAATGCGCACTTGAGTGTGCATGCCAATCCGCCCATGCCCTACCCACCCTCCCACCCCTGAGGATACACAGCATATATTAAGGAACGCCTGGTAAATTACGTGCCAGGGCGCTCCCTCCGATCTTCGGATGTGGGTTTGCTGACCTGCCCCCGTTTCAACTTCACCTCCAAAGGGGGCAGAGCCTTCTCTACAACCATTCCTCAACTTTGGAATAAGCTGCCGCCAGACCTTCGTAAAGAACCAGTCCTCCTCCCATTCAGGAAGAAACTAAAAACACTCCTTTTTGCTGAAGCTTGGGGCACATATTAGGCCAAGTTGGATGCACACTCCTGCAGATGTGCCGAGGTTGGGCTCTCTCTCACAGCGCTTAGAGACCAGTAGGTGATTACGCGCTCTAGAAATCCCAATTAACAATAACAATAACAATAATTACATCAGTTAGTTATCCCTTGTATTTCACTTTTTAATCTGTTTTTTAGGCTTCTCTGAGCCCGCACTTCCCGCTTCCCGCCTCTGCTGCCCCTGCGGCCCGCACCCCTGTCCTCGCCCATTCCCGCATCCCAGCTTATCGTTCCTCCACCGTCCCCTACTTAATGGTGGCCGCTGCGCGGTTGCGCTGCGGACGTGTGCCGCAGGTGCGCAAAAGGCGCGCCTAAGCCAAGCCAGTCTGCGCCTGTCCGCGACCCGACCGCGACCAGCACCAGACACCCTGGAACCCGGGCCACCCACTGCTACAGCACAGCCCCCCTCCATGCACTCAACACCGGAAAAGTCAGAGACTGCCAACAGGCATCGCCAAACACGACCCACGGCCAGTTCTCCTGCCTCCACTGCCGCCAGACCTTAACCAGCACCCCGGACTCCAACACATCCGACGCCGGCACTGGCGACACCCTAAGATGCATCCTCCTCAACGTGCGCTCCATGCACAAACACACCATGGAAATCTGGAACCTACTCGACTCTCTCTCGCCCGACATCGCCTTCTTCAGGGAGACCTGGACCAACGCCTCCTCTGCCCCCGACATCAACACCGCCATCCCGGACGGATACAAGATCCAGAGGAAGGACTGCCCCAACCACCTGGGAGGGTGCCTCGCCATCGCCCACAAGAGCACCCTCCGCCTCACCACCTCCAGCAAAACCTTCCCCTCCGCCGAACACCCGCACTTCCAGATCCAGACCAGCCACAACTCCACACTCCGAGGAACCCTCGTCTACAGACCCCCTGGTCCCCGGACACCCTTCGCCACCACCATCACCGACTTCGTCGCACCCCACGCCATTGCCTCAATGAACAACATACTCATTGGAGACCTGAACTTCCACCTCGACAACCCCAGCAAACCCCAACTCCAACATCCTTCGTGACAATCTCGCCAACATCGGACTTAAACAACTTGTCACCACACCGACCCACAGAGCAGGCAACACCCTCAACCACATCTTTGCGGCAGGAAACAGCGTTTACTTCAGCCACACAACGCATCCGCCATGGACCGACCACCACTGCGTACACTTCGTCGTTGACAAACCCAAGGCACTCAAACCAGCCCCACGCACACCATGGAGGAACTGGAGCAAGGTTACTGACGAGCAACTCAACTCCACCCTCACCCGAGACAACCACACCTGGGCACACGACGCCAATGTCGCAGCCAGATAACTCCACACTTGGATCGCCAACTGCGCATACGAGCTGGCCCCGCTACGCAACCCCAACAAACAGCGCCCCAGGTAAGCCGCATGGATCACCACCGATCTCCAAGAAGCATGATGCACCTGCATACGCCTGGAGAAGAACTGGGGAAACACCAAGACACCCGAAATCTACACTACCTACAATGATGCCATGACGGACTTCCACAACCAAATCAGAACCACCAAGATGGACTTCATCCACAACTAAATCCTCGACAACTCCACCAACTCCAAGGAACTCTTCAGTGTCATTCATGAATTCACCAACCCACGCAGCGAAGCCACAGACATCACCCCGTCCCATGACCTCTGCGATAAGCGTGGAACCTACTTCCTCCTCGAGATCAAAATACTCTACGCCAGCTTTGGCAAACATCCACCAGCCGCCACAGCCGGCCCCCCGCCCCCCAGACACACCAGCCAGCCCACCATCTCCACCTGGGCGCCGGTCACAGCCTAAGACACCGCCTCGACCATGAAAGGCATCTACTGGGGGAATGCAAGACGTCGCAGTCCGGATGACCAACAGCTGCCTGAAGTTCAACACCGAGAAGACAGAAGTCCTCGACCTTGGAACCACCCCTTCAGCATGGGACAACATCTGGTGGCCGCCGCCCTCGGAAGCCCACCTACCCCCTCGGACCATGCCAAAAACCTCGGCATCGTACTCGACTCATCCCTCACCATGAACCGACAGGTCTACGCCGTCACCTCCAGCAGCTTCAACACCCTCCACATCCTCCGCAAGACCTTCAAATGGATCCCCCCGGAGTCAAGGAAGACAGTCACCCATGCAGTCATCACCAGCAGACTGGACTATGGAAACGCACTCTACACCGGCATTTACAAGTCCCAACTCCGCCAACTCCAGACATTACAGGACACCGCCGCCAGACTCGTCCTCGGCTTCCCCCGGCACGAACACTCAGCCGACACCTACGTACACGGCACTGGCTCCAAGTGGAAAAAAGAGTCACCTTCAAAATCCTCACTCACGCCTACAAATGCCTACACAACAACGGACCCAAATACATCAACGACAGAATCAACTTCCACGTACCCAAATGAAACCTCCGATCTTCCAAACTCGCACTGTCCAAAACACTGCGAATCCACAGAGCCAGAGCAGGCGGAAGATCCTTCTCCCACATTGCAGCCAAGACCTGGAACGAGCTACCGGCAGACATCAGACGTGCCCCCTCCCTGAACACCTTCAGGAAGACCCTCTGGATCTGGCTCTTCGGCTAACAGATCTGCGGCCCCCCCCCCCTCAGCGCCTTGAGACCCTCACGGGTGAGTAGCGTGCTTACAATTCCCATGATTGATTGATTGATTGAGTTATCATCATGTGATGATTGTTCCTCTTTTGCACTGCTTGAGGCGGTGCGGCAACGCTCTTCCGCCATATCGATAGAGCCGCCACTGGGGGTGCGTCATCTACGTGTGATAGGCATGAGCGACTCACCCCCCAGCCCTCCTGCGCTACGCGTCCCACCTTCTCCTTACCTGGACATTGACACCGTGGCGCAATCCACTGCACTCTCTCCAAATCTGTGACTCAGCCAGCAGGAGCCTCAGCCAGGTGTGATTTCACTGGGCTGGGTACAGCAGTCGCCGCCTAGTCCGCTGGTGGACCTCCCGATGCAGTTGATGCAGCAGGGCTCCCTTGGGGGTGTAGTTGCAGCGCTCAGACCACACAGGTTCGGCGTAGCACAGGGGCCTCACCCTCCACAGCGTACGGCCAGCCCAACATCCTCCGGCCTGTGATGCAGGGAGTCGGCACCCACCGTTGGTAATCCCCTCCGTGCACCCCGGTGTGGTGGTGGTTTGTAGTATGCGTTGCGGACCTCACTACATTGGTGCACATGAGCGCCTCTGCCATTAACTGCTCCAAGGTGCGCAAGGCAGACTTCTCACACAGGTCAGCAACGTGTCTCCATGCGACCTGCCAGACTTCACCACCAGGTATGGGCGATCGTCGCACATCAATGTCTCCCGCCACGGCTCATCGACTCCACGGCTCCTCCGCATCCCACTCCAGGCTCCAGACGCAGGTCTAGCGAGGCATCCAGGCTCCAGACGCAGGTCCAGCGAGGCATCCAGGCTCCAGACGCATGTCCAGCGAGGCATCCAAGCTCTCATCCTGGTCATCCTGGTTGTTGGGTGGCTTGAGGGGGTTGTTGATGTGTGCTGCACTTGGCCCTGGCTGCTCCAATCTGCATTTAACTGTTTTTTTGGGCATCTTTTCTATGGGAGGTGGACTGATAGGCTATTTTTTCTAAGTCCTCACTTGCTGCCTAGCATGTTTTTTTTTATCGCTAATGTGCATATCGCTGGATTCCGCCCGCTATGGCCTGTTTTCCTATCGCCATCGCGCTGCAGTTAGCGGCAGTTTTAGCCGCTGATCCCTGTAGCTATCGCCTGTTAGCGATGTGTTGGTAATACGTCACTAACAAGGCAATAACTTTCAGGGATCGACGGCGATAAAAAAACTGCTGCTAACTTGCGTTAGCGATAGTTATCGCCGTTCCTTGCTAATATGCCCCCTAGACTTTAAAACAGGCTACATTAGCTTGTAAAAAGTTGGAGAGAAAATGGCACATGTCTTATTTAGCTAAGTATAAACAACAATTAAAGTCTGCCTTAAACAGCTATGAAAACATGTGTGCAAGGCTAAAGAGGAATACTATGCCAAAGCCATTCTAGGAGTTTCAAATAGCACAAAAAAGATATTTGATATTGCTCGTGAATTATCTGACCCAGAATGCACTAAGCAGGCCATTAGGCCTTCTCAGACTTTGTGTGACACTTTATCGATTTTTCTCGACAATAAGATCAAGAACATTATTTTACATATAAATCCTCCCAGATCCCCTCTGTGCTTTTCACAGGTGGAGGATGCCACTTTGGACAAAATCTTTGCAACCAGTACTAATAAACTTGAATCCTTCGAAATGTTGACCGAGGAAGTTTAGGGCAGCAGCGATGTCCATCTCTTTGGGCTCTTTACTAGACCCATTACTGCCAAAAGCCTGGAAACTGTTAGCAGATCGTGTGTTTACCTCACTCCTAAACATTTGCATTCACCTTTGGAAATGGGCCAAGTTCCATGTGCCTTGAAAAGAGCACTAATAACTCCTATTAAAAAAACCCTCAGCGGACCTGTCTGATCTTAGCCTATAGGCCTATATCTCAGCTGCCTTTCCCAGTTCAAATTCTTGAACGATATGTCAGCAAGAACTTATCGGCATGTCTGGAAGTCCTCGCCCTCTTAGAGGAAGTAGAATCTGTCTTCAGGCCTGCTCATGGCACCAAATCCGCTTTAGTTCTGGCTTTGGATGAGTAGTGGATCAGGGTCAAATGGCAGCATTGGTGCTACTTGATCTCTCAGCCGCCTTTGACACAGTTAACCACAAGATCCTAATTTCTGGATCATGGGCGAGTACTTGAATGGATCCAATCTTATCTAACAGATAGAACCCAAGCTACATCGCTCACCCCTTTTCGCTCCATGTTTAAATCAGTAGAACATGACGTACCCCGGGTCTCAGCACTAAGCCCAGTTCCTTTCAATATATATCTGCACCCGATTGCGGCTCTTATTAGATCTTAGTGTATCAACTTTGTCCACTATGCGGATTACAACCAGCTGATCCTCTCTTTGGATAACTCTCAGTCAGAGCTACTGCACTTGTTTCACAACTGTCTAAGAGATTTTGCGAATCGGCTGAGCAGCAGCTCTTTAAAGTTTAATATAGACAAAACTGAGATTCTCTGCTGCTCGACTGATAAGCCAGACGTCTTTCTAATTTCCATCCTTGGTCGAACAGTGTCAGCCTGGTAGTGTCATCCACGGTCCATAATTTAGGGTTCTACTTTGACAAAAATGTATCCTTGGAGCCCCATGTTAACAAGGTTGCTGTGACTTTTTTTGCCCTGCTCCGCACTCTTAGTAAAAGCTTACCTGTTTTACCACCATCTTTGTATTTGTATTTGTAGTACCGTGTACGATCCTGAGCAGACTTGACTATTGTAATGCTCTTTTGTTAGGCGCCCCAGAATTCTTCTTCAAAAGACTCTATCGAGTACAAGCGAAGGCCACTGAGCTCCCTCTGAATGTACCTAGGCACTGTTTGTCTTCTCGAGCTCTGGCAGAGCTCCATTGGCTTCCAGTGAAAGACATGATTGCGCTCAAATCATTATGTATTGTTTTTAGAGCAATTCACTAAATTGCCCTGTTTTTCTGCAAACGAAATGTAAAAGTTATATACCTCCGATAGATCTTCGCTCCTCAACCTCAAACCTTCTATGCATTCCTAAATTTCAGAAGGGTAGACAGGGTGGCCAAGAGTTCTCCGTGAGGGCCACACAACTCTGGAACAATCTTCCTTCTTCTCTAAGAGCTTGCCAAGACCTGATTCAGTTTAGGAAAGCACGTAAAACTTGTTTTTTTCCTTGTATAAATACTCAGAATGTCCTTCAGGTTTCTCCCCTTCTAGGAGGCTAGCGCCAGGATATCTTTGAAGTCACAGTTGCACTTTATAAATCCTTGTAATAACAATAATAAATGCGAGTAAAGAGGAAGTTCTGTCCGATGCTGCGATATAAGCAGTTCTTTTTGCAACTGGTGCACAACGGTCCCAGTGAATTACACGGTACCTCTACAAATCATTCATCTGTTTAAGTGATTTCGTGTCAATCTGAGATCTTAATAGGAAATCTTTATGGTCATTGGAAATTTTCCAGACAGTCTACGTTGATTGTGTTTTTTAAGACCCTATTTTGCCCTGATGAAGTTCCTAGTATGGGAATGAAACGCGTTGGCTGGAGTTGTTTTGTCAGATGATTTATATCTGAAATTGAATAAAGAATATAAATTTGGAACTGCTGAATTGGACTTTTTTTGAGTTGTGCACCCCCATTGAAAAAATAGTATAAATACTCAGAATGTCCTTCAGGTTTCTCCCCTTCTAGGAGGCTAGCGCCAGGATATCTTTGAAGTCACAGTTGCACTTTATAAATCCTTGGAATAACAATAATAATCATAACATTCTGGGGTCGGAGTGCAGGTGGGCAGACAGATTGAGCAACAATCTAACAACATCAGTGTCTTGTCATTTAAGGATCAGGCTTTTCGGGGGAATGGACATGCCGGTGACCAAGATGGCCTCACGGCGCTGGAGCTCTGCCAGACAGGGCTCCAATCCTTTGACGGATGGGACTTTTGTGCACCTGAAACTAGCCCTGAGGCGTTGGGGCTTGTCCTGTACTGCTTAGTGGATGCTGTGACCGAACCCGGCTACTCCCTGTGGCCGCAGTGCTTTGGTGGAGGAATCTGCGCTCAGCAACCGATACGCGCCTCAGAGGCCATGTGGTGATAGGGTTCATGGCTGAGCCTGAGGCATGGGGCAGCCAGTGTCTTGAGTGCGATCCAGACTATCCCTGCTGCATCGAAGGCAGCAGAATGCCATGGTAATCCCACCCTGACTTGCCTGCGTCGCAACTGTGGCTTTGACTACTGGGACTGGTGCGGGAGGCCGAGACGTGCTGAGACCGGCACCACCCAGGATCGGCGACTTCGACAGCACTGATGCTGCGGTAGGCCACTGGGGGGAAATCTTGTGGGACTACGCTACCGAGGCAGAGGGTCACATTCTGGCCCCTACTGACTGCACCATACACCTGATGGGACTGTGCCCCTGATACTGGCTGCCTCGTTGACTGAACCGCCCTGAAAACCCCCTCTGGCACCTCACAACAGCATGCACCCTGCTCCGTCATACGCCCTCAGGAAGACACAATGATTGCTGTGCCGTTCCCTCGCCGCCTGTGCTGTATTTGCCATGGTACATTCCCTACTTTTCCGCTTCTTACTCTCCTGGCATGGGGCCTCAGGGACCTGCGCACCGACTGCTATCTGTGCACATGCTTCCCACTTGGTGATATTCTGAGGGTCCACCCATAAACATCGGCCCTAGACCCTCCCAGCGGCTACTACCGTCAGTGGGGCGGACTGCGACGTGACAGCGCCCACTAATACAATGGTATTGGGCATCCCAAAACAGCGTAAGCTGCCTTTTGAAAAATTAAAAGCTACTGGCAGAGCAGAGAAGGCAAAAAGAACAATTGATGGACATTCACCCCAGTACAGAGATCTGGGCCTAAATCCATTGTTTTTTCGCTCACCATGCCATTCCAGTTTGGACCCAGCCATATGCAAATCAGTCTTGACCCTGCGTCCAATGGGAACAGTCCAGCCCGAACTGCCAGGCCAGGTCCTCCTTGGACTGGAAACAAACATCCTAGGACCGGTTTGGGGCTTTCAGCCCTCATCAGCCAGGATAGCTTGACTCCAGTGGCATCGAGAGCACGGGACCCATGTCTGGGCATACCCGTCCCACTCGGGGTGACAAATGCAAAAAGAACAATTGATGGACAGAATGCATAACAATGTCATACATTCACCCCAGTACAGAGATCTGGGCCTAAATCCATCGTTTTTTTGCTCACCATGCCATTCCAGTTTGGGCCCAGCCATATGCAAATCAGTCTTGACCCTGCGCCCAATAGGAACAGTCCAGCCCGAGAGCAGAGAAGGCTTCAGGCATGGAGGGTGGTACGACGGGGGCCCTACGGTTGAACAACCAACTGAATTAGATACCATCATGGCCAAACTCAAGACAGGTTTTCGAGCCATAGATGCACGCTTTGATACTATCTGCAGCTGCCTAGACCGCATGGGTGAACGCCTGGACAGACAAGATACGCGAATTGTGGGGGCAGAGGAACAGATATTCGGACTAGAGGACACCTCCACTGCAGTTGTGAAGAGACTGGAAAAGCTGGAGGCATGCCTGACAGCAATGGCCATTAAAAATGAAGACCTGGAGGCGCCAAAATAACATCTGCATTTTGGGAGTCGCACAAACATTGAACACAGGGCGATTGGACCTATTGGACCTATTGGTTGAGCGACTACTCTCTGGCCTACTGGGGAGGCAGAACTTTACCCCTACAGTTGTTGTGGAATGTGCGCACAAGTCTCTGGGCCCCCATCTGGTGCTGGGTGCCCCGCGGCGACTAATAGTTGCCCGACTCCTCCATTACAGAGACTGCAGTGTCACGCTTCGAAGGGCGAGATACCTGGGCCCACTCCAGTACCAGGGAGACACTATTTCGCTTTTTACGGACTTCATTGTGGTGGTCCAGGAGGCCCGCTGCAGATTCAGCAAAGCCAAAGCTGTGTTGCGCACACCGACCCCAACACCACCCTCTGAGGAACCCTCGTACAGACCCCCGGTCCCCGACCACAGTTCAGCGACTCCATCGCCGACTTCGTCATCCCACACGCCCTCGCCTCCACGGACTACATCCTCCTCGGGGACCTGAACTTCCACCTCGAGAACAACAACGACACCAACTCTACCACCCTGATCGACAACCTCGCCAACCTCGGACTCAGACAACTCGTCACAACACCCACCCACTCCGCCGGCCACACGCTTGACCCCATCTTCTCCGCAAGCTCCCACGTCACCTTCAGCCACACCACCGAACTCCACTGGACCTTCCATCGCTGCATCCACTTCACCTTCCAGAAAACCACCACGCACCACCGCACCCAACAGATACCCCGCCGATGCTGGAGCAAAGTCACCGAAGACCAGCTAACCACCACCCTCACCCGGAGCCCACCCACCGACCCCACCGACCCCGACACCGCCGCCCGCAACCTCAGACAGTGGATCGACGACTGCGCCAACACCCTCGCCCCGCTCAAGAAACCCTCCAACAGCCACACCAGCAAGAAAGACAGCTGGTTCACTGAAGACCTCCGGGCCTCCAAGCAAACCTGCCGAAAGCTAGAGAAGAACTGGCACCGTGCACAAACACCGGACAGCTACGCAGCCCACAAGAACGCCACCCGCAGACACCATCACCTCATCAGATCCGCCAAAAGGGCCTCCTTCAAAGACCGCCTAGACAACAACGCACATAACAGCAAAGAGCTCTTCAACATCGTGAAGGAACTCTCCAACCCCAGCTCCAACACCAACGACATCCCACCTTCGCAAGACCTGTGCAACTCGCTGGCCACCTTCTTCCATCGCAAGATCGCTGACATCCACGACAGCTTCAACACCACGATCGCCCGACAACCACTGAGACCTCCGCCCCCACGACCAACATCCGCACCAACTGCCTGCTCTCCTGGACCAACATAAACGACGACGACACCATCAAGATCATGAGACACCATCCACTCCGGATCTCCGTCAGACCCATGCCCACACCACATCTTCA
This sequence comes from Calotriton arnoldi, assembly GCA_963921515.1. NCBI lineage: Eukaryota > Metazoa > Chordata > Amphibia > Caudata > Salamandridae > Calotriton > Calotriton arnoldi. Next base: position 276,697 of record CAWUFW010003522.1, read on the forward strand.
ACAAAGCCAGCACCGCCATCGCACCCCATCTCCGGAAAGCCATCAACATTTCCTTCGAGACAGCAACCTTCCCGGAAAGCTGGAAGCATGCCGAGATCAACGCCTTACTCAAGAAACCCAAGGCGGACCCCAAGGACCTCAAGAACTTCCGGCCCATCTCCCTGCTCCCGTTCCTGGCGAAGTTCATCGAGAAGACCGTCAACAAACAACTGACCCGCTACCTCGAGGAGAACAGCATCTTGGACCCGTCCCAGTCCGGGTTTCGCAGCAACCACAGCACCGAAACTGCCCTCATCGCCGCCACCGATGACATCAGGACCCTGCTAGACAACGGAGAGACCGTGGCCCTCATCCTCCTGGACCTGTTAGCCGCCTTCGACACGGTATGCCACCACACACTACGCACACGCCTCCACGACGCCGGGATCCAAGAGAAGGCCCTGGACTGGACCACCTCCTTCCTCTCCGGCAGAACACAGAGCGTCCGCCTCCCCCCCTTCCGCTCCAAAGCCACTGAGATCATCTGCGGCGTACCCCAGGGCTCATCCCTCAGCCCAACGCTGTTTAACATCTACATATCACCACTCGCCCACGTCGCCCGACTACACGACCTCAACATCATCTCTTACGCCGATGACACCCAGCTGATTCTCTCCCTCACCAAGGACCCCCACACCGCCAAAACCAACCTCCACGAAGGAATGAAGGCCGTCGCCGAATGGATGAGGAACAGCCGACTGAAGCTGAACTCGGACAAGACGGAGGTCCTCATCCTCGGATCCACCCCTCGGCCTGGGACGACTCCTGGTGGCCGACCGCACTGGGAACAGCTCCAACACCCACCGACCACGCACGCAACCTAGGGGTCATCCTCGACTCCACCCTATCCATGACTAAGCAGGTCAACGCCGTCTCTTCCTCCTGCTTCAACACCCTCCGCATGCTCCGCAAGATCTACAAGTGGATCCCCACCGAAACGAGAAGAACGGTCACCCAGGCCCTCGTCAGCAGCAGGCTGGACTACGGAAACGCCCTCTACGCTGGAGCCTCTGCCAAACTCCTGAAGCGGCTGCAACGCATCCAGAACGCCTCTGCATGCCTGATCCTCGACATCCCTCACCACAGCCACATCACTCCCCACCTGAGAGAACTGCACTGGCTCCCCGTCAACAAGAGGATAACCTTCAAGCTCCTCACCCACGCACACAAGGCACTCCACAACACCGGACCTGCGTACCTCAACAGACGACTCAGCCTCTACACCCCCGCCTGCCTGCTTCGCTCCACCGACCTCGCCACAATCCCCCACATCCGAAGAGCGACCTCCGGCGGCAGATCCTTCTCCCACCTCGCCGCCAAAACCTGGAACACCCTCCCCATCCACCTACGGCAGACCCAAGACCTGCTGACCTTCAGAAGACTCCTCAAGACCTGGCTCTTCGAGCAGTAGCAGCACTACTCCCCCCCCCCAGCACCTTGAGACCCTCACGGGTATGTAGTGCGCTCTACAAATGCTATGATTGATTGATTGATTGCGCAAACTGGGACTCAGATACCGAATGCTATACCCTGCCCGACTTCAGGTTGATGTTGATGCAGCGCGTACAATAAAACTATTCTCCTCCTAGGTCACTTATCGGTCATCCAGGGGCAAACTATATTTTCTTACATCCACATGACGATGGGGCCCATAAACATCGCCTATCACACACACACATACACCTGGATTTCCTTTATACCTTTACGAAATTCTGTACTCCTAGGAGAAACATGAGAATTTAATGGAAAACACCATTTATGTACCGCTGGAAGGAGCCGGGATATCTTATTACCTTACCCTATTACTTTCTTTTAGTTATCTTTTAAGATATTCCTGCTCATTGGTTTGTCGATGAATCATTCATGTAAGAAATTAGTTCATAGTGATTAAGACCAGCTAAATCACAATAACCAATTACTGGTGTCACAATCATTTAGTAAAATAACCACTGAGTCGTTTGATTTAAAGAATCTTAATTTTTTTTATATAATTTTAAAACATGAGGAAAATTTTGACTTTTTATTCAATTATTCATTCATTGTTAATTCAAATATTTATTACGCAAAATCAATCTTATTGCAGAAAGGACATTTTATCATGAAGCAAAACCCTAATTACCTGCCTATCTTCCCTAATTTAGCCTAAGGATTTCTAACCTAAGTTTATGAATTAAAAATATCTTGATTCTCATACTCAACTGGAAAAATAAGACTGCAACAGAAACTTCAGCTCGTCAGCATCAGCTACCTGCAACCCGTCTCATCTAACAGTCTTTCAGCATCTCCCGCTCAGTAAATGGATCGATCAGGACCACCAAGCACTGGAAGCCACCAACACCAACACGACTCTGACTGCGACTCTCCAACTCCGACCGTGACTGTGACCCCCTCCCACTAAGAGTAGGCCCTCTTATACCCTAATTCTAACTTTGCTAACTAATTGTTGCAACATTAATAACACGCTTTTCTTTCATTGGTCCATTCATTTAATCTATTCATTCTTTAATCAAGTTCTCTCGGATCCAACTGGTCCTTGGAATGTATATGATCATTTCCTTTCTCACAGTTCAAGACATGTTTCCATCCGCTTCGATCAGTACATTTGTAACTTCTTTCGATACATTCGAGAACTCTGCAGGCATTGTCCTTTCTCTTAAAATGGTTTCCCACGGTTCCTTGCTGATCACCACGGCACACTATCAGTTCAATTAGGTCACATCAGCCTTGACCATTCTCGCATCCTAGCCTCTCAGCAACATCACGAGGTTAGCTTTTCTCCAACTTTCTCCCTTGTCACGTGTTTCCCCGCACTTGCGCACTTCATTAACCGGCAGCCATTTTATATCGCCACTCGTTTATACTTAGAAGCACTATTTTGAAATAAACAAAACATAATTAAAATAGAGAAACATAGCCTTTTCGTTTCCCTCCCGTCATCTACGTACCCCAATTAGTTATTACCTAGCAGAAAGCAACATTTAAGCTGTTCCTTACTTACCATCGCTATTGTTTTTGCAACGACACTTTTATATTCTATGAAGCACAAATCATGCATTTATTATAAAATTAGTACGCAATTATTTTTATGTTATAATTAGACACACAGACATTAGTTAATAGATTATTCAGCACATATACTTGCGTATTACCCTTCCCCCACGTACAGTGTTGATTAATACGTTTAAACAAACATTTTATTAATTATTTATAAAATTTGTTAGGGGTTAAAACATTTTATTTTCTCTGCTCCATCAACTCCCCCTTTGGTGATTTTTAAATCACCACATAAAACCCAAGTCATACTTCTTTTTCAGGCAGCATATGTCTTTCATCCTTTTGCTTTTTGTTAGTTACACATCTGTTTCCCTTTCATCTTGTCTTCTTGTCTCTTTATACATGCTTTCTTTCATTTTCTCTAACTCAATTTCACCCATTTCTCTCTCTCTCTCTTTCATTATTTTGTTATTTCTTTTTATCTTATTTTGTCTTATTTTTCTTTTTATACACGTTATTACAATTTTCAACACCATGGCTAACAATATTACTACAGTTGCTATTATTATAACTTTCCCTATCATTAGTCTACTCATTCTGGTTAACCAATTTGCTACGGAAGAAAACCCTCTACCAAGTTTTCCCAAGACACTTTCAACCTCCAGTGGAACTAGTTCTTTGTGCAAATTTGTAATATTTGTAATATACTTCTGTATATTTTCACTTTTATCAGGAATGTAAGTGCAACAATGTTGGACTTTCAGCATTCCACAGACTCCACCCTCTTTTGCCAAAAGAATATCAAGGGCAAGCCGATTTTGCATCACCATAGCTCTCATGGCAACCATTTCGGTATTTACCATCAAGAACCCTCCCGCAGTATCTGTAGACAAACGATCTACTACTGTGGATAACTTCCGAATTTTAAATGCATTCAAAGATATTCCCACTGCTGGTATTAATGCTCCAAAAATATCACCTACAATTTCTGAAAAACTTTCCCTCTTTCTACGTGTAAAGCTATTAATCATCTTGTATGTTCCTTTTTCTTCTCTGTCCATATGAAAGATTTTTGGAAAGACCAGGCCTACATAGCAAGTTCCATACCAATGGTCCGGTAACCTGTAATAAGCTCTATTCCCACAAATATAATAGATACCTGGAAATATTGGATCTTTTCCACCTTTGAATCCCCAACCTCCCAAAATGTGATAATTGTCATGGCAGATACTGGAACCTACAAAGTAATTGTCATAGACTGTCTTATTTCTCCTAATACACAACTTTCCTGTTTGCGGCCAATCTAATGTCATTGCTGCATTTATCTTTTTCCCTTCATGATTTCCTTCCTCAAACGTCCATAGATGTGTTCCTTCCTCTTTTATTGCTTCTTTTTGAAATTTCATTCTTCTTTCTTCAACCATTTCTAAAAATACCTTTTCTTCTTTCTTTAATTCACAGGTAAGGTTGTTCTTAGCTATTTCTTCTAAGGTTAATTTTCTATGTTCTAGAAAGAATTCTCCTAAAACTTTTGCTTGTTTTACTTTGTTAAGTTCTGGTACTACCGGAACGTTTGCAAAAATCTTATCTATATCAGTATAATAAGACTCTAATCTACCTGTTTTATAAAATAAACTTGCTATTACACTACAGGTTATTCCATAAGTTAGAGGTAGGTGATGATAAGTCACACCTTCTGACACTGATGCAGGCAACTGCATACAAACATAACAATCTCTCACATCCATTGTCTCTACATATTCGTACAACAATTTTGTAAAAACATTTTTAGAAAAGTCTGTTACTGACTTATCCTTATGTAATTCTGCACTACTTCTTAAAATAACTGGTTCTTTAATATTAGTTTCTTTTTCTGGTTTAGTATCATTCTTCGCTTCTATTACAGCTAAACTAATAGGAATTGTGATTGCTAAAACTATCCATACGGTCATTAATAAACCTGTACAAAAGCAGCACATTTTACACCATCTTTTTACAAACTCACATTTATCTCTTCTATCCCTAGTATTTTCCATTTTGTTTTTATCTTTTTGTTAAGTTTCAGAAAATTGTGTCACTACACCTCAGAAATGACTTAGATGCCACTCTGCTTTCAAAAAGTCTTTGCTTGGTACTTTCTTTTAATTCTCTCCAGAATTCTTTCGTTGTCACATCCGGTGATTTGTCATATCCAGTAAAATTGTCATGTCCGGCAGAAGCACTATAAGTCTTCACTTCAGGTTTGTTGCATCTCACCTTTACCCATTCGATTTCTTAGTCTCGGGTTCTCGTGAGTGTTTCCTTCTTCTTTGTAATCCGTCAGTGCGATATATAGCCACTCAGGTGACTTGTACTTTGCATTCACTTTCTTCGTTCTTTTAGACTTTTGCAGTCGTTTTCCACTTGGCTTTTCTTGTCCCTTTTGACTTGTTATTTCATTCACTTGTTCAGCACTTTTTTCTCCTGTTCTTATTATTCTATATCTCAATTTTCTTATATAGTTGTTGGGCCAATTATCTCCTTTTCTTGGCCTTTTGGCTTCACCTTCTTTTTCTTCTCTTTCTGATTTCCAATTTCTTTTTCTTGATTCAGTTTTTGTTTTCTCCTCTTCTCCACTCTCTTCAGATTCGGTTTCAACTTTTTCACTATTGTCTCTTATTTTGAAGCTTATGATCTCGTCGTCTCTTACTGGTGGATCTGTTTTCTCCTTCTTGTGTTCCCTTATTACTGTCCCTCCTCGGTGTTCTTCCGATTTGGTGTTTTCCTCACTCTCTACTTCTAAATTTCCCTGTTCTTTTGTTTCTCTATCTGTCCCTATTGCTCCTCGGGGTTCTTCTCGATTCTCTAACTTTTTGTGTACTTCTTTCCCTACTTCGTCTATTAATATTATTTCTGAAGGATTTCCACCATAACTTGTACTTGGTTGCTCATCTAGATCATTTTCTTGTTCATTTTCTTCTCTAATTGGTTTATAACCCCAAGTTCTCCTTCGAAATTCTTCACAGTTTGCAACTGAATCATCAGATCCTGAACTTGTGTCAGATATTTCCAGATGTCGACTTACAGGTCGATCTTCAGGTTCTGGAATTTCTGAATTTCTTCCTTCTTCTTCTTCCTCCTCTTCTTCTCTAGAGGTGCTCGCAGTTGGGGTTTCCAGATGTCGACTTTCAGGTCGATCTTCAAGTTCTGGCACCCTTTCTCTTATTCCTGTTATCCCAGTCGTTAAACTTTTATCCCACACTTCCAGACGTCGACTCACATGTCGATCAGTAGGTTCTTGAACTCTGATTGTGTGGCTGGCATGGACCCAGTTCTTTACTCCTGCACACTTGACTGCAGTCGTTGTCACTAGGATTACCTGTCGTGGCTCGTCCCAGCGAGGAACTAGACAGTTTCTTCTCCTGTGGATTTTTATGCGGACCCAGTCTCCTGGATTCAAGTCGTGGGCTGGTTTTCTTTCAAGAGTGGTCGCATCCGGTCCAACCTGATGAAACACAGAACGCACCACATCAGCCAGTCCCTTGCAATAATCCAGTACTAGATCATCAGTTATAGTCAATAACTTGTTGACAGGTACTTGTGCTTGTCTCATTGCTCGTCCCATGATCATCTCATGAGGACTAAGTCCAGTTTTCTTTTCAGGGATGCTTCTGATGGTCATCAGAACAAGGGGCAGTGCATCTGGCCATTTGAGTCCTGTAGCTTGACACATTTTTCCTAATCTGTTCTTAATTGTTCCATTAATTTGCTCTACTACCCCAGAAGCCTCTGGTCTGTATGCACAATGTAGTTTTTGTTTAATACTCAATGCTTCACAAATCAATTGGATCAACTCATTTTGAAAATGTGTTCCTCTATCTGTCTCAACCGTGACTGGAAAACCATACCTTGGAATGAACTCTCGCAGCATAAGTTTTGCTACCGTTGTTCCATCATTCCTTCTAGTGGGGTATGCCTCCACCCAACGAGAAAACAAACAGACAACCACTAGAACATATTTTAGTCTGTTACAAGGGGGCATTTCGATAAAGTCCAATTGCATTCTAGTGAACGGACCTCCTTCTCGTCCTATTGTTCCTAGACTCACTATTGTCTTTCTTCTTGGATTAAACTGCTGACAAATAAGACATCTTTGACAAAGACTTTCAGCTATCGCTCTGAATTTTGGGTTATACCAGGTTTGTCTGAAAAGTCTGATCATTGCATCTCTCCCAATATGAGCTTGTCCATGGTACATCCGTGCCATGTCTGCAATCATGCTATCAGGCATAACTGGTCTTTCATCTCTGTATACCCACACACCATTATTTTCCTGTCTTCTACATCCTGCTTTTATCCAGTAATCTTTTTCCTCATCATTTGCAGCTTCCTGTAACTGTCTCACCTCATCCCATGTCTCGACAGTGTTAGTAAAAAGCAAAGGAGAAGAGATATGCTCCCTTTCTCTATTCTTATTTAGGGACACCATGTTCTCTGCACAATATCTGGCAATCTCGTCAGCATAATTATTTCCAACAGCTATGTAATCTTCGTTTTTCTTATGTGCCTTGCACTTCACTACAGCTATTTGTTTAGGCAGCTGTATCGCCTCAAGCAGCTTTTTAACAAAATCTCCATTTCTAATAGGTGTTCCTGCAGACGTCAAGAAACCTCTTTGTGACCAAATCTGACCGAAGTCATGCACAATACCGAAACCATACTGGCTATCGGTCACAATCGTAACTCGCACATTTCTTCCCAATTTACATGCTTGAATCAAAGCAATCAGTTCCGCAACTTGTGCAGACCTTATTCCTTTCAGACAAGACGCTTCCATCACAGTTGCCACTGTGCACACTGCGTAAGCTGCGCTTAAAACTCCTTCTTTCGTTCTCAAACATGAGCCGTCCACAAACATGACATAATCTGATTCCTTTAACGGTTCATCTTTTATGTCAGCTCTTGGTTTTGTGCAATATTCCAGCACATTCAGACAATCATGATCTACTTCGTCTTGTTCAATTATACTCTCTTCATCTGGCAATGATGTTGAAGGATTCACATTCATGCATCTATCTATGGTCACATTTTCAGCACTCAAGATTACCTTTTCGTACTTAGTCAGCCGACTATGTGTCATGTACTGTGTTTTTGTTCTTGTCAAAAGAATTTCTACTGAATGGGGAACATATACTCTCAGTGGATACCCCATCACTATACCTTCACTTTGTTCCAGACTTACACAAGTAGCAGCAACTGCTTTCAGACATCCGGGCAACGCTTTCGCTATAGGATCTAAGACAGCTGAAAAATAAGCAATTGGTCTCTTCATTGTTCCATGTTTTTGTACCAGTACTGAAAACGCACATCCATCTCTTTCACTGCAGTACAGTTCAAAATCCTTCTCATAATCAGGCATGCCTAAAGCAGGGGCCTCACACAATTTCTTTTTCAACTCTTTGAAAGATTTCATTTCTTCGTTATTTAACTCAAAAGGGTCTCTTACATCTTTCTTGGTCAATTTTTGTAATGGTTTAGCAATCAAGGAGAAACCACTTATCCATTGTCGACAATATCCAACCATTCCCAGAAACATTCTTACCTCTCTTTGCGTCATTGGTGCTCTCATTCCTTGAATCATTCTTACTCTTTCTGTCGCTATCTTTCGCACTCCTTTCTCTATTTTATGCCCTAAATATTGAACTTCTTTTGGCAAAATTCCAACTTTGAAGGGGACACTTTATGTCCTCTTTTCTCTAGATGGTTCAGTAAAGCAATTGTATCACTTACACATGCTTCTTTTGTTTTCGATGCCACCAACAGGTCATCGATATACTGCACCATCACTGACTTTTCTGGCATTTTCAAATCTTCCAGAGATTTCTTTAAAATCTGATTAAAGATTGAGGGGCTTTCTGTATACCCCTGAGGAATTCGGCACCATGCCAAAATACGCTCTCCGAACCGGAACGCAAATAATGGCTGGCTATCTGGATGCAAAGGAATAGAGAAAAATGCATGACACAAATCTATCACTGTGTACCACTCAGCTTCGTGTGGAATTTGATATAGAATTACTGCAGGGTTTGGCACTATTGGACAACAAGGCACAACTATTTTGTTGATCTTTCTCAAATCCTGTACTATTCTATATGTTCCGTTTGGCTTTTTCAGTCCCATTATAGGTGAATTACATGGACTGCTCATTATTTCTTTTAGAATTCCCTGTTCGATCATTTTATTTATTACAGGAGTTATTCCTTCAATTATTTCTGGAGTTAACTTGTACTGTGGCGTATTCAGGTAAGTTGTTCCTTCTTTTACTGTTACTTTTACTGGATCAACTTCTTTCATTAATCCAATATCTTCTCCTGTAAAATCCCACACATTTTCTTTCACTGCAATTTTTAGTTCTTCTGGAAGTTTTTCTGCATCAAATGCAGGAAACAAACCATTCATTTCAGGTTCCTGATTCATCAAAGTTACTTTATACAAAACATCTTCGTCTGAGGTCTGAAATCCAATTCCATCTGGTGTACAATAAATTGTGCAATTCATCTTGCACAAGAGGTCACGACCTAAAAGATTTACAGGACTACAATCGCACACTACAAATCTATGCATTTTGCTAAACGAACCAATTTTTACTTCCACTAATTCAGTAAGTGGTGTTTTAATCTGCTGATTTGCTACTCCTACCACTTGGATGTATTCACCTGAGAGAGGAAGGTTTGGAATTTCCACTGATCTAACAGTAGAACGGGTAGCTCCAGTATCGACAAGGAATGTTACATTTGCACCATTCACTTCTCCATCCACAAAGGGACCAGACTGATCTACCTCTAGAGTTGCGCCAAGTACGCACTCTTTTCCCTCTCCTGGGCACAGTCATAAACTTTCATCCCACGTCTCATCCTCACTCTGTCGCAACCAATACTGAGAAATGTTGGCTGCTCGCGGCAACTGTGTTACCTGCTCTCCTCCGTAGAATCCTGTTTCTGTACTGTATCTTTGCTGGTTAACAGTGTTGGGAAGTGGTGGTTGCGGCACCTGACTTTGTTGAACAACTACCTCATTCTGCACCTGTGGAGTTAATGATTGATTTTCCGGATTAGGTTTAGGTGGGAACTTACACTCGTTTCTCCAATGCCCTAATTTTCCGCAATTATGACAGGGCCATTTCTTCTTTGCCTCCTCTAGACTCACTTGACCTTTCCCTTTACCTATGTTAGGTCGCGTTTTATTCTGTCCTGTTTCATTCCCACTATTATTATCCAATTGAGCTTCTTGTTTTTCTGCCACTTTCACCTGTGCCCACATTGCCTTCTCTTTCAATTTACGCTGTCTACTCTCAATATCATCACTGCAATACTTAGCATACCTCAATACCTCGTCTACTGTGCCATTCTGCCAATTAATCATATGCTGTTTAATCATTTCACTAATCTCTGGTTTCAACCCAAACACAAATCTGTACACAAAATGACTCATATCCTTTTCACTTAATTCCTCATATCCACTATACTGCTTGAAAACCAACAACAACCTCTCATAATAGGCGTGTACAGACTCCTTACTTTCCTGTGTAGTTCTATCAATTTTTACCCAATCTGTTTCTTTAGGAGGAATCTTATTTTTCAAAAAGGTAATCACCTTATCATACTTCTTCATCACCTCAGGACCTGGAGCTCCTGTCTTAGGATCTCTTGGATATTCTGTAGTTGGCCAGTCAACTGTAATTTTACACTCTGACCATAAATCAGTTGGTACCACTATGTCAAATAATCCATCTAAATCTATCCACAACACTTTTGAAACCTTTACAAACCTCTCTACTTGTCGGTACCATTCAACTGGTTTCTCTCTTAGCTTCGGAAAGTCATTTGTGAATGACAGTATATCCTGCCTAGTCCAGGGAACATGCACATAACTACCACCTGGAGTTTCTCTCATAGGGTATTCTCTGGCAACAGGTTCTTTTTCAGTTATCATAAAAGCCAAAGAAGCTTTGTCTGTAGTTTTCTCATTCTTCTTTGTCCATCTAACCTTCCATCTGTCCACATCACCCCATTTTCTCAGTAACACAATTAACTCTTTTATCTGTGTCAGCCTTCCTGCCGTGTTCAAATTTTCAATATCTTTTTCACAAAAGTCTACTCTATAGGGTTTCTGCAATGTTTTCACTTTCGCAAAGTCTATTCCAATTTCACTGGCTACCTCTTCTAGTTTGTCATGTAAATTCTTTGCTCTCCATGTAATACTTTTGCACAGAAACATTATTTCATCATCCTGGTAATTGTTTATCTTTTCTGTACCAATCGTTCCTAGAATTAATTCTTCCATGTCAATTTTTAACCTAATTACATCTAATGGTTTTTCTTCTGGTTCTTTTATTTTAAATGCCTTCATCCACTCATTTAACTCATCAGGAGTCGGACCTATGGGTGTATTATTTAGTTCTATCCAATTACCACTCTTTTCAGGAGTCTCTGTTGCAGATTCTGTTACCATATGCATTTTCCTACCATTGCACTCATTCACAGTCAAATTTGTAGGTGGACTTGGTCTGTAAGTACTAGCCAAATTACTTGTACTTGCACTTGGTTCCATCCTTTCTTTTTCTCTCTGAAATTGTGAACTCATGGGAATCACTAAAGATCGTTCATCAATTTTCTGATTCTCAAAAACTGGTATTACTGGACCTATTGTTACAGGCACAGTCACTGCTTCCATATTTTTCGTTAATTCTCTAATCTTCTCAGTTAGTTCTTTTGTTGTCCTTGCTAATTCGCTTGCATTGTCGCTTTCTATTCCTTCATTTTGTGAAGTTCTCATTTGATCTTGTGACCTATTTATTTCAATTCTTTTTACCGGACTTTTATTTCGCATAGTCTCTATTAGCGGCGCATTTGGTGTCACCACTGTAGAACTCTGGTGATACGGAGGTGGATTTCTATTTAAAATATCTTCCAGCAATTCATCATCCGTTTCGCTCTCATGCATATATTTCTCCCTCTCCATATGTTTCTTTTTCGCAGTACGTTTTCTCTTAGTCTCTTCCTCAACTGTAAAAGCCGGAAACAAACCTCCTGTCATGTTAGCACATCTCCATCGTTTTATTCTATCCTCATGATTTATTCCCCACATTCTTCCAGGCATAAACTCATGATCTCTTAAACCTCTGAATCTCTCTCGCTCATACATCTCATCCTCCCATTCTGTCAACGCTTCAAATTGTGTCGGTCTAGGTCTAGGTTCTAGATTTGTCATCTTTTCTCGCAAATTTCGCAAAACCGCTACACTAAATGAACCATTCTCAGGGAAAGCTAATGCGCCATCATTCTTCGTATACTTTGCCCAATTTTCCAACCATATGCATGTATGATATCCATATTTCAGCATCATATGTGAAGCTGCTGATTTCGGCGGAGGAATTACTTGTCCCTCTCTAGTCACAACCTTTTTGTCTTTCTTAAAGAAATTCTTTATTTTTGTCGTCCATGACGTTCTCTCCCTTTCATACTCGTAATACGGCATGTTTTCGATTTGTTTTTCTCTTCAAACCAGCACTGTTCCGTGTACGGAACTTCAACCAATTACAGCGCGACTCACACTAACGCACCAATCAGAACAATTCCCTTCGTCCGCGAACCAACCAATCCTAGCGCGGCACTTTTCTACGTCACTCTTGACTCTGTGTTCACGTGACTAGCGCACTATCCAATCCTAGCGCGGCACTGTCGATGTCCCTCCTGCTCTTTTACCCCTCCTTTACAAAAATTTATCGGCAATTTTTCTTTTCACTGTTTTCTTCGTTAGTTACAACAATTAAAACAATTCCATAGTCTGATTCGCTAAACAAAAGTGACAGCTTTGTCCTTTTACACAAGAATCCTGTATTTCCAGTAGGCAGCGCTTACCTCTACCCTACCACAGAATTATTTACTCTCGCCGATAAAGTAGCACTTCCCTCTACCTTACCCTTCTTTCAAGCAAACAATTAACTCGTTTCTCTGGGGATAAGACACATGTGGAGACTAGGCTGCTGAGAATTAAGGCCAAAGTTTCACAAGAAAACGTGATTTGCTATCTCAGTTATACACCTTTCGTACAGAATATCCCTAACATAACACAACCTGTGTTATTACCAAAATGAATTCAGACCATGTACCAAATTCCATGTGACTTCTCTTGCCACACGTGTTCCACTTCCTACATCCCAGAAGCGTGAAAACTCACATATAACATAACACGACTCAACATATAGTATTAGTCATAATAAAAAAATAATCAATAATCAATAATCACTAATCAATAATCAATAATCAATAATCTATAGAAAACCATAACTCTGCTACCAAGAAATCTGATGCAGCGCGTACAATAAAACTATTCTCCTCCTAGGTCACTTATCGGTCATCCAGGGGCAAACTATATTTTCTTACATCCACATGACGATGGGGCCCATAAACATTGCCTATCACACACACACATACACCTGGATTTCCTTTATACCTTTACGAAATTCTGTACTCCTAGGAGAAACATGAGAATTTAATGGAAAACACCATTTATGTACCGCTGGAAGGAGCCGGGATATCTTATTACCTTACCCTATTACTTTCTTTTAGTTATCTTTTAAGATATTCCTGCTCATTGGTTTGTCGATGAATCATTCATGTAAGAAATTAGTTCATAGTGATTAAGACCAGCTAAATCACAATAACCAATTACTGGTGTCACAATCATTTAGTAAAATAACCACTGAGTCGTTTGATTTAAAGAATCTTAATTTTTTTATATAATTTTAAAAACATGAGGAAAATTTGGACTTTTTATTCAATTATTCATTCATTGTTAATTCAAATATTTATTACGCAAAATCAATCTTATTGCAGAAAGGAAATGTTATCATGAAGCAAAACCCTAATTACCTGCCTATCTTCCCTAATTTAGCCTAAGGATTTCTAACCTAAGTTTATGAATTAAAAATATCTTGATTCTCATACTCAACTGGAAAAATAAGACTGCAACAGAAACTTCAGCTCGTCAGCATCAGCTACCTGCAACCCGTCTCATCTAACAGTCTTTCAGCATCTCCCGCTCAGTAAATGGATCGATCAGGACCACCAAGCACTGGAAGCCACCAACACCAACACGACTCTGACTGCGACTCTCCAACTCCGACCGTGACTGTGACCCCCTCCCACTAAGAGTAGGCCCTCTTATACCCTAATTCTAACTTTGCTAACTAATTGTTGCAACATTAATAACACGCTTTTCTTTCATTGGTCCATTCATTTCATCTATTCATTCTTTAATCAAGTTCTCTCGGATCCAACTGGTCCTTGGAATGTATATGATCATTTCCTTTCTCACAGTTCAAGACATGTTTCTATCCGCTTCGATCAGTACATTTGTAACTTCTTTCGATACATTCGAGAACTCTGCAGGCATTGTCCTTTCTCTTAAAATGGTTTCCCACGGTTCCTTGCTGATCACCACGGCACACTATCAGTTCAATTAGGTCACATCAGCCTTGACCATTCTCGCATCCTAGCCTCTCAGCAACATCACGAGGTTAGCTTTTCTCCAACTTTCTCCCTTGTCACGTGTTTCCCCGCACTTGCGCACTTCATTAACCGGCAGCCATTTTATATCGCCACTCGTTTATACTTAGAAGCACTATTTTGAAATAAACAAAACATAATTAAAATAGAGAAACATAGCCTTTTCGTTTCCCTCCCGTCATCTACGTACCCCAATTAGTTATTACCTAGCAGAAAGCAACATTTAAGCTGTTCCTTACTTACCATCGCTATTGTTTTTGCAACGACACTTTTATATTCTATGAAGCACAAATCATGCATTTATTATAAAATTAGTACGCAATTATTTTTATGTTATAATTAGACACACAGACATTAGTTAATAGATTATTCAGCACATATACTTGCGTATTACCCTTCCCCCACGTACAGTGTTGATTAATACGTTTAAACAAACATTTTATTAATTATTTATAAAATTTGTTAGGGGTTAAAACATTTTATTTTCTCTGCTCCATCAATGTCAATGGAAAAACCTGTTACTTTGACGCCCCAGCAGACATGATGGCATTCTGTAAACAACGAACCAGCGACCGCGGGTCCCCGAGGCGCTCAATGCCCGAACACACTGCACCTGACTCACAGATCCCTGCCAGCATGGAACTCTTCCCGCCCGGTTGAGAATCTCCATCGAGCTACTTTCTGGCTGCATGATATGCGGTCTACTGGCACTGCCCTGGCCCTTTATTATTGCTCCTTCTGTGGGGCACACCGCTGATACTCCAACTCAGCTGACTGCTTAGACCCATCCATGACCCCAATATTGTGCTGAACATTTCCACACATTGAGCCGTCCATCAAGATGTTACTACTCCCCAATGGCTTTATACCACAACACAATAGGGGGGAAATGTTTTGCAATTCTTTGGCATTAATGGGGTTCACTTGGCAATTTTTCACCAGGCATGGGAGGGGGAAGGAGGGTTGCTGTTATTGGGATGTTTAGGTTCGTTTGAATGTATTCACTTGTTACCGTACCTATGTACCATACCAGATACACCACTGTTTTTTTGTTTCTGATAGATGTCTTTGCATGCTAACATCCGTCCATTTACGGACACCGCCTTTATGTCTTGGAACATTCATAGTCTCAATAACCCATGTAAAGGCAAGCAAGGGCTGCGATATCTGCAGCGGCACATCGTGGATATTTCCTTTTTACAGGAGACTCACTTATCGCCCAGTCACCCACCCACCTTAGCAACCTCATGGGGCCACATCGTTTTTTTTCCAGCAACAGTACCCATTCCATAAGGAGCCTCCACATTGATTCATAAGCGACTGCCTTTTCACCCCTACGCTACCCATTCAGTCAAATTGAGCAGATATATCTTAGTGGCAGGTCAACTAGTGGGATATTGAGTACTGTTGGTTAATGTATATGCCCCAAACACTGACATCACAGATTTTTTTTTTAAACAATCCAAGCACTAAAAGTCTGCATAGATGCAGATGGCATTATTATTTTAATATGCTTCTAGACCCTCTGCTGGACATCACAGCACAGCCACCGGTGGGAAAACCCCGCTCATTGCTCAAGCTGTGAGACATATGCGACACATACGTACTTATAGACCCCTGGCGCCTGCGACATCCTGCCACCCCCGCCTATACATTTAATTCGGCACCACACGATATCTGGACGCAAATAGATTATTGACTCCTTTCGACCACACTCGCACAATGGCTCAGCTCCATTACACATATTTCTTGCAGGCTTTCAGACCATTCACCTGTGGCGATGACACTGCGCGTCCCTAGTGCAGGGAGTGCCGAGCACCAATGGCGATTCCCCAGCATGGCACTTCAGGACGAACTTTTTCGTACTGAACTCTGCTCAGCCATTATCGAATATTTTGAACTTAACAAGGGATTGTTACATCCCAAACCACCTTGTGGTAGGCCTTTAAAGCATATACCAGGGGCATATGTATCTCCAAACATGCCAATGTATTGCTAGATCTGTGCAGAACACTGCCCGTATTGAAGTAGAACCGGCGTAGTTAGACGAGACACATGCCCAACAGCCCACTACAGCCCACTCGCATAGACACGCCATATTGCTGACAGAATTTAGAGAGACTGTGGAAAGGCAGGCTCATTACCTCAGGAAATATGCCGGGGCCCGCTGTTATGGGGAGGGGGAGAGGCCGGGACGTATGCTGGCTAGACTTCTGCAACCATAATGTACACCAGGGCCCCCCCACACTTTTATGTAGAAAAGGTGTAGGAAGCTGGCTCTGTATATACTATACCAAAGTGAGGTATAGTGTGCATGAGTCCAGTGGAACCCCAAAGGTAAGCAGAGGTAAAGGTAGATAGCACCTTACTCTCTATTTGTGGTAGTGTGGTCGAGCAGTAAGGCTTTATCAGAGGACAGTGTTAAGCATTTGTAGTACACACTCAGTCCATTAAGTGCACAGTGGTTCTGCCACACAATATTTCAATAGAAAAAAATTCTTTTGGTATCCCTCTTACAAGATGGGATTTCAATAAATGATAAACATCAAAAAAGGAGAAGAGATCAGTCCAAACATAATCACTATACCATAAACTAATCGCACTAGTCGAAATATGTTTAAGGTTTTATGAAAAAATCATAAATGAATCAAAAACAGGACATATATACACACAGATATACAAAGTGAAAACACACTTTTTTATACGACTAAACCAACATGAAAAGTGAAATAATAAGTGTATTTACATATACATCACAACACAATTGAAACATAACCAATAAGACATATATCACAACATTACATTTAAACACAGCGTGATATACATGAAGATTGTGATTCAACAAGACCAGGAGTTTCTTCTCTTATTGTGTAAAGGTCAAGTTGATCTATAACGCTTGTAAATATGCGTCGACGTTTCGAACCCTTAGGAATTAGTGTGAATAAAGAAACATCCTCACGGGTCTTCCTCAGGACTAAATATAATATCTGTGTGTTGCCTTTGGGCTAGGTTCCAGCAGGATACCAAAGCAATAAATGGCCTTTCCAGCAAGGCGACTTGTGTATATAAAAGGCGTTCACCTTGAGTAGAAGTAGATATCCTCTGGTCAAAAAGTCTCAGAATGCATGGCACAGCGTGCTCGCAATAACAGGATCTCCGGCGTCATGCGCTCGGGGTCATCTGTTCTTTTGGCGTTCACAAGTTTAGCTTTTGTAAATATCTGTAGGGGCGGTCCGCCTCCATACAGTTCGTAGGCGGTGGTCCCGGAAAATAATTATTACTTGGTCCGTCTCTGGCTGTAATTGTGCAGAAGGAGCTCGAGATAACGAAGAGGAGTTTCTCTGGTCTAATAAGGGAGGTTGATTAGGGGCAGTAAGTGATGTCTCGCCCCCCAAAGAAGATCTTGTTTGTAGGATGGGCTCCAGAGATAAGCGGCGTTCCGTCAGTTCAATTTCACGTGCTAAGACTGACGTCGCCCTTGTTAAAAAGGAATCAAGGGTTCCCGCAATTCCTCCTCTCAAATGGTCATTCTGACCCTTGCGCTTACTCATCCTGAAGGGGGGCTATAAGATTAGACGCAGTAACAGGAATAATAAAATAACTGGGCACAATACCTTGATTGAAGACTCAGTTTTTAGAGGGGGGGGCCCAGCCCAGCTTCCTCCGGGCTCCGACAAGCGTGAACGGGCCCGCCCTTGGCCCGGGCGCGTCCCCGCGCGCGTCCCGCGCCGCGAGCCCGCAACCTCTTTAAATGGCGCCTCTGCGCGCCTTGTCTCCTGGGCGTTGTGGTCCTCCTGGACCAAGTTACGGGATGGCGTGAGCAGGCTCCGGTGTCCGCAGAGAAGAAAGCGGCTACACGAGCCGAGGGCCCGCAACCTCCTTAATGGCGCCTCTGCGCGCTGTGTCTCCTGGGCGTTGTGATCCTCCTGGACCAAGTTACTGGATGGCTTGAGCAGGCTCCGATGTCCCCAGAGAAGAAAGCGACTACACGCGCCGCGGGCCCCGACCTCCTTAAATGGCACCTCTGCGTGCAGTGTCTCCTGGGGGAAACGGCCTTAATAACGAAATTGTAACAACGAGTGGGCTTAACAACGAATCCTAAACAACTACCTGTACCTAAACCACGACCTCCTAAACCACTACTGGACCTGAACCACGACCTCCTAAACCAATAATTACAATTATATATATTTTTTTATGTTTTCGCTTACTGTTTTCAATTTTGTAAAAAGGTTAAAGACAATATTTTTATTAAATTGATTTGTACATTTCCTTAATATATTTTATGTTTTCGTTATAATAGACTTTGTTTTAATTAACCTTGTGAGGCCAGTAGATGGCACTGTAGGTTTGTTTTTCAATGATGCAATGATGACCTTTTGCTCGATGCGAATGTTCTATGTGGGTGGTTGGCTGTTTTTTATATGTTTTATTCGTGTGAATTCTAATTGAAAATGAAAATATGTTCTTCAATCCGATATTTGTTAAATTTTATTTTCTGTCAGAACTTGTTTTTTTAATAATCGCTTTAAATAGTACATTTTAAGTAATCTTAACCTTTGTCATACAGCCATTTTAATAAGCATTTGAGTGTGTCGATACTGTAAAAACAGATGATGGACCTATATTTCACAGTTTTCTACCGTCCATTACTGTCTCTTTGTAAGCTCATCTGTATTTTTAATAAACAATTATATGATTGCTAATTTCAAGATTATTTACTAAAAATACTTTTCAATAGAAGTGTTTATTTTTTCGTATTTCAATCGTGCATTGTTTTGAACGAAGTGGTAGATTCCAACAATATGGCAATAGACTAATTTTCGTGGTTCAAGTAAGTCGTGGTTGAATACATAGTGGTTAGGATTTTTTCGTTGTTTAGCCTTCGTGATTTAGGCACTCGTTATAAAAGTGGTAGTTGTTTAATCATACATTCGTCTCCTGGGCGTTGTCGTCCTGCTGGACCAAGTTACGGGATGGCGTGAGCAGGCTCCGTTGTCCACAGAGA
The DNA here is from genome assembly GCA_963921515.1 of Calotriton arnoldi. Classification (NCBI taxonomy): domain Eukaryota; kingdom Metazoa; phylum Chordata; class Amphibia; order Caudata; family Salamandridae; genus Calotriton; species Calotriton arnoldi. The sequence continues at coordinate 296,287 of CAWUFW010003522.1, forward strand.
AGAAAGCGACTACACGCGCCGCGGGCCCGGACCTCCTTAAATGGCGCCTCTGCGCGCTGTGTCTCCTGGGCATTGTGGTCCTCCTGGACCAAGTTACGGGATGGCGTGAGCAGGCTCCCGTGTCCCCAGAGAAGAAAGCGGCTACCATACCATACCAATTTCAAAACAATTCTGGGCTGTAAATCCTGCTACAATGACACACTAAAATATTTATCTTGCTATAGGCCTGGTTGTACCTTCTCTGTGTGAAGGTTTCTCTGCAACTGTTCATGTACATATGCTGTGGTTGAGGAAGCATGTATGCAATTGCTAATTAACTATAATGATGTTTTAGGAAGTATGCGCTGCTACTACCTGTGTTGCACCTGCCGTGAATATGAGATGCTTGCGCTGTTGCTACCCACGCTGTCAAGCGTTGCACGTGTAAAGTGAAGCAGGTGCCCCCTTCTCGCGATAAAAAAAAGTAAACATGGCCACCATTGCCACTACTTAATATCAGGTATTTGAAGTCACACTAGAAGCAGCGGGGTTATGCTACCATTACACACGAGTCACAAACACGCTGGTCGCGGTTGGGGGGACCTTCCGGTTTGAGGCTGCAGGCGTCAGCTGGAGGCTTGAGGCAGGTTAGGGATCACCGGATCTCGGGTCAGGATCGCCGTGGAGACCTCCTCTTGGTGTTGGGCCACTCGAACTGGGGCCGGGGGCATCGGGTGCAGAGTGGTGCAGACTCGCGGACCCTTGCGGAGCTGGAGTCTGTTGTTGAACAAATCCGGTGTTCACGGGAGACAGAGTCTTTGGGATTGAAGGCAGGCAGGTCCTCCGGGATTCTTGAGGTTGCTGGCTGCAGGACACACCAGGGTTTCGCTGGAGCAGGTTCGAGGTGGGACAGGCCGGTTGGGCTGGGGCCAAGTCAGTGGGCGTCCTCCTCTTGTTAGCTTCGGCACAGCTGTTCGGTCCTTCTTCTTTTCTTCTTCTGGTTTCTTGTCTGACTACTTGGTTCAGGGCTTTCCCCTAAATACTGTATTTAGGGGGTATTTTAGGGGTCTCGAGGTCAGTAGCCAATGGGCTGCTGACCTTAGGGTGACTACACCCTTGGTGTGCTCACCCCACAGGTGAGAGTAAGCACAATCCCTAATCCTGATTGGGAAGTGCCTGCCAGATGGCGGGCACTGAAGAGTGGGCTTCACTTCGCTTCCCCCACCTGAGGGGTGGGTTGGCAGAGGTGGGCACACCTTCTGGGCTTGCTAATTTTTCCTGCCTGTCTTTCCACCGAAAAGGAGGGGAGACAGGAAGGGGGCCTGCTCCTGATAGCCGGAGAGGCTGGGGATCGCATTACAAAGGCTGCAAGGCCTTTGAAGCTCCCCGGCCACAGATGGCTCTTCCTGGCCTGGGGGAGGTGTGACCACCTCCTCCCAGGAAAGGCTTTGTTTCTGGGCTCAGGGAGCGAAGGCTCCCACCCCAGGGGTCCAGAAACATGTCTTGTGGTAGCAGGCTGGTGTGTACTAGTCAGGGAACCCACCTGAGGCTGGTCGTTTTTCAGGGGGCATCTCTAAGATGCCCTCTGAGTGCATTTTTCATTAAATCCCACACTGGCATCAGTGTGGGTTTAATGTGTTGAGAAGTTTGATACCAAACTTCCCAGTTTTCAGTAAGGCCATTATGGTGCTGTGGAGTTTGTAATGACAAACTCCCAGCACCATATACTCTTAATGGCATTTACAGCACTTAGAATGTCTAAGAATTGGCTTAGACACTGTAGGGGTACAGGGCTCATGCACCTGTACCCTCACCACTGGTATAGGGCACCCAGCTAGAGGGGTGACCGGCCTATGCCAGGGCGGTGGGTTGTAGGCATGGCACACAGGGATGTGTGCCATGTCGACTCTTCACTTTGTTCTGCACCAAAACACGCAGCCTGCAATGGCAGTGTGTGTGTGTACAGCTACAGGGCCTCTAAGGGTAGCACAATAAGTGCTGCAGCCTTAGAGGCCTTCCCTGGCCACAGTGCCCTTGGTACCCATGGTACCTTTTACAAGGGTCTGACGTGTGGCCAGAGAGGTGCCAATTGAAGGTACAAGGTACAGTTTTGGGGAAAGAACACAGGCCCTGGGAACCTGATTGGCAGGGAAGGAGAGAACAGGTCGTGTAGGCGCTGACAACGTTATAGGAAAAAGGTATTGAGGATGGAGGACGTGTCTTGGAATATGGGGAAAGGCGCATTGTGAATAATGTTAAAGCTTGAGTTGCTGGGGAATAGATATGTGGTGTTTCTAATTGGAATGAAGAAAAACGTAGGAAAGTGAAAGTTTGGGGAGAGGTTTGTTTTGGGCATTGTTTTTGTAGCACGTTTTGTGCATAGAGGGAAAACGTTGATTGCGTAGTGAACATCTAAACGTATCATGAATGTTACGATGCACTATTTATCATCGCGCATGTATTTGAAGTTAAATACAGAATCTAATGGGTGTCTTTTTTAAATTTGTAGTGAACCCCTGAGGAAGGGCTTATTACAGCCTGAAATGCATTGGGACAAATACGATTAATCACTAATAAAGATCAACGATTAAGGATCAATTATGTATGGCGCATTCGACAGAAAAAGGCCTGGATAGGCATATCTGCCGGATTAGAAACCGTTTATATATAATGTGCTTCACATGTAACAAACGTAAAGAAGATGAACTTCGGACTACTTGGAATAAAAATGAATTAAACATGGATAAATTGGTGGTATTTTTGTAAGGAAATCTTGAAGATGCTGTGCGTCCGGTCTTGGAGTGAAACTTCACTTCAGCTTTGTTGTGAGGGACCCAGGGCACACCAAGTCAAAGTGCATCAGTAGTCTGGCAAAAAAGTGGGGGGGTTACTGCAACAGAAAACGAGCTTCCTACACTTAGTCATATCTAAAAGTATTTCCGTATGTTCCCATAAACGTGCGGATCTGGTGCTCAGTATGCGTTTCAATGCAATAGTCCCTATTTCATGCTTTATGCTGGTATATAAAGCTATAATGTCCAGTGTTACCAATGTCATATCTGGTTCCCATGTGATGTCAGTTAATAAACTCAAAATATGTTTTGTGTCTTTTATATAGGATGGACGGTTAGACACAAAAGGTTGCAGAAAAATGTCCACATATTCCCGGAGTTTTTCAGTCAGGCCACCTGTACTTGAGACTTTGGGTCTTCTCGAGTGGAAACAGGAGATCCTTGTGTATCTTAGGAAGGGTGTAAAGGCATGGATATCTTGGGCGGTCCACCCTCTAGTATGTTGTATTCGTAGTCATCTAATAGACACCTGTCATGCCACTGTTTCAGTGATCTATTGATCTTAGTTGTCATGTCCCAGATTGGATTACCAGTCATGTTTCCATAGCACAGAGGGTCATTCAATTGTGTTAGTATATCATGTTCATAGTCCATATTGATCATCACCACGATGTTGCCCCCTTTGTTTGCTTCACGAATAGTGATATCAGTATCTGTCTTAAGTAATCTCAGAGCTTCATGCTCGCCTTTGGTAAGATTATCTCCCCTCATTTGGTGTAGTCCCCGTCTTTGACTATACATGTCCAAATCACCTAAAATCAATTTGTGAAAGATGTCTATGTTATTCCCTCCTGGCTGAGAAGGTGTCCACTTGGACTTATTCCTAAGCCCACTTGTGGCATTCAAATCCATCTGTACATTCAAGTCATCTAATATCTTCCTTGTAGTGGTGGGATCCCCTTCATAATCAGAAATAGACAACAGGGTTTTAGTGTCATTTATATCCTGTATAGATAGAGCACTGGACACAAAATTAGTTTGCAATGTATTGTAGATTTTATTTCTTTGAGGATTAATTTTGAAGAATGTTTAATCTTCAGATGTCTGATAAATGTAAACAGATCTATTTTCATGCTGTAAATATCCCCAGAACTCCTTGGGCAAAAGCCATTCTCATCATTCTTTAGCTCACTCCGCCACCCCAGTTCAGACATGGCCATATGCAAATCAGTCTGACCCTGTGCCTCATGGGAACAGTCCAGCCCGAACTGCCAAGCCATGTCTTCCCTGGACCGGAAACAAGCATCCTGAGACCGGTTCCCATGAGGCACAGGGTCAGACTGATTTGCATATGGCCATGTCTGAACTGGGGTGGCGGAGTGAGCTAAAGAATGATGATGGATTAAACCCAGATCAGTTGACTGGGGGTGAGTGCTTGCAATGTTCAACACTCCGTCCATCATTCCCTTTGGTTTTGCTATGTTCGCTCAAAGTTGGCAGGGTATGCCCAGACGTGGGTCCCTTGCTCACTTTGCCACTGGATTCAAGATAGCCTGGCTGATGACGGCTGTAAGACAGAAACCGGTCCCAGGATGCTTGTTTCCGGTCCAGGGAAGACATGGCTTAGCAGTTCGGCCTGGACTGTTCCCATGAGGCACAGGGTCAGACTGATTTGCATATGGCCATGTCTGAACTGGGAGTGGCGGAGTGAGCTAAAGAATGATGATGGATTAAACCCAGATCAGTTGACTGGGGGTGAGTGCTTGCAATGTTCAACACTCCGTCCATCATCCCCTTTGGTTTTGCTATGTTCGCCCTAAGTTGGCAGGGTATGCCCAGACGTGGGTCCCTTGCTCACTTTGCCACTGGATTCAAGATAGCCTGGCTGATGACGGCTGTAAGCCAGAAACCGGTCCCAGGATGCTTGTTTCCGGTCCAGGAAGACATGGCTTGGCAGTTCGGGCTGGACTGTTCCCATGAGGCACAGGGTCAGACTGATTTGCATATGGCCATGTCTGAACTAGGGTGGCGGAGTGAGCTAAAGAATGATGATGGGTTAAACCCAGATCAGTTGACTGGGGGTGAGTGCTTGCAATGTTCAACACTCCGTCCATCATCCACTTTGGTTTTGCTATGTTCGCCCTAAGTTGGCAGGGTATGCCCAGACGTGGGTCCCTTGCTCACTTTGCCACTGGATTCAAGATAGCAAGGCTGATGACGGATGTAAGCCAGAAACCGGTCCCGGGATGCTTGTTTCCGGTCCAGGGAAGACATGGCTTGGCAGATTGGGCTGGACTGTTCCCATGAGGCACAGGGTCAGACTGAAATGCATATGGCCATGTCTGAGCTGAGGTGGCGGAGTGAGCTAAAGAATGATGATGGATTAAACCCAGATCAGTTGACTGGGGGTGAGTGCTTGCAATGTTCAACACTCCGTCCATCATCCCGTTTGGTTTTGCTATGTTCACCCTAAGTTGGCAGGGTACGCCCAGACGTGGGTCCCTTGCTCACTTTGCCACTGGATTCAAGATAGCCTGGCTGATGATGGCTGTAAGCCAGAAACCGGTCCCAGAATGCCTGCTTCAGGTCCAGGGAAGACATGGCTTGGCAGTTCGGGCTGGACTGTTCCCATGAGGCACAGGGTCAGACTGATTTGCATATGGCCATGTCTGAACTAGGGTGGCGGAGTGAGCTAAAGAATGATGATGGGTTAAACCCAGATCAGTTGACTGGGGGTGAGTGCTTGCAATGTTCAACACTCCGTCCATCATCCACTTTGGTTTTTCCTATGTTCGCCCTAAGTTGGCAGGGTATGCCCAGACGTGGGTCCCTTGCTCACTTTGCCACTGGATTCAAGATAGCAAGGCTGATGACGGATGTAAGCCAGAAACCGGTCCCGGGATGCTTGTTTCCGGTCCAGGGAAGACATGGCTTGGCAGATTGGGCTGGACTGTTCCCATGAGGCACAGGGTCAGACTGAAATGCATATGGCCATGTCTGAGCTGAGGTGGCGCAGTGAGCTAAAGAATGATGATGGATTAAACCCAGATCAGTTGACTGGGGGTGAGTGCTTGCAATGTTCAACACTCCGTCCATCATCCCGTTTGGTTTTGCTATGTTCACCCTAAGTTGGCAGGGGTACGCCCAGGCGTGGGTCCCTTGCTCACTTTGCCACTGGATTCAAGATAGCCTGGCTGATGATGGCTGTAAGCCAGAAACCGGTCCCAGAATGCCTGCTTCAGGTCCAGGGAAGACATGGCTTGGCAGTTCGGGCTGGACTGTTCCCATGAGGCACAGGGTCAGACTGATTTGCATATGGCCATGTCTGAACTGGGGTGGCGGAGTGAGCTAAAGAATGATGATGGATTAAACCCAGATCAGTTGACTGGGGGTGAGTACTTGCAATGTTCAACACTCTGTCTATCATCCCCTTTGGTTTTGCTATGTTCGCCCTAAGTTGGCAGGGTATGCCCAGACGTGGGTCCCTTGCTCACTTTGCCACTGGATTCAAGATAGCCTGGCTGATGACGGCTGTAAGCCAGAAACCGGTCCCAGGATGCTTGTTTCCGATCCAGGGAAGACATGGCTTGGCAGTTCGGGCTGGACTGTTCCCATGAGGCACAGGGTCAGACTGATTTGCATATGGCCGTGTCTGAACTGGGGTGGCGGAGTGAGCTAAAGAATGATGATGGATTAAACCCAGATCAGTTGACTGGGGGTGACTGCTTGCAATGTTCAACACTCCGTCCATCATCCCCTTTGGTTTTGCTATGTTCGCCCTAAGTTGGCAGGGTATGCCCAGACGTGGGTCCCTTGCTCACTTTGCCACTGTATTCAAGATTGCCTGGCTGATGACGGCTGTAAGCCAGAAACCGGTCCCAGGATGCTTGTTTCCGGTCCAGGGAAGACATGGCTTGGCAGTTCGGGCTGGACTGTTCCCATGAGGCACAAGGTCAGACTGATTTGCATATGGCCATGTCTGAACTGGGGTGGCGGAGTGAGCTAAAGAATGATGATGGATTAAACCCAGATCAGTTGACTGGGGGTGGGTGCTTGCAATGTTCAACACTCCGTCCATCAACCTCTTTGGTTTTGCTATGTTCGCCCTAAGTTGGCAGGGTACGCCCAGAAGTGGGTCCCTTGCTCACTTTGCCATTGGATTCAAGATAGCCTGGCTGATGACGGCTGTAAGCCAGAAACCGGTTCCAGGATGCTTGTTTCCGGTCCAGGGAAGACATGGCTTGGCAATTCGGGCTGGACTGTTCCCATGAGGCACTGGGTCAGACTGATTTGCATATGGCCATGTCTGAACTGGTGTGCGGAGTGAGCTAAAGAATGATGATGGATTAAACCCAGATCAGTTGACTGGGGGTGAGTGCTTGCAATGTTCAACACTCCGTCCATCATCCCCTTTGGTTTTGCTATGTTCGCCCTAAGTTGGCAGGGTATGCCCAGACGTGGGTCCCTTGCTCACTTTGCCACTGGATTCAAGATAGCCTGGCTGATGACGGCTGTAAGACAGAAACCGGTCCCAGGATTCTTGTTTCCGGTCCAGGAAAGACATGGCTTGGCAGTTCGGGCTGGACTGTTCCCATGAGGCACAGGGTCAGACTGATTTGCATATGGCCATATCTGAACCGGGGTGGCGTAGTGAGCTAAAGAATGATGATGGATTAAACCCAGATCAGTTGACTGGGGTTGAGTGCTTGCAATGTTCAACACTCCGTCCATCATCCCCTTTGGCTTTGCTATGTTCGCCCTAAGTTGGCAGGGTATGCCCAGACGTGGGTCCCTTGCTCAGTTTGCCACTGGATTTACGATAGCCTGGCTGATGACGGCTGTAAGCCAGAAACCGGTCCCAGGATGCTTGTTTCCGGTCCAGGCAAGACATGGCTTGGCAGTTCGGGCTGGACTGTTCCCATGAGGCACAGGGTCAGACTGATTTGCATATGGCCATGTCTGAACTGGGGTGAGTGGAGTGAGCTAAAGAATGATGATGGATTAAACCCAGATCCAGTTGACTGGGGGTGAGTGCTTGCAATGTTCAACAATCCGTCCATCATCCCCTTTGGTTTTGCTATGTTCGCCCTAAGTTGGCAGGGTATGCCCAGACGTGGGTCCCTTGCTCACTTTGTCTCTGGATTCAAGAAAGCCTGGCTGATGACAGCTGTAAGCCAGAAACCGGTCCCAGGATGCTTCTTTCCGGTCCAGGGAAGACATGGCTTGGCAGTTCGGGCTGGACTGTTCCCATGAGGCACAGGGTCAGACTGATTTGCATATGGCCATGTCTGAACTGGGGTGGCGGAGTGAGCTAAAGAATGATGATGGATTAAACCCAGATCAGTTGACTGGGGGTGAGTGCTTGCAATGTTCAACACTCCGTCCATCATCCCCTTTGGTTTTGCTATGTTTGCCCTAAGTTGGCAGGGTATGCCCAGACGTGGGTCCCTTGCTCACTTTGCCACTGGATTCAAGATAGTCTGGCTGAAGACGGTTGTAAGCTAGAAACCGGTCCCAGGATGCTTGTTTCTGGTCCAGGGAAGACATGGCTTGGCAGTTCGGGCTGGACTGTTCCCATGAGGCACAGGGTCAGACTGATTTGCATATGGCCATGTCTGAACTGTGGTGGCAGAGTGAGCTAAAGAATGATGATGGATTAAACCCAGATCAGTTGACTGGGGGTGAGTGCTTGCAATGTTCAACACTCCGTCCATCATCCCCTTTGGTTTTGCTATATTCACCCTAAGTTGGCAGGGTATGCCCAGACGTGTGTCCCTTGCTCACTTTGCCACTGGATTCAAGATAGCCTGGCTGATGACGGCTGTAAGCCAGAAACCGGTCCCAGAATGCTTGCTTCAGGTCCCCAGGGAAGACATGGCTTGGCAGTTCGGGCTGGACTGTTCCCATGAGGCACAGGGTCAGACTGATTTGCATATGGCCATGTCTGAACTGGGGCGGCCGAGCGAGCTAAAGAATGATGATGGATTAAACCCAGATCAGTTGACTGGGGGTGAGTGCTTGCAATGTTCAACACTCCGTCCATCATCCCCTTTGGTTTTGCTATGTTCGCCCTAAGTTGGCAGGGTATGCCCAGACGTGGGTCCCTTGCTCACTTTGCCACTGGATTCAAGATAGCCTGGCTGATGACGGCTGTAAGCCAGAAACCGGTCCCAGGATGCTTGTTTCCGGTCCAGGGAAGACATGGCTTGGCAGTTCGGGCTGGACTGTTCCCATGAGGCACAGGGTCAGACTGATTTGCATATGGCCATGTCTGAACTAGGGTGGCGGAGTGAGCTAAAGAATGATGATGCGTTAAACCCAGATCAGTTGACTGGGGGTGAGTGCTTGCAAAGTTCAACACTCCGTCCATCATCCACTTTGGTTTTGCTATGTTCACCCTAAGTTGGCAGGGTATGCCCAGACGTGGGTCCCTTGCTCACTTTGCCACTGGATTCAAGATAGCAAGGCTGATGACGGATGTAAGCCAGAAACCGGTCCCGGGATGCTTGTTTCCGGTCCAGGGAAGACATGGCTTGGCAGATTGGGCTGGACTGTTCCCATGAGGCACAGGGTCAGACTGAAATGCATATGGCCATGTCTGAGCTGAGGTGGCGGAGTGAGCTAAAGAATGATGATGGATTAAACCCAGATCAGTTGACTGGGGGTGAGTGCTTGCAATGTTCAACACTCCGTCCATCATCCCGTTTGGTTTTGCTATGTTCACCCTAAGTTGGCAGGGTACGCCCAGACATGGGTCCCTTGCTCACTTTGCCACTGGATTCAAGATAGCCTGGCTGATGATGGCTGTAAGCCAGAAACCGGTCCCAGAATGCCTGCTTCAGGTCCAGGGAAGACATGGCTTGGCAGTTCGGGCTGGACTGTTCCCATGAGGCACAGGGTCAGACTGATTTGCATATGGCCATGTCTGAACTGGGGTGGCGGAGTGAGCTAAAGAATGATGATGGATTACACCCAGATCAGTTGACTGGGGGTGAGTACTTGCAATGTTCAACACTCTGTCCATCATCCCCTTTGGTTTTGCTATGTTCGCCCCTAAGTTGGCAGGGTATGCCCAGACGTGGGTCCCTTGCTCACTTTGCCACTGGATTCAAGATAGCCTGGCTGATGACGGCTGTAAGCCAGAAACCGGTCCCAGGATGCTTGTTTCCGATCCAGGGAAGACATGGCTTGGCAGTTCGGGCTGGACTGTTCCCATGAGGCACAGGGTCAGACTGATTTGCATATGGCCGTGTCTGAACTGGGGTGGCGGAGTGAGCTAAAGAATGATGATGGATTAAACCCAGATCAGTTGACTGGGGGTGAGTGCTTGCAATGTTCAACACTCCGTCCATCATCCCCTTTGGTTTTGCTATGTTCGCCCTAAGTTGTCAGGGTATGCCCAGACGTGGGTCCCTTGCTCACTTTGCCTCTGGATTCAAGATAGCCTGGCTGATGATGGCTGTAAGCCAGAAACCGGTCCCAGGATGCTTGCTTCAGGTCCAGGGAAGACATGGCTTGGCAGTTCGGGCTGGACTGTTCCCATGAGGCACAGGGTCAGACTGATTTGCATATGGCCATGTCTGAACTGGGGTGGCGGAGTGAGCTAAAGAATGATGATGGATTAAACCCAGATCAGTTGACTGGGGGTGAGTGCTTGCAATGTTCAACACTCCGTCCATCATCCCCTTTGGTTTTGCTATGTTCGCCCTAAGTTGGCAGGGTATGCCCATACGTGGGTCCCTTGCTCACTTTGCCACTGGATTCAAGATAGCCTGGCTGATGACGGCTGTAAGCCCAGAAACCGGTCCCAGGATGCTTGTTTCCGGTCCAAGGAAGACATGGCTTGGCAGTGCGGGCTGGACTGTTCCCATGAGGCACAGGGTCAGACTGATTTGCATATGGCCATGTCTGAACTGGGGTGGCGGAGTGAGCTAAAGAATGATGATGGATTAAACCCAGATCAGTTGACTGGGGGTGAGTGCTTGCAATGTTCAACACTCCGTCCATCATCCCCTTTGGTTTTGATGTAAACATTATTTACAAGAGTGTGCTTGAGGTTACATTTGATGTTCTTTCTAATAACAACTCGACCATTTCTATGGCTTCTATTTAGGGCACACTGGTATAAAGTGCCTCTATGTCAAGAGTTACTAGAAATTCTCTGTTGTTGTGAAAAGGAATATTCTCTATCTTACCAATAAGGTCACCCTTAGTCCTGATGTAAGATGGAAACGTTTTGAACCACTGGGCAGAGGTATGTATCTACAAATTTAGATAGTGGTTCTGTCAGGGCGTTGATAGATGAAACTATTGGTCTTAAAGGAGGATCTGTCACATTCTTGTGTGTTTTAGGATGCCCAATAGAGCTGGAATTACTGAATTTTCTTTTAATTAAAAATTCATGGGGCATATTAGCAAGGGCCTTATCGCCGCTTTAGCGGCACTTTTTGCCACTAAAGCGGCAATTTTTTTATCGCCCTATCAGCAAGCTGTCGCTAACAGGCGTTAGCGACAGCTTTCTAGCGATAGCGGCCCGTTTCCCATCACCTTGCATGCCAGCGATAAATATCGCTAATGACATGCAAGGTAGGCGTTCCCAACTAAAGCGACTGAAAACAGTCGCTAACACAACTTCTCCTATTATTAGCAACGCAGGCGAAGCGATAAAAAATTCGCGCTAAGCGCGAAATATCGCTAGAATTTAACACCTGCTAAAAACATGACTTACCTGTTTGTAGAATAGGAGGTGGATTGTCAGCCTAAGTCCACCATGGCGTTAATGCGTGAATATCGCTGGATTTCCAGCGCTATTCACGCATTACGCCGCTATCGCTGGATATTTTATCGCATTGGAGATAAACCTTGCTAATAGCATGTTATCTCCGCGATAATATCCAGCGATAGGCGGCGTTAAGAAAATGCGCGCTAAGTGCGGTTAGCGATAATTTTCGGCTGTTGTTGCTAATATGCCCCCATGTTCTTTCTTGCAAGAAGTATCATGTGGATAAGTTGACCACCGAGTAGAGCGCTGGATCTGCCTCCCGCTTTCAATGGCCGGCCGCATTGCTATTTTAAAAATGATTGTTCTTCCCCAATTTCTATATCTCTTTCAAAACATCCCTATCCCATTAACCAATTCATTCTTTGCGACATTGCAGAGTATATTAACATGGGTCATTTGGGTTGGTAGACAGCCTCATGTTGGGTGGAACACCTTAGTATTTCTGTACAAACACGGAGGTTTTGCAGTTCCCCATATGTATTTATATTATCTAGTTGTGCAGTGTAGCTTCCCCCGACACTGGTATCACACAGATGCCCTCATACCGTACACCAAACCCGAAGTAGATCTTGCAGCCCCAACACCCTTAAAGGCATTGTTGCCAGCGGGTCTCCCACAAGACGCAAACGACATACAGATGCTGTCTACAACCAGCTGGATCTGGAAGCGGCTGATTTGGATGCTGGGTGGACAGCTCCTATACTCTCCCGCGATCCTCCTAGCTGACAACCCCTGGCTGCCTATCACATAAGAACGGTTGGTCCAACATACATTGACGAAATATACACTACATACCTTTGGAGATCTCTTTCCCGATGGGCATGTGTTCTACATTATACGGAGGATATACGATTTCAAGATGCTCCCTAAATGGATCATTTTATGTTGCAATGGCTTCAGAGGGCACTCAGGGCTCAGATCCAATCTTACCCATTGGCCCCTGATGAATTCACACCATTGACATTGATGATCACTGACATGGACGTGGATAGGCTAATCTCCAAAATATATCACACCTGTTTAGATCTTTTACCAGCCCGCGACTCTAGACTTAGAGCTACACGGGAGACCGATCTGGGACAATCCTTGACTGATAGGGTTTGGTCTGCTTGTTGCTCGCAGACACACCTTGTTGCCTTTAATCATCGACATAAGATGATACACTATAAATTCCCGCATAGGACCTAGGTCACACCCACCAAACTAGCCAGGTTTAGTCCCTACCCGATCACCCGATTGCCCAAAATGCCAAAAAATGACAGCAGATGATGCCCATATCACGTGGACATGTTGTAGAATTGCACCATACTGAAGAGAAGTCTTCGAGAAGCTTACTATTATGACACACATCACCATCAAACCGACCCCTTTGCTATCTCTATTGGGCTACGTGCAGGACATACCCAAATCCCTGCGCCACCTTGTCGCCATCGCATTATTTCTCGCCAAACGGGAGATAGCCATTCACTGGGGGAGAAAACACCCACCTGCAACAGCGGCATGGATTAAAAGCCTAACGCACTATGACACTAATAGCAGGCTATACGCATCCCTGCAACCACCTACCTCCAGACCGAAGGATATCTGGCAACAACTGAGAGACTATCTCCTGACATTAGACTCCTCGGAGGCAACCCAACCGCCATGAGCGGACGCACTCATGGACTATGAGCAGTTCTTGCACCACCCCCTGAAACCGCCAAATACATTGCCTATGTGTCTCATTCCTGTACCCTTACAAGATGAACTGTGGTGTTCTTAGACTCATTATTGTCATACTTATTTGTTTTTCCGTTTTATGTAAAATGAAACAGCAACTTTTTTATTGCTACTCCTTTCTCAGGAGAACACTTCTTTCTGTGTATGGTATCATAAAACCAGAAAATAAAGTTAAAAGAAAAAAAAAGAAGCAGGCTTTTCAATTGATACATGATACACTGGTGAGTCCATTGCTGGACATGTTTGCATCCCCAGAGAATGCTGTCCTGTTGTATTTCTGTTCAGAGTAAGGATGTGTGGTCTGCGGATGTGATGTCAATCCCGTGGCCGCCAGGTATTCTGTTTGCATTACCCCAACATCTCTCCTTCTAGAGATTTTACAAAAGCTTCTGAACAAGCAGGTGCACGTAATTTTGGCAGCTCCATTTTGGCCTGACGCAAAGTCAGCTGAGAACATTATGTCTCATGGTATGGAAATTTAGTGGCTATTCCTTCAAGGTTTGGGATGTTCAAGTGAGGTGGCAATGGACATTTAGGCCTGTAGAAATCCTTCAATGTTGAAAGTCTACTCAAGACACTGGAAACATTTTGAGTTGTGGTGTCAAGATAAAGGGGTAGAAGCAAGGTCTTGTCATCAGTTTCTTTTTTTCATATCTCTTTATTCAACATATTAGAGCAGGTTTGTGATAGAACTCATATAACACAGCTAGGGCCAGATGTACGACCCTTACATTTTGCGACTCGCAAATTGCATCGCTTTGCGACTCGCAATTAGCGACTCGCAATTTGCGACTCGCAAAATGCAAATTACAACAGTGTCTCAGACACTGTCAGCGATTCCTAATGGGGTCGCAAATTGACTGCCTCATTAATATTCATGAGGCAGGTGCTATTTGCGACCCCATTAGGAATGGCCAGCACTCACAGGGATGGTGGCCTGCTGGGGTCAGCAGACCACCATGTCTGTGACTGCTTTTTTAATAATAGGTATCAAAGAGAGAGAGAGGAACAAGAAAGCTAGTTCTCTTCCCCTGAGAAAGTTTATATAATCAAAAGGAACTAGCCAATGTAAAGGAAGCATCAGAAACTGTGTGTATTTAAAGGAAAGAAAAACTTTTTCTTATGAAAGCCCTCACCCACCAACCTAGTTGGTGGCATGCTTCATCATCGGGCCCCACCCGGTGGCACCGAGCGTACCCCGGGTGTGCTACAACGCCTGTTTACAGCGGAGCGGGTATTTTGGTAATTGAGTGTGCAGTGATGGTGTGTGAGTGTGAATTAAAAACTGTCCTAGGGTCCCACTACCCACAGGAGTTGTTTATTAGGTGGGCCTTTGGCAGTAGTAAAAACAAGGCGGCGGATGTTCACGGAGTTAACTATGGTCTCCCACATCCATTGTGGTCAACATGTTTCAGCCAGGCCTTGGATATGATCTGGCTTTCTTCAGGACTTTATATGTGTGAAAAGTGAGGTCAAATTAAATTGTAAATGACCGAATATGTGCTGCACTCGCTAAGGTGCACTAAAGGTAAGAGGGGGGTTCCCTCTAAGGTTTTACCTGTTGTGAAAAAGAAAACCTTAAAACAAGACGAACAAACACACAGTTTTCCGCGATTAGCTTCAATAATTGCACATATAATTTATGTACTTCTATGCCGTCGTGTCCGTGCTATAACCGGAAAAAATGGCGGTGGTGAGGAACCGGAAGTGACGGGATAGTTGTTTTGCCGAGGTATGTGCTATTAAGTGCAAACGTTCAATATCGGAATCGGAATGTGCTTCAATTGACAAATACGCCAAGAAAACAATGGTACATTCCATTGTCACTTGCTATTAGGGAGGGACACCCCTTCCTAATAGCAAGAGTCGCAAACGCTATTTTGCAAGTCACCGACTCACAAAATAACGTTTGTACATGCCAGGACCATTTTTTTGCGATCACAAACGGGCCGATTTCCCGTTTGGGACCGCAAAAAAAAGTCATACATCTGGCCCTTAGTTCCTTATTGCGGGATTTGCTAAGAGTTTATTTTGTTAGGATTACACCCCTCAACACTGTTGGACCAATGGGCAGCAATTAAATGTTTCAGGGAAACAACTGGGGATATCTCTAAAATAATCCCGCAAGCTTTTAAATGTTTAAACGGTTTCAGATTGTGGAGGCCAGTAGTTCATACTCTTTGGATATTCCTGAATCACTGGACATTAAGGGGGCGTTGTTGGTTTATTTAAGAAGAACTAAGGAGTTTTGTTTTTCAAAGCTTTGTTGGTGGCTTATGGAGCTACGAACTAGAGGAAGGAAGTGACAACAGTGACCCTGGGTAGGTGGGTAAAGCAGGCCATCAAGCAAGCTTCTATTTCAATAGGCTGTGTCGTTCCGGATTGTTTGCAAGGTTGCTTTACCAGGGCAGTATCTATCTCTTGTGTAGAGTCGGTGGGGTTTCCCTGCAAGAGATATGTTGGGCGACCACTTGCTCCACTCCTAACACTTTCGTAACACACTATTGGTTAGATTTAAATAAGAATTTTGCTGCAGGAGTGTTTAAAGCTGCAATAATGCAAGCATATTCATGAGAGGAGTAAACTATTTAGATAGAGAGCATATGAAAGGTTATAAGTGCACTGGAGGGTTATATATAGCCTCATTAGTAAAGATTGGCATGAGGAGCTACAATGAGGAGGTAATGAACCTATTACTTACCAGTAATCTTCATTACTCTGATTCGGGAGTCCTAGTCTCAGTCTGCTTTCCTTCCCTCCCTCCCGACATGTCACCGATAACTTTGACTTGTGAAAGCAGAAACTGCAGAGGGAGGGTCCTTATGAAATGGGTGGAACTAAAGATGGACTAGTTTTAAAAAGAGGCCTTTTTCAACAAAAGAATAGCGCAAAAGAGATATATTAACTGAGGGGGAACTGACATTTGGTATACAGTGCTAATTCTTAAGATTAGCTTCAACCTTCCTTAGTACAAACTCATAGTTTATTTCAATTAGTTTTTTCACATGAAAGGTAATAGTGTACCCAAGATATTTAAGTGTACCCAAGATATTTAGCAGATGGAACTACCTGTTCTATGTGGTTTCTGGCCCTGAAGACAATCTGTTTTATTTTTATTTACCAAGTACCCAGACAATTCCCCAAATTGTGCTGCTACTTGTTCTATTCCATCAATAGCGAGTCTGCTGATACTGTCATGATGTCAACAACATCTACATATTTGAGGACCTTGGTTTTGTGACCTATAGTTTCATATGGAAGATATCCCGTAAAACAGTAAATGACTTAGGTTCTCAATGCAGTGAAAATAGAGGGGATCAGGAAAATCACTAGTGTGTGAGTACCTCTGGTAATCTGCACTTGGGCTGATGTTTTTCCCATTATTAGCACGTTTGCAGTGGGTTTCCATTAAAGCGCATGTAGATTACCAATATATTTTGGACCAAAACTTATCTTTCACTTTATCTGCCAGAGGCATCACCAGTCTATCGGATAGAAAGCCTGTTCTGCATCGACAAGCATGATTGCTAATGTGCCGTCCCAGAATGCAGCAATGTCAAATAATTCAACTGCTCCATTAATATGATGAGTTGTGGCTTGATCATGGACAAATCCATGCTGCCAGGGAGATACCATATCAGTAATGACCCTCTCAGTCTAATTTACATAATTTTAGAATATATTACTGCACAATGTTTATGTAGAAGGTCTTTTTTAATCTTTAATCTTTAATCGTTTTAATATTTTAATCGGAGGGATTTTAATGCCAAAGTAGGCACCAATCACCCAGTGCTTTAGCTGTTCAAAGCACACCAGAAGGATCTTATGACTGGCAATACTGACCGTAGGAGTGAAAACTTATATAAGTACCTATCAGAATTTAAGTTTTATAACTCAATGGAATTATAGGGAGATATTGACACTGAAACTCCAACCTTTACCGATCATAGATTGTATCTTTGTCTCCCCCTTATGGGCACTTTAGCACGCTCAGTAGTTATTTCATTAAGTGCTTTTAGTGATCTAAGCACCGCCGCCATGGGAAGGCCAAAAGACCGCCCGCCAGACCAAGAGGTAACTCACAATCTGGCAGGCGGACGGCGGTGAGATTTGGCGGTGTGGGAGCTTGGTGGTGGCGTGGCAGCCAGATCCCACACCAGCAAACTCATAATCAGGCCCTACGCCTGCTTCAGTACCGGCCCTGCTTTATTGCAAACTGCACTGTTTTGATGTCTCACACCCCTATTGGTTTGAGGGTTTTAATTAATAGTTTTGTTGACTTTATGAACAATTTAGATTTGGAAACCAATATTTCTAAAAGTAAATATATGATATGTGGCTCAAGAGCAAGTAAAACGGGCCCCTTTTGTATCAAGGGTAGGCGTATCGAGCGGGTTGTTAATTTTCCATAACCATGATTTATGTTTGATTCTAAATGCTCATTGATGCCCTGTATATCTATTAGGTGTATATGTTTAAACCACTCTGTTGGGGCTCTGTTTGACTTTGCAAAAAGAGTAGGCAACAAACCGATCCAGCCTCTTCTGGAAGCCTGTATGCAAAAATGTTTATCTGTTTTAATGTATGGTGCTGGAGTTTGGGCCTAACGCAACATTACCAAGTGGCAGGTTGAGTAGAGTTGATTCTGCCAGCGTATGCTTGGTCTTCCCCCATCGACTCCTCACTTCTTCCTACATGAGGAACTGGGTATTACTTATGTATCAGACTTTTGTTTTAATGATTTTTATTGATTTTCAATAGTTCGTACTAATATGTTAGACTAGTAATGATATGCACATTATTTCACATACAGTTACAAATGCAGCCTTGGTGGGGTGCCAAGTGATAATGATAACATTAATCATGCAACAGTATTGTCATTCTATGTCGCAAATATATAGTCTCTAACATTAGTAACATTAACAGTGGCATCTGTCCATTGCTTCTCGTTCGTGTCTGTCATGTGTCTATGTTGTGCGCCCAACCAAACATAATCGGGTGTATATGTGTGCCTACTAGGCAATGTTGAGTTGGGAGTTCTGCGTTTTGTGCCGTTATATATGGCTCCACCTGTACTAAACTTGGATGCTTAAGTGTGGCCTGTATACATACGTGTTATGTCAATCGCACTCCTGATGTGTCACTATGGAGGTGTAGTATGGTGATGTGTCTTATGATGGGATTGGGTTTGTAATGTTCAGCTTTGATTCTATGGTGGTTAAATAATCTTGCCATTGCATGGGGTTCACCAATGGGGACAGTCGTTTAGCTTTAGTCAATTGGGTCTCGTGCTCTGCCACTAATGCCCTGCGGAGGTCTAAAAGCCACACGTGGGCGCAGGTTTCTCCGATGCAGATCGACTGTCTCCAGAGCCTTCCCCACCGCCTCTAGGCGCTCCGGGTCTCCTTTGAGGTGGTCTCAACCATGGCACCGAAGCGGGTGTGTGGCTGTCTAATGCAGAATCAGCTAAAAACGTATTTCTTTAAAAATGTAGCGCTTAGAATTTGCAGTGCTATACCCTTAATCCATACGTTTTTGGCCCTTCCCAGTCACAGGCCTTTGGCCCACCCACACAATTGAGGTATCATTTTACTCGGAAGAACCAGGGAAATGCTGGATTGTAGGACATTTGTGCCAGCACAGTGATCCCACACAAAATAGTGTTGAAAAAGTGATTTGTTCAGCTAAATTTGAGGTTTGCAGGGGATTCTGGGTAGTGAAACATTGGGGGATCCTTGCAAGCCATACCTCACTGTATTCCCAAGGTTGTCTAGTTTTCAGAAATGTGTGGGTTTTGTAGGTTTCCCTTGATGGCCGCTGAGCCCGGGGCCAAAAACCCAGGTGCCCCCCCCTGCAAAACCAGGTTGTTTTATGATAGGTAATTTTGAAGTCTCCACAATATGTTTAGGGCCCTTGCCTGTCGCGGGTACTTGACCCACCCACACGAGTGAGATACCATTTTTATTGGGAGACCTGGGGGAACGCTGGGTGGTAGGAAATTTGTGTCAGCCCAGTGATCCTACAACTTTCCCACACAAAAATGTGTGAGAAATTAGATTTTTTCAGCAAAATTTGAGGTTTGCAGGGTATTCTGGTTAGGGAAACGTTGGGGGATCCACGTAAGCCATACCTCCCTGGACTCCCCAGGGTGTCTAGTTTTCAGAAATGTGTGGGTTTGGTAGGTTTTCCAAGCTG
This sequence comes from Calotriton arnoldi, assembly GCA_963921515.1. Classification (NCBI taxonomy): domain Eukaryota; kingdom Metazoa; phylum Chordata; class Amphibia; order Caudata; family Salamandridae; genus Calotriton; species Calotriton arnoldi. The sequence goes on from CAWUFW010003522.1 coordinate 315,754, forward strand.
GCGGCTGAGCCCGGGGCCAAAAACTCAGGTGACCCCCTTGCATAAAAGAGGTCATTTTGTGATAGGTACTTTTTATGTCTCCACAATACGTTTTGGGCCATAGCCTGTCCCAGGTACTTGGCCCACCCACACGAGTGAGGTACCATATTTATCAGGAGACCTGGGGGAACGCTGGGTGGTAGGAAATTTGTGTCAGCGCAGTGATCCTACCACTTTCCCACACAAAAATTTATGAGAAATTAGATTCTTTTAGCAAAATTTGAGGTTTGCAGGGGATTCTGGGTAGGGAAACGTTGGGGGATCCACGCAAGCCATACCTCCCTGGACTCCCCAGGGTGTCTAGTTTTCTGAAAGGTGTGGGTTTGGTAGGTTTCGGTAGCTGGCCGCCGAACCCGGGGCCAAAACCTCAGGTGACCCCCCTTGCAAAAACAGGTCGTTTTATGATAGGTAATTTTGATGTCTCCACAATACATTTTGGGCCCTTGCCTGTCGCCGGTACTTGGCCCACCCACACGAGTGAGGTACCATTTTTATCAGGAGACCTGCAGGAATGCTGGGTGGTAGGAAATTTGTGTCAGCCTGGTGATCCTACAACTTTCCCACACAAAAATGTGAGAAAAATTTGATTTTTTCATCAAACATTGAGGTTTGCAGGGGCTTCTGGGTATGGAAACGTTGGGGGATCCACGCAAGCCATACCTCCCTGGTCTCCCCAGGGTGTCTATTTTTCAGAAATGTGTGGGTTTGGTAGGTTTCCCTAGCTGGCCGCTGAGCCCGGGGCCAAAAACCCAGGTGCCATCCCTTGCAAAACCAGGTCGTTTTGTGATAGGTCATTTTGATGTCTCCTCAATACGTTTTGGGCCCTTGCCTGTCGTGGGTACTTGACCCACCCACACGTGTGAGGTACCCTTTTTATCGGGAGACTTTGGGGAATGCGGCGTGGGTGGAAGTTTGTGGACCCACGCAGATTCCAGAACTTTCCATCACAGAAACGTGGAGAAAATGTGTTTTTTTTACAAAGTTTGAGGTTTGCAAGGGATTCTGGGTAACAGAACCTGGTGAGAGCCACACAAGTCACCTCATCCTGGATTCCGCTGGTTGTGTAGTTTTCAAAAATGTATAGGTTTGCTAGGTTTCCCTAGGTGCCGGCAGAGCTAGGGTTCAAAACCTACAGCTAGGCACTTTGCAAAAAAAGGGTCAGATTTCACTGTAAAAATGTGGTGTGTCCACGTTGCGTTTTGGGCCATTTCCTGTCGCGGGTAGTAGGCCTGTCCAAACAAGTGAGGTACAATTTTTATCAGGAGACTTTGGGGAATGCTAGGTGGGTGGAAGTGTGTGGATCTGCACAGATTCCAGAACTTTTACATAACAGAAATGTAAGAAAAATGTTGTTTTTTTTTGTTACAAAGTTTGAGGTTTGCAAGGGATTCTGGGTAACAGAACCTAGTGAGAGCCACACAAGTCACCCCACCCTGTATTCCCCTGGGTGTCTAGTTTTAAAAAATTTAAAGGTTTGCTAGGTTTCCCCAGGTGCTGGCAGAGCTAGGGTTGAAAATCTACAACTAGACACTTCTTTGCAAAAAAAGGGTCAGTTTTCACTGTAAAAATGTGGTGTGTCCACGTTGCTTTTTGGGCCGTTTCCTGACGCGGGTAGTAGGCCTGCCCAAACAAAGGAGGTGCCATTTTTATCAGGAGACTTTGGGAAATTCTGGGTGGGTGGAATTTTGTGGATCAGCGCAGAGTCCAGAAGTTTCCATCACAGAAATGTGAGGAAAATGGTTTTTTTTTTTACAAAGTTTGAGGTTTGCAAGGGATTCTGGGTTACAGAACCTAGTGAGAGCCACACAAGTCACCACATGTTAGATTCCTCTGGGTATCTAGTTTTTAAAAATGTATAGGTTTGCTAGGTTTCCTTGGGTGCCAGCTGCGCTAGGACCCAAAATCCACAGGTAGGCACATTCCGAAAAAAATTCAGTGCCTAGTGGGCATCTGCCGCCCTTGGGAGGTGGGGAATCGGGGGCTATTGCCCCGATATGCCCCCAAGGGAGGCAGAAAGACTGTGGCTATTTTTTTGGGTGGGGGCATTGGGATGCCCATCCTGGGCAGCCCCCACCCCTATGTATACAAAAGCCAGCATAATCGCTGGCGCCTAGTGGGCTCTCTGTTTACTGCAGAGAGATTTTTTGCAAGTGTGCTCATGACGGAATGGTTCTGTCATGAGCACACTTGCACTTGTACTCATGACGGAATCATTCCGCCATGAGCACAGAAGGGGTTAAAACTAGTTCTTAAGCTTTATGGTTTCCATCAAAGTAAAACAGCTCTGTATTTCATGTGCATGCTCCCGGTTTGTTGGTTTGTTTTTACGTGGGAAATTTTTTGAAGTCAGTATTATTTAAAGACACTTCAATGATTGTCTGATTTTTTTTTCCTCATCATTTAATACATTAACTGTATTCAAGATCACTTTTAACTGATATTTATGTATGTAATGCTTTTATGATTGTTTTTAAATAATCGAATAAAGCCTTATGATGATGATGATGAATATATATTGGGATCACTGTTGATCAGGGAAATTGGCCTGTAAGAGTTAGACTCCAAAGGGGATTTCTTTTTCTCCAAAAATAAAACTATATTGGTTAAATTCCATGATTCACATATCATAGAAGAAACATCATTGTTGATTAGGTAAACTGGCTGGAAAGAACTAGACTCTAGAAGGAATTTATTTTTCTTCAGAAAATAAACCGATATTGGCCATATTCCATGATTCAGGTAGGCTGTATAGCCTGTATCCAATGCCCTTTAGTTGCCAGCAAGGTTTCACAAGAGCTGTCATTCATTATATGCCTACTCTATTGAAGATGAGGGTTCAGGTAGGGAACTGGTATATGGTGTCATATGGGGACAGAGATTTTATCAGAGTGAGTCCAGGGTGACAGTCAGAAAGACTATATTTACTGTCCTCCAGCTAGTAGTAAGAAACAGGAGGTAGGGCCCTGTACCATCAATCCTCACCCTGTGGTTGTGTCAGATCCCACTCAGCGGTTCTCAGGGCACACAGGAGCTACTGGGTTTCAACAGTGGTCATTGGGGTAGTACAAGAAGCTTGAATGTTTGTGAGTAATGGCAGCATCATTGGTAAAATTACTGATGTAAAGGTTTTGTAAAATTCAAGAAGTATGCTATCGTCCCCACCTGCCTTGTGAACAGGAAGAACCTGAGTGGGCTTCCCTAACTAACTCCATCACAATTGGAACTTTAGTACTGAGTGATTCTGCCTGAAGAGGGACTTTTAACTTCCTGAGTGCCCATCTTCTGTATATAGGTATTGATAATATTCTTGAAATACATATATAGGATACTCTCCACCCCAAAATAATAAAACCCTTTGTGCATTTATAATAGAATTTATGTTGTTAAGAGAGGTGTTCACCTTCATTTTTAAAGCTTATACTTTGCTGATTGTCTCGCAAGACTAGTAAAAATGCAGAGGATGCCAAGAGGAGATAAACAGGTTGCCAAACGCCGCCCAGCTACCAGGTTACAAAGAACAAGTTACTTACCTTCAGTAACAATCTTTCGTGTGGACACTAACTGCAGATAATTCACCTTGTGAATATTCCTCATGCATCAGACTGGATTCAGATGCTTTTAGAGCAGTACTCCTGTGCGCCAGTAGGTGGCATCAGGCTGTTGCGTTGCAAAGTTGTCCTGCTCCCTAAGTGACAACCAGAGCCACATTTAAGAGCTACCCATGTGCTCTGACAATAGTTGCTTTTGTAGGCTGTCAGTGCCCTCAGGCGCGGGGCCCATCAGCAGACTGCCATGGCCAATATTGGGACCTTTTCAGACGAAAAAGAGTCCAGTTCACGCAATGGAGAGGTGGACTGGTCAGTGAGGAATCTGAGACTAAACAGATTATCCACCAGAAAGATCATTACAGAAGGTGAGTGTAAGAAAGTAGGATCTGCTTTTATGGTTACCCCCACTTTTTGCCTAGTGCTATGCTGTTTCTGACTAGTGTGACTGGGATCCTGCTAATTAGGACCCCAGTCTCTTTGCTTTCTCCCCTAAATTGGTTATGGTGGGTACTTAGGTACATCCCAGATTGACTACTGGTGTACGCTTATAAGTCCCTAGTATATGGTACCCAGGGCATAGGTACACCAGGGTTCGCCCAAAGGCTGCAGCATGTATTATGACACCCATGAGAGACCACTCAAATTGTGACTATGGGCCTGCCGTTGCAGCCTGTGTAAGCTGGTGCTAGCACCACTTACGACAGATATAGGATTCCCTATATCTGAGGTTACTGCACTTAAAACCTATAAGTCACCCTACGCCAGGCCTTTCAATCCTGAAGGCAGGGTGCTCGGTTCTAAGTGTGAGGGTGCCCCTGCATGAGCGGAACACCCCTACAACCTTCGGAGTCCATTCTCCTGGGTTGTAAGTGCATCAGCCATTAAGATACATAGAGTGGCCATGCGTCATTACGTGATGACCATCTCTAAACTGGCTGTAACGAACCCTGTCATGTTTGGTATCAAACATGTTGGAATCATACCCCCACACCCTAAGGAAGGTATGATTCCATGCACTGTAAAGATCCTCCGGGAGGCCCTCAGTGCTCCCGGCACCAGTCTTCTAGACCCGGACAGCACAACATGGCTGCTGCCGACCAGAGACACAATTCTGCCCTCCTGCTGCTAAGCCAAGGTCGAGCAGGGGAAGGCAGAACAATAGGTATCCTGTCACAGGGAGGTGTAAACACCTCCCAGGCAGGATTTAGTGTATTGGGGCCTGGGTGGGAGCACTTGCCAGCGCCACTCAGTCTGGTTGAGGGGCACATTTGGTGCCCTCCTTGCATAGTCCAGTTCAAACCAGCTCAGGGAACCGTTGGCTCCCGCTCTGGCGCGAAACTGGACAAAGGACATTGGAGTATCCTCCCCACTGTCCGACCCCTCCCCTGGGAGGGAACTATGAATCGTCCCAACCCTTTCCTTAGGGTACTTAAGGGCTTACCTGTAGGTGGGTCCCTAGATTCGTTGTGGTACAAGATTCATTTCAAGACACCACTTCTTCTTCAACCTTCTGGGCATTCTGGACTTTGCTGGACCTTGCTCTGGGCTCTGAGACTGCAACTAGGAAGACTCCTGCTGCTCCTGGTCTGGTCATCCTGCAAGTCTGCTGCAACATCTGTGCCTGTGCTCCATACAGGAACCTTCCAAGACCTGTCGATATCCAAGACACCTGAAGGAATCTCCCTTGAAGTGAAGGAGTCACTTCCCTGCATCTGCAGGCACTGCAATGAAGCTGACCGGTCTGCTGATCCCGAGCTCCCATGGACTCCAAAAGGCTCAGCAACACAGGTGGTGGTTTTTCACATCCCTCGAGTCCTGCCCTTTCCTCTCACCAAGTTTGAGGCCAGTATCCCTTGTCGGAGCCGCAGGAACTGAATACCTGTGCACAGCGTTGACTTGCCGTTGTAAAGGTTTGTTGGATTCCTTCCTCCAAGATCTTTGGGCTCCAAGTAGCCCCAACCTCAATCATATCCTGTGACCAAGATCTTTGTCCTCACCACATCACTTGCACCGTGGGCCTGCATTTTTGGTGAGCTGCTCGAAGTCCTCTTGCAACTCCAGTGCCTCCAGCCTGTGGTTCCTCTTGACAGTCTTCTTTGATTACTGCAGGCTCCCCTGATTGCTCGGGGCCTGCCCTGACTCCCCTGCTTGTGGTGAGTCACCTGGACCTTGCTGGTCCTGACACTGCACCTTCTTCGCTTTCCACGTTGTTTGCAGTTGCCAAGGCTTGTTGGTGCTCCCGACAGACACTGACCCCTCAACTCTTGACATCCAATGTGGGACAGCTTGTGTATGGCACCTGGTCTTCCACAGCATCGCCTGGTCCGTACAGCTGCAGCTCCAAGGTCACCGTCAGCTCTTCTGCAACACTCGACATCGGTGGGCATTCGTCTTCCGTGCCTCCTGGTCACTCCTGAGTGGTGTAGACTCTGTCCCCTCTGCTTGCAGGTTCTTCTCATCTTGAATCCACCTTTGGGTTCCACCAGACACTTTCGCCTTCTCCAGCAGCGGCATCTTCCTGAAGTCCTCCATTGAGTTCGACTGCGGTTTCCAACGCCACTTCACACCTATGCACCTGGCTTCCCCGGTGTAGGTATCCTGGTTCCTATGGTATCAACAGGTGGGGTGGCTCCCCAACCATCTGTCTTCCATGGGGTTTCTTCAGGGTACACTGGGAAGGGTCCTTCTTTTTAAAATTGCAACCGCAACGTACTTATTGACTTGCATTGAGCCTGCGGTTGTGTTCCCACTCTGCACACGGCCTCCGTGGAGTTCCTGGTTACTTAACTCGGGTGGTTCCTTGGGTCCCCGGCACTTCTACGTCTTCTGGGTATAAACTTGACTTGAGTCGTGGTTCGCATACCACTTTTTAGTATATGATTTGGTCTCCCCTGACGACCACTGTGTATTCGTGCTACTTACCTGGTTTTATTGCAAAATATTGTGTGCATTGTGTATATCTCCAGGTAGGAGATATCTGTATGTGTTAGCGGTTGTCTTATAATAAATAAATATTTTTATAAATACAATGTGTAGTTCTTTTTCACTTACTCTACACCTATAAGATTATGTTCTGGTAAAACAAGCTGCTTTACACTCCTTCTGGATTAACCTGAAGGCTGCTCTCCACAGCTACCACTTAGAGAGCTTTCTAAGGTTGTCTAAGACCACTAAAACCACCATAAGGGTTGTCTGGATTAGTGCAGGGAGCCCACTTACATAAGTGTGCACCATATACTAAGCCTGCTTCTCACAGTGAGTAACTTATTCTTCTCATTGATACTTCTATCAGCAGATTTCGCACTTTGTAAAAATATACCACAGCAGTACCACTCCATATGGTGGGTATAGGAACTGGACCTGCAGGGCTGAGCAGGCAAAATTCCTCTTTCGACTGTCAAAACAGTAGTGCTTCATGAACGTATGTACAGACACCCACGGAACCACCTGAAAAATGTCCAGGACAGGTACTCCGAATGATAGCGCAGTGGTAGCAGCCTTAGATCTGGTGGAATGAGCTTGCAATCCTTGTGAAGGTTGCTTCTTCGCCAGTGTGTAGCAGATCTTGATGCAGTGAACAATTCCTTGGAAGGTGGTCTTTTTTTGCACTGATTTGCCCTTCTTCACCCCACAGAGCCCTAGTAGAAGCTGATCATCCACCCGATGTTCTTTGGTTCGATCTCTTTTAGGTTTCAAAAGATGGAGTCTCTGTTCCTCCTGAAAGGGATGAGTAGGAGCAAAGAATGCCAGAAGGTGGTAGCCTACAAAACATGAAATGGATTGACCACTTTGGCAGAAAAGAAGCTCGGGTACTCAACACCAACTTATCTGGGAATAATGTTGCACTAGGTGGGTTGACAGAGTCTGCAGCACACTCACACACCTAGCTAATGGTATGGTGATGAGAAAGACCATCTTGAACATCAGACATCTTAATGAGCAACTGTGCAGCGGCTCAAAAGGGGTGCACATCATAAAAGTGAGAACTAAATTCAGGCATCACAAAGGGTTTTGGTGGAAACAAATGTTGCAAACCTTTCAAAAATCTCATCACAACAGGTGATTTAAATCAAGAAGACTGATTTGGCAACCGTAAAAGAAAATGAAAGAGCCAACAGATAGCCTTTAACAGTGCCCAAAGCAAGTCCTTGCTGGGCCAGCGAGAAAACAAACAGCAAAACTTCAGACAGCTTGGCTCATAGTGGGTCAATGAATTGGGCACCACACCATGCCACAAATTAGTCCACACAACTGGAGTGCACCAATTTTGTGGTGGGTCGCATTGCCAACAAGAGATCATCAATGACCTCATGGGGAAAGTCAAAGGCGGTCAACTGCCGCTGCTCACTCTCCAAGCATGTATATACAAGCTGTCCAGGCCCAGATGCAGTACTATGCCCTGCTGCCGTGATAGGACATCAACCCGTAGAGGCAGCTTGATCGAGGACAGAAGCTCATGCCCTGGCTGGGTACCACACTCTCCTGTCCCATCCGGTGCCACAAGGATGACTTAGGCTCAGTAATTCCTGATCTTATTCAGAACTCAGGGCAGGAGAGGCAGTGGCAGAAAGGCATACAGGAATCCTGAGCTCCTCTCTAAACGGAAAGCCTCTCCGAGAGAGAATCGCCTTCAAAACTCAATGTGCCAAAGTGATAACACTGTGCATTCTCGAATTTGGCACAAGATAGTACCAAGGTTCTCCCCATTGCTTGAAAATGCCCTGCGCCACCTCCGGATGCAACTGCCATTTGTGACCTGCTAAGCGTTGGAGCTTGAGTTCATCCGCCCTGGTGTTTAAAGTACCCTGCAGGGGGTTCACCACCAGAGAAAGGCCTTGGTGTCCAGCCATTTCCAAAAGCATACAGCCTCCTGGCACAAGACACAGAGACGAACCACCTCCCTGCTTGTTGCAGTACATGGCAGTGGTATTGTCCTGCACAAGTCTTCCTTTGATTATGGACAAGAAGGCCTTCAATGCCAAACGACTCATCCTCAACTCCAACAAATTGATGTAGTGTTGAGGCTTCGCCAGAGATAAAAGGCTTTTAATCACAACCTCTCCCAGATGACCACCCAAACCCAGAATGGATGCATCCATCACCACTGTTACATCTGGGTAAGGAGGGGAGAGCGATCTGTCACTGACCCACTCACAATTCGGTGCCCACTACTGAAGAGCCTTTGCAGTCTCCCCTGATCCTTTGCCCACAGGGACTTGAAGCCGCACTGCAAAGCCTGCATATGCCACCTGGAATGTTTGGCCAGCAGGATGTATAAGGTCAACAATCCTAGCAGCCTCACTGTCATCTGCACTGAGATGCAGGACGGAGACTGAAACATAGGACTCCCTGTCATAGGAGAAAGGCACAAAACCATATCATATCCAGAATAGATTTGCATCTGTGAATAAGTCAGATGTGACTTTGGCGTGTTAATAGTGAACCCCAATGATGTTGGAAGGTTTGCCGTCATCTGGAGGTGGTTGATAACTGCCTGGGGCAAGTCCACCCTGAGGGTGGTGGATGATGTGACGGGGTGGAAGGAAAGGGGGGGGAGAACCCAATTGTCGGATGTGAAGGCCAGCCACCCTTGGAGGAAATATCAGATCCTGCCTCTGACAGGGTGACTGTGTGCTGGCAAGAGCACACTAAAACAATTTGCAGCTGCCGCTGGAAGAGGGGCAGGGAACTGAGCTGCATGTAATTCTTGTCATACCAGGCATTGTCTTTAAAAAACAGCCTCAACTACGAAAGAGCTGAAAGGCCTGGTGGGCTCAAAGAGGGTTCTGCCATTGCTGAAACTGGAAACCATAACCACTGAGGAGCCAAAATTGTTGGTGGAATTGTCTGGTGGGGGCAGAAAGGCCCAAGGAACATGCTTGTGGCACGCCTTTCCCTAAACTGGTCCAGGAGCAAATCGGCTTTGTTGCCAAAGTGGTGAGAGCTGTCAAACTGCTTGCCCATCCCGGATGCATGGACATCCTCGGAAAAGCCTATAGACCTCTTCCATGTATGGTGCTGAAGTGCCAAACTGGTACCCAATGCTCAACTTAAGCAGCTGGTTATGTCCAAGCTAGAATGTTCTACAAATTTTGCTGCATTGCGACAATCCTGAACAGTTTGAGTGAGGGAGACACAAAGGTTGTCCAGAACAGCAGTCATAGCTTGTGCCACCATGTCCCAAAGGTCATGGGAGAAGCGGCCTATAAGACAGTCGGCATTCACTGACCTCAGAGCAAGGCTCGTAGAGGAAAAAATCTGCTTACCAAATGTCTCTATTCTTTTTGATTCACAATCGAATGGGGTGGTAGGGAAGGCATTTGGATTGACTTACTGCTGGACGTCTGTACCAACAAGCTCTCTGGCATTGGATGTTGTGTAAGAAATGCTGGATTACCTGTTGACGATGGCAACAAGTGACCTGCCTATTAACAGATGGAACCAAACATGGCTTCTTCCAAGTGCCCAAAGGCTATTGGTGAGGGTCTCATTAAATGGCCATAGATGTTATGTAGGTGCTTGAGCAGGCAGAAGTACTTTAGTCAAAACATTAGCTTTGAACTACATAGTAGGGAGCTGTAGGTCTAAGGCTTCTGCCACCCTTCACATGAGGACTGCAAAGGAGGCACTTTCCTGAGGAGCAGGACCTGGAGGTACACAAGGTCAGTATTTGGAAAAGTATTCAGACCGCCGGTATCTTGGAGTTCTTCAAACCAATTTTCCTCATCATTCAGTGGGATATGATCATCCTCTTCATCATAAATGTCATTGTCCGAATTAGTGCGGAAAAGATTGAGCAAACTTAGGGCCTTATTTTGTGGTAGGGACAAAATGTCAGAATCAGAAGGATTGTCTATTAGCTGTGTGCTGGTCGGAGCTGGGCATGGCCTCTGTCGATTTCATGTTAGATTCTGCTTGGAGTTGGACTGCACAATGGGCTGCAAATCCTCCTCTGGCATCGGCTACATAGGCTTTGATGCAAATGGACCTGCCGCAGGGGGTGATGCCGGAACCAAAGTCTGCACCAGAGCTGAATCCAATGTTGGATCAAAAGGCATAGACCACTGCAGAGGGCAGACTTGCCTGTGGAAGTTCAATTGGAGGCACTTTTGGATCAAGTTTAGTACTAAAAATGGACAACATGGCCTTTCTGAAGGTCTCTATTTGCAGTGACGTCGCAGATGGACCCGGGATCTCTGGGTGCATCGGGCTAAACTCCGATGAAGATTGGCAGTGAGGCCTGGAAGCACATTAACACCCTCGCACCCTCTCTGGAGCCTGAGAGTGGTGGAAAGGGAATGATCACCATTTTGGCTTTTTCATGAATTTACCCAAAGTCTTTGACTGTGACGATGATGTGCTGCATGAATGACTTTGGGAGTGGGAACAGTATCTTCCTTTCGCCTTCTAACGGTTGCGGCATGGTCTTCTTATATTTGGTGGCGTAAAGTTTGGTAACGTGGTCCCATATGGCCTTTGGATACATCTGGGGTGCAGTCACCACAGGGAATTGGGACACAGGGCCTAATTTATATGTTGGCAAAGAAGGAAATCCGTCGCAATAGTGACAGTGTAACCTGCCCGCCAACATAGTGGTTCGTCCGCTCGATTTAAATGCGGGCGGTCCGTAGTTTAGCCATGATTTTGACTACTCCATTATCGCCATGGCCAAACTTCTCCGGTGGCCCGATGGAGTAAGGGCCGTAAGAGAATTGCTATATGCTTGTCATCCCAATTAGGATGGATGAACATATAGCCATTTTTTACTGTCTGTCACCGCCAGGCAAATCGTGGGGGTAAGGGACAGCAAAAAACTCAAAATGCCCCCCTCACCATGTGAGAGGACTTCCATGGTGAGGGGACATTATCTTTTTTTATTTTACAAAAAAAAGATCCTGTTTCAGGTTTTATTTTTGGTAAAAAAGAAAACAGTTTGGTGCAAGGGTCCGTCATGTTGATGAAACCCTGATCCAAACTGTAAAAAGCAGTGACAGGAACCACAACATCGCTTTAAGAAATGAGCGCATGCTTGGGGTTCATTTCTAAATGAGGCAGATGGTACCTCTTTTTCCATCGCCCTAGCATAGAAACGGGCCCTCCACCAGGATCTAAATTAGGGCCATAGTTCTAACCCAGGCACCAAAGACACACTTTGTGAGGGCCCATCACAGACATCTAATTGCAACAGGCCCTACCCAGCTTGAACCCTGTTGTCTCCACCCACTCCAGCAACATGCTTGTGCCCCCAGTCATACTATGCTATACCACACCACTGTGCCACGCTAATGACAGAGCTAATGCCAGAGCTCTATCCCTTATTCCCGTAGGAAAATGTAGGAGGTGCAGCAGACTGTGCAGCTTGTAGAAATCAAGCAGACACTACTAACGAGTGCAAAACAGCTATCATTAACATTGATGTCTGTCAGAACCCCTTTCAGAGGGCCAGGGAGCAAGTAGGGGTACAAGGCCTTTTACTCCTGATGTCCTGGGGCCTGTCCTACTAAGGATTCTGAGCAACTCAGCCAACTACCCCTTCAGCACTTGACTCTCAGGAATAGTGTGGTCAAGCAGTCCAAGGCTCCCTAGGGGGAGGTGTAAATACAGGGGAGTGAACACAGGTTCACAACTCAAAAGGTGGGCATCAGCAGCAGCAGCAATAAATCATTGTCCAAATACTTACTTTTATGAAAAAAGAGAAGTATTTTATTTATACCATTACTAATACACAGGAAAAATACGACATTCACAAACAAGTACACAATCCCCCTGAGGTCAGGGCCCTAGTGTTTCCTTGGGCGGTTCCCTGTCCTCCCTTCTCATGATACTCCTTCCTGGACATCTCGTTTTTATTCCCATGTTTCCTGGGCCCTCTTCGAGTCCCATGAGAATTACCCTGGCTCTTACCCTCCAGTTTAGAACCAGTGGGTGGAGAGTTATTCTCCCCTTTGGCTTAGAACCATGCTCCTCTATCCCTCTGAACCCTGTTGGCTAACTACATATCTGCCAGGCAACACTGCATGTTTCTCTGGATCCTGCTCTGTCAAATCAGACAGGTATTTCCTAAGTGCAGCAGAGCACTCCTCCTTGAGTCACTTTGTCACCATCAACTGGTTAAGGATATGAAAGACCTTGGCCTCCATTCCTCTTACCCACTCATTCCAATCCACCAATACACCATTAATCCAAGTTTCAAATGGAGCACCATCCGCTCTCTTGCAGTCCCAGGGTCTCTGAAGGTGCTGACCTGGCCTCAGTCCAAACCGTCTAATCAGAGCTTCCTTCATTTACTCATAGACCATCTGGTTTGCACAGGCATTCTCCCAATGACGTCTGTCCCTTCCAATGGCATGCACCTCATTAAGGCAGCTGCCTTAGACACCTCATTTTAGGCTTGTGCCTTACATGAGATTTCAAAGCTCACAAACCATTCCAAAATGTCCTGATCTACCACATACAAATGCACAAGATCTTATAGAACCTTCGCCACAGCCTGGCTTGAACTGGATGCATGGCCACTTATCCCATATGGAGTTGTTATTCCTGCCATCCTAAGATTCGCTCTATCAAGGGCTATCCTTTTCCTTCCCAGCTCTCTTTCCTTTACATTCGGGTTCTCCTCCGACTCTCTTTGCTTCTCATTAATTTTTCTCTGCTTCTTCTCCCAGGCACATTCCTCCAGTCTCTCCTGCTTCCTCTCCTCTTGTTCCCTGTGAGCTAGCCTTTGCTTCTCCTTCTCGAACTCTGTGGCTTTGTCATCTTCTTTCTCCTTAGCTTTACCACCAATACCACCACCACCACCACCAATACCACCACCAATACCACCACCACCAATACCACCACCACCAATACCCCCACCACCACCTATACCACCAATATCACCAATACCACCACCACCATACCACCACCACCAATACCACAAATACCAATACCACCACCAATACCAATACCACCACTACCAATACCACCACCAATACCACCACCACCAATACCACCATCAATACCACCACCAATACCACCACCACCAGTACCACCAGTACCACCACCACCAGTACCACCACGACCAATACCAGTACCACCATCACCAATACCACCACCACCAATACCAATACAGCCACCAATACCACCACCACCAATACCACCACCACCAATACCACCACCAATACCACCACCACACCAATACCACCACCAATACCACCACCACCAATACCACCAATATCACCAATACCACCACCACCAATACCACCACCACCAATACCACCACTACCAATGCCACCACCAATACCACCACCACCAATACCACCATCAATACCACCACAAATACCACTAATACCAATACCACCAGTACCACCACCACCAGTACCACCACGACCAATACCAGTACCACCATCACCAATACCACCACCACCAATACCAATACAGCCACCAATACCACCACCACCACCAATACCACTACCAATACCACCAATACCACCACCACCAATACCACCACCACACCAATACCACCACCACACCAATACCACCACCAATACCACCACCAATACCACCAATATCACCAATACCACCACCACCAATACCACCAATACCACCACCAATACCAATACCACCACCACACCAATACCACCACCACCAATACCACCAATATCACCAATACCACCACCACCAATACCACCACCAATACCACCACCACCAATACCACCACCAATACCATCACCATCAATACCACCACCAATACCACTAATACCAATACTGTTATGTTTCATATAGGTACCCTAATATAGGCCCGGGTAACATCAAACCCCTTCACCTACATTACCTCCCCTACACTACACAGTAACTAGCCTTTTAGGATTGAACCTTTACCTAGTTCTAGTCCTGGGTGCAGAAGGAGGGTTTCTCCTAAACAATAGAGTACTATAACTCCATCAATAGACTCACATAGTATGAATGAATATTCATAAGGTTTCTTAGAAACCAGGCTGGGGCTACACCACCTTCCTCCCCATATCTACGCACACGGTTCATCCCATACGTCATCCTTAAATCCAGCAATGGCTAATACAAGCAACAAGAGACAAAGGAGCCCTAAATACTTTCTGTATAAATATAACACCTCTTACTAGTGTTAAGGGGAGGGAACTGAGACTTCCCGGCCGACACACTGACCTGAGACGCTGAGGCTCCTGCATACAGACGCTCCAGCTGACAGTGGTCTGAACAGCCCTCGCGGGGTGTCCAACTCGAGACCAGGACGGGCTCCTACATTCTCACACTTCAGGTAATGGGGTTCAACTAAATCCTAGAGGGATTCTTGGCTTCACACCTACTCACATGCTAGGTACACTTAGGTACATCTAGATAGGCATTGTAGGAGTATGCCCACTTTTATCCTGCATTTTATATTCATGTATTTATTCATGCTTATTGCAAGATGGTAGAACTGTACTATCCTTTTATATTCATAGTACTGCTAATCATATATCTCTGCTACTGTCTAATGGTTATTGTAGCTCATATATTTTACACGAGAATAACAACTGTTCAATAAATACTTATTGAAACGCCCAGACTGTTTATTCTGTGTATTTCTGAGACAAACTAAGTGAGCACGAGTGACTGAGCGAAAAGTAGTACATTGTTTCCACGATAATGGGGGATCAGGGTTGTCATGTTCTAAGGTTGCCAGAAACTATTCTCTACCCGATAAGAGGAGACACTAGTGGCATTGTGAGCTAGCTAATGAAAACAGGCTAATATTCTCGGTGGGGGTGCTCAGAATCAGTCTGCCACCAAACTCACAGTTTATGTTATCCAAACGCGCAAATCCTGTATAGGGCATATAGGGACTACACGACATGGCGCCGCCAACGTTGGTTGGGAACTTATTTAACAGTAGAATCTGAGTAGTTCAGTCGTGCTAATTCTCAGAGACCTCTACTCACAAAACACCAGAGACGTCTGGAGTGAGTGAGCACAAAACTCTGCCACAGCTGAGTAGGCGAAATATTCTATATATTGGCTGCTGGTTAATCAAGCTTGAAGGACATAGTGTTCCTAATATTGTGCATAACACCTTATCTTAGTTCCCTTGAACAAACTTCTTCTTTACAAAAATGACTGAGGGCGAAAATAACGTAGCGGACCTACAAATCTCAGCCAGAGAAGAACATTCAAACGCAATTCAAATTGCACCTAAATTCAGACATACAATCACCCTGAAACTATTAGAAAATGGTTTATCAGCCAGGGGTGGCTTAGTAGCTTTTGTAATTGAGGCACACCAATCAAACAAAATAGAGGTATTTTATTTGTGGGTTACATTCCCAGAAGCAGATGCAAGAACACAGACATTTCACTACTATATAGAAGGAGATGCACCAATGGAATATGGTCCTTGCGAGGTTATAGAAATTCCACTAACTACCAGGAACACCTATACTGGTTTAAAGGTGCCCTACCCCATATAAGTCATAGAGTAAGATTAGACCCGCTCGGAGGAGACGGGGCAACATGGCCAATATTAGCGGCCTACACATCGCATCCGGACATTGAAACAATGCCACAGCCAGACTTACTCTTACAACACAAGGAGTTAATAAAAATCTACAGAAACCTGACGCAAATCGTCATGAGGACTTTCACAGTCCAACCAACAACAGTTGCAACAAATGGAACTCATTGTCAGGGTACAGCAACTAAAATAACTCCACAAACATTACACGTGGTAATGGGCAAAATGCCACGAAATGTGAACAAATGCCATTCTGGGTAGCTCAGAAAATAACTCAGCTCGAGGTAGTATTCCCGAATACTACCCCATTTGAAAATGCTAATGCTAACAATCTGCTTGCCCATGTGGATAACACCACAAGTAGAGGATTGCACACTCAGGACTACACTTCCAAAAAAGAAGACAAGCCAAAATCAAAACCTCAATTTAAGAAAAAGAAAGTTGCAGGTCTGAAGATCAGACATGCCCAGAATACTGAGGACGCACCTTCTGAACAGGGAATGGGCTCTGACGATGCTAGACAGTGCGGCGGAAGTAGCAATAGCTCGCCAGAACCTGATGGAATTTCTGGTGACAGCGGACTTGAATGATTACATCACAGTGGATACACCAGACACAAGGGTTAGCGTCCCACATAAGTTACACGAAATAACACCCCAAATGGAGGGGGACAAGCCCAGGAAAGTTAAAGGTCTTTTTTGGGAAAAACCTATCATCTGGTTAAGACATCCTATTAGCCAAACAAGATTGGCCGCCAGCATTCGTTATGGAGTGCCCTAGGGGGGAAGATATAATTTTTCCAGCATTCTCCGACCTCGTTCCCATACATCTTAAACATGCATATGCACAGGAGTGGGCGGTTGCCCTAGCTCAAGCATTGTATAAAAATCATGCCGGGTGGGATGAGGATTCAACCTACCACGTGATCCCGTTAAAAGTTTCACCAAATTCACAGAGGCAATACCCAATAAAGCAAGAAGCTAAAAAACGGGTCAGGGAGATCTTAGATCAACTTGAATATCAAGGGGTCATTGAAACATGCACCTCACCAATGAACAATCCTTTGTTTCCCGTATCAAAACCAGACAACTCATTTCGTCTAGTTTTAGATTACAGACATTTAAACACATGCACAAAGACATTTGCTGTCCAAAATGCTTACAGTGCCGCATTAATGAATAACATTGTGCGGAAAAAATACAAAACAACACTTGATATCTCAAATGGATTTTTCTGCCAAAATATAGCGCCTGAAAGCAGGTATTTCACCGCATTCTCTGCGTTGGGGTCCCAGCAACAATTTTGTCATCTCCCCCAGGGGTTTAAGAACAGCCCGGGGGTATTCTCAGCAAGGGTAACTGAGTTACTACAAAATTTTGATGAAGAAGCATTGTCCTATGTGGATGATATATTTATCTGACGGACGATGACTTAAAGAGGCACTTGACGAGAGTGAGCACCATTATAATGGGATTCGCTTCTGAGGGCTACAAATTTAACTTTAAAAAAATCAAAAATTGCCCACCTCAGTGTCCTATTTTTAGGATATGAGCTTTCAAGTGAAGGGAAAAGCCTGGTGGCTAACGTTTTAGAAAAGTGTGCGCTGCTCCAACCTCCCAAAACATTAAAAACCTACAATCAATACTGGGATTCCTAAAGTTTGTCAGAACATACATTTTGGATTACGCAGAAAGAGTAAAACCTTTCTACGACTTAATAAAACCTGACTTTTCAGTTAGACATTGGACACAGGAACACACAAACATCCTACGTTCACAACAACAAGACATGATTGCTTCCAAACACTTACAGACACGCGTAAACGTACGCAACTTAGTGATCAGAATAATAGCAGGTCAATGCGGGTACACTTACTTAACCTTCAATGAAGGAGAAACGGTACCAATCGCATACAAATCACACTTGTACACAAGCGCAGAAATGTGTTTCACTTCAACAGAAAAAATACTGACAGCTGTTCAGACCGCTGTAGCAAGAGAAAGAGCACTGGCTCAGGGGAAACACATGATAGTCGTCACCCCGGTACCAGCCTTAGAGGCTGTTACAAAGGCTAGCATTCCGAATGCGAAAGCCTTACATCCGAGATGGATACAATGGGCTAATTCTCTTACTGCAACGGACGTTGCATACAGATTTGATCGAAGTCTAAAAACACAAGCATTTCTACAATACGAACAAGAATACCCTCTACCAAATGAACTCTTGCCTCTAGATCAGTATGACTATATTATTTACACTGACGGATCTGCTCAACCGGCCATAGGGAGTAAGCAACAATACAGCGCAGCATGTTCTATCGTTAAAGGTCGCATGCGGGACGGAAAGTTCCATCCGAGTTGCACAAAAACGCAATCTCTAGGAGACTGCATGGCACAGTTGGCAGAATTAAAAGCGCTGATACTGGCACTTGTAAATACAGATCACAAATTCCCCACACTAATTGTGTGTGATTCCTTTTACTGTGTACAGTCGTACAATGAGTACTTACATCATTGGGAACTAAACAGGTTTAAAGATGCAAAAGGTGGCACAATTAAGCATAAAATGCTATGGGAACAGGTAGTTGAGGTGAAAAACGAACTACCACAGGCTCAAGTGATACACACACTGAGTCATCAATGTGATGGCGTTCACGTTGAAGGGAATTCATTGGCTGACGAAGCTGCAAAGGGGGCTGTACACACGGCTTCCGTAGCTGCAATGACTCGTTCTAAAATGAGAATAGACGGAGAGATAATGGTGGCTGTCATTGCTTCACGCAAGGACAGCTCAGCAGTAACTAAAAAACTGCAAGAACGCTTTAAGCAGTTCTCTCATGTGCCAGGACATTTCATTGCACTGAGCTTGTAATGGGTCGGTAGCAAACTTGTCCTGCCACATGAAAGGGACTCCAGCTGCCGTGATCAAACCGGTATTCGAGCTGCTCTCAAATGGGAGTTACTTGATGCTGAACGATGAAGGTTGCTGTGGGATGCTTCCAGGCATTGCCTATCTGGTCACTGTAGACTCCAGGGTTACTTGCTGTATGCAAGTATTGTTTCCCCCAACAAGTACAGTCAGGGAGGCGCCGTTATGGCCTTCGTTGAATGTTTCCTTTATACAGTTTGATACTTTGAGCAGACTGAAAGCCATGCTTTTACAGCAAACTGTACCCTTAACCTCCGCTCGAGAGACCTTTGATCTTCAAATCGCAAGGACCTCGACTGAAATACAGGAAATTATTCGTACAAACTGCCCCATTCATTTCGCAGAAATGGTGGGTCGTATCTTTAATATGTCTGATACGAGTGGTATTGTACACCTATTTAAGACCATAGGGTCAGGATTTCTAAGCACCTTTCAGACAATCCTCAGAGTTATTCCAAATTTTATACACTCCGTATTGGGAAGCATCTTTGGAGGTCTTCCGCTGATCCTGCTTTCTATCGCAGGGGTCCTGATTGTCATTTTTCTGCTTCGCAATGGACGGCCCAATCACCAACGAGATGGCAAAAGCACTCCTGGAGCACAAGTACTGTGAACGCGTGGTACAGCATCTGGGCACACCTCGCCTAAGGGAACTGAGCGCCTCTTGGTTCCTATCGTTTAGACCAGTCTGGATGGACTGCATCTTACCTGTTCTTGGATGCCTGTTTTGCGGTGACGAATGCGTGTTGGACCTCTGTCTGACACTTGCAACGGAGACTCCTGCGGACTTGAATACCCGTCTGGAACCCCTGAGGGCCCACGCTCGGCTATGTCCCCAGTGTATTCCCATCTTGATGACTGCATTCCTCGAGAACCCGCAGGTGCCTTTTACAACTGGGTTGAGCATCAGCTCCACCACTAGCACCCAGGTATCGACTACAGCACCGGCTGCCTCTACACCAGCTATTGGCAGTACTGAAAATCATCTGAGCTCCATTGACATACTCTGCGAGGTGTTACAAGGACCGTCCACTGCCGCAGCAAGCAACGACGATGTTGCGTCTCCCAGCCAGGACACTTCATCTATAATTGGCTCATCGTGTGCTGGGAAAGAATTCAGTTTCTTCTTTTTCCCCAAAACTCAACTAAATTTGGAACATTTCCTTTAAATTAACACTTTCGCTGAAAAGCATGGCCTCCTGACGCTTATAGAGGTTCGACTTATATAAACAAACTCATCTAGGACTTTGGCTTAAGTTGCACTTCTAAATAAGTTCTTTTTAAAAAAAAATCGTTTTCTCCCTTCTGAGACTGTTTTTAGAAAATGATTTTAAGAAAAATGTTTTTACAAAACTCTCTGATGGTTTTAATGGTTTTAATGCTCTACTACCTAATAGAGGGAATAGTTCGCTAGCATTTTTATCATTATTGGCTGTTTGGAAGAGGAGTGGGTGTTATGTTTCATATAGGTACGCTAATAAAGGCCGGGTAACATCATACCCCTTCACCTACATTACCTCCCCTACACTACACTGTAACGAGCCTTTTAGGATTGAACCTTTACCTAGTTCTAGTCCTGGGTGCAGAAGGAAGGTTTCTCCTAAACAATAGAGTCCTATAACTCCATCAATGACTCACACAGTATGAATGAATATTCATAAGGTTTCTTAGAAACCAGGCTGGGGCTACACCACCTTCCTCCCCATATCTACGTACACGGTTCATTCCATACCTCATCCTCAAATCCAACAATGGCTAATACAAGCAACAAGGGACAAAGGAGCCCTAGATACTTTCTGTATAAATATAACACCTCTTGCTAGTGTTAGGGGGAGGGAACCGAGACTTCCAGGCCGACATACTGACCAGAGACGCTGAGGCTCCTGCATACAGACGCTCCAGCTGACAGTGGTCTGAACATCCGTCGCGGGGTGTCCAACTCGAGACCAGGACGGGCTCCTACATTCTCACACGTCAGGTAATGGGGTTCAGCTAAATCCTAGAGGGATTCTTGGCTTCACACCTACTCACATGCTAGGTACACTTAGGTACATCTAGATAGGCATTGTAGGAGTCTGCGCACTTTTATCCTGCATTTTATATTCATGTATTTATTCATGATTATTGCAAGATGGTAGAACTGTACTATCCATTTATATTCATAGTACTGCTAATCATATATCTCTGCTACTGTCTAATGGTTGTTGCAGCTCATATATTTTACACAAGAATAACAACTGTTCAAAAAATACTTATTGAAATGCCCAGACTATTTATTCTGTGTATCTCTGAGACAAACTAAGTGAGTACGAGTGACTGAGCGAAAAGTAGTACATTGTTTCCACGATCCTGGGGGATCAGGGTTGTCATGTTCTAAGGTTGCCAGAAACTATTCTCTACCCAATAAGAGGAGACACTAGTGGCACTGTGAGATAGCTAATGCAAACAGGCTAACATTCTCGGTGGGGGTGCTCAGAATCAGTCTGCAACCAAACCCACAGTTTATGTTATCCAAACGTGCAGATCCTGTATAGGGCATATAGGGACTACACAACAATACCACCAATACCACCACCACCAGTACCACCACGACCAATACCAGTACCACCATCATCAATACCACCACCACCAATACCACCACCACCAATACCACCACCACCACCAATACCACCACCACCAATACCACCACCATCAATACCACCAACAATAGCACCACCACCACCACCAATACTACCACCACCAATGCCACCACCATTACCACCACCACCAATACCACCAATACTACCACCACCAATACCACCAACACCAGCACCACCAATACAAATTCCACCACCACCAATACCACCACCACCAATACCACCACCACCAATACCACCACCAATACCACCACCACCAATACCACCACCACCAATACCACCACCAGCAATACCATCACAAATACCACCAATAAGACCACCACCACCAATACCACCACCACCAATACCACCACCATCAATACCACCACCACCACCAATACCACCACCACCAATACCACCACCATCACCAATACCACCACCACCAATGCCACCACCACTACCACCACAACCAATACCACCAACACCACCACCACCAATACAAATTCCACCACCACCAATACCACCACCAATGCCATCACCACCAATACCACCACCACCACCAATACCACCACCAATACCCCCACCACCAATACCACCAATACCACCACCACCAATACCATCACAAATACCACCAATCCCACCACCACCAATAGCACCTTCACCACCAATACCACCACCACCAATACCACCAATAACAATACCACCACCACCAATACCAATACCACCAATACCAATACCACCACCACCAATACCACCACCATCAATACCACCAGCAATACCACCAATACCACCACCACCACCAATACCACCACCACCAATGCCACCACCACTACCACCACAACCAATACCACCAACACCACCACCACCAATACAAATTGAACCACCACCAATACCACCATCACCACCAATACCACCACCAATACCACCACCACCAATACCACCACCACCAATACCACCACCAATACCACCACCAATACCACCACCAATACCACCACCAATACCCCCACCACCACTACCACCAATACCACCACCAATACCATCACAAATACCACTAATCCCACCACCACCAATACCACCACCACCAATACCACCAATACCAATACCACCACCACCAATACCAATACCACCACCACCAATACCACCAATACCACCACCACCAATACTACCACCACTAATACCACCACCACCAATACTACCACCACTAATACCACCATCCCCATCACCAATACCACCACCACCAATAACACCACCACCAATACCACCACCACCAATACCACCACCAATACCACTACCAGATCACCAATACCACCACCAATACCATCACCACCACCAATACCACCACCAATACTACCACCACCAATACCACCACCACCAATACTACCACCACTAATACCACCACCCCCACCACCAATACCACCACCACCAATAACAACACCACCAATACCACCACCACCAATACCACCACCAATACCACTACCATACCACCAATACCACCACCAATATCACCAACACCACCAATACCACCACCAATACTACCACCACCAATACCACCACCACCAATACCACCACCAATACCACCACCACCAATACCAATACCACCACCAATACCACCAATACCAATGTCACCACCACCAATACCACCACCATCAATACCACCACCACCAATACAACCACCCATACCACCACCACCAATACCACCACCAGCACCAATACCAGCACCAATACCACCACCACCAATACCACCAATATCACCACCACCATACCACCACCACCAATGCCACCAATACCAATTCCACCACCAATACCAATACCACCACCACCAATACCAATACCACCACCAATACCACCACCATCAATACCACCACCAATACCACTAATACCAATACCACCAATACCATCACCAGTAGTACCACCACAACCAATACCAGTACCACCATCACCAATACCAATACCACCAATACCAACACCACCACCAATACCACCACCACCAATACCACCAATGCCACCACCAATACCACTACCACTACCACCAATACCAGCACCACCAATACCACCACCACCAATAACACCAATACCACCACCACCAATACCACCATCACCAATACCAATACTACCTCCAATACCAATACCACCACCACCAATACCAATACTGACCCCAATACCACCACCAATACCACCACCAATACCACCAATGCCACCACCATCACCACCACTACACCACCAATACCACCACCACCACCAATACCACCACCACCAATACCACCAATACCAATCCCACCACCACCACCAATACCAGCAATACCACCACCACCAATACCACCAACACCAATACCACCACCACCAATACCACCACCACCAATACCAATACCACCACCACCAATACCACCACCTCAGTGCCTCTCGCTCACTAGTAACAGCAGGGGCACTGTATGAGGCCAGACCTGCAGCCGAGATCATCCCTCCCTCCATGCCTGTCATAAAGCACAGCCCACCCTGCACCAGGAGGTGAAGCCAGGGCCCTACTACAGCTGGGGTGTTTTTTATTAGGCCAAAGATAGCAATGCCACACTACGCACTCAAACCATGGAGAGGGCGGGAGATAGCCATCCCCCGCTCTTTCTCCTGAGCTGCGACAGTGTAATCACAGAGCGAAAGGTGTTGGAGCACTTTATTAGTGTTTATAGCTCGGATCATATGTAACTCTCACTTCACACTTTGGGGGATATTCTCAAGAACGTGCGATAATCATCGCCAAAATAGGTTAACACAATTTTCCATATCGCCGTCTATCGCGGGAAAAGAACTCTGTGTTAACGTCGTATTCTCAACACGGCGGTAACATGCGATAGTTTCCCGATAACGCGTCAAATGTCCGCGATAAAATTACCGGGACGGCGATAAAAATCTAAACCCGAACGTGAAAAAAGTTACGATGGGCCCAACTGCGATAAAAAATTCAGCGATAAGCAGCGCCAGGCCTGCAAGTCCCACAAGTCAGGCGGGAAAAACCACTAGAAAAGCGGCAACAAAAAACACAAACAACTGCGAAGCACCATGGAGGTAGCCGGAGCAAGTACAGTGGACAACCAGAACCCCACAAGCCACATGGAGGACCAGCCTGGGACCTCGGGGTCAGGGAAGGGCAAGGTGAAGAAGAAGGGGAACCCGCGTTTCAGTACGCAGGAAAACCAGATCCTCATTACGGAGGTGATAGAACACCACCACCAACTGTTCATCACCTCCACTGTGTCATTGGCAACTAAAAATACAATATGGCAGTCCATCTTGGCCAAGGTGAATGCAGTTGGAGTGAAGAGAAGGGAAGTGGACGACTGCAAGAAGAGCTGGACTGATGTGAAGCGCAAAACCAAGCTGAAACTCGCAGCCAACCTGAAAGCAGCAATGCAGACTGGAGGTGGGAGTCCAGCGACACACCAGGAGCTGGATGAGATGGAGGAAATGGTGACCCGAGTCATCATTGGGGAGGCGGTGGCAGGAGTTGGGGGACCGGACACTGCACAACATGACCTGAGCCAACAGCAACAGGGTGAGTAACGACCAGGGACTGGGGGGACGGGGGGAGATGGGCACACATGCACAATTAAGTATAGTACATCTGCGGACAAACCATGCCCAAGAGTCACAACTCCGACCAAGAGCCCAATTTACCCAAGTCTGCAACATCTCAGCACTGTATAAGCACAGAAGTGAAAGGCACACCACCTGAAAGGGATAAGGGCCAGCCAAATCAGAGCTGAAGGGGCAACTCACCCACAATGCAGCACACACACATAAGAATCAGAGCACCTCAACATTGACAACAATGTGGTACAAACTGCAACACTTTCACAACAGAACAGAGGACACAACTGCTGCTGCTTGTGTGTAGAAAATGGCCATTCGCATTTGGCATAGCAGGAAACTGTGAGATGATAATGTACAAGTACAACCTCACATCCCTGATGGTGTAGAAATGTCAACTGTCCCGCATCAAATAGGCATCTCCTCACAAACAGTCACAATGTACATTGTCATGCAGTCTGTTAGTAAATTTGTACAATGCGTGAACATACATGTGAACACAATGTCAATCTGCATCTCCCCTTCACATAGCAGAGGGAGAATCAACACCTCCTGCAGAGCAGACCCAACAACACAGCACTGATGATGAAGAGGACCTCCCCAACATTGACACCGATGCCCTCCAACAGCTCATGGACAGCTTCAGCACCCCACCTCCAGGAGCAGGGCAGCCCAGCTGCATCGAGGAGACCTCACCGCCTGCACAGACCACACAGCAGGAAGCACCCACCACCACGGCTGACTCCCAGGACCCCCACGAACAACACATGACCTTCCAACGCCGTGTGTTAGGGTGCCAGGAGAAGATGGCTGATCAGCTGCGGGTGGGGTTCGACCTCATGGCAGTCAAACTAGATGCCATACGTGGGTGACTAAGTCCCATCAGGGACGACTTACAGTCCCTAACGGACACCCACTGTCCGCTCCATGCTCTCCAACAATCCATTGGCTGACATCGCTGGAGTCATGACTCTGAGCCAAGAACAACTGTCTAGTCAGAGTGGCTCCAGCGATGTCAGCCGGGAGTTGGGACACATAAGGAGAATGATGGAGAGCTTGGAGCGGATGCAGGCGGAAAGAATGTTTGCCACGGCTGCACACCAGCGAGATGTAGCTGGGTTCTTCCATGCCCTGCAGACCCTCATCATGGCATTGCCGCCACAAGGCCTGGCGCCGATGAATGCTGCTGCTGCTTCTACATCCACATCTCCGCCCCCTGATGTGTCAGTGACACACAGTGCTGCAGACAATCCACCTCCGGCCACTGATGTGTCACTGCCACACAGTGATGCAGACAAAACAACACCACCCACATGTGAGGCACATGAAACATCAGAGGACGAAGATGCGGATGATTCTGCCTTAGTGGTAAGAAGGAAGGTGTAGCATTCATCTCCGCCATATGGCCTGTTTCTGCTTGGTTCTGCCCTCTGCATCATCACCTTCCACTGTCCCCCGATACACTCTGCGACACTCACCTTGGACCTCGACATGGACTGCCATATTCTGTTTGGTTACCAATGACACAGCAATCAGACTGCGGACTGAACTCTTCCTCTTCCGATGAACTTGTCATTCCCTAAAGGACTCTGGCTGGCCCTCCACGGGGCAACAATGTAAAGTGGGATTTGCATGGCCCTGTACTGCTCCGGCTTCAACACTCCACTGAATGTGAATAAAACATTCAAATTCACACAGATGTGTCATGTCTATGATAATTCAAGTATGAAAGTATGGATGAATGTAGGGTCAGTGATTCCCCCTTACGTCCATGTTGCTCATGTTGTGGGACTTGAGTCACAGGGTGCAACATTGCCGATTGCGGTCCGGGTGGCGCCGACACTCCAACAGAGACACACGCATTAGTTACTTTCTTGTCCAGCACAGAACTGAAAAACGCCCAGAGCCCCGGGCTATTTATACACAACATACGCCGGCCAAGGCCACTCCGCTCACGCTTACAGGGGGGGACGACACAGCTACATGTACAAGGTCTTCCACACTGCCTGAGGTAACCTGTTTGCGTCCACTGTCCACAACACTACAAACACCAGCAGTATATGTCCACATGGACATGTCTGTGCTCTGCATACTGAAGTCTGTCCAGCACATCACCGCCACACTTGGCATTGTGTACATTCTTATTGATGGGTCACTTGCCTCCTTCGCGCATACTTGGTTCCCACCTCTCCCCACATTCTGCAATTGTGTGGCAGAGGTGCCATGCCGTGGATGGTTTGTCTACATGGCTGGCCACGGTTACCACAGTTACTTGTGTTGTCGTGTCTGGTAGTTGGGCATGTTGATTGGCATGTTGTATGTGATTTTGTAACGTGTGCATTCCCACAGTTGTGAGTTGTATGATTGTGGAGTTGAGGTGTGTGGTGTGTTCAGTTGGTACTTACCGACGAGCAGTGCATTTCCATAGGTGCCATCCTCAAAGCGCTGGTTGGTGATGGACTTGGGGAAGATGTAGGAATCATGCATACTGCCTGGGAAGTTTGCGACGACATTCGTGAACAGGCCCCGGTGGTCCACTTTTGCCTGCACATTGATGGAATGCATGTGGTTTCTGTTGCGGTTATTGTTTGCAGTGTCGGCAGGGGGCACAAGTAGTACATGTGTGCAGTCAATTGCCCCCAACACGTGTGGGAAGCCAGCTATGGCGTAGTTCCCTTGCTTGGTCTCCAGCTGTTCCTGCGCAGTGTGGGGGAAGTGAAGGTGCAGGGGTATCAAGCCGATACAAACCGTGATGCTTACAGGTATGATAAATCCTGCATAATAAGACCGTAACAGAAGTTCGTGTGGTCGTAACCTTCCTTTTCTTTCCAACGAAGGTTACGACCACACGAACTTCTGTTACGGTCTTTTTATGCAGGATTTATCATACCTGTTAGCATTCCGGTTTGTCCAAGTGCAATACACTGTACCAGATTATGTTTGTGACTATACGGACGCTTGACCATTGTCACCATTTCTCCAACAGGTTTCTGAATACTGACTTTCGGAATATGGAATTGTATTGGGGAGTTCCCGCAGCATATGCAGTTAATTGAATCCACACGTTGCCCTGATGAAGTTCCCCGTTGGGAATGGAACGCGTTGGCTGAGCTTTTCGTATTGTTGATTTATGTATTTGTAATGAAGAACTGTTTTTACACTACTGTTGACTACTGGACTTCATGACCTGGCGCACCCCCATTTCAGTAACTACAATCTTGGATCTGGAGCACAGAGGCGTCAAGCAACGGCTGGCGTTGGGGTTGGTTGCGCAGGAACACTACAAATTGGAACTAGCATGTGGTGCGGATACAGGGGCCCGCCGTTGCTTTTGTGGACATGCATCCAAGACATGTGTGAGGAAGTTTGATAGGGCTGGCTGTGAGACTCCTCCGACTCTGGCAGTTGTTGGTTGGAAGGTACCAGAGGCCAACAGGTGCAGCACAGCCAGCAGCTTTGTCTGCGGAGGGATGTTGGTTGTCCGCTGTGTTGGTACCATCAGCCTGTGGGCAATGTGGGTCAGGATGCGGAGGATGCTTGTCCTTTTGAGCCTGTAGTGGGCAATGGCATCCTCTGGCGTTGAGTGTCTGAGGCTGGTGCGTTTTAGGAACGTCCGCTGTCTTCTTCTGTGCTGCCTAGGTGGTAGTCCGGGGGGGGTGGTCTGGGGGGGGGTCCTGGGGGTGGTGGCGATGGGTGTTGTGGCCCTCTTGGGTCTCCAAGCTGCATGATCATTGGCTCCATGGCATCTGTTGGTCTTCAGATGTGGCTCTGGGCTGGGCTCCCTTTCTACTGCAGGTTGTCGTCCTGCTTAACACCAGTAAAAGGCAGGTGTTAAATCCCTGCTGCTAACGCGCCTTATCGCCTGTTTTTGGATCGCTTCGCCGATCTGGCTGGTCGTTGAGAATATGGCGAAGTGGTGTTTTCGTGTGTTTTTGCACGGGAACGCCTACTCTGCATCTCATTAGCCTTAGTTGTTGCTCTTATCCGTGGCAATGTTTTTTGCAGCAGCTATCGCTGGAAAACTGGCGATATCGGCAGTTTGCACCAGCTTGAGAATAGGGAGATAAATCTATCGCCACTTTTGTGGCGCTAAAGTGCCGATAAATCGGCGATAAGTCCTTGAGAATATGCCCCTTTGTGTCTGTGTAATTTACAACACTTACACATCTTCTTCACCGCTATTTATCACTACTTTGAAGACATCACAGGCCAGTCTCTTCCTCTGATATTTACAATCTAACAAGCGGTTGAGAAGGCCCTTTATTGCAATGCAATAGGTCTCGCATTTGCTAGAGTTTAAGCTATTAGTATTGTAAATGACAATGCCTTTTATGTTTTGAAACCCAAAACATAAATAAAAGGCATTGTCATTTACAATGCCAATAGCTCAAACTCACGTGAATGCGAGACCTATTGCATTGCAAATGCTTGTTTAACAGGAGTTATTAGTGCTCTTTTCCAGGTGCATGGAACTTGACCCATTTCCAAAGACTGATTG
Source organism: Calotriton arnoldi (assembly GCA_963921515.1). Classification (NCBI taxonomy): domain Eukaryota; kingdom Metazoa; phylum Chordata; class Amphibia; order Caudata; family Salamandridae; genus Calotriton; species Calotriton arnoldi. The sequence goes on from CAWUFW010003522.1 coordinate 345,472, forward strand.
CAAATCTTTAGGAGTGGCGGAAACACCCAATCTGCTAACAGTTTCTAGGCTTTTGGCGGTAATGGGTCTAGTAAAGAGCCCGAAGAGGTGGACATCGCTGCTGCCCTAAACTTCCTCAGTCAACGTTTCAAAGGATTCAAGTTTATTAGTACTGGTTACAATGATTTTGTCCAAAGTGCATCCCCCACCTGTGAAAAGCACAAAGAGGATCTGGGAGGATTTATATGTAAAATAATGTTCTGAAGCTTATTGTCGAGAAAAATCGATAAAGTGTCACATAAAGTCTGAGAAGGCCTAATGGCCTGCTTAGTGCATTCTAGGTCAGATAACTCACGAGCAATATCAAATATCTTTTTCGTGCTATTTGAAGCTCCTAGAAAAGCTTTGGCATAGTATTCCTCTTTAGCCTTGCACACATATATTTATAGCTGTTTAAGGCAGACTTTAATTGTTGTTTATACTCAGCAAAATAAGACGTGCAATTTTCTCTCCAACTTTTTAGAAGCTAATTTAGCCTGTTTTAAAGTCTAGGTATGCCAAGGCGCAGAATGTCTTAAGCAGGCTTTGACCCCTTTAAGAGATGTTGCTTTATCTAGAGCCTCTGTAATCCTAAATTGTAAAGCATTGTAGTTGTCTTCGACCTCACACTTTACTACCAATGCATGCTCCCAGATCAGAGGTATTCGTTTCCACTATGTGGGCCAGTTTGGCCCATGCTCTACGAGGAACTGGCTTTGTGGACCCCCAGCCTGGAGTTAAATACTTTGGACACTTAATATAGAAGGCAACCCTTCTGGTCTGACTAACTCAGAGGAGTAACACCCCCCACGGAAATAAGGTCTCCCTATGCAAAACTAAGGTCCAGTGTATGCCTCACCTGATGGGTGGGCCCAGGCACAAGGTGCTGTACTCCCAGCATTTCACAGGAACCCTGTCGGTCCTTCGAGTATTGTACTGTCTCATCCCCCCAAATATTAAAATCACCAAGAATAAAAAAGTTGGAAGTGTGTGAGGACCACATTTGAGATACAAACAGAGAAGGTTTGCACAAAAGAAACCGCAGAGCCCGGAGGACAGGAGCACAGTATTCCAGAAAGAGAGATGCCCTTCCGCTCCCTCAAGAAGAAACCTAGGACCTCAGCTCCCTCAAAGTTATCCAGATGAATGGTAACGAAGTCCCAGCAGTCCTTTAGGATTATGGCTACTACCCCCCCCGTCCCCTCTCCTGCCCTCTCTAAAGAAGATGTAAGACCTCGCAGCTCATAGGGGGGATATGCCAAAATGAGTATTCGAGATACCCCGGAGTGACACCCCTCTCTAAGTGTATGTGCACGTGTTAGTATGGATGTGTGTGTGCAAGTAAGTTGTGACACTCAGTCTCAGGTCCGCGCCTTCCCAGCAGCACCAGCAGCAGAATCCTGTGAATGGAACACCTATGACGTGCAAGGCCCTCCAATGTGATGTCACGAGGTCCGCGCTAGCACCAGCTGCAGAATCCTGTGAATGGAACCCCTATGACGCGCAAGGCCCTCCAATGTGATGTCACGTGGTCCGCGCTAAGTGCAGAGGGGAGGCCTCCGCTGCAGCAGAGACAAGCAGAGGCCACTGATGGGGAAGAATGTCGCGTAGGATGGGATCGTCTTTGAGGTTCATCGCAGGATAATTTTTGTGACTGAATAGGTATTTGCTTTTTTTCAGGACATTGAATTAAAACCGTGTCTCGCCTGCTCCCTCCCCATTACACTGCAAGACACAATCGCCCATGAACCAGTGATGTATGATGACACGTTGAAAAGTCTCTATTGTGACGTGTCTTTGGTATAAAACGCTGGTAACCAGGCAGCCGCAGCATTGCACTCATGAGCACCGCTGGCGGCTGGAGCTGAGGCCCGCCAGAGGCGGAAGCAGCAGGGGCCTATCAGGCTCCAAAAAAGAAGTGGGTGTGGATGGTTCTAAAGGGACATGGTGAGTATATAAACCAAACGAAAACTGAACTGAAAACCGAACGTGAAACCAAACTGAAACCAAACTTGAAACCAAACTTGAAACTGGCTTGAAACTCAATTTCCCTTCCCTTCTCGTCCTTCCCTTCTGATCAACTTCCGTTCCGTCCCCTTCGCTTCCATCCCTTTTCCCTTCCTTCCCCGATCTTCTCCCCTGCCCTTCCCTTGTCACCTCTCCCTCCTCATCTTCCATCCCCTCTCCCATCCCTGCTCTCCCTCCCCTCCTCTTCCCTCTCCCTTCTTCCGCTCACCCCTTCCTCCCTTCTCTTCCCCTCTCCCTTCTTTCCCTTCCCTCTCTACCCTGCCATGTACCCTCACCCTCCTCGTTCCCCTCTCCCTCCACCCTCCACCTTCCCATCTCCCATCTCCCTCCACCTTCCCCTCTCCCTTACCTTCTCCTCCCTCACCCTCACCCTCACCCTTTCCCTCTTACTCTCCCTCCCCTTTACCCTCAACCTCTCCCTTCCCTCTTCCTATCCCTTCCCTTTCCCTCACCCTTCCCCTCTCCCTTCCCCTCTGCCTCTGCCTCTGCCTCTCCCTCAACCTCTCCTAGTCCCTCGCCCTCTCCCTCTCCCTTCCCCTCTCCCTCACCCTCTATCCCTCACTCTCTCCCTTTCCTCTCTCCCTCCACCTCTCCCTCGCCCTTCCCCCGTGTCCCCTTCCCCTCTCCCTTTCCGCTTCCCCTCTCCCTTTCCCCTTCCCCTCTCCCTTTGCCTCACCCTCACCCTTCCCCCCACACCCTTCCCTCTCTTCCCCTTGTGCCTCTACCCTCACCCTCCATCTTCCCCTCTTCCTCCATCCTCCCCTCTCCCTCCACCGTCACCTCACCCTTCCTACCTCCTTCCCCCTCACCCTCTTCCTTCCCCTCACCCTTCCTCTCTCACTTCCCCTCACCCCCTCCCTCTCCCTTCTTTCCCTCTCCCTCTCCCTCCCCCTTCCCCTCTCCCTTCCCCTCTCTTCACCCGCACCCGCACCCTTCCACTCACCTGCACCCACACCCTTCCCCTCACCCACACCCTCTCCCTTCCCCTTCCCCTCACCCTCTCCCCTACCCTCACCCTCTCTCCTCACCCTCACCCTTTTCTTTTCCTTTCCCTTTCACTCTCTCTTACTCCTCTCCCTTTCCCCTCTCCCTTTCTCCTCACCCTTCCCCTCTATCTCTCCCTTCCCTTCACCTAACCCGCTCCCTTCCTGTCTCCCTTTCCCTTCCCCTCACCCTGACTCTCCTTTTCCCTGTCCCTCACCCTCTGCCTTTCCCTCACCCTCTCCCTCGTCCCTTCTCTTTCCCTCACCCTCACCCTTTCCCCTCTCCCTCCATCTCTCCCTCCCCACTCCCCCTCTCCTTTTACCCTCTCCCTCTCCCTTTTCTTTCACTTTCCCTCTCCCTTCCCCTCTCCCTTCCCCTCTTCCTCTTCCTTCTCCTCTCCCTTCCTCTCTCCCTCGCTCCCTTCCCCTCTACCTTGCCCTTCCCGTCTCTCACTCTCTTCCTCTCCCTTCCCCTCACCCTCACCCGCTCCCTTTCTCTCTCTTTTACCCTTCCCTTCACCCATCCCCTCTCCCTTTCCTTCACCCTCTCCCTTCCTCTTTGCCTCTCCCTTTCCCTTTCCCTCCCCTTCCCCTCACCCTCACCCTCTCCCCTCACCCTCACCCTTTTCTTTCCCTCTCCCTTTCCTCTCTCTCTTCCCCTCTCCCTTTCTCCTCACCCTTCCCCTCTACCTCTCCCTTCCCCTCACACTCTCCCTTCCTCTCTCCCTTTCCCTTTCCCTTCCTCTCACCCTTACTCTCTCCCTCTCCCTTTACCTCACCCTCTGTCTTTCCCTCACCCTCTCCCTCTTCCCCTCTCCCTCTTCCTCTCCCTTCCCTTCCCCTCTCCCTCACCGTCATTCTTCCCCTCTCCCTACCCCTTGCCACCCCCTTCCCCTCTCCTTCCCCTCCCTCTCCCTTTCCCTCTCCCTCTCACTCTCCCTCACCCTCACCCTTTCCCCCCTCCCTCCACCTTTCCTTCCCCACTCCTCCTCTCCTCTTACCCTCTCCCTCCCCTCCCCTCCCCTTCACCCTTTTCTTTCCTTTCCCCCTTCCCCTCCTCCCTAGCCCTCTCCCTCTCCCTTCCTCTCTCCCTTCCCCCTCTTCACCCTTCCCCTCTCCCTTCCCCTCTTTCTCTCCCTTCTCTCTCTTCCCCTCTCCCTTGCTCCCTTCCCCTCTACCTTGCCCTTCCGCTCTCCTTCTCCCTCACCCTCTCCCTCTCCTTCTTCCTCTCCCTTCCCCTTACCCTCACTCTCTCCGGTTCCCTCACCCTCTTCCTTTCCCTCACCCTCTCCCCTCACCCTCTTCCTAACCCTCTCCCTCTTTCTCTCCCTTTCCCCATCCCCTCTCCCGCTCCCTCACCCCACCCTCTCCCTTCCACGTCCCCTCTCCCTTCCCCTCTCCCCTCCCCTCCCTTTCCCTCACCCTCTCACTTTCCCTCACCCTTCCCCCCTCCACCTCTCCCACCCCACCTATCTCTTCCTTCCCCTCCCCCTTCCCCCTCTGCCTTTCCCCTTCCCCTTCCCCTCTCCCTTTCCCTCTCCCTTCCCTCTCAGTCCACCTCTCCCTTCCCCTCCCCATCCCCCTCCCCTCTCTGTTTCCCCTCTCTCGCTCCCTTTCCGCTCCCCCTCTCCCTTTCCCTCTCCCTTCCCCCTCCCTTCCCATCTCCCTTCCCCACTCCAATCCCCTCTACTTCTCCCTTCCCCTTTCCCCTCAACATCTCCCTTCCCCTCTCCCTCACCCTCACCCTCACCCTTCCCCTGACCCACTCCCTTTCCATCTCCCTTTCCCCCCACCCCCTTCCCCCTCCCTCTTCCTCCTCAACATCTCCCATCCCATCCCCTCTCCCTTCCCCCTCACCCTGTCCTCCCTTCCCCTCTCCCTTCCCCTCTCCCTCTCCCTCTCCCTTCCCCTTCTCCTCTCCCTCTCCTTCCTTCTCCCTTCCCCTCACCCTCTCCCTCTCACTTCCCCTCACCCTCACACTCTCCCTTTCCCTCACCCTCTTTTTCCTCACACTCCATCTTCCCCTCTCCCTCTCCCTTCCAATTTCCTTCACCCTCACACACTTTCTCCTCTCCCTCCACCTCTCCCTTTTCCTCCCCCTCCCCCTCTCAGTTCCCCTCTCCCTCTCCCTTCCCCTCCCTTGGCCTCTCCCTCTCCCTTCCCTTACCTCTTCCCCTCCCTCCCCTCCCCTCTCCCACTCCCCTTTCTTCACCCTCTCTTTCCCTCACCCTCACCCCTCCCATTCCCATCCCCCTTCTTCCCCCTCTCCTTCTCCCCCCTCCCTCCCTTTCCCTCCCCCTCCCTTTCTTCTCCCTTGCCCTCCCCCATACCCCTTACCCTCTCCCTTTCCCTCACCCTCTCACTTTTCCTCACCCTAACCCTTTCCCCTCTCCCCTCTCCCTCCACGTCCCCCTCTCCCTCCCCCTCTCCCTCTCCCTTTCCCTTTCCCTTTCCCCTCCCCTCTCCCCTTTCCCTTCACTCACCCTCTCCCTTCCCCTCTTTCTCTCCCTTCCCTTCCCCTCTCCCTCTCCCTTTCCCTTCTCCCTCCCCCTCACCCTCCCCTCCACCTCTCCCCTTTCCCTTCACCATCTCCCTTCCCTTCACCCTCTCCCTTCCCCTCCCTCTCTCCCTCTCCCCTCTCCCTTCTCCTTTCCTCTCTCCCGTCCCCTCTCATCACCCTTCCCCTTCCCCTCTCCCTTCCCCTCTTCCTCTCCCTTTCCCTCTCCCTTCCCTCTCACTCCACGTCTCCTCCCTCACTGTTTCCCCTCCACTTCTCCCTTTCCCCTTCCCCTTCCCCTTCCCCTCCCCTTTCCCATCTCCATTTCCCTTCTCCAATCCCCTCTACTTCTCCCTTCCCCTTCCCCTCAACATCTCCCTTCCCCTCTCCCTCACCCTTCCCCTGACCCACTCCCTTTCCATCTCCCTCCCTTTCCCTCCCCTTCCCCCTCCCTCTTCCCCCTCAACATCTCCAGTCCACTCTCCCTTCCCCTCTCCCTCACCCTCTCCTCCCTTCCCCTCACTCTTCCCCTCTCCCTCATGTCTCCCCTCTCCATTTCCCCTCCCCCTCTCCTTTTCCCTCTCCCTTCACATCTCCCTTCTTATCTCCCTTCCCCTCTCCCTCCACCGTCCCCTCTCCTTTCCCCCACCCTTTCCCTCACCCTCACCCTTCCCCTCACCCTCTCCCTTTCCCTCTCCCCTTCCATCCCCCTCCCCCTCTTCCCCTCTCCCTCTGCGCTTCCACCACCTCCCCCTCTTCCCCTCTCCCTCTCCCTCACCCTCTCCATCTCCCTCTCTCCCTTCCCCTCTCCCTCACCCTCTCCCTTCCACTTCCCATCTTCCCCTCCCTTTCCTTCTTCCTTTCCCTCACCCTCACCCTCACTTTCTCTCTCCCTTTCCCCTCTCACTCCACCGCTCCCTCCCCATCTCCTCCCTGTTTCCCCTCCCCTCCCCTCTCCCTTTCCCTCCCCCTTCCCATCTCCCTTCCCCCTTACCTCTCCCTTCCCCTTCCCTTATCCCTCTCCCTTCCCCTCTCCCCTTCTCCTCTCCCCTTCTCCTCTCCCTCACCCTTTCCCTCTTCCTCTCCCTCTCCCTTCCCCTCTCCCTCCTCCCTTCCCCTCACCCTTTCCCTCTCCCTCTTCCCTTCTCCCTCACCCTCCCCTCCCTCACCTCCCTTACCTTCCCCTCTCCCTTCCCCTCTCTTTACCCTCATCCTTCCCCTCGACCTCTCTATTCCCCTCACCTTTTCTTTCCCCTCTCCCCTCTCCCTTTCCCTCTCCCTTTCCTCTCTACCTTCCCCTCTCCCTTCCCCTCCACCTCTCCCTCTCCCTTCCTCTCTCCCTTTCCCTCTCTACACACTTCATCTCTCCCTTCCCCTCTCCCTCGTCTTCTCCCTTCCCCTTCTCCTCTCCCTCCTTCTCCCTTCCCCTTCCCCTCACCCTCTCCTCTCACTTCCCCTCAACCTCACACTCTCCCTTTCCCTCACCCTCTTCTTTTTCCTCACCCTCTCCATCTTCCCCTCTCCCTCACCGTCTCCCTCTTCCTTCCACTTACCCTTTTCCTCTCCCTTTCCTTCACCCTCTCACACTTTTTCCTCTCCCTCCACCTCTCCCTTTTCCTCCCCCTCCCCCTCTCACTTCCCCTCTCTCTTCCCCTCCCTTGCCCTCTTCCTCTCCCTTCCCTCTTCCCCTCCCTCTCCCTTCCCTCTCCCACTCCCTTATCCTCACCCTCTCTTTCCCTCACCCTCACCCCTCCCATTCCCATCCCTTCTTCCCCCTCTCCTTCTCCCTCCTCCCCTCCCTCCCTTTCCCTCCCCTCCCTTTCTTCTCCCTTGCCCTCCCCCTCACCCCTTACCCTCTCCCTTTCCCTCACCCTCTCACTTTTCGTCCCCCTAACCCTTTCCCCTCTCCCTCCACCTCCCCCTCGCCCTTTCCTCTCTCCTTCACCTTCTCCCTTCCCCTCCCCCTCCCCCTCTCCCTATTCCCTTCACCCACCCTCTCCCTTCCCCTCTTTCTCTCCCTTCCCCTCTCTCTCCCTTTCCCTTCTCCCTCGCCCTCCCCTCCACCTCTCCCCTTTCCCTTCACCATCTCCCTTCCCTTCACCATCTCCCTTCCCCTCTCCCTCTCCCTTCTCCCTTCCTCTCTCTCTTCCCTTCTCTTCACCCTTCCCCTCCCCCTTCCCCCTTCCTCTCCCTTTCCCTCTTCCTTCCCCTCTCACTCCACGTCTCCCCCCTCTCTGTTTCCCCTCCCCCTTTCCCCTCCCCCTCCCCTTTCCCATCTCAATTTCCCCTCTCCAATCCCCTCTACCTCTCCCTTCACCTCACCCTCACCCTCTCCCTTCCTCTCTTGCTTCCCCCTTCACCCTTTCCCTATTCCTCCCCCTACCCATCTACCTCTTCCCTTTTCATCTCCTTCCCCTCTCCCTTCCCCTCCCTTCTCCTCTTCCTCTCCCTTCCTCTCTCCTCACCCCTCTCCCATCCCCTCTCTCCCTTCCCTCTCTCCCTCCCACTCCATTTCCCTCACCCTTTCCCTTCCCCTCACCTCTCCCTTCCCCTTTCCATTTCCCTTTCCCCCTCCCTTTCCGTCTCCCTTCACTTTCCCTCTCCATGCCCCTCTCTTTCCCCTCACCCTCTCTCTTCCCCGCACCCTCACCCATTTCTTTCCCTTTCCCCTCTCCTTGCCCCTCTCCCTTACTCCCTCCCTTCCCCACCTTTCCCCTCTCCCTCTCCCTTCTCAACTCCCTTCCCCTCCCCCTTCTTCTCTCCCTTCCCCTCTCCCTCTCCCTTCACCTCACCCTCACTTCCTTTCCCCTTCCCTTCCCTTCCCTCACCCTTCCCCTCTCCCTAACCCTTTCCCTCACCCTCTCCCTCTTCCCCTCTCCCTCACCCCACCCTCTCCCTTCCCCTTCCCCTCTCCTTCCCCTCTCCCTCTCCCTTTCACTCGCCCTCTCACTTTCCCTCCCCCTTTTCCCTCAACCTCTCCCATACCCTCCCCCTTTTCCTACCCCTCCCCTTTCCCCCTCTCTTTCCCCTCTGCCTTCCCCTCTCCCTTTCCCTCTCCCTTCCCCTCTCCCTCATCCTCTCCCTCTTCCCTTCCTCTTTCCCTTTCCCTCAACTTTCCCTTCTCCTTCCACCTCTCCCTCCCCACTCCCCTCCCCCTCTCCCTTTCCCCCTCAACATCTCCCTTTCCTTCTCTCTTTCCCTCACCCTCTCCTCCCTTCCCCTCTCCCTTCCCCCTCCCCCTCCCATTCCCTCTACCTTTCCCTCCCCCTCTCCTTTCTCCTCCCACTCTGCCTCTCCTTCCACCTTTCCCTCTCCATTCCACTACCCTTCCCCTTACCCTTACCCTCCCCCTCTCCCTTCCCCTCACTCTTCCCCTCTCCCTTTCCCTCTCCCTCACCCTCTCCCTTCCTCTCTCCCTCACCCTCTCCCTTCCACTTCCCCTCTCCCCCTCTCCCTTTCCCTCTTCCTTTCCCTCTCACTTTCCCTCACACTTTCCTTTCTCCACCTCTCCCACCCCCTCCCACTCTTCCTTCCCTTCCCTTCCCTTCCCCTCTCCCTTTCCCCTTCCCCTCTCCCTTCCCCTCTCACTCGACCGCTTCCTCCCCTTCCCCATCTTCTCTCCCTCTGTTTCCGCTCCCCGTCTCCCTTTCCCCTTCCCTATCCCTCTCCCTCTCCCTTCCCCTCTCCCCTTCTCCTCTCCCTCTCCCTCACCCTTTCCCTCTTCCTCACCTATCTCCTCTCCCTCCTCACTTCCCCTCACCCTCTCTCTCCCTCGCCCACCCTTTCACACTCTTCCTTCCCTTCCCCTCTCCCTTCCCCTCTCTTTACCCTCATTGTTCCCCTCACCCTCTCCCTTCCCCTCTCCCTTTCCCTCTCCCTTTCCTCTCCCCTTCCCCTCTCCCTTCCCCTCTTCCTTCCTCTCTCCCTTTCCCTCTCTTCACCATTCCCCTCTTCCTCTCCCTTCCTCGCTCCCTTCCCTTCCCCTCTCCTTTTCCCTCTTCCTTCCCCTCTCCCTCCTTCTCCCTACCCCTCACCCTCACACTCTCCTTTTCCCTCATCCTCTCCCTTTCCCTCCCCCTCTTCCTCTTTCTTCCACTTCCCCTTTCCCTTTCCCTCACCCTCTCACTCCCTCACCCTTTCTCCCCTCGCTCTACCTCTCCATTTCCCCCTCCCCCTCTCACTACCCCTCTCCCTTCCCCTCCCTCACCCTCACCCTCACCCTCTTCCTCTCCCTTTCCCTCAACTTTCCCCTCTTCCTCCATCTCTCCCTCCACACTCCCTCCACACTCCCCCTCTCCCTCCCCCTCAACATCGTCCTTCCCCTCTCCCTCACCCTCACTCTCTCCTCCCTTCCCCTCTCCCTTTCCCCTCCCTCTCCCCCTCCCTCTACCTTTCCCTCCCCCTCCCCTTCCCCTCCCACTCTGCCGCTCCCTCCACCTTCCCCTCTCCTTTCCTCTACCCTTCCCCTCACCGTCACCCTTCCCCTCCCCCTCTCCCTTCCCTTCCCCTCACCCTCACCTTCACTCTCTCCCTTCCCCTCTCGATTTCCCTCTTCCTCACCCTCTTCCCCCTTCTCCTCTCCCTCACCTTCTCCCTTGCACTTCCCATCACCCCCTCTCCCTTTCCCTCTTCCTTTCCCTTCCCCTCTCCTTTTCTCTCACCCTTTCCTTTCTCCACCTCTCCCGTCCCCTCCACTCTTCCTTCCCTTCCCCTTCCCCCTCTCCCTTTCCCCTTTCCTTCTCCCGTTCCCTCTCCCTTCCCCTCTCCCTTCCCCTCTCACTCGACCGCTCCCTCCCCTTCCCCATCTCCCCCCCCCTCTGTTTCCCCTCCCTGTCTCCCTTTCCCCTTTCCCTCTCACTTCCCCTCTCCCTTTCCATCTTCCTTTCCTCTCTTCAGTCCCCTTCACCTCTCCCATCCCCTCTCCCCTCCCTCTCCCTCACCCTTTCCCTCTTCCTCTCTCATCTCCTCTCCCTCCTCACTTCCCCCACCCTTTTTCTCACCCTCACTCTTTCTCTTTTTCCTCACCCTCTCCCTTTCCCTCTCCCTTTCCCTCTCCCTCTTCCCTTCTACCTCGCCCTCTCCTTCTCACTCCCCCTTCCCCTCCCCTCTCCCATCCCCTCTCTTTACCCTCATTGTTCCCCTCACCCTCTCTCTTCCCCTCACCCTTTTCTTTCCCTTCCCTTCCCCTCTCCTCTACCCCTTCCCCTCTCCCTTCCTCTCTCCCTGTCCCTCTCTTCACCCTTCCCCTATTCCTCTCCCTTCCTCTCTCCCTTCCCTTCCCCTCACCCTCACGCTCCTCCTTCCCCTCACCCTCATGCTCCTCCTTTCCCCTCACCCTCTTCCTTTCCCTTACCCTCTTCCTCTTCCTTCCACTTCCGCTTTCCCTCTCCCTTTCCCTCTCACTCTCACTCCCTCACCCTTTCTCCTCTCCCTCCACCCATCCCTTCCCCCTCCCCCTCTCACTACCCCTCTCCCTTCCCCTCCCTCACCCCCACCCTCTTCTTCCCCTTCCCTCTTCCCCTCCGTCTCCCTTCCCTCTGCCTCTCCCACTCCCTTTTCCTCACCCTCTCTTTCCCTCACCCCTCCCCCTTTTCCCTTTCCCATACCCCTTTCACATCCCCCTCCCATTCCCCCTCCCTTTCTTCTCCCCCTTCTCGCTTGCCCTTCCTCTCTCCTCATACCCTCTCCCTTTCCCCTCTCTCTCTACCTCTCGATCCCCCTCGCCCTCTCCCTTTCCCCTCTCCCTCCCCCTTTTCCCTCCCCCCTTTCACTTTACCCTCTCCAATCCCCTCACCCTCTCCCTTCCCCTCTTTCTCTCCCTTCCCCTTCTATTCCCTACTCCCTTTACCTTTTCCCTCTCCCTCACACCCCCCTCCACCTCTCCCCTTTCCCATCACCATCTCCCTTCCCTTCACCCTCTCCCTTCCCCTCTCCCCTCTCCCTCCTCCCTTCCTCTCTCACTTCCCCTCTCTTCACCCTTCCCCTCACCCCTCTCCCTTCCCATCTTCCTCTCCCTTTCCCTTTCCCTCTCTCTTCCCCTTACACACCATCTCCCCCTCCCCTCTCTGTTTTCCCTCCCCCTCTCCCCTTCACCATCTCCCTTCCCTTCACCCTCTCCCTTCCTCTCTCCCGCTCCCCTCTCCCTCCTCCCCTCCTCTCTCCCTTCCCCTCTCTTCACCCTTCCCCTCTCCCCATCTTCCTCTTCCTTCCCCTCTCCTTTCCCCTTTAAGTTGAACCCTAAAATTACCCATGGCACCCCATAACCCAAACCCACCCTGAAGCCTAAAATTAACCTGGGCACCCCAAAACCCATACGAACCCTGAACCCTAAAATTACCCTGGGTACCCCAAAACACAAACCCACCTTGAACTCTAAAATTACCCCTACACCCCAAAACCCAACGCCAACCCGAACTCTAAAATTACCCTAGGCACCCCAAATCCACCCTGAACTCTAAAATTACCCTTAGCACCCCAAAACCCAAACACACCCTGAACCCTAAAATTACCCAGGGCACCCCAAACCCATGCTGAACCCTAAAAATACACTTGCTGACTCAAAAGACATACCAACCCTAAAACTTGGATTACCCTTGGCAGCCAAAAAACCCAAACCCACCCTGAGCCCCAAAATTACACTTAGAACCCCAAACCCACCCTGAACCCTAAAAATACCTCCCTGTGCACCCCAAATCCTAAACCCTCACCGAACCCTAAAATTACCCCGCCAACCCAAAACCCAAACCCACCCTGAACCCGAAAATTACCTTGGGCACCCCAAAACCCAAACCCATCTTGAACCCTATTATTACCCTTAGCACCCCAAAACCCAAATCAACCCTGAACCCTAAAATTACCCTAGGCACCCCAAAACCCATACCCACGCTGAACCCTAAAATTACTCTGGGCTCCCAAAACCCAAACCCACCCTGAACCTTAAAATTACCCCTACACCCCAAAACCCAAACCAACCCTGAACCCTCTAAAATTGCCCTTTGCACAATAAAACCCATACTCGCCCTGAACCCTAAAATTACTCTGGGCACGCCAAAACCCAAACACAACCAGAACCCTTAAATTACCCTTAGCACCCCAAAACCAAAACCTACCCTAAAGCCTACATTTACACAGGGCACCCCAACACCCAAACCCACTGTGAACCTTAAAATTACCCCTACACCCCAAAACCCAAACCAACCCTGAACCCCCAAATTTACCCGAGGCACCCCAAAACCCATACCCACCCAGAACCCTAAATTTACTCTGCACCACAAAACCCATACTCACCCAGAGCCCTAAAATTACTCTGGGCACCACAAAACCCAAACCCAACCAGAACCCTAAAACTACACGAAGCACGCCAAAAGCAAAACCTACCCTGAACCCTAAATGTACCCAGGGCACCCCAAAACCCAAACCCAACCTGAACCCTAAAACTACCCCTACACCACAAAACCCAACGCCAACCTGAACTCTAAAATTACCCTGGACACCAATAAAACAAAACCCACCCTGAACCCTAAAATTACCCTTAGCACCCCAAAACCCATACCTTCCCTGAACCCTAAAATTACCCTGGGCACCCCAAAAAACCAAAACCCACCATGAACCCTAAAATTATCCTGAGCACCCGAAAACCCAAACCAACCCTAAACACTAAGATTTCCCTTAGCACCCCAAAAACCCAAACCCACCATGAAGCCTAAAATTAACCTGGGCACCCCAAAACCCATACCCACCCTGAACACTAAAATGACCCTTAGCACCCCAAACTCCAAACGAACCCTGAACCCTAAAATTACCCTGGGTACCCCAAAACACAAACCCACCCTGAACTCTAAAATTATCCTGGGCACCAATAAAACAAAACCCACCCTGAACCCTAAAATTACCCTTAGCACCCCAAAACCCATACCTTCCCTGAACCCTAAAATTACCCTGGGCACCCCAAAACCCAAACCCACCCTGAACCCTAAAATTATCCTGAGCACCCAAAAACCCGAACCCACCCTAAACCCTAAAATTTCCCTTGGCACCCCAAAAACCCAAGCCCACCCTGAACCCTAATATTACTCTTAGCACCCCAAAACCAATACAAACTCTAAACCCTAAAATGAACCATTGGCACCCCAAAACCCAAACCAACACTAAACCCTAAAATTACCCTGGGCACCCCAAAACCCATACCCCAAACCCTAAAATTACTCTTAGCACCCCAAAACTCAAACCCACCCTAAAACTTAAAATTATCCTCGGCACCCCAACACCCAAATCCACCCTGAACTCTAAAATTACCCTTAGTACCCCAAAACCCAAACCCACCCTGAACCCTAAAATTACCCAGGGCACCCCAAACCCACGCTGAACCCTAAAAATACACTTGCTGACTCAAAAGACATACCAACCCTAAAACTTGGATTACCCTTTGCAGCCCAAAACCCAAACCCACCCTGAGCCCCAAAATTACACTTAGAACACCAAACCCACCCTGAACCCTAAAATTACTCTTAGCACCCCAAAACCTAAACCCTCCCTGAACCCCCCTGGGCACCCCAAAACCTAAACCCTCACTGAACCCTAAAATTACCCCGACAACCCAAAACCCAAACCTATCCTGACCCCGAAATTTACCTTGGGCACCCCAAAACCCAAACCCATCCTGAACCCTATTATTACCCTTAGCACCCCAAAACCCAAATCAACCCTGAACCCTAAAATTACCCTAGGCACCCCAAAACCCATACCCATGCTGAACCATAAAATTACTCTGGGCTCCCAAAACCCAAACCCACCCAGAACCTTTAAATTACCCTTAGTACCCCAAAACCAAAACCTACCCTGAACCCTAAATTTACTCAGGGCACCCAAAACCCAAACCCACCCTGAACCTTAAAATTACCCTACACCCCAAAACCCAAACCAACCCTGAACCCTCTAAAATTGCCCTTTGCACAATGAAACCCATACCCACCCTGAACCCTAAAATTACTCTGGGCACCCCAAAACCCAAACACACCCAGAACCCTTAAATTACCCTTAGCACCCCAAAACAAAAACCTACCCTGAACCCTAAATTTACACAGGCACCCCAAAACCCAAACCCACCCTGAACCTTAAAATTACCCCTACACCCCAAAACCCAAACCAACCCCGAACCCCCAAATTTACCCGAGGCACCCCAAAACCCATACCCACCCAGAACCTAAAATTACTCTTTGCACCACAAAACCCATACCCACCCTGAACCCTAAAATTACTCTGGGCACCCCAAAGCCCAAACCCAACCAGAACCCTAAAACTACCCGAAGCACACCAAAACCAAAACCTACCCTGAACCTAAATGTACCCAGGGCACCCCAAAACCCAAACCCAGCCTGAACCCTAAAACTACCCTGGGCACCCCATAACCCAAACCCACATTGAACCATAAAATAACCCTTAGCACCCCAATACCAAAAGACACAATGAACCCTAAAATTACCCTGGGCACCACAAAAACTCAAACCCACCCTGGACCCTAAAATAATCCTTAGCACCCCAAAAGCCAACCCAACCTGAACCCTAAAATTACCCTTGACACCCCAAAACACAAATCCACCCCGAACCCCAAAATTACCCTTAGCAACCCAAACCCCAAACACACCCTGAACCCTAAAATTTTCCTGGGCACCCCAAAACCCAAACCCACCCTGAACCCTAAAATTACTCTTTGCATCCCAAAACCCATACCCACCCTGAACTCTAAAATTACCCTTGGCACCCCAAAACCCATACCAACCTTGACCCTAAAATTACCCTAGGCACGCCAAAACCCATAGCCAACCTGAACCCTAAAATTACACTTTGCACCCCAAAACCCATAGCCAGCCTGAACCCTAAAATTACTCTTTGCACCCCAAAACCCATACCCAACCTAAACCCTAAAATTACCCTGGGCACCCCAAAACCCAAACCCACACAGACCCCTAAAATTACCCTTAGTACCCCAAAACCCAAACTCACTCTGAACCCAAAAATTACCCCAAAACCCAAACCCACCCTGAACCCTAAAATTACCCTTGGCTCTCCAAAACACAAACCCATCCTGGACCCTAAAATTACCCTGGGCACCTCCAAAACCCAAACCCACCCTGAACCCTAAAATTACCCTTAACACCCCAAAACGTAAACACACACAACCCTAAAATTACCCTGGGCACCCCAAAACCCAAACCCACCCTGAACACAAAAATTTCCCTTAGCACCCCAAAACCTAAACCCACCCTGAACCCTTAAATTACTCTGGGCACCACAAAACCCAAACCCACCCTGAACCCTAAAATTACCCTAGGCACCCCAAAACCCATACCCACGCTGAACCCTAAAATTACTCTGGGCTCCCAAAACCCAAACCCACCCTGAACCTTAAAATTACCCCTACACCCCAAAACCCAAACCAACCCTGAACCCTCTAAAATTGCCCTTTGCACAATGAAACCCATACCCACCCTGAACCCTAAAATTACTCTGGGCACCCCAAAACCCAAACACACCCAGAACCCTTAAATTACCCTTAGCACCCCAAAACAAAAACCTACCCTGAACCCTAAATTTACACAGGGCACCCCAAAACCCAAACCCACCCTGAACCTTAAAATTACCCCTACACCCCAAAACCCAAACCAACCCCGAACCCCCAAATTTACCCGAGGCACCCCAAAACCCATACCCACCCAGAACCCTAAAATTACTCTTTGCACCACAAAACCCATACCCACCCTGAACCCTAAAATTACTCTGGGCACCCCAAAACCCAAACCCAACCAGAACCCTAAAACTACCCGAAGCACACCAAAACCAAAACCTACCCTGAACCCTAAATGTACCCAGGGCACCCCAAAACCCAAACCCAGCCTGAACCCTAAAACTACCCTGGGCACCCCATAACCCAAACCCACATTGAACCATAAAATAACCCTTAGCACCCCAATACCAAAAGACACAATGAACCCTAAAATTACCCTGGGCACCACAAAACTCAAACCCACCCTGGACCCTAAAATAATCCTTAGCACCCCAAAAGCCAACCCAACCTGAACCCTAAAATTACCCTTGACACCCCAAAACACAAATCCACCCCGAACCCCAAAATTACCCTTAGCAACCCAAACCCCAAACACACCCTGAACCCTAAAATTTTCCTGGGCACCCCAAAACCCAAACCCACCCTGAACCCTAAAATTACTCTTTGCATCCCAAAACCCATACCCACCCTGAACTCTAAAATTACCCTTGGCACCCCAAAACCCATACCAACCTTGACCCTAAAATTACCCTAGGCACGCCAAAACCCATAGCCAACCTGAACCCTAAAATTACACTTTGCACCCCAAAACCCATAGCCAGCCTGAACCCTAAAATTACTCTTTGCACCCCAAAACCCATACCCAACCTAAACCCTAAAATTACCCTGGGCACCCCAAAACCCAAACCCACACAGACCCCTAAAATTACCCTTAGTACCCCAAAACCCAAACTCACTCTGAACCCAAAAATTACCCCAAAACCCAAACCCACCCTGAACCCTAAAATTACCCTTGGCTCTCCAAAACACAAACCCATCCTGGACCCTAAAATTACCCTGGGCACCTCCAAAACCCAAACCCACCCTGAACCCTAAAATTACCCTTAACACCCCAAAACGTAAACACACACAACCCTAAAATTACCCTGGGCACCCCAAAACCCAAACCCACCCTGAACACAAAAATTTCCCTTAGCACCCCAAAACCTAAACCCACCCTGAACCCTTAAATTACTCTGGGCACCACAAAACCCAAACCCACCCTGAACCCTAAAATTACCCTAGGCACCCCAAAACCCATACCCACGCTGAACCCTAAAATTACTCTGGGCTCCCAAAACCCAAACCCACCCTGAACCTTAAAATTACCCCTACACCCCAAAACCCAAACCAACCCTGAACCCTCTAAAATTGCCCTTTGCACAATAAAACCCATACTCACCCTGAACCCTAAAATTACTCTGGGCACGCCAAAACCCAAACACACCCAGAACCCTTAAATTACCCTTAGCACCCCAAAACCTACCCTAAACCCTACATTTACACAGGGCACCCAACACCCAAACCCACTGTGAACCTTAAAATTACCCCTACACCCCAAAACCCAAACCAACCCTGAACCCCCAAATTTACCCGAGGCACCCCAAAACCCATACCCACCCAGAA
Organism: Calotriton arnoldi; assembly: GCA_963921515.1. Taxonomy (NCBI): domain Eukaryota; kingdom Metazoa; phylum Chordata; class Amphibia; order Caudata; family Salamandridae; genus Calotriton; species Calotriton arnoldi. The sequence goes on from CAWUFW010003522.1 coordinate 363,227, forward strand.
CCCTAAATTTACTCTGCACCACAAAACCCATACTCACCCGGAGCCCTAAAATTACTCTGGGCACCACAAAACCCAAACCCAACCAGAACCCTAAAACTACACGAAGCACGCCAAAAGCAAAACCTACCCTGAACCCTAAATGTACCCAGGGCACCCCAAAACCCAAACCCAACCTGAACCCTAAAATTACACCTACACCCCAAAACCCAAACCCAGCCTGAACCCTAAAACTACCCTGGGCACCCCAAAACCCAAACCCACATTGAACCCTAAAATAACCCTTAGCACCCCAATATCAAAACCCACAATGAACCTTAAATTTACCCTGGGCATCAAAAAACCCAAACCCACTATTAACCCTAAAATAATCCTTAGCACCCCAAAACCCAAACCCAACCTGAACCCTAATATTACCCTTGACACCCCAAAATACAAATCCACCCCAACCCCAAAATTACCCTTAGCAACCCAAACCCCAAACCCACCCTGAAGCCTAAAATTAACCTGGGCACCCCAAAACCCATACCCACCCTGAACACTAAAATGACCCTTAGCACCCCAAACTCCAAACGAACCCTGAACCCTAAAATTACCCTGGGTACCCCAAGACACAAACCCACCCTGAACTCTAAAACTACCCCTACACCCCAAAACCCAACGCCAACCTGAACTCTAAAATTACCCTGGACACCAATAAAACAAAACCCACCCTGAACCCTAAAATTACCCTTAGCACCCCAAAACCCATACCTTCCCTGAACCCTAAAATTACCCTGGGCACCCCAAAACCCAAACCCACCCTGAACCCTAAAATTATCCTGAGCACCCGAAAACCCAAACCAACCCTAAACACTAAAATTTCCCTTAGCACCCCAAAAACCCAAACCCACCCTGAAGCCTAAAATTAACCTGGGCACCCCAAAACCCATACCCACCCCGAACACTAAAATGACCCTTAGCACCCCAAACTCCAAATGAACCCTGAACCCTAAAATTACCCTGGGTACCTCAAAACACAAACCTACCCTGAACTCTAAAATTATCCTGGGCACCAATAAAACAAAACCCACCCTGAACCCTAAAATTACCCTTAGCACCCCAAAACCCATACCTTCCCTGAACCCAAAAATTACCCTGGGCACCCCAAAACCCAAACCCACCCTGAACCCTAAAATTATCCTGAGCACCCGAAAACCCGAACCCACCCTAAACCCTAAAATTTCCCTTGGCACCCCAAAAACCCAAGCCCACCCTGAACCCTAATATTACTCTTAGCACCCCAAAACCAATACAAACTCTAAACCCTAAAATGAACCATTGGCACCCCAAAACCCAAACCAACCCTAAACCCTAAAATTACCCTGGGCACCCCAAAACCCATACCCCAAACCCTAAAATTACTCTTAGCACCCCAAAACTCAAACCCATGCTGAACCCTAAAAATACCCTTGCTACCCCAAAACACATACCCACCCTAAAACTTAAAATTATCCTCGGCACCCCAACACCCAAATCCACCCTGAACTCTAAAATTACCCTTAGTACCCCAAAACCCAAACCCACCCTGAACCCTAAAATTACCCAGGGCACCCCAAACCCACGCTGAACCCTAAAAATACACTTGCTGACTCAAAAGACATACCAACCCTAAAACTTGGATTACCCTTTTGCAGCCCAAAACCCAAACCCACCCTGAGCCCCAAAATTACACTTAGAACACCAAACCCACCCTGAACCCTAAAATTACTCTTAGCACCCCAAAACCTAAACCCTCCTGAACCCCCTGGGCACCCAAAACCTAAACCCTCACTGAACCCTAAAATTACCCCGACAACCCAAAACCCAAACCTATCCTGAACCCGAAATTGACCTTGGGCACCCCAAAACCCAAACCCATCCTGAACCCTATTATTACCCTTAGCACCCCAAAACCCAAATCAACCCTGAACCCTAAAATTACCCTAGGCACCCCAAAACCCATACCCATGCTGAACCATAAAATTACTCTGGGCTCCCAAAACCCAAACCCACCCAGAACCTTTAAATTACCCTTAGTACCCCAAAACCAAAACCTACCCTGAACCCTAAATTTACTCAGGGCACCCAAAAACCCAAACCCACCCTGAACCTTAAAATTACCCCTACACCCCAAAACCCAAACCAACCCTGAACCCTCTAAAATTGCCCTTTGCACAATGAAACCCATACCCACCCTGAACCCTAAAATTACTCTGGGCACCCCAAAACCCAAACACACCCAGAACCCTTAAATTACCCTTAGCACCCCAAAACAAAAACCTACCCTGAACCCTAAATTTACACAGGGCACCCCAAAACCCAAACCCACCCTGAACCTTAAAATTGCCCCTACACCCCAAAACCCAAACCAACCCCGAACCCCCAAATTTACCCGAGGCACCCCAAAACCCATACCCACCCAGAACCCTAAAATTACTCTTTGCACCACAAAACCCATACCCACCCTGAACCCTAAAATTACTCTGGGCACCCCAAAACCCAAACCCAACCAGAACCCTAAAACTACCCGAAGCACACCAAAACCAAAACCTACCCTGAACCCTAAATGTACCCAGGGCACCCCAAAACCCAAACCCAGCCTGAACCCTAAAACTACCCTGGGCACCCCATAACCCAAACCCACATTGAACCCTAAAATAACCCTTAGCACCCCAATACCAAAAGACACAATGAACCCTAAAATTACCCTGGGCACCACAAAACTCAAACCCACCCTGGACCCTAAAATAATCCTTAGCACCCCAAAAGCCAACCCAACCTGAACCCTAATATTACTCTTGGCACCCCAAAACCCAAACCCACCCTGAACCCTAAAATTACTCTAAGCACCCCAAAACCCATAAACACTCTGAACCCTAAAATTACCCTTGACACCCCAAAACACAAATCCACCCCGAACCCCAAAATTACCCTTAGCAACCCAAACACACCCTGAACCCTAAAATTTTCCTGGGCACCCCAAAACCCAAACCCACCCTGAACCCTAAAATTACTCTTTGCATCCCAAAACCCATAACCACCCTGAACTCTAAAATTACCCTTGGCACCCCAAAACCCATACCAACCTTGACCCTAAAATTACCCTAGGCACGCCAAAACCCATAGCCAACCTGAACCCTAAAATTACACTTTGCACCCCAAAACCCATACCCAGCCTGAACCCTAAAATTACTCTTTGCACCCCAAAACCCATACCCAACCTAAACCCTAAAATTACCCTGGGCACCCCAAAACCCAAACCCACACAGACCCCTAAAATTACCCTTAGTACCCCAAAACCCAAACGCACCCCAAAACCCAAACTCACTCTGAACCCAAAAATTACCCTACAAACCCAAACCCACCCTGAACCCTAAAATTACCCTTGACTCTCCAAAACACAAACCCATCCTGGACCCCTAAAATTACCCTGGGCACCTCCAAAACCCACCCTGAACCCTAAAATTACCCTTAACACCCCAAAACGCAAACACACACAACCCTAAAATTACCCTGGGCACCCCAAAACCCAAACCCACCCTGAACGCTAAAATTTCCCTTAGCACCCCAAAACCTAAACCCACCCTGAACCCTTAAATTACTCTGGGCACCACAAAACCCAAACCCACCCTGAACCCTAAAATTATCCTTAGCACCCAAGAACTCAAACCCACCCTGAATCGTAAAATTACCGTTGGCACCCTGAAACCCAAACCCACCCTGAACCCTAAAATTACTCTTAGCACCCCAAAACCAATGCCCACTCTGAACCCTAAAATTACCCTGGGCACTCCAAAACCCAAACCCACCCTAAACTCTAAAATTATTCTTAGCACCCCAAAACCCACACCCACTCGGAACCCTAAAACTACCCTGGGCACCCCAAAACCCATACCCACCCTGAACCCTAAAATTACTCTTTGCACCCCAAAACCTATCCCAACCCTGAACCCGAAAATTACCCTAGGCACCCCAAAACCCATACCCACCCAGAACCCTAAAATTACTCTTATCATACCAAAACCCAACCCCACGCTGAACCCTAAAAATACCTTTGCTACCCTACACATACCCATCCTAAAACTTAAAATTACCCTTCGCACCCAAAACCCAAATCCACCCTGAACCCCAAAATACCCCTTAGCACCCCAAAACCCAAACCCACCCTGAACCCTAAAATTACCCTTACTACCCCAAACCCCATACCCATCCTAACACTTAAAATTACCCTTGGCACCCCAAAACCCAAATCCACCATGAACCCTAAAATTAACCTTGGCACCTCAAAACCTATACCTTTGCACCCCAAAACTCAAACCCACCTAAACCCTATACTGACCTTATACTTCCATGTAAAACACATATGCCTTTACCATTCATGCCTTGTAAAGGCATGCGTGGTAAATGCATATGCATTGTGCATTGTAATGTCATGCGTTGTAATGGCATTGCGTTGCAATGGTAGCTGCGTTGTGTTGTATGCTTTGTAATGACATGCGTTGTAATACATTTGTTGTAATGGCTGTTTTCCGAGGGAGAGGGAAAGGTGGAGATGGTGAGGGGAGAGGGGAAGGTGGAGAGGGTGAGGAGAGAGTGTGAGGGGAGAGGGTGAGGGCGAGGGTGAGGGAGAGGGGGAAGAGTGAGGGTGAAGAGCGGAAGTGAGAGGGGAAAGGAAAGGGAGAGGGAGAGGGGAAGGGAGAGGGGAAGAGTGAAGAGAGGGCAAGGGTGGAGAGAGGGGCAGGGAGAGGGTGAGGGGAAGGGTGAGGGGAAAGGAGAGGAGAGGGCAAGCGAGAGGGAGAGGGGAGGGGAGAGGGGAAGGGGAGGGGGAAGGGAGAGGGAGAGGGGAAGGGGAGGGGGACGGGAGAGGGGACAGGGTTAGTGTGAGGGAAAGTGAGAGGCTGAGGGAAAGGGAGGGAAAAGGGACAGGGGAAGGGAGACGGTGAGGGAGGGGGAGTGCAATGGGAGGGGGAGGGAGAGGTAAACAGTCATTACAACAAATTTATTACAACGCATGCCATTGCAACGCATGCCAACACAATTTCAATTCAATTCAATTTTATTTATTATGATTTAGAATTCCGCAGAATTCCACATAAAGGTACATCTTAAAAACACATTTCATTTCACAAAAATTTCCAATGTAAATTCAAGTTGTCATTTTCATCTGAAAGCACGAATGAACATAGCAGAAGCAGTCGGTCTTGGAGTTTTCAATGCAAGAAGGGGTGAACCTTAAATAATCGAATTGTCATACATGTATTCTTACAAATTTATTTTCACATTTCTAATCTAATACTATCATAAAACATTCAGTGATAAAACTTATTATAAAATACAAAAATTTAAAATTCACTATACAATACAGGCCAAAAATCATCTAATACATGATAATTTAGCAGCAGAGCAAATTTAGTAAAGTGCCTGGGATCCTAAAAATCAGTAACTAGCAGCGGAGAACGTTAGAAAAAGTGTGCATGCTTAATTGCAAACATAATAAATCAGTCATAAAGACCGGAAGGTCGAGAAAAGTGCAAGTGCTCGGTACATACGTATTAAGAAGATCTTTACTAACGAGTAACTAGCAGCAGAAAAAGTTTGTAAAAGTGCACATACTCAGTTGTAAACATAACTAATCGGTCATAAAGACCGAGAGATCGAGATAAAGTGCAAGTGCTCTAAACATATATATTAAAAAGATCTTTCCGACCTTAATATATGTTTAAAAATTGTTTAAAAAGCTAAAAATGTATAACACATCAGTTCGGATGGGGGGACAGCAGACAATTTCGGGCCTGTTCTGCTGTAGTGATATTATACTTTAAAAAACAATTCCTTAAATATCTACGACGTATTGATTGTAATGCGGGACAAATAAATAAAACATGATTCAAATCTTGTATACAGGAATTACATAAATGACAATACCTCTCATGTCTAGGAATACCCTCCCAAGATCCTGTTACAATTCTTAGGGGGAGTAAATTCAATCTCAGTAGCAAAATCACCCTGCAAACTCCGTGTTTAAGATTCCATAAGACATAAGGTTGGGGATTTTTGACAATACTACTCCCCGCAATACAATCCATGTTTCTGTTCTCTGAACACATTTTAATATCTCTTTCACGAGAAACCCCGTAGATTGTTCTCTTAATTATACTTTTCAAGGCCCTTTTACAAAGAACCGCCACCCCATCCATATCTAAACCAAACATTGATAATGCTTTTAAATTATTCCTAAAAATAGCACTTTTTTCCTTCATATTTACAAATATTTCTCTGTACAGCACCACCCGTAGCAAATTCTCAGAGCTATTTATCAGTGCATTACACCATCTTAAGCACGCGGCCATTGATAGCACATATGTAGAAAGAAGACCAAATTCGAGCCTAAGCGCTGCAATCGATGCTGCGCGATTCAAATTACATATTTGGCGCCAGATTTTACCTTCCACTGTCTCGAATCTGGCCCACTCTTGTGCATCAATTGTTTCACTGGCATAGCTCAGGGTTGGTGGAATCTTTATTTTATAGACCGAAATAATGTGTGAAAAATGTCTTTTCCCACAATGTGTATACATACGATTAATTGCAAAGGCTTGTGAAATCGCTTTACCTCTGCAGTGGTCCATATGTCTAGTAGCTGAGCACCTATTTGTAAATATTTTTCCTAAGTATGGATAAAATGTTACTACTTCCAATTTTTCTTTTCCCAGGAACCAATTCAAATTTTTTCTGACCTTACAACCTTGATAACTAAAAATCATAACTTTGCTTTTTAAAATATTTATTTTTAGATAATACTCTTCTGTATACCTAATTAACTCAGCAAGTCGTCTTTGCAGTCCAATTGGAGTTAAATCCATTATTATTGCGTCATCTACATATAGCAGACAGCTCAACTCTAAGTTTCCTAATTTAGGGGGATCCCCTTTACTAAGGCCCACTCTTCTTGGCAGATCATTAATGTAGATAGAGAAGAGTAAAGGGGCCAAAAGGCACCCCTGCTTCAACCCATTGTTGGTTACTATTTTCTTCGAGAGACCTTGTGTTCCCCCCAATAATACCTTAGTCCAGGTAGAAGAGTGGAGAGCAATTATTAATCTTAAAAGATTCCCTGGTATCCCCATAGTAACCAATTTCCTCCACAGCTTCCCCGATCTACCCTATCGAATGCTGTGGAGAAATCTATAAAAGCCGAGTATAACGGCACACCCCGACATACTGGATATTTTTCAGTTAAAGTTTGCAAAATAGAGATATTATCCAGTGTGCCACTATTCTTACGGAATCCTGTTTGTTCCAAAGGAATATAGTTATTTCCAAATGCCCACTCTTGAAGATGAGTGAGAATACTCTTTGCAAACAGTTTCCCGGTTGCATCCAGGAGCAAAATCTGTCTAAAACTGGCCGGGGAATTTTTGGACCCTTTTTATATAACGGAACAAGTATACTTCCCTTCCAGGATTGTGGAATATCCCCATAAGTATAACAATGGACAAACAACGGATGCAAAAATTTTGCCCATTCTTCACAATCCTGTTTTATTATGGCTACTGGTACATCATCTGGGCCCATTGCGCTAGAATGTCTTGCCCCTTTAATGTAACCCTCAATCTCCATACATGATGGTGCACCATAATCGCCCCCCGTAGTTGGAGTGGTGCTAACCTCTTGGATCTGTCCAACTATGAGATTTAAAGCATAAAGCTGGGAAATATATATGGACCATTCTGCTTCTGGGATTAAAATGGGTTTTGACTTCTCTCTCCCATCACAGAATTTTGCAATCAGTGCCCAATATTTCCTAGTATCCCGGAAAGAGCCACCTCTTGAAGTCTAACCCATTTTTTGTCTTCAGCTCTCCTACTATCCGATGATATTTTCCTTTTCCGTACCTGTTTTAGCCTACTTATTTCTCTCTGCCTTTGTGTCAGTGGGCACCCTAAATTGGTCTCTAATTAAATTTCCCGATTCAGGTTTTTAATTTCCCATGGCATTATTACTAATGGAGTAAAACTAAAAACTTGCTTCTTTCTTCCGAGAGTTCTAATTGCAGCCAAGACTCTCTCGAACCTCTGAACTGGTGTTTCTTGCTTGGGAATAAAGGCGGTATTCTCAAGAACCCTCTAATTTGGAAGCAAATTATTTGACCAGCAAGTACGCCCATTATTGCGATTATAAGAGACATTTTCATCCCTCTGATTCCAAAGTTCAGGCTTCTCGATTTCTATGTCCATTTTTACAACTAAAATATAATGGTCACTCATATTTGTGGTAGATACCTTGAATTGTGTACATGCATTAAATAATTGAAAAGAAACTGCCATATAATCAATTAAAGAGTGACCATGTGCCCCACAAAAGGTGTAAGCTGCAGGGGAGTCCTCCGGGAATCTACCGTTTAACGTTACAAGGTCTAAGCTTCTGAAATTTTGCAAAGGTAACATGCCACGTTTGTCCGACTTTAAATGGCCCGGCAGTACAGAATCTGGGATAGCCCATACTTCCTCCAGTTCCGGATTAGAAAAAGACATGACTGCACTATTGGATAATTTGGCGTTGAAGTCACCTAACATCATTATACATGAGCATTCTTCGTTGTTACTTAACCTTTGCACAAAAGTACAGATAGAGTCGACCAGTACGTTAGACGCTCTCCCAGGGGGAATATACACATTTACCAGTAAAAGAAAAATCGCTTGCCCCGAGTTATCTTCACCTATCCTCAACTTTACTCCAATACAGCATTTTGATGGATGCATATAGATCACAGGATCCCATACTATGTCACAGCTAAGTAAAATAGCCAAACCTCCACTTGCATGCCCCTTTACGGATTTTCTTGCTACAGTACACATAAAAATTCTCAAACTGAAACTCTTCCCCCATCCACGTTTCCTGGAGGCAAATTATTTTGGGGTCTAATTCTAATAATGATTTAAGCTTATAACTCGATTTTCCTACCCCCGCCACATTCCAGGATATGATGTTTCCCAATTGGCTACCCCCGCACTATGGGCTTTGTGGTAGTTGTTTTCGACCCATTCAATGTACCTGCAACCCAACTCCACTTTGCTACCTCATCCTCCCCATTAGCACTAGGGGGCCATCGGACTTCAGGAGCTAAAATGTTAAATTCTCTATCTCCTAGGTTTCTTCCTACTGTTATTTCTATATCTTTAAGGTTTATGGGGATATTTGCGCCCCTATTATTAGGGAATCCATTCCCTTGCATCTGATGAATCGTTCCTAAGCTTTCTGATGGAACTCGGCGAGGGGGTACACTAGGGATCACATCTATACCTCTTTTCCTAAAGCAGTCCGCATTAGCTATAACCAGTGCTGACACAACCCCTGATGAAAATGTAGCTCTAGTGCTTGGGGGAGCACTCCTCCCGTCTAAGTAGACCAACTCAATATCTTTACCAGTTATTAATCCCAAATCCTTTATTTCTGTTAATATCTGTAGGAGGGCACTTCTATTCAATAACATTGGTTCAGTTTCAAACAGAGAGACAAAAATTAAAGTCCTGCACACTTGCCCGACTCCTGGTCCAGTATTCTTTATTGATCTAATACCAGGCTGCCCTAAAACTGAGTCTCTCTCTAACTTGCCCCTTTACTGTTCAGAACTGAAAACAGGTTCCCCGCCCCAACTGTCCCCTGGCTGGAATCAAACCTCGCTGGAAAAGTATCCTGCCCACAGGTATCGAGTGCGGCACCTCCTGAGGCTACGTATTGATCTATTACCGGTTCACCTAATTTTTCCGTTACACTTCCTAATATGGGGACTCGGCTTATCTCATAGTTTATCGCACTTTCTTCCTGACCCTCTTGACACGATGGGGCGATCAGCACCAGGTTCGAACAGATCAACAGTTTATCATTTTCTTGCCCAGTCTTTCGACCCGTATTCAATGTGAATTGCCCCAAGGTCCCTGTATCCTTTCTACTAGGCGAAGATTTTGTACTATTTGCTTCCTCACATACTGGAAGGAACCGCAATTTTTTCTGTTTTCGTTTAGGAAACGTCGATTCCTCATCTTCTTCTTCCCCCATCGACCAGTTCTGAGGTTGCCTTCACTCAATACTGGGACCTCCCCTAAGGGTGCACTATCTGAGATATTTTCTAATTCTTCAGTTAACTGTAGGCTTGGGTTATTTGAATTACGTTTTTTAAAAATAGGGTAAACTCGTAATGGGGGAAATACTGGGGATACTTTTGAATTTAATTTTTTCCCTTGGCTGGTAAGCTGTACACTCTCATGGAGTTTAACTGGGGTAAACTTCTAATTGGACTACCTCTAAGCGAGACACTTTTAGATCCCACATTCGTTTCTTTCATTTCCCCGTCCACAAATTTAGTACCACTTTTAACATCTTGTTACAAATTTGACATAAATGACTGGGTACTTCAGGGACCTTTTCCAAATTCTTTATGGCTTGCTTAATCTGATTAAATTCTTGGACCCCTATCAGTATGGGCGAGAGAACTTCCAATATATGATCAGTATTTATAGAACTTTTTTCTAACAAAGATAAAATTGCGGAGAGGATTCTCTCTAATGCGTAAAAAATCTCCAGAGTTCCCCCCATCCGCACATTCTCAATTGAATTCATACTGTTCTCTACCCCCTTATCCATTGATACTCCTGATATCCTTCCAACCGAAAGTGCTAATAAATCAGCAGCATGGGAAGAACTCGTAGGTGTGCTACTATACAGAGCAGGCATATGTGGTTGACCAGCTATTAAAACCGGAGACAGTTCTGGATCCATCTCCAAGTCACCTGTCTTTTTCAGCTGTGCCGTTAGTTCTTCATTCTTTTCCATTTGCTTAGCAATATACGGTAGAGTATAATCCTCCATTTTCACCTGCCCAGAGCTAAAGCTACGTTCTATCCGCTGTGGCACTTTTAATGACAGTTCACTCAATTTAGTCGGCAAGAAACCAGGCTCAAATTCATTCATACTTCTTGAATAGACTTGAGAATTGTCAAAGAGGGATACCAGTCCTGCCAATGGAGATAATGGGGTGAGTCCTTTTCTTATCACATTATTATCCGGGGGGCCTTCTACTTTGCCCACCGACATTTCCATTTCCATTTCCAGATTGCTACCCACCCCTCCTAATTGTAAAACAGCAGTTTCACCTGGTGGCTGTACTGGTTTTCCACTATTATTGTTCTGTTGAATAATTACAGCAGGGTAAAGAGGTACCTTAACTTCTAAATTAGTGAACTGACTGTCCTCCTCATTCTCTGCTGTTACATGAGTGTCCATCACCTCATCTTCCTGGGCCTCCTTGTTTTCCTCCTTTAGCCCCTTCCCACGCTTAGAGCTCCTTACACCTTTTGTAAACATTGACATCACCGATGGGTACGTTTTCAAATGCGAAAGGTGATCCCTATTTCTCCTGCGTCGAATGGTTTTCTGGAGCTTAAGCGGACTCCTCTGGCTCGGATAACAACTTTCTAAGCCTGCTACTGTTTTCGCTTTTACGTTTGAGCGCAAACACCTTGATGGCATTACAAAATAAAATTCTCTTGCTGCTTACTAGGCTGCTTTAAGGAATGGGACTGCTTGAAGTAATGGAGGTGAAGAATTCAGTGCACTCTAGCTTGCAGTTGACTTTAACTGTTCAGTCCTTTAATAGCCTTCACAAATCTTTACTGAAAAGCGACTGAAAAGCGACAGTAATCCTTTTTTGAACTTAAGGGCAGCTTCAAGGGCGGCAGGTTTGGCAGTTTTTTGACGCTGTTTGACGCTGTTAATGCAATTGTGTGGGCGGAGCCGCGGAAGCTCTGGGTGTTTCTTTGCTGTTACACCGCTTGAGGGGGCCCGCCTGCCCCGCATCATCCCCGCATCGCCCCCCACCAAGGGCCGCGAAGCAGACCCCAGACTCCAGAGGCCACGGTAACGGTGAGGTACGCGGCAGTAGCGGGTAGCGGATAGCGGCAGAACTGCGGCATCACTGGACCTCGCGGAGGCGGCCAGGTTGTGAGTCCGTGAAAGCTGCTTTTGCCCCCCGCACTTATCTGCCTCGCTAAACCCGGATGATTTTCTTTTGAAGCTGTGTTCCCTCTCCTCCCCCCTTGCCCATCTCCCTGCTGCCAGTTAGCAACAAGCCTCAAACCTCCCCCGTGCCTTCCAACATCGTGGGGGGGCGGCACAGCGGCATAGTGGCACAGCGGGACGGCACAGTGGGACGGCCTGAGTGGAGTGGTGGAACAGAGTGACCCCAGAGCCCACGTCCAAGAGCAGGCCAATCTAAGGATAAGCAGCAAAGGGACCACATTAACTGGGAACTACCGCGCAGGCCCCGGTAACAGTCCCCTGTATCAGACGGAATTAGAGCCGTTGAGAGGCTCGGATCACTTGTCACTTTTTCTTTTTATTTGAATTTTCTTTCAAACGCGCTGGTGCACGTCTACGGCCCGTTGAGAGGCCGTTGAGAGGCTCAGTGCATTTCTTAACTTTTCCTTTGGGGCTACGCCGTTGAACGCGGTGGAGCGCGTCTACGAGCCGTTGAGAGGCTCAGAGCAATTGACCTTGCTTCTTCTTCTTAAGGAATTACCAACGCGCTGAAGAGCCAACACAACACAACTACCATTACATCGCAATGCCATTACAAGGCATGGCATTACAATGCATATGCCTTTACCATGCATGCCTTTACAATGAATTTCGTTGTAAAGGCATGAATGGTAAAGGCATATGTGTTTTACATGTAAGTATAAGGTAAGTATTGGGTTTAGGGTGGGTTTGGGTTTTGGTGTGTAAGGGTATATGTTTTGGGTGCCACGGTTAATTTTAGGGTTCAGGGTGGATTTTGGTTTTGGGGTGCCAAGGGTAATTTTAAATTTTAGGATGGGTATGGGTTTTGGAGCAGTAAGGGTAATTTTAGGGTTCAGTGTGGGTTCGAGTTTTGAGGTGCCCAGGGTAATTTTAGGGTTCAGGGTTGGTTTGAGTTTTGGGGTGCCAAGGGTAGTTTTAGGGTTAAGAGTGGGTATGGGCGTTGGGGTGCTAAGGATAATTTTAGGGTTCAGGGTGGGTTTGGGTTTAGGGGTGCTAAGGGTAATTTTAGGGCTCAGGGTGGGTTTCAGTTTTGGGGTTTAGGGGACACTTAAGGGTTCAGGGCAGGTTAGGGTTTTGAGGTGCCCAAGGTAATTTTTGGGTTCAGGGTGGGTATGGGTTTTGGGGTGCAAAGAGTAATTTTAGGGTTCAGTGTGGGTATGGGTTTTGGGGTGCATAGGGTAATTTTAAGGTTCAGGGTTGGTTTGGGTTTTGGGGTGCTAAGGGTAATTTTAGGGTTTAGGGTGGGTATGGGTTTTGGGGTGCCCAGGGTAATTTTAGGGTTCAGGGTGGGTTTGGGTTTTGGAGTGTATGGGTAATTTTAGGGTTCAGGGTGGGTTTATGTTTTGGGGTGTAGGGGTAATTTTAGGGTTCAGGGTGGGTTTGGGTTTTGGGGTGCTTAGGTTAAATTTAAGGTTCAGGGTGGGTTTGGTTTTTGGGGTGCTAAGGGTAATTTTGGGGTTTAGGGTGGGTTTGGGTTTTGGGGTGCCAAATGGCAATTTTAAGTTTTAGGGTGGGTATGTGTTTTGGGGTAGCAAGATTATTTTTATGGTTCAGCATGGATTTCAGTTTTGGGGTGCTAAGAATATTTTTAGGGTTCAGGGTTGGTATGGGTTTTCGGGTGCCACGGGTGATTTTAGTGTTCAGGGTTGGGATGGGTTTTGGGGTGCAAAAGAGTAATTTTAGGGTTCAGGGTGGGTATGGGTTTTGGGGTGACAGGGTAATTTAAGGGTTCAGTGTTGGATTGGGTTTTGGGGTGCCAAGGGTAATTTTAGGGTTCCGAGTGGGTATGGGTTTTGGGGTGCTAAGAGGAATTGTAGGGTTCAGGGTGGGTTTGGGCGTGCCTTGGGTAATTTTAGGGATCAGGGTGGGATTGGGTTTTTGGGTGCTAAGGGTAATTTTAGGGTTCTGGGTGGGTTTGGGTTTTGGGGTGCCCAGGGTAATTTTAGTGTTCAGGGTGGGGCTGTGTTTTGGGGTGTAGAGGTAATTTTAGGGTTTTGGGGTGCCCTGGGTAAATTTAGGGTTCAAAGTGGGTTTGGGTTTTGGGGTGCTAAGGGTAATTTTAGGGTTCTGGGTTGGTTTGACTTTTATGGTGCCCAGTGTAATTTTAGGGTTCAGGGTGGGTATGGGATTTGGGGTGCAAAGAGTACTTTTAGGGTTTAGGGTGGGTATGGGTTTTGGGGTGCCTAGGATAATTTTAGGGTTTAGGGTGGGTTTGGGTTTTGGGGTGCCAATGGTAATTTTAGAGTTCAGGGTGGCTTTGGGTTTTGGGGTGCCCAGGGTAATTTTAGGGTTCAGTGTGGGTTTGGGTTTTGGGGTGTAGGGGTAATTTTAGGGTTCAGAGTGAGTGTGGGTTTTGGGGTGTAGGGATAATTTTAGAGTTCTGGGTGGGTTTGGCTTTTGGGGTGCCCAGTGTAATTTTAGGGTTCAGGGTGGGTATGGGTTTTGGGGTGTAAAGAGTGATTTTAGGGTTCAGGGTGGGTATGGGTTTTGTGGTGCCCAGGGTAAATTTAGGGTTCAGGGTGGGTTTGGGTTTTGGGGTGCTAAGGGTCATTTTGGGGTTCTGGGTGGGTTTGGGTTTTGGGGTGCCCAGGATAATTTTAGTGTTCAGGGTGGGTCAGGATTTACGGGTGCAGAGTAATTTTAGGGTTCAGGGTGGGTATGGGTTTTGGGGTGCAAAAGAGTAATTTTAGGGTTTAGGTTGGGTATTGGTTTTGGGGTGATAGGGTAATTTAAGGGTTTAGGGTTGGATTGGGTTTTGGCGTGCCTTGGGTAATTTTAGGGATCAGGGTGGGTTTGGGTTTTGGGGTGCTAAGGGTCATTTCAGGGTTCAGGGTGGGGTTGGGTTTTGGGGTGACCGGGGTAACTTTAGTGTTCAGGGTGGGTCTGTGTTTCGGGGTGTAGGGGTAATTTTAAGGTTCAGGGTAGGATTGGGTTTTGGGGTGCCCTGGGTAAATTTAGGGTTCACGTGGGTTTGGGTTTTGGGGTGCTAAGGGTAATTTTAGGGTTCTGGTTGGGTTTGGCTTTTGGGGTGCCCAGTGTAATTTTAGGGTTCAGGGTGAGTATGGGTTTTGGGGTGCAAAGAGTAATTTTAGGGTTCAGGGTAGGTATGGGTTTTGGGGTGTAGGGGTAGTTTTAGGGTTCAGGGTGAGTTTGGGTTTTGGGGTATAGGGATAATTTTAGGGTTCTGGGTGGGTTTGGCTTTTGGGGTGCCCAGTGTAATTTTAGGGTTTAGTGTGGTTATGGTTTGGGGTACCTAGGTAAATTTTAGGGTTCAGGGTTGGTTTGGGTTTTGGGGTGCTACGGGTAATTTCTGGGTTCTGTGTGGCTTTTGTTTTTGGGGTGCCCAGGGTGTTTTTAGGGTTCAGGGTGGATTTGGGTTTTGGGGTGTAGGGGTAATTTTAGGGTTCAGGGTGGGTTTGGGTTTTGGGGTGACAAGGAGAAATTTTAGGGTTCAGGGTGGGTTTGGGTTTTGGGGTGCTAAGGGTAATTTTAGGGTTGAGGGTGAGTTTGGGTTTTGGGGTGTATGGAAAATTTTTGGGTTCTGGGTGGGTTTGGCTTTTGGGGTGCCCAGTGTAATTTTAGTGTTCAGGGTGGGTATAGGTTTTGGGATGCAAAGAGTAATTTTAGTGTTCAGGGTGGGTATGGGTTTTTTGTTGCCCAGGGTAAATTTAGGGTTCAGGGTGGGTTTGGGTTTTGGGGTGGTAAGGGTCATTTTGGGGTTCTGGGTGGGTTTGTGTTTTGGGTGCCCTAGTAATTTTAATGTTCAGGGTGAGTGTGGATTTACGGGTGCAGAGTAATTTTAGGGTTCAGGATGGGTATGGGTTTTGGGGTGACTAGGTTAATTTTAAGGTTCAGGGTTGGTTTGGGTTTTGGTGTGCTACGGGTAATTTTCGGTCTCAGTGTGGGCTTTGGTTTTGGGGTGCCCTGGGTAATTTTAGGGTTCAGAGTGGATTTGGGTTTTGGGTTGTAGGGGTAATTTTAGGGTTCAGGGTGGGTTTGGGGTGACAAGGGTAATTTTAGGGTTCAGGGTGGGTTTGGGTTTTGGGGTGCTAAGGGTAATTTGGGCATTCAGGGTAGGTTTGGGTTTTGGAGTATCAAGGGTCATTTTTTGGTTTAAGGGGGTATTTAAAAAAAAATATATATATATATTTATATATATATGTGTGTGTATAAAAATGAGGGTGAGGGGAAGTATGCGGGTGAAGAGAGGGTAAGGGAGTGGGGAAGGGAAAGGGAGAGGGAAAGGGAAAGTACGAGTTAAAGGGAAAGGGAGGAGGAGAGAGAGAGGGGAAGGGTAATGTAGAGTGAGAGGGAGAGAGGGAGGGACAGGGAAAGGGATAGGGGAAGGAAGAAGGAGAGGGCGAGGTAGAGGGGAAGGGAGAAGGGAACAGGAGAGGGTGAGGGATGGGAGAGGGTGAGGAAAAGGGAGAGAGTGAAGGTGAGGGGAAGGGAGAAGGAGGAGGGAGAGGGAGAGGAAGAGGGAAAAGGGTGAGGGAGAGGGAAGGGGAAGGGAAAGGAAGGTAGAGGGGAAGGAGAGGTGGAGAGCATAAAGGATGAGGTAAAGTGAGAGGGTGAGGGAAAGGAAGAGGGTGAGGGAAAGGGAGTGGGAAAGGGAGGGGGAGAGGAGAGGAGAGGAGAGGAAAAGTGGAAGGGAGATTGTAGGGAGGGGAAGAGGGAGAGGGGTAGGAGACGGAAAGAGGGGAGGGTGAGGTAAGGGGAGAGGGTGAGGGTGAGGAAAGGGAGAGGGTGAGGGGAAGGGAGCAGGAAAGGGAGAGGAGAAGGGAGAGGGGAAGGGAGCGAGGAAGGGAGAGGAAGAGGGGAAGGGTGAAGAGAGGGGAAGGGAGAGAGGAATTGAGTAGGGGAGGGGAAGAAAGGGGAATGGAGAGGGGAAAGGGAGAGGGAAAGGGAAGAAAAGGGTGAGGGTGAGGGGAAGGTAGAGGGTGAAGAGAGGGGAATGGAGAGGGGAAGGGAGAGAGAAAGGGAAATGGAGAGGGAAAGGGTGAGGGGAAGGGTGAGGGAGAGGGTGAAGGGTGAGGGGAAGGGAGAGGGAAGGGAGAGGGAGGGGGAAGGGAGATGGGAGATGGGAAGGGGAGGGAGAGGGAGAGGGGAAGGGAAAGGGAAAGGGGAGGGGAGGGGGGGAGGTGAAAGGGTTATGGTGAGGAAAAGTGAGAGGGTGAGGGAAAGGGAGAGGGGAAGGGGAGAGGGGGAGGGCAAGGGAGAAGGAGAGGGGGTGAAGAAAGGGAGGGAAAGGGAGAGAGGGGGAAGGGAGAGGGTGAGGGAGGGGAATGGGAGGGGAGGGGATGGGAAAGGGGAGGGAGAGGGAAGGGGTGAGGGAAAGAGAGGGTGAGGGTGAGGGAAAGGGAGTGGGAGGGGGCGAGAGAGAGGAGACGGGAGAAGAAGAAGGTGAGGGAGGGGAAGGGAGAGGGAAAGGGAAAGGAGAGTTGGAGGGAGAAGAGAAAGGGTCCGGGAGTGAGAGGGTGAGGGAGAGGGAAAGGAGAAGTAGAAGGAAGAGGGTGAGGGAGAGGGGAAGATGGAGAGGGAGGGGGTGAGAAAAAGGGAGAGAGTGATGGTGAGGGGATGGGAGAAGGAGGTAGAGGGGGAGGGAGAAGAAGAGGGAGAGTGGAAGGGAGAGGGGAATGGAGCAAGGAAGGGAGAGGAAAAGGGGAAGGGGAAGGGTGAAGAGTGGGAAAGGGAGAGAGGAAGGGGGAGGGGAAGGGAGAGGGGAAAGGAGAGAGGAAAGGGAAAAGGAAAGGGAAACAAAAGGATGAGGGTAAAGAGAGAGGGAGAGAGGGAGAGAGGAAGGGAAGGGAGGGGGGAGGGAGAGGGAGAAGGAGAGGTAGAAGGGA
The DNA here is from genome assembly GCA_963921515.1 of Calotriton arnoldi. Lineage (NCBI taxonomy): Eukaryota > Metazoa > Chordata > Amphibia > Caudata > Salamandridae > Calotriton > Calotriton arnoldi. Next base: position 381,169 of record CAWUFW010003522.1, read on the forward strand.
AGAGGGAAAGGGAGAGGATGAGGAAAAAGGTAAAGAGTGAGGGTGAGGGGAAGGGAGAGGGTGAGGGGAAGGAAGAAGGAGGGAGAGGGGAAGGGAGAGGAAGAGGGAGAGGGTGAGGGAGAGGAGAAGGGAGAAAGGGAGAGGGGAAGGGAGAGGGATAGTGGAAGGGGAAGGGAGAGGTAAAGGGGACTGGAGAAGGAAGGGAGATGGGAAGGGAGAGGGAAAGGGAAAGGAGAGGGGAGGGGACAGGGGGATGGGAAACAGAGAGGGAGGGAGATGGGGGAGGGGCTAGAGTGAGAGGGGAAAAGGAGGGAAAGGAGAGGGGAAGGGGAAAGGAAGAGGGGGATGGGGTGGGAGAGGTGAAGAGGGGAAAGGGGGAGGGAAAGTGAGAGGGGGAGGGAGAGAGGGGAAGTGGAAGGGAGAGGGGAAGGGAGAGGAAGCGGGAGAGGGTGAAAGAGAGGGGGAATGGAGAAGGGAAGAGGGGAGGGAAGGGAGAGGGGGAGGGAAAGGGAGAGGGTGAGGGGAAGGAAGAGGGTGAGGGAAGGGTGAGGGGAACGGTGGGGGAAAGGAGAGGGGAAGGTGGAGTGAGAGGGAAGGGAGAGGGGAAGGGAGATGGAAAGGAAGAGGGGGAGGGGGCGGGGAAAGGGAGAGGGGTGCGAGAGAGTGGGAGGCAGAGTGAGGAGAAGGGGAGGGAGAGTGAGAGGGAGAGGGATGGGGAAGGGAGAAGAAGAGGGTGTGGGACAAGGGAAGGGAGAGGTTGAGGGTGAAGGGGGAGGGGAAAGGGAGAGGGTGAGTGGGGAGGGAGAGGGGAAAGGAGAGGGAAAGAGAAAGGGAGAGGGAAAGGGAAAGAGGAAGGGAGGAGAAGATGGAGAAGGCGAGGGAGAGGGGAAGGGAGAAGGGAAGAGGGTGAGGGAGAGGGGAAGGGAGAAAGGAAGGGAGAGGGGAAGTGGAAGGAGAAAGAGAGGGGGAAAGGGCAGGGGAAGGAAGAGTGGGAGGGGGTGGGAGAGGTGGCGAGGGGCAAGGGTGAGGGAAAGTAAGAGGGAGAGAGGGGAGAGGGAAGTGAGAGGGAGAGGGGAAGGGAGCGAGGAAGGGAGAGGAAGAGGGGAAGGGTGAAGAGAGGGGAAGGGAGAGAGGAATTGAGTTGGGGAGGGGAAGAAAGGGGAATGGAGAGGGGAAAGGGAAGAAAAGGGTGAGGGTGAGGGAAAGGTAGAGGGTGAAGAGAGGGGAATGGAGAGGGGAAGGGAGAGAGACAGGGAAAAGGAGAGGGAAAGGGTGAGGGGAAGGGTGAGGGAGAGGGTGAAGGGTGAGGGGAAGGGAAGGGAAGGGAAGGGAGAGGGAGAGGGAAGGGAGATGGGAGATGGGAAGGGGGAGGGAGAGGGAGAGGGAGAGGGGAAGGGAAAGGGGAGGGGAGAAGGGGAGGGAGAGGGGGAGGTGAAAGGGTTATGGTGAGGAAAAGTGAGAGGGTGAGGGAAAGGGAGAGGGTAAGGGGAGAGGGGGAGGGCAAGGGAGAAGGAGAGGGGGAGAAGAAAGGGAGGGAAAGGAAGGGAGAGGGTGAGGGAGGGGAATGGGAGGGGAGGGGATGGGAAAGGGAAAGGGGAGGGAGCGGGAAGGGGTGAGGGAAAGAGAGAGTGAGGGAAAGGGAGTGGGAGGGGGCGAGAGAGAGGAGACGGGAGAGGAAGAAGGTGAGGGAGGGGAAGGGAGAGGGGAAGGGAAAGGAGAGTTTGAGGGAGAGGAGAAAGGGTCAGAGAGTGAGAGGGTGAGGAAAAGGGGATGTGGAAGGAAGAGGGAGAGGGTGAGGGAGAGGGGAAGATGGAGAGGGTGAGGGAGGGGGTGAGAAAAAGGGAGAGAGTGATGGTGAGGGGATGGGAGAAGGAGGTAGAGGGGGAGGGAGAAGAAGAGGGAGAGGGGAAGGGAGAGGGGAATGGAGCAAGGAAGGGAGAGGAAAAGGGAGGGGAAGGGTGAAGAGTGGGAAAGGGAGAGAGGAAGGGAGAGGGGGAGGGGAAGGGAGAGGGAGAGGGGGAGAGGGGAAGGGAGAGAGGAAAGGGAAAGGGAAAAGGAAAGGGAAAGAAAAGGGTGAGGTGAAGGATGAGGGTGAAGAGAGGGGAAGGGAGAGAGGAAGGGAGGGGGGAGGGAGAAGGAGAGGGAGAAGGAGAGGGAGAGGGGAAGAGGGAGAGGGAAAGGGAGAGGATGAGGAAAAAGGTAAAGAGTGAGGGTGAGGGGAAGGGAGAGGGAAAGGGTGAGGGAGAGGAGAAGGGAGAAGGGAGAAAGGGAGAGGGATAGTGGAAGGGGAAGGGAGAGGTAAAGGGGACTGGAGAAGGAAAGGGAGATGGGAAGGGAGAGGGAAAGGGAGAGGGGGAGGGGAATGGGACAGGGGGATGGGAAACAGAGAGGGGGAGGGGAAACAGAGAGGGGGAGGGAGATGGGGGAGGGGTAGAGTGAGAGGGGAAAATGAGAGGGGAAAGGAGAGGGAAGGGGAAAGGAAGAGGGGGGATGGGGTGGGAGAGGTGAAGAGGGGAAAGGGTGAGGGAAAGTGAGAGGGTGAGGGAAAGGAAGAGGGAAAGAGAGGGAGGGAGAGAGGGGAAGTGGAAGGGAGAGGGGAAGGGAGAGGAAGCGGGAGAGGGTGAAAGAGAGGGGAATGGAGAAGGGAAGAGGGGGAGGGAAGGGGAGAGAGGAGAGTGAGGGTGAGGGGAAGGAAGAGGGTGAGGGGAAGGAAGAGGGTGAGGGGAAAGGAGAGGGAAGGTGGAGTGAGAGGGAAGGGAGAGGGGAAGGGAGATGGAAAGGGGAGGGGGCGGGGAAAGGGAGAGGGGTGCGAGAGAGTGGGAGGCAGAGGCAGAGTGAGGGGAAGGGGAGGGAGAGTGAGAGGGAGAGGGATGGGGAAGGGAGAAGAAGAGGGTGTGGGGCAAGGGAGAGGGAGAGGTTGAGGGTGAAGGGGGAGGGGAAAGGGAGAGGGAGAGGTTAAGTGGGGAGGGAGAGGGAGAGGGGAAAGGAGAGGGAAAGAGAAAGGGAGAGGGAAAGGGAAAGAGGAAGGGAGGGAGAAGATGGAGAAGGCGAGGGAGAGGGGAAGGGAGAAGGGGAGAGGGGAGGAAAAAGGGAGAGAGTGAGAGGAAGGAAGGAAGAGGGTGGGGGAAGGGTGAGGGAGAGGGAGAGGGGAAGGGGAAGGGAGAAAGGAAGGGAGGAGGGGAAGGGGAAGGGCAGGGGAAGGAAGAGTGGGAGGGGGTGGGAGAGGTGGCGAGGGGCAAGGGTGAGGGAAAGTAAGAGGGAGAGAGGGGAGAGGGGAGAGGGAAGTGAGAGGGACAGGGAGAGGGGAAGGGAAAGAAATGTGTGAGGGTGAGGGGAAGAGAAAGGGTGAAGAGAGGGGAATGGAGAGGGAAAAGGAAGGGAGAGGGGAAGAAAAGGGAGGGGTGAAGGGAGAAGGGGAGGGTGAGGGAGAAGGGGAGGGTGAGGGAGAACGGAAGAGGGAGAAGGAAAGGGGTGAGGAAAAAGGGAAAGAGTGAGGGTGAGGGGAAGGGAGAGGGTGAGGGGAAGGGAGAAGGATGGAGAGGTGAATGGAAAGGAAGAGGGAAGGGTGAGGGATAGTGGAAGGGGAAGGGAGAGGTAAAGGGGACTGGAGAAGGGAAAGGGAGATGGGAAGGTAGAGGGAAAGGGAGAGGGGGGAAACATAGGGGTAGGGAGATGGGGAGATGGGGAGGGGGAGGGAGCGGTGGAGTGAGAAGGGGAAGGGAGAGGGGAAGGGAGAGGGAGAGGGGAAGGGGAAAGGAAGAGGGGGATGGGGTGGGGAAGGAAGAGTGGGAGGGGGTGGGGGTGGGAGAGATGAAGAGGGCAAAGGGTGAGGGAAAGTGAGAGGGTGAGGGAAAGGAATAGGGAAAGGGGAGGGAGGGAGAGAGGGGAAGTGGAAGAGAGAGGAAGAGGGAGAGGGTGACAGAGGGGAAGGGAGAAGGGAAGAGGTGGAGGGGAAGGAAAGGGGAGAGGGTGAGGGAAAGGGAGAGAGTGAGTGTGAGGGGAAGGAAGAGGGTGAGGGAAGGGTGAGGGTGAGAGGAACAGTGGGGAAAAGGAGAGGGGAAGGTGGAGGGAGAGGAAAAGGGAGAGGGGGAGGGGAGAGAGAGGGGGAGGGAGAAGCAGAGTGAGGGGAAGGGGAGGGGGAGGGAAAGTGAGAGGGATAGGGGAAGGGAAAGGGAGAAGAGGGTGTGGGAGAAGGGAAGAGAGGGAGAGGTTGAGGGGGAAGGGGGAGGGGAAAGGGAGAGGGTGAGTGGGGAGGGAGAGGGGAAAGGAGAGGGGAAGAAGGGAGGAGGAGATGTAGAGGGCGAGGAAGAGGGGAAGGGAGAAGGGAAGAGGGTGAGGGAGAGGAGAAGGGAGAAAGCAAGGGAGAGGGAAAAGGAGTGGGGAAGTGGAAGGGGAAAGAGAGGGCGGAAAGGGCAGGGGTAGGAAGAGTGGGAGGGGGTGGGAGAGGTGGAGAGGGGAAAGGGTGAGGGAAAGTGAGAGGGAGGGGAGAGGGGAAGGGAGAGGGGCAGGGAGCGGGGGAAAGGAAAGAAATATGTGAGGGTAAGAGAGAGGGTGAGGGGAAGAATGAGGGTGAAGAGAGGGGAATGGAGAGGGAAAGGTAAGGGAGAGGGAAAAGGGAAAGGGAAAGGAGAAGGGAGAAGGGAGAGGGTGAGGGGAAGGGAAAGGGTGAGGGGAAGGGAAAGGGTGAGGGAAAGAAAGGGTGAGGGAAAGGGAGTGGGAGGGGAAGAGGGAGAGGGGAAGGGAGAGGAAGAGGGGAAGGGAGCGGAAGGGAGAGGGGAAGGAGACAGTAAGGGGAGAGGGGTAGGGAAAAGGTGAAGGGGGAAGCAAGAGAGGAAGGGAGAGGGTGAGGGGGAAGGGAAGGGAGAAGTAGAGGGGATTGGAGAGGAGAAAGGGAGATGGGAGATGGGAAGGGCGAGGGGAAGGGAGAGGGAAAGGGGAAAGGGAGAGGGGAAGGGGAAAGGGGGAGGGGAACAGGAGAGGGGAAGGTGGAGGGAGAGGGAAGGGAGAGGGAAAGGGAGAAGGGAGAGAGAGTGGGAGGGAGAGGCAGAGGCAGAGTGAGGGGGAGGGAAAGTGAGAGGGATAGGGGAAGAGAGAGGGGAAGGGAGAAGAGGGTGTGGGAGAAGGGAAGAGGGAGGGAGAGGTTGAGGGGGAAGGAGAGGGGAGGGGAAAGGGAGAGGGAAAGGGAAAGAAGAAGGGAGGAGGAGATGGAGAGGGTGAGGGGAAGGGAGACAGTAAGAGGGAGGGTGAGGAAAAAGGGAGACAGTGAGGGGAAGGGAGAGGGTGAGGGGAAGGGTGAGGGGAAGTGAGAAAGGAAGGGAGAGGGTGAGTGGGGAGGGAGAGGGGAAAGGAGAGTGAAAGAGAAAGGAAGAGGGAAAGGGAAAGAAGGGAGGAGGAGATGGAGAGGGTGAGGGAGAGGGGAAGGGAGAAGGGAAGAGGGAGAGGGTGATGAAAAAGGGAGACAGTGATGGGAAGGGAGAGGGGGAGGGGAAGGGTGAGGGGGAGGGGAAGGAAGAAAGGAAGGGAGAGGGAAAGGGAGAGGGGAAGTGGAAGTGGAAGGGGAAAGAGAGGGCGGAAAGGGCAGGGGTAGGAAGATGGGAAGGGGGTGGGAGAGGTGGAGAGGGGAAAGGGTGAGGGAAAGTGAGAGGGAGGGGAGAGGGGGAGGGAGAGGGGAAGGGAAGGGAGAGGGGCAGGGAAAGAAAAGTGTGAGGTTGAGGGGAAGAATGAGGGTGAAGAGAGGGGAAATGGAGAGGGAAAGGAAAATAGAAAGGGGAAGGGAGAGGGTGAGGGGGAAAGAGAATGGTGAGGGGAAGTGAATGGGAAGGGGAGAGGGGAAGGGAGATGGGAAAGGAGAGAAAGGGGAAGGGAACGGAGGGGAGAGGGGAAGGAGAAGGGGGAAGCAAGAGAGGAAGGGAGAGGGTGAGGGGAAAGGGAAGGGAGAAGTAGAGGGGATTGGAGAGGAGAAAGGGAGATGGGAAGGGCGAGCGGAAGGGAGAGGGAAAGGGGAAAGGGAGAGTGGAAGGTGAAAGGGAGAGGGGAGGGGAACAGTAGAGGGGAAGGTGGCAGGAGAGGGAAGGGAGAGGGAAAGGGAGAGGGAGAGGGGGAGGGGAAAGGGAGAAGGGAGAGGGAGTGGATGGGAGAGGCAGAGTGAGGGGAAGGGGAGGGGGAGGGAAAGTGAGAGGGAGAGGGATAGGGGAAGGGAGAGGGGAAGGGAGAAGAAGAGGGTGTCGGAGAAGGGAAGAGAGAGGGAGAGGTTGAGGGGGGAGGGGAGGGGAAAGGGAGAGAGTGAGTGGAGAGGGAGAGGGGAAAGGAGAGGGAAAGAGAAAGGAGGAGGAGATGGAGAGGGCGAGGGAGAAGTGAAGAGGGAGAGGGTGAGGAAAAAGGGAGGCAGTGAGGGGAAGGGAGAAGGTGAGGGGAAGGATGAGGGGGAGGGGAAGGGAGAAAGGAAGGGAGAGGGAAAGGGAGAGGGGAATTGGAAGGGGAAAGAGAGGGCAGGGGTAGGAAGAGGGGGAGGGTTGGGAGAGGTGGAGAGGGGAAAGGGTGAGGCAAAGTGAGAGGGAGGGGAGAGGGGAAGGGAGAGGGGAAGGGAGAGGGGCAGGGAGAAGGGAAAGGGAGGGGGAAAGGGAAAGAAATGTGTGAGGGTGAGGGGAAGAGAGAGGGTGAGGGGAAGAATGAGGATGAAGAGAGGGGAATGGAGAGGGAAAGGGAAATAGAAAGGGGAAGGGAGATGGAGAGGGTGAGGGGAAATGGAATGGTGAGGGGAAGGGAAAGGGTGAGGGAAAGAGAGGGTGAGAGAAAGAGTGTGGGGGGGGAGAGAGAGAGAGAGGGGAAAGGAGAGGGGAAGGTGATGTTAAGGGGAGAGGGAGACGGAAAGGGGAAGGGTGAAGGGGAAGCAAGAGAGGAAGGGAGTGGGTGAGGGGAAGGGGAAGGGAGAAGTAGAGGGGATTGGAGAGGGGAAAGGGAGATGGGAGATGGGAAGGGCGAGGGGAAGGGAGAGGGAAAGGGGAAAGGGAGAGGGGAAGGGGAAAGGGAGAGGGGTGGGAGGGGAACATAGAGGGGGAGGGAGAGGTGGGGTGAGAGGGGAAGGGAAGGGAGAAGGAAAGGGGAGAGGGGAAGGGAGAGGGGAAGGGCGAGGGGGAAGGAGAGGGAGGGAGAGGGGAAATGGTTATGGTGAGGGAAAGTGAGAGGGGAGGGAAAGGGTAAGGGGAGAGGTGGAGGGAGAGGGAAAGGGTTAGGGTGAGGGAAAGGGAGGGAGAGAGAGAGAGGGAAAGAGAGAGGGGAAGGGAGAGGGTGAGGGGAATGGGAGGGAGGGAGATGGAAGGAGGGAGGGTGAGGGAAAGTGAAAGAGAGGGTGAGGGTGAGGGAAAGAGAGGGTGAGGGAAAGGGAGTGGGGGGAGAGGGAAAGGGAGAGAGGGGGAAGGGGGAGGGGAAAGGCTGCAGAGGGGAAGGGGAGGGGAAGGAAGAGGGGAGGGGTGGTAGAGGTGGACAGGGGAAAGGGTGAGGGAAAGTGAGAGGGTGAGGGAGAGGGAACGGGAGAGGGAAAGGGAGAGGGAGGGGAAGAGGGGAAGGGAGAGGGGAAGTGGAAGGGAGAGGGTCGGGTGAGGGAGAGGGGAAGGGAGAGGAAGAGGGAGAGGGGAAGAGGGTGAGGGAAGGGGAGAGGGTGAGGGAAAGGGAAAGGGAAAGAGTGAGGGAAAGGGAGAGGGAGAGGGGAAGGGAGCGAGGACGCGATAGGAGAAGGGAGAGGAAGAGGGGAAGGGAGAGGGAGAGGAGAAGGGAGAGTGGGAGGGGAAACAGAGAGGGGGAGGGAGATGGGGAGGGGGAGGGAGCGGTGGAGTAAGAGGGGAGAGGGGAAGGGAGAGGGGAGGGGAAAGGAAGAGGGGGAAGGGGGTGGGGGGTGGGGAAGGAAGAGTGAGAGGGGGTGGGAGAGATGAAGAGGGGAACGGGTGAGGGAAAGTGAGAGGGTGAGGGTGAGGGAAAGGAAGAGGGAAAGGGAGAGGGAGAGGAGAAGGGAGAGGAAGCGGGAGAGGGTGAAAGAGAGGGGAAGGTAGAGGGAAAGAGGTGGGGGGAGGAAAGGGGAGAGGGTGAGGGAAAGGGAGAGAGTGAGGGTGAGGGGAAGGAAGAGGGTAAGGGAAGGGTGAGGGTGAGAGGAACAGTGGGGGAAAGGAGATGGGAAGGTGGAGGGAGAGGGAGAGGGAAGGGAGAGGGGAAGGGAGAGGAAAAAGGAGAGGGGAGGGGGAAAGGGAGACGGGAGAGAGAGGGGGAGGGAGAGGCAGAGTGAGGGGGAGGGGAGGGAAAGTGAGAGGGATAGGGGAAAGGAGAGGGGAAGGGAGAAGAAGAGGGTGTAGGAGAAGGGAAGAGAGAGGGAGAGGATGAGGATGAGGGGGAAGGGGGGAAAGGGAGAGGAAGAGGGTGAGTGGGGAGTGAGAGGGGAAAGGAGAGGGAAAGAGAAAGGGAGAAGGAAAGGGAAAGAAGAAGGGAGGAGGAGATGGAGAGGGTGAGGGAGAGGGGAAGGGGAAGGGAGAATGGAAGAGGGTGAGGGGAAGGGTGAGGGAGAGGGGAAGGGAGAAAGGAAGGGAGAGGGAGGGAAAAGGAGAGGGGAAAGAGCACGGAAAGGGCAGGGGTAGGAAGAGGGGGACGGGGTGGGAGAGGTGGAGAGCGGAAAGGGAGAGGGAGGGGAGAGGGAGGGGAGAGGGGATGGAGAGGGGCAGGGAGCGGGGAAAAGGGAGGAGGAAAGGGAAAGAAATATGTGAGAGTGAGAGGAAGAGAGAGGGTGAGGGGAAGAATGAGGGTGAAGAGATGGGAATGGAGAGGGAAAGGGAAGGGAGAGGGAAAGGGAAATGGAAATGGAAAGGGAAAGGGGAAGGGAGAGGGTGAGGGGAAAGGGAAAGGGAAGGGTGAGGGTAAGGGAAATGGTGAGGGAAAGAGAGGATGTGGGAAAGGGAGTGGGAGGGGAAGGGAGAGGAAGAGGGGAAGGGAGCGGAAGGGAGAGGGGAAGGAGACGGTAAGGGGAGAGGGAGAGGGGTAGGGGAAGGGTGAAGGGGAAGCAAGAGAGGAAGGGAGAGGGGAAAGGGAAGGGAGAAGTAGAGGGGATAGGAGAGGGGAAGGGAGATGGGAAGGGGAAGGGAGAGGGGAAGGGGAACAGGAGAGGGGAAGGTGGAGGGAGAGAAGGGAGAGGGGAAGGGAAGGGAAAGGGGGAGGGGTAGGGGAATGGTGAAGGGGAAGCAAGAGAGGAAGGGAGAGGGTGAGGGGAAAGGGAAGGGTGAAGTGGAGGGGATTGGAGAGGGGAAAGGGAAAGAGCACGGAAAGGGCAGGGGTAGGAAGAGGGGAAGGGGTGGGAGAGGTGGAGAGGGGAAAGGGAGAGGGAGGGGAGAGGGAGGGGAGAGGGGAAGGGAGAGGGGTAGGGAGCGGGGAAAAGGGAGGAGGAAAGGGAAATATGTGAGGGTGAGAGGAAGAGAGAGGGTGAGGGGAAGAATGAGGGTGAAGAGATGGGAATGGAGAGGGAAAGGAAAGGGAAGGGAGAGGGAAAGGGAAATGGAAAGGGGAAGGGAGAGGGTGAGGGGAAAGGGAAGGGTGAGGGTAAGGGAAATGGTGAGGGAAAGAGAGGATGAGGGAAAGGGAGTGGGAGGGGAAGGGAGAGGGGAAGGGAGAGGAAGAGGGAAAGCGAGTGGAAGGGAGAGGGGAAGGAGACGGTAAGGGGAGAGGGAGAGGGGAAGGGTGAAGGGCAAGCAAGAGAGGAAGGGAGAGGGTGAGGAGAAAGGGAAGGGAGAAGTAGAGGGGATTGGAGAGGGGAAAGGGAGATGGGAAGGGCGAGGGGAAGGGAGAGGGAAAGGGAAAAGAGAGAGGGGAAGGGGAAAGGGAGAGGGGAAGGGGAACAGGAGAGGGGAAGGTGGAGGGAGAGGGAAGGGAGAGGGGAAAGGGGGAGGGGTAGGGGAAGTGTGAAGGGGAAGCAAGAGAGGAAGGGAGAGAGTGAGGGGAAAGGGAAGGGAGAAGTAGAGGGGATTGGAGAGGGGAAAGGGAGATGGGAAGGGCGAGGGGAAGGGAGAGGGAAAGGGAAAAGGGAGAGGGGAAGGGGAAAGGGAGAGGGGAAGGGGAACAGGAGAGGGGAAGGTGGAGGGAGAGGGAAGGGAGAGGGGAAGGGAAAGGGGGAGGGGGAGGGGAAAGGGAGATGGGAGAGAGAGGGGGAGGGTGAGGCAGAGTGATGGGAAGGGGAGGGGGAGGGAAAATGAGAGGGAGAGGGATAGGGGAAGGGAGAGGGGAAAGAAGAAGAAGAGGGTGTGGGAGAAGGGAAGAGAGAGGGAGAGGTTGAGGTTGAGGGGGAAGGGGAGGGGAAAGGGAGAGGGTGAGTGGGGAGGGAGAGGGGAAAGGAGATGGAGAGGGAGAGGGGAAGGGAAGGGAGAAGGGAAGAGGGAGAGAGTGAGGAAAAAGGGAGACAGTGAGGGGAAGGGAGAGGGTGAGGGGAAGGGTGAGGGAGAGGGGAAAGAAGAAAGGAAGGGAGAGGGAAAGGGAGAGGGGAAGTGGAAGGGGAAAGAGGGCGGAAAGGGCAGGGGGAGGAAGAGGGGGAGGGGGTGGGAGAGGTGAAGGAAAGTGAGAGGGAGAGGGAGGGGAGAGGAGAGGAGAAGGGAGAGGGGAAGGGAGAGGTGCAGGGAGCGGGGAAAGGGAGGGGGAAAGGGAAAGAAATGTGTGAGGGTGAGGGGAAGAGAGAGGGTGCGGGGAAGAATGAGAGTGAAAAGAGGGGAATGGAGAGGGAAAGGGAAGGGAGAGGGAAAGGGAAATGGAAAGGGAGAGGGTGAGGGGAAAGGGAACGGTGAGGGGAAGGGAAAGGGAAAGGTGAGGGAAAGAGAGGGTGAGGGAAAGGGAGTGGGAGAGAGAGGGGAAGGGGAAGGGAGTGGGAGAGAGAGGGGAAGGGGAAGGGGAAGGGAAGGGAGAGGAAGAGGGGAAGGGAGCGGAAGGGAGAGGGCAAGGAGACGGTAAGGGGAGAGGGAGAGGGGTAGGGGAAGGGTTCTGTGAGCGGAGGGGTAATAGGTCCTGATCCCTTACTGGCCGTTAGTTATTGAGCAAGTCTTGAAGGGGAAGGGTGAAGGGGAAAGCAAGAGAGGAAGGGAGAGGGTGAGGGGAAGGGAGAAGTAGAGGGGATTTGAGAGGGGAAAGGGAGATGGGAAGGGAGAGGGGAAGGGAAGGGAGAGGGAAAGGGGAAAGGGAGAGGGGGAGGGGAAAGGGAGAGGGGGAGGGGAACAGAGACGGGGAGGGAGAGGTGGAGTGAGAGGGAGAGGTGGGGTGAGAGGGGAAGGGAGAGGGAAAGGGGAGAGGTGGAGGGAGAGGGGAAAGGGAGAGGGGGAGGGTGAGGGGGAAGGAGAGGGAAGGAGAGGTGAAAGGGTTAGGGTGAGGGAAAGTGAGAGGATGAGGGAAAGAGAGAGGGTAAGGGGAGAGGTGGAGGGAGGGGAAAGGGTTAGGGTGAGGAAAAGTGAGAGGGTGAGGGAAAGGGAGGGAGGGAGGGAGACAGAGGGGGAAAGAGAGGGGAAGGGAGAGGGTGAGGGGAGTAGGGAGGAACAGGTGGAGGGAGGGGGAGAGGGGAAGGTGGAGGGAAAGGGAGAGGGAAAGAGGAAGGGAGAATAAGGAGGTGAGGGGAAGGGAGAAAGTGAGGGGAAAGGGAGAGGGGAAGGGGAAAGGGAGAGGGGAAGCGGAAAGGGAGAGGCGAAGGGGAAGGGGTGGAGGGCGAGGGGGTGGGGAGAGGGGAAAGGGAGAGGTGAGGGAAAGGGAGAGGGAGGGTGAGGGTGAGGGAAAGGGGAAGGGAGAGGGTGAGGGAATGGGGAGGGTGATGCAGAGGGGATGGGAGAGGGGAAGGGTGAGGGGAAGAGAAAGGGAGAAGGGAAGGGAAAGGTTGAGGGTGAAGGGAAGGGAGAGTAAAAGGGAAAGGGTGAGGAGGGGAAGGGAAGGGAGAGGGAGAGGGGAAGGTGGAGGGAGATGGGAAGGTGGAGGGTTGAGGGAGAGGGGAACGAGGAGAAGGGTGGTACATGGTGGGGATAGAGAGGTAAGGGGAAGAGAGGGAAGGGGAAGTGTGGGGGTAAGGAAAGGGTGAGGGGAAGGGTGAGGGAGAGGGTGAGGGAGAGGGAAAGAAAAGTGAGGAAGGCGGGAGGGGAAGAAGGGAGAGGGAAGAGAATGGGAGGGTAGGGAGAGCAGGGAAGGGAGTGGGGATGGAAGATGAGGAGGAGGGAGAGGTGAGAATGGAAGGGTAGGGGAGAAGATCGGGGAGGGAAGGGAAGAGGGATGGAAGCTAAGGGAACGGAACGGAAGTTGATCGGAAGGGAAGGAAATTGAGTTTCAAGCCAGTTTCAAGTTTGGTTTCAGTTTGGTTTCAAGTTCGGTTTTCAGTTTGGTTTCAAGTTCGGTTTTCAGTTTAGTTTTCGTTTGGTTTATATACTCACCGTGTCCCTTTAGACCCATCCCCACCCACTTCTTTTTGGGAGCCTGATAGGCCCCTGCTGCTTCCGCCTCTCGCGGGCCTCAGCTCGAGCTGCCAGCAGTGGTCCTCTCTGTCCGGTGCTCATGAGTGCAATGCTGCGGCTGCCTGGTTACCAGCCTTTTATAACAAGGACACGTCACAATAGAGACATTTCAAAGTGTCATCATACATCACTGGTTCATGGGCGATTGTGTCTTGCAGTGTAAGGGGGAGGGAGCAGGAGAGACACGGTTTTAATTCAATGTCCTGAAAAAAAGCAAAAACCTATTCAGTCACAAAAATGACCCTGTGATGAACCTCAAAGACGATCCCATCCTACGCGACATTCTTCCCCATCAGTGGCCTCTGCTTGTCTCTGCTGCGGCGGAGGCCTCCCCTCTGCACTTAGCGTGGACCTCGTGACATCACATTGGAGGGCCTTGCGCGTCATAGGGGTTCCATTCACAGGATTCTGCAGCTGGTGCTAGCGCGGACCTCGTGACATCACATTGGAGGGCCTGTCACAGGTGTTCCATTCACAAGATTCTGCTGGCTGCTGGTGCTAGCGCGGACCTCGTGACATCAAGGGAGAGCCTGGCCTGGCATAGGTGTTCCATTCACAGGATTCTGCTGCTGGTGCTGCTGGTGCTGCTGGGAAGGCGCGGACCTGAGACTGAGTGTCACAACTTACTTGCACACACACATCCATACTAACACGTGCACAGACACTTAGACAGGGGTGTCACTCCGGGGTATCTCGAATACTCATTTTGGCATATCCACCCCTATGAGCTGCGAGGTCTTACATCGTCTTTAAAGAGGGCAGAAGAAGGGGGGGGGGAGTAGCCATAATCCTAAAGGACTGCTGGGACTTCGTTACCATTCATCTGGATAACTTTGAGGGAGCTGAGGTCCTAGGTTTCTCCTTGAGGGAGCGGAAGGGCAGCTCTCTTTCTGGAATACTGTGCTCCTGTCCTCCGGGCTCTGCGGTTTCTTTTGTGCAAACCTTCTCTGTTTATATCTCAAATTTGGTCATCTCACACTCCCAACTTTTTTATTCTTAGTGATTTTAATATTTGGGCGGATGAGACAGTACAATACTCGAAGGACCGACAGGGTTCCTGTGAAATGCTGGGAGTACAGCACCTTGTGCCTGGGCCCACCCATCAGGAGGGGCATACACTGGACCTTTGTTTTGCATAGGGAGACCTTATCTCCGTGGGGAGTGTTATTCCTCTGAGTTAGTCAGACCAGAAGGGTGGCCTTCTATATTAAGTGTCCAAAGTATTTAACTCCAGGCTGGGGGTCTACAAAGCCAGTTCCTCGAAGAGCATGGGCCAAACTGGCCCACATAGTGGAAACGAAGGGGCATATTATCAACGGCCAGCGATAATTATCGCTGGCCGTGCTTAGCGACAGATTCCCTATCGCAGGCTATCTCTGGAATTTATCGCCCTGGTAGCGCGTTATTAACAACGCGCTTCTCCAGGGCGATAAAAATTCCAGAGATAGCGGAGTTATCGCCGCTTTGCAGGGAACATCGCTGGTTTTCCAGCGATGTTCCCTGCAAACGGGGATAACCTGCTGATACGACCCTGTGGTCGTATCAGCAGAATCCACCCCTATGTTAGGGATGGCTAAGTCAGGATTTTAGCAGACGTTAGATTTTGGCGAAAACGGCCGCTTTCGCAAATCTAACCTCTGCTAAAATCATGTGGGCTGCCTTGTAAATATTGCGATGTGAACATCAGCGATATTTGCAACGTAGTCCATCCGGGGTACGCCCACTTTGCATCTCATTAGAGATGCAAAGATGGGCGTTGGGGGAAAGGGCGATAATGCAAGGATTCACGCGATAGCGTGACTTTGCTGATTAGGCGATAACATTATCGCCGCTTTTCGTCCGAAAACGGACGCAAAAGCGGCGATAATTGTTTATCGCCTCGTTGATAATATGCCCCCAATACCTTTGATCTGGGAGCATGCTTTGATAGTAAAGTGTGAGGCCGAAGACAACTACAATGCTTTACAATGGAGGATTACAGAGGCTCTAGATAAAGCAACATCTCTTAAAGGGGTCAAAGCCTGCTTCAGACATTCTGCGCCTTGGCATACCTAGACTTTAAAACAGGCTAAATTAGCTTGTAAAAAGTTGGAGAGAAAATGGCACGTCTTATTTAGCTGAGTATAAACAACAAATAAAGTATGCCTTAAACAGCTATGAAAATATGTGTGCAAGGCTAAAGAGGAACACTAGGCAAAACCGTTCTAGGAGCTTCAAATAGCACGAAAAAGATATTTGATATTGCTAGTGAATTATCTGACCCAGAATGCACTAAGCAGACCATTTGGCCTTCTCAGACTTTATGTGACACTTTATCGATTTTTCTCGACAATAAGATCAAGAACATTATTTTACATATAAATCCTCCCAGATCCCCTCTGTGCTTTTCACAGGTGGAGGATGCCACTTTGGACAAAATCATTGCAACCAGTACTAATAAACTTGAATCCTTCGAAATGTTGACCGAGGAAGTTTAGGGCAGCAGCGATGTCCATCTCTTTGGGCTCTTTACTAGACCCATTACCGCCAAAAGCCTGGAAACTGTTAGCAGATCGTGTGTTTCCCTCACTCCTAAATATCTGCAATCACCTTTGGAAATGGTTCCTATTAAAAAACCCTCAGCGGACCTGTCTGATCTTAGCAACTACGGGCCTATATCTCAGCTGCCTTTCCCAGTTCAAATTCTTGAACGATATGTCAGCAAGAACTTATCAGCATATCTGGAAGTCCTCGCCCTCTTAGCGGAAGTACAATCTGTCTTCAGGCCTGCTCATGGCACCAAATCCGCTTTAGTTCTGGCTTTGGATGAGTAGTGGATCAGGGTCAAATGGCAGCATTGGTGCTACTTGATCTCTCAGCTGCCTTTGACACAGTTAACCACAAGATCCTAATTTCCGGATCATGGGAGATCAGGTAGGTGGGCGAGTACTTGACTGGATCCAATCTTATCTAACAGATGGAACGCAAGCTACATCGCTCACCCCTTTTCACTCCATGTTTAAATCAGTAGAACATGAAGGGCCCCGGGTCTCAGCACTAAGCCCAGTTCCTTTCAATATATATCTGTGCCCGCTTGCGGCTCTTCCTGCTTTTTCTCTTCCTGCTTTTTACATGGACGAAATAGAAATGTAGGTTAACGATAACTGAACATACGTAATATAGGACTTAGATACAAATCAAATTTAGCGAGTACTAGACTGCTACCAATATGGCCACTATAAATAGTACGTATATTAATATCTGTATTTTTCACTTTCTTAAAATAGTTTCATGGATGATTTTTAGTCAGCAATTAGATAGCAGATGCAACTGTTACCTAATCTTAATTTTATGGAAATTTTCAGATTTTACTAAAGATTTGAAACATATATGAATCGTAATTCTATTCTCATCATCCAGAGATAGAAGCATTGAATTTATCATCCGTGTCATTATTATTGACATTTCAGTCAGGTATGTAATATCAGATTCCTTCCTTTTTCTGCCATTTTTAGACTGACTCTTGGTAGTTTATCAGTATTAAGAATCATACATTTGATCTATTCATTGACTTTATATATCTTCTTAGATGAAATCGGATTTTATCGTCTCTACATTGTTTATTTCTATAAGCCGTATACGCCAGTGACGATCGGCTGCTAAATACGATATTGAAGGTATTTCTTCATTAATGTAGCTTTATTCACCTCAATATATGAGACTTATAAACTTAGAGTTGTTCAGCTAATTTATTTTAGATTTGCATTTTAGAAATCAGTGACAACTTCAATACAAGTCGATGTAATATCTAAAAGCAGCGATCTATCAGTTTTAAGTAAGCAAATTTATATTATTTCTTTTCCTTTTCTATTAGTATTAGGAAATCACTTGGGTATCTTGGTTCTTTACTAGTAAATCTATTATCTAATGAGAATGTTTCTTCTATCGATTCACCATTATATGTCTTTTTAAATTAATCACGCGATCTTCAGCATGTTTATTTATACTAGTCTCTCTTGACTTTATTATATCTCACTACTAATACATCATAGTTTTTAAATTAAATAATTTTTAATTTTAGAAGAGCTAATTGAATCATATTGCAAATAAAAATAAGTATGAACTCAGTGTACCTCTCAATTGTTTCCAGGAAATCGTGTGGCTTTCCTAAAGAAGGCGCCAGTGCGCCGAAACGCGCGTCAAAGATAATTTTGTGCCACAATTTTTATTTTTATTTTATGAAATGTGGGTTGTTGTTATATAATTGTATATTCGGTCGCATTACACTACAGCTAGAGATTTTATTGGTCTGTAAATTAAAGATTTGACTAGTGATAGCAGTTTTTAACACTTGATGTTTGAAATGTATATATGTATGTCAAAGATTTTATGATTATTTGAAAAAGATTAATTACTTTTTTAAAAATAAAGATAAAATTTTTTAAATAGTTTTGAGTTGGTACATTGTGTTGCATAAACTGTGAGGATTTATTATTGGTTTATTTTTAAAGGACTATACTGTGCCATTATTTTTATTTAATTGCCTAGGAATTTACTATTCACAATTGCTGTTGCCCTGTCCTAGGAATTGCTATATTTACCTTACAGGGGGTCCTTGTTATTTTCAAAGTAAATCAGTAGAACATGAAGTGCCCTGGGTCTCAGCACTAAGCCCAGTTCCTTTCAATATATATCTGTGCCCTCTTGCGGCTCTTATTAGATCTTAGTATATCAACTTTGTCAACTACGCGGATTACAACCAGCTGATCCTCTCTTTGGATAACTCTCAGTCAGAGCTACTGGACTTGTTTCACAACTACCTAAGAGATTTTGCGAATCGGCTGAGCAGCAGCTCTTTAAAGTTTAATGTAGACAAAACTGAGATTCTCTACTGCTCGACTGATAAGCCAGACGTCTTTCTAATTTCTATCCTTGGTCGAAGTGTGTCAGCCTGGTAGTGTCATCCACGGTCCATAATTTAGGGATCTACTTTGACAACAATGTATCCTTGGAGCCCCATGTTAATAAGGCTGCTGTGACTTTTTTTTGCCCTGCTCCGCACTCTTAGTAAAAGCTTACCTGTTTTACCACCATCTGCAAGGGTATTTGTAGTACCGTGTATGATCCTGAGCAGACTTGTCTATTGTAATGCTCTTTTGTTAGGCGCCCCAGAATTCCTAGTCAAAAGACTCTATCGAGTACAAGCGAAGGCCACTGAGCTCCCTCTGAATGTACCCAGGCACTGTTCGTCTTCTCGAGCTCAGGCAGAGCTCCATTGGCTTCCAGTGAAGGACAAGATTGTGCTCAACTCATTATGTATTTTTAGAGCAATTCACTAAATTGCCCTGTTTTTCTGCAAACGAAATTTAAAAGTTATATACCTCCCATAGATCTTCACTCCTCAACCTCAAACCTTCTATGCATTCCTAAATTTCAGAAGGGTAGAGAGGGTGGCCAAGAGTTCTCAGTCAGGGCCACACAACTCTGGAACAATCTTCCTTCTTTTCTAAGAGCTTGCCAAGACCGGCTTCAGTTTAAGAAAGCACTTAAAACTTGTTTTTTCTTTGTATAAATACTCAGAATGTCCTTCAGGTTTCTCCCCTTCTTGGAGGTAAGCACCAGGATACCTTTGAGGTTGCAGTTGCGATTTATAAATCCTCGTAATAACAATAATAATAACAATAACAACAACATTCTGGGGTCAGAGTGCAGGTGGGCAGACAGATTGAGCAACATTCTAACAACATCAGTGTCTTATCATTTAAGGAATCAGGCTTTTTTTTTGGGGCATGGACACGCCGGTGACCAAGATGGCCTCACGGCGCTGGAGCTCTGCCAGACAGGGCTCCAGTCCTGGGTCAGATGGGACTATTGTGCCCCCAAAACTAGCCCTGAGGCGTTGGGGCTTGTCTTGTACTGCTTGGCGGAAGCTGTGACCGAACCCGGCTACTCCCTGTGGCCGCAGTGCTTTGGTGGAGGAAGCCGCGCTCAGCAACCACTATGCGCCTCGGAGGCCACATGGTGATAGGGTCCATGAGTGAGCCGGAGGCAAGGGGCAGCCCATGCCTTGAGCGCAATCCGGACTATCCCTGCTGCATCGGAGGTGGCAGGATGCCATGGTAATCCCACCCTGAGTCGCCTGTGTTGCAACTGTGGCCTTGACTACTGGGACTGGTGCGGGAGGCCGTGACGTGCTGAGCCCAGTACCGCCCACGATCGGCGACCTGGACAGCACTGATGCCGCAGTAGGCCACTGGGAGGAAAATCTTGTGGGGCTGCGCTACCGAGGCAGAGGGTCACGTTCTGGCCCCTACTGACTGCACCATACACCTAATGGGACCATGCCCCTGATACTGGCTGCCTTATTGACTGAACGGCCCTGAAACCCCCGTTGGCACCTCCCAACAGTATGCACCATGCTCTTTCATATGCCGCCAGGGAGACACAATGATTGCTGTGCCGCTCCCTCGCCCCCTCTCCTGTATTTGCCCTCGTACCTTCCCTACTTTACCACTTCTTACTCTCCTGGCCTGGGGACTCGGGGACCTGCACACCGACTGCTATATGGGCACTTGCTGACCTCCTGGTCAGAGACCTGCTCTCCCCCCGCAGCTCTGCTATTAAGTGCCATCACTGCTGCTCTGTTTCTCTGGGCGCTGCTGCTGCTCAGGTAGGCGTTGAGGCCCTCCTCCACCCGCAAGTTCCTGCCTGCGCCTCATCCCTGGTGGCCCAGTGGGAGAGCCTTGCTCTTCTGCTGGCCGCTGTTGTCTGTGTCTGTCTCTGTGCCACCTTTCTGGTTTCCTGTCTTGTGCCCGTGTCTATCTCTGTGCCATTCTCTGTTTTCTGTCTCTCTGTTTTCTGTCTCCTTATGCCCGTTTTCTGCATCCTCTCTGTCTGCTGATTTGTATCTTATTCCTCCCTGTCCCCCCTCTGTCTTTTTTGTGCCTGTTTTCTGCCCTGTGCCCTTCCCGCCGCTGCTGCCGCCGCTGCTGCCGCCGCGGCCCCTCCCCCCCTGCCGGTTTCCCACCTCCCGCTTCCCGCCTCCCAGCTGCGCTTCCCGCCCCCTCCCCTACTTAATGCCGGACGCTGGCGCGCCAAAGGCAAGCCCGTCTGCGCCCGTCCGTGACCCGACCGCAGCCAGCGCCAGGGACCCTGGTTCTCCGACCATCCGCCGCTACGACTCAGCTGCCCTCCTCGCACTCAACCCCGGAAGATACAACAACTGCTACAGATCAATGCCGAACACCACCCATGGCCAGTTCTCCTGCCGACACTGCCGACAATGCTTCACCATCAACAGCCCCCCCACGACCGCTAAACCCACGACAGACGCCCGCACCACCGACGCCCTGATGTGCATACTCCTCAACGTACGCTCCCACCACAGACACGCCACGGAGATCTGGGACCTGCTCGACACCCTCTCTCCAGACGTCCCCTTCTTCACGGAAACATGGACCAACTCCACCTCCGCCCCCGACATCGCCACCGCCATCCCTGATGGATACAAGATCCAAAGAAAGGACCGCCCCCACCGCCCAGGAGGAGGACTCGCCATCGCACACAAGAGTTCCCTCCGACTCTCCACCTCCAGCAGGAGCGACCCCCACTCCAACACAGAGCACCTCCACTTCCAGATCCAAACCAGCCCCAGAATCACGCTGGCGGGACCCTCGTCTACAGACCCCCCGGGCCTCGCGCATCTTCCGCCACCACCATTACCGACCTCGTTGCACCCCAAGCCATCGCCTCCACGGACTACATCCTCATCGGAGACCTGAACTTCCACCTCGAAAACCGCAACAACCCCGACTCCACCACCCTCCTTGACAACCTCGCCAACCTCGGACTGAAGCAGCTCATCACCACCCCACCTACAGAGCCGAACACACCCTCGACCCCATCTTCGCAGGAGGGACAAACATCCACTTCAACCACACCACGCAGCCCCTCTGGACAGACCACCACTGCGTACACTTCACCTTCAACTCCGCCATCGCACCCAAACCTGCCCCCGCGCCCATCCCAAAGGAACTGGAGCAAGATCACAGAGGAACTCCTCAACACCACCCTCCTCCATGACCCCCCCTCCGCCACGACAGACACCAACTCCACAGCCAAAGAGCTACACCGCTGGATCTCCAGCTGCGCTGACAAGCTTGCACCCCTCCGCCACCCCGTCAATCAACGCCCCCTGAAGGCCGCCTGGTTCACTACCGACCTCCAAGAAGCCAGGCGCTCCTGCAGACGCCTCGAGAAACTCTGGCGGAACAAGAAAACCACCGAAGACCTGAACAACTACAGGAACGCCATGAACGAATACCACCAGCGCATAAGAGCCACGAAGAGGACCTTTATCAAGAACAAAATCCACTCCAACGCAAGTAACACAAGAGAACTCTTCAACGTCATACAGCAGTTCACCAAACCCCCAGCGAAGCCATGGATGTCACTCCATCCCAGGACCTCTGCAACAAGCTCAGCTCCTACTTCCACCTGAAAATCAAGTCCCTCTACGACAACTTCAGCGAACAGACTCCTGATACCACCCCCCTCTCCACCACCGACAACCGGCCGACCATCACCACCTGGAAACCTGCTACCACTGAAGACACCACCAAGACCATGAAGAACACCCACTCAGGAGCCCCCACGGACCCCTGCTCGCCGCACATCTACCACAGAGCCGCCATAGCTCCCTCGAATCCAGCATCTTCCCCGACGACTGGAAGCGGGCAGAAGTCAAGCCCCTCCTCAAGAAGCCCTCGGCCGACCCGACAGACCTGAAAAACTACCGGCCCATCTCCCTTCTTCCCTTCGCAGCCAAAGTCACCGAGAGATTCATCAACGCCCAGCTGACCACTTTCATCGAAGAGAACTCCATCCTCAACTCCTCCCAGTTTGGTTTTCGCAGCAACCACAGCACCGAGACCGCCCTCCTCGCCGCCACTGATGACATCCGCATGCTCCTCGACCAGGGCCACACTGCGGGCCTCATCCTACTAGACCTCTCCGCGGCCTTCAACACCATCTCACACCGCACTCTCGCAGCCAGACTCCACGACACTGGTATACGAGGAACCGCCCTCGACTGGATCCGCTCCTTTCTATCCGGCAGAACCCAAAGGACCAGACTCCCTCCCTTCCTCTCCGAACCTACAGAGATCAACTGTGGAGTACCCCAAGGATCCTCGCTCAGCCCCATGCTTTTCAACATCTACATGGCCCTTCTCGCCACCATCGTCAGACAGCATGGGCTCAGCATAGTATCTTACGCCGACGACACCCAGCTCATCCTCTCTCTCACGAAGAACCCCGAAAACACCAGACTCAGCTTTCAAGAAGGAATGAAAGACGTCGCAACCTGGATGAACGACAGCTGCCTAAAACTGAATTCGGAGAAGACCGAGATCCTCGTCCTTGGTCCCTCCCCCAAGCCGTGGGACAGCTCCTGGTGGCCCCTGCCCTCAGAAACCCACCCACCCTGACGGACCACGCCCGGAACCTCAGCATCATTCTAGACTCCTCCCTCACCATAACCCACCAGATCAACGCCGTCGCCTCGACCTGCTTCAACTCCCTCTGCATCCTCCGCAAGACCTTCAAGTGGATCCCCCACGAATGCAGAAAGTCCGTCACCCACGCACTTGTACCTAGCAGACTGGACTAAGGTAACGCCCTCTATGCCGGAATCAACAAAACCCTGCTACACAAGCTCCAACCCATCCAGAACACCACAGCCAGACTCGTCCTCGGAACCCCACGACACAAGCACATGACCCCGCACCTACGAGACCTCCACTGGCTCCCCATTGAGAAGAGAGTAACCTGCAAGCTACTCACCCACGCCTACAAATCCCTCCACAACATCGGACCCAAATACCTCAACGAAAGAGTCTCCTTCCATTTACCCAATAGGAACCTCCGCTCCGCCGACCTCGCCCTGGCAGAGACCCCACGCATCCGCAGAACCAGAGCAGGCAGAATAGCCTTCTCGTACGTCGCAGCAAAGACCTGGAACGAGCTCCCAGTCAACATCAGACGCTCCCCCTCTCTTCACATCTTCAGGAAGAACCTCAAGACCTGGCTCTTCGACTGATCCGGAGCTGCGCCCCCCCCCCCCAGCGCCTTGAGACCCTCTTGGGTGAGTAGCGCGCTTTATAATCCCGTGATTGATTGATTGATTGGTGATAAACTGAGGGCCCACCCATAAACATCAGCCCTAGACCCTACCAGCGGCTACCACCACCAGCGGGGTGGACTGCGATGGGGCAGCTCCCACTAATGCAATGGTACTGGGTGACCCAAAACAACATAAGCTGCCTTTTGAGAAATTAAAAGCTACTGGAGGAGCAGAGATTGCTTAAGACATGGAGGGTGGTGCGAGGGGGGCCCTACAATTGAACAACCAACTGAATTAGATACCATCATGGCCGAACTCAAGACCGGTTTTCGAGCCACAGACGCACGCTTTGATACTATCTACAGCTGCCTAGACCGCATGGGTGAACACCTAGACAGACAAGATACGCGAATTGTGGGGGCAGAGGAACAGATATTCAGACTAGAGGACATCTCCGCTGCAGCTGTGAAGAGACTGGAAAAGCTGGAGGTGTGCCTGATTGCAATGGCCATAAAAATGAAGACCTGGAGGCCAGGGGGCGCCGAAATAACATCTGCATTTTGGGAGTCACAGAAACATTGAACATGGGGCGATTGGACCTATTCGTCGAGCAACTACTCTCTGAACTACTGGGGAGGCAGAACTTTATGTCTACAATTGTTGTGGAAAGTGTGCACAGGTCTCTGGGCCCCCGTCCGGTGCTGGGTGCTCTGCCCCGTCTAATAGTTGCCCGCCTCCTCAACTACAGAGACCGCAATGTCGCACTTCGAAGAGCGAGAGAGCTGGGCCTACTCCAGTACCAGGGAGAAACTATTTTGCTTTTTCCGGACTTTACCGTGGTGGTCCAGGAGGCCCACCGCAGATTCAGCGAAGCCAAAGCTGTGTTGCGCAAACTTGGTCTCAGATACAGAATGCTATACCCTGTCCGACTTCAGGTTAATGTCGATGGAAAGACCTGTTACTTTGACACCCCAGCAGACGTGATGTTGTCTGCAGTCCATCTTCATCTTATTTCATGTTCTGTTTAAATGTAAATTGAATTGACATCACCTGCTGCTGATAAGAGGTGTAGGATGCAACACGCAAACTTACCTTGTGATTTTCTTCCAACTCCTGGGAAAACCCATCATGTCCTGGAAGCACTGGCTACATTCTTTTAAGAACTACCTTGTGGCCATTGATGGTGAAGTTAACTCTGCCAGGAGGAAGTTTGCGTTGCTTTATAACAGTTTGGGCAAAGAGGGACAAAAGTTGTTTGACCATCTTCTTGAGATCAAGCCTGCGGCGCATGATTTTGGGAGATGGAATGAGTACATTGAAGCTGTACATCGTTTGGGTAAACAGTTTTCAAAAGAACCCAGTGTGGTCTTGGAAAGGCACAGATTCTTTACACAAAAGCAACTGCCACATGAGTTGTTGGATGCATATGTAGCTGTTCTAAGTATTGGCTGCTGCATGTGAATTTGGCACGTTAGTGGATCAGTAAATACATGATCAAGTTATTAGTTTTTGCTCCCAGAGAGTGTGTTGTGCAGCAAAAACCCCACACTAGAAGAGACTCTGACTTTGGGTAAAGGGATTGAAAGATCTATTGTGGCATACAAGGAATCGAACAGTGGTAATGATAGTGAATGTGTGGGGGCAGTGGAACTTAAAAGCACACAACATAGGAGTGGGCCTAAAATTGATATTACGTTTTGGAAGTGTGGTGGGAAAGGACACATTGCCAGTTCAAAATCATGCCCAGCGCT
The DNA here is from genome assembly GCA_963921515.1 of Calotriton arnoldi. NCBI lineage: Eukaryota > Metazoa > Chordata > Amphibia > Caudata > Salamandridae > Calotriton > Calotriton arnoldi. The sequence goes on from CAWUFW010003522.1 coordinate 405,522, forward strand.
AGGTAAACAGTGTGTGAAACGCAAGAAATATGGTCACTTTGCCAGATTATGTACAGGGGGGCAAGTGCAAGTTAATCTATTTCATAAAGAACAATTGTCTGACAGTTTGGGGAGACGCAAAGTTGTTTTGTCTTTGAAAGCAGGAGTTAAGGGTGGCATGAAAGATCCACTTTGCATGATCAAAATTGTTGGAATTTAATGCGTTATTGCTCTATCACTTATGCTTTACATTGTATTATATTAGCATTCATGTAGCTACTTTGTATTAATCACTTTTGCATACCTGGGTAATCAATCCCTGCAAATATTGTGTGAGTTAAGGTTAGCATCTGTGCCGCCATTTTCTACCCATGCAGCCACCATTTTGCTCTATGATTGATACTAAGCTTCTGTCTCATGTTGCTTGCCTCAGCTAGAAAACTGCTGTGATGTATTTTCTCTCCAAGGTTGGGCCTCGCTGTTCTGATGAATACATTGTTAGTACTTCTGCATACCTTCCCCATGAGACAGAAGCTTGCTCCCCTGACTCTGCTGTGAAGGCAGACAGAATGACCTTGGCACACAGATAGTGTGTGCCCGGTCTCAGACTCTTAGCTCATCTCTGTGTGCCCCTTTGTGCTACGCTGCTCTCTGTGGAAAGTTACTGGGTGGGTGTGTCTTGTGCTCATGCTGAAATGAATAATTGTCACCTTTATGCTTGTGAAAGTCAGTCCCTCGACAGTCTTCTCATGAGGCTGGTCAGACCGGGCTCCACAGCTGTGTATTATTAATAAATATCTTTGGTTTGTATTCTCTACTGTCTGACTGACTCTTCATTATTTGGGAAGGCATAGAGGTGGTCATTAGTGACCCAAGTGACCCATTTTGGGCCATTTCCTTCAAAATTAGCGGAAAAGATGTACAGGTAACAGTGGACACAGGTTCACCTATTAATTTGGTGGCAAATTGTTGGTGTGGCTCTTTGTTTAAAAAAATGATTTGCACCTATCTGACATTTTTGCTATAGTGTATGATGGTAAAATAATCAAACTGGTAGGGTATTTTGAATCAACAATTGAGTTTCAAGGGAGACGTGTGTGCAAAGTTATAACATCATAGGCTGGCCTGATCAAGGTATGTTGGGGTTGGTGATACATCCTGGAACTGATAATCCCATCAGTGTTTCAGAGGTCATAATTGCAAACGAAAAGTCTTTTTAAAAAATATCCCGGAGTGTTCCATCAAAAACTGGGATATGTGCAAGGGTATGAGCACATAATTGTGTAAAAAGAAAAGTCTTGCCTTGTTGTACATAAGTAAGTAATGTTCCTTCGAGCATAAAGGATTGGCTCAAAGCACACCTGGATGAGTTGGTGAAGGAAGGGGTGATTGAGAATGCTGACTCTGCAGAATGGGTTTTGCCCACGGTAGTGGTCAAACGCAAGTTTAATGCTATTCATTTGTGTGTGGCCTTGCGATCATTGAATAAAAACATTTTGATTGACTGCCACCGACTTCCCAAAATACAGGATTTTTTGGCCTCTCTAAGTGAGGCCTCAGTATTCTCTTTAATAGATATGCAGGCAGCTTATCATCAGATAATGCTTGATGAAGAATCGGAAGTACTTACAACATTCATCACTCATTTTGGGGCTTTTCATTTCCAGTGCATGCATCTTGGGCTTGTGTCGGCAGCGTCAGTCTTTCAAAAACTCAGGTATATTTGGTTATGAAAAATAAGTTTTAGCATACCAGGACAACATTTTGGGGTTTTCCAAGAACCTGAAGAGCACTTTGAGCTGCTAAAAAGGGTTTTGAGTACCCTCAGTCAACATGGGAAGACAGTCTGGAAGGAGAAATGCAGGTATTTTTCTCAAAACACAATAGAATATTTGGGACACACCATTTCACCTGAAGGTATCAAGCCTAAAAAAGATTTTTTATGTGCTATAAAGAATGCCCTGAACCAAGGATGAAAGAGCAGATTAAATCCTTTTTGGGTTTATGTGAATACTATGGGGCATATTCTCAAGGACTAATCGCCGATTGATCGGCACTTTAGCGCCGCAAAAGTGGCGACAAATCCATCGCCCCATTCTCAAGCTGGTGCAAACTGCCAACATCGCCAGTTACCCAGTGATAGCTGGCGCAAAAAACATCGCCACGGATGAGAGCGACAACTAACACTAATGATATGCAGAGTAGGCGTTCCCGTGCAAAAACACACGAAAACACCACTCCGCGATATTCTCAACGACCAGCCAGATCTGCGCTGCGACCCAAAATCTGGCGATAAGGCGCGTTAGCAACAGGGACTTAAAACATGCCTTTTACTGGTGTAAAGCAGGAGGACAACCTGCAGCATGAAAGGGAGCCCAGCCCAGAGCCACATCTGAAGACCAACACATGTCATGGAGCCACTGACCATGCAGCACGGAGACCCAAGAGGGCCACAACACCCACCGCCACCACGCCCAGGCCCCCCCCCCATGCCCCCACCCCCGGACTACCACAGAGGCAGCGCAGAATAAGACAGCTGACCTCCCGAAAAAGGCATGGCCCCTCAGCCACACAATTGCAGAATGTGGGGAGAGGTGGGAACCAAGTATGTGCGAAGGAGGCAAGTGACCCCTCAATAAGAATGTACACAATGCCAAGTGTGGCGGTGATGTGCTGGACTGACTTCAGTATGCAGAGCACAGACATGTCCATGTGGACATATACTGATGGTGTGTGTAGTGTTGTGGACAGTGGACGCAATCATGCCACCTCAGGCAGTGGGGAAGACCCCGGTCATGTAGCTGTGTCGTCCCCCCCTGTAAGCGTAAGCAGAGTGGGCTGGGCCGGCGTACGCCAAGCCAGCCTAGGGGTGTGAAGGATTTGCCCGGGGCTCTGGGCGTGGTTCAGTCCTGGCCTGGACAAGGAAGTAACTAATGAGTGTGTCACTGTTGTAGTATCGGCGCCACCCAGTCCGCAATCGACAATGTTGCAATGTAGCATGCACCCGGAGGGCGGGCTTGCACGAACATGGAAATGAAGGAGCGCAAGACCGCTCGGGGTCTTGGCTCATACATGCCAAGTGCTGTGTGTATCTGTATTGCCGCAGCATGAGTCAAATGCCTAGCCTTAATCGCAACGCGAGTTCAGCCAGGCATGAACTCTACATCTGTGTCCGCCCTATCCTTCCCACAGGCCTACACTCACGTGGCCGCCCACTTTCAACGGCCAACATCACAGTGTCGTTGTCAGGCTTGTGGACATGCGCAGACAGGCATGACAATGGTGTGCCGTAGGAGTGCAAGTGATGCAACCGCGCAGCGCACACAGGTAAATTGGCTCGGGGGGGGGAGGAGCAGCTGTGAGGCAACGTAACACACAGTGATGCCGCTCATTTGCCACATGCAAGACATGTCAAACTTGAATCCCAAAGTCGCACACATCCCACCCCACCCCCAACAAGCCACTTCACATTTCCTGACTGCAAGCAGATGAGAAACCAACATCAGGGATGAAAGCTCCTTTGTCTGGACTATCAGGCGGAAGCACATCTGCACCTCCGACCTCGGAATTGCATGTGCCCGGCACCCCCTGACTAGGGTGACCAGATTCTCAAAACAAAAAACGGGGACAGTTCATAGACATAGAAGTAGGACTACAGTTTGCAGTAACGGTCGACATAAAAGTAGGACTATTTGACAGTTATCATAGACATGGAAAAGGGACTAAAATGACAGCCGCCTCCACAGACACAGATGAAGAATTACAGACAAATCATATGTGTGACACAGACTTAGCCGAGAAGCGTCGAGGTTTCAGTGACCATCACCCGGGTGACCCGCTAATTGCACGGTGTGATATCCTTACTTGGTGACACTCATGGCTCCCTGTGGATTGCAAAGTATGACTCACTGCACAGCCTGGACAACACGGCCTGGAGGCGCGGATTGAGCAGCAAACCCGAATTGCCGGGGCACGCATTGGCTCGTGGCCTGAGCCTGCCAGTGCCTGCAGCCTGGCCAGCCTTGGCAGAGTGTGTTAAAGCCCAAGTAAGTTTAAGTTTTAAGCCTGGGTGCCAATGGCAGTGCGCGATCAGGCAGCTGCAGCGCCTGCGGTGTTATTCAAAACGGTGAAATGTGTTGCAAGACTGGCGCTGCGTGAAGTTGTTGAGGCCTCTCTGACATAGGTTCCCTGTTGGGCCGGGTCACTCACATGACTTCAGAGAGTGGTCCCGAGTCCTGATGTTCTCCTGACTTCAGTTTGCTGGGAAGGAGGGGGGCATCGCAAAGGCTGGCAATCTTTATGTTGATTTTTCTGCTGGCCCATCCAACAACAGTAGCCACCAGAGTGTTGTTAGGGCCTCGCACATCTTTTTTGGGCTGGGTCCCACCTTGGAGAGAGGCACAGGGTCACTCATGTGACATCAGAGGGTGGCCCCGAGTCCTGATGTTCTCCTGACTTTAGTTTGCAGGGAAGGAGGGGGGCCACCACAAAGGCTGGCAATCTTTATGTTGTTTCTCTGCTGGCCTATCCAACAACAGTAGCCACCAGAGTGTTGTTAGCAGGGCCTCGCACATCCTGTTTGGGCTGGGTCCCACCTTGGAGAGAGGCCCTGGACTGAGTGATGCTCTCTGCGCAGCATCATTAATTATTAGGGAGGAACCAGAGGGTCCAGTACAAGTCAGCAAAGGCTGAAGGTCCACGCCTCAAAAAATAAAAAAACACAAAAAAATAAAAAACAGCTCCTGACTTAGTGTGCAGAGAGAGCCTTGATTTAATATGTTGCAAGGGAGTTTCCTGATATTTGTATGATTCTAAGTATATTTACTTAGACATGAGCATAAATGAAAGTTGTTTAACCATTATTTATTACGCTTTGCAGCAGCTAACATAGAGTTTCTAGTTGCTCAAATGGGTGTCATATCTGATATTTACAAGTTTCCCTCGTTTTAATATCTTGATTTTGCTTGCAGGAAAGTGCCACTCATAGTCGTTAAAATGTCACTCATAATTACTCTGAAATTATGAAAATGTCACACATAGAAATCTGAAACCTTGGCAACTATGCATGTAACATTACACCTACAACAAGCCAGGACTATTCGCTTTGTCAAATGTTCTTAGCTGCATAAGATAAATAAGCAACAAACTTGGGCTTTGTTATACATAACATTGAAAATGCTTCAGTTCTGGGATGATGAGACTGTGAAAGAACTATATCGGGTCTCTTTGAAGGCAGTGAAGGGTGGTATTGCTGCAGCAGTAAGATTGTTTTTTCATCCTGAGGGCAAAAATGGACATCCCACTAGAGACCCGTCTCAGCACCTGTGCTAAGTAAGCAGAGAAATGTCCCGGTTTTTAAATCGTGTTTCAGTGCGAGACACTATTTAAAAACCGGGACATTTCTCCGTTTAACCCGGACACTGCACAAAAACCGGGACATTTCTGTAATTAGGAGCAAAGTGTCGGGACACGGGGACACTGCTCCGAAAACAGGGACCGTCCGGGGAAAACCGGGACGTCTGGTCACCCTACCCCTGACAGATACTAGAGCAGCTGATGATGACTCCCACACTACGCACAGCCCGACGAAAGACCAACGTATACACACCCCACACACAGAAGTCCTTTCTTAAAGTTATCTTGCATGGAATGGCCTTCACACTTACTCCCACACCATCCCAGGCGTACAACCGTTGCACACTAAAACAACCCATTGATCCGAGCTGTGGCATTTCATCCACAGAACTGGCGCAGGTCAGAACAGTGCCGCTTCAACCAGAGCCACTGACGCAATGGCAGAACATCCCGGACACATGCCCAACCCCTGTCAGGTGGAACTATACCGTGCACGTATGCTGGGTTTACTGGGGCACTGCCATTGGCAGTACTGCGGATCAGTTACCGGCTAAGCTTCCACCTTGCCAACGTCACCTGCGTTCAGCCTGTGTTGCATTGTCGATCGTGCATATTCGAGTGGCCCATGGATGTCTGCCTATCCAACAGGACGGTAGCTGAACTGGATCTTGACATGTGTGTGCGCCCCCTGTTGGCCCACGACCAGGAGTGTCACTGTGATACCCGTTTATGGGATGCCTTGATACTTGGCATGCATGCTGGCAGCTGGACCTGGGAGATTGCACAACTCCTCGTGTGCAGTGACCACATTGAACCGCTCCCCTATTGGGCTGTAGTGCTAATTGGTGAAAGGGGGTGGACGCAGCACATCTGTCCGGACCTCCTAATGGATCGCCTCGCCGTCCTGTTTGATGAAGTCGACAACGACCTCATGTTGGAAATGATAGCCTACGGAGCTGCAATCGCATTCATGGACGAGTAACTACGTACCTGCAGCCACGACAGATTGGAACCCATTGCACATGTCCCAACACCTTGTTGCATCTTGGAGATCTGGTCACATATCCCACGACAACAGTGGACATGGCTGCATTCGCCTGGACTCCGAATACATGAGCGAACAACAATGTGGGTTGGCACACACCTGTGAAGGGTGAGGCACTCCCCCGGAGTGGACAGCGGCGCTTGGCAACGTTCCTCATATTCCTGACATACTGCTGTATTGGTCTGCATGTTGTGGCACTTCTCTTGCCCGTACTGACACGCATATGCTAATAAAGTCTACGCACCTTCACTTGTATTCAACTGTGATGAGTGTTGATTTGAATGACAATGTGTGTCTCACTGCCTATCTGGGTCACGGCCAGACATGCGCATTGGTAGCATTACCCAGGGAGTACCTTTTTGTGGAATCACTGTCCCTACATTCATCCAGACTTTCATACTTGATTGGTCATAGCCACGACACATCTGTGTGAATCAGAATGTTTTTTTCGCATTCAGTGGAGTGTTGAAGCTGGACCAGTACAGGCCCATGCAAACCCCACTTTGCAATGTTGCCCCGTGGAGGGCCAGCCAGAGTCCATTAGGGATTGACAAGTTCATCGGAAGAGGCAGACTTCAGTCCGCAGTGTGATTGCTGTGTCATTGGTAACCAAACCAAATATGGCAGTCCCTGTCGAGGTCCAAGGTGAGTGTCGCTGAGTGTATCGGGGGACAGTGGAAGGTGTTAATCCAGGGCATGATGCAGAGGGCAGAACCAAGCTGAAACAGGCCATATGGCGGAGATGAATGCTACCACTTCATTCTTACCACAGTGCCAGATTCATCATCATCTTCGTCCTCTGATGTGTCAGGTGCCTCACATGTGGGTGGTGGTGTTTAGTCTGCATCACTGTGTGGCACTAACACTTCAGGGGGCGGAGATGTGGATGGAGTAGTAGCAGCAGCATTCATCTGCGCCAGGCCTTGTGGCGGCAATGCCAAGACGAGGATCTGCAGGGCATGGAAGATCACAGCTACATCTCGCTGGTGTGCAGCCATGGCAAACATTCTTTCCGCCTGCATCCGCTCCATGTTCAACATGATCCTCCGCATGTGTCCCAACTCCCAGCTGGCATCGCTGGAGCCACTCTGACTGGACAGTTGTTCTTGGCTCAGAGTCATGACTCCAGCAATGTCAGCCATGGATTGTTGGAGAGCATGGAGCGGACAGTGGGTGTCCGTTAGGGACTGTAAGTGGTCCCTGATGGGTCGTAGACACCCACTTATGGCATCTAGTTTGGCTGCCATGAGGTCGAACCCCACCCGCAGCTGATCAGCCATCTTCTCCTGGCACCCTAACACACAGCGTTGGAATGCCATGTGTTGGTCGTGGGGGTCCTGGGAGACAGCAGTGGTGGTGGGTGCTACCTGCTGTGTGGTCTGTGCAGGGGGTGGGGTCTCCTCGATGCAGCTGGGCTGCACTGCTCCTGGAGGTGGGGTACCGAAGCTGTCCATGTTGGAGGGCGTTGGTGTCGATGTTGGGGAGGTCCTCTCCATCATCAGTGCTGAGTTGTTGGGTCTGCTCTGCAGGAGGTGTTGATTCTCCCTCTGCAATGTGAAGGGGAGATGCAGATTGACATTGTGTTCACATGTATGTTGACGCATTGAACAAGTTTACTTGCAGACTGCATGACAATGTACTTTGTGACTGTTTGTGAGGAGATGCCTATGTGATGCGGGACAGTTGACATTTCTACACCATCAGGGATGTGAGGTTGTACTTGTACATTGTCATCTCACAGTTTCCTGCTATGCCAAATGCGAATGGCCATTTTCTACACACAAGCGGCGGTAGTTGTGTCCTCTGTTCTGTTGTGAAAGTGTTGCAGTTTGTACCACATTGTTATCAATGTTGAGGTGCTCTGATTCTTATGTGTGTGTACAGCATTGTGGGTGTGTTGCCCCTTCAGCTCAGATTTGGCTGGCCCTTATCCCTTTCAGGCGGTGTGCCTTTGACTTCTGTGCTTATACAGTGCTGAGATGTTGCAGACTTGGGTAACTTGGGCTCTTGGTCGGAGTTGTGACTCTTGGGCATGGTTTGTCCGCAGATGTGCTATACTTAATTGTGCATGTGTGCCATTGTGCCCATCTCCCCCGTCCCCCAGTCCCTGGTCGTTACTCACCCTGTTGCTGTTGGCTCAGGTCATGTTGTGCAGTGTCCGGTCCCCCAACTCCTGCCACCGTCTCCCCAATGATGACTCGGGTCACCATTTCCTCCATCTCATCCAGCTCCTGGTGTGTCACTGGACTCCCACCTCCAGTCTGCATTGCTGCTTTCAGGTTGGCTGCGAGTTTCAGCTTGGTTTTGCGCTTCACATCAGTCCAGCGCTTCTTGCAGTCGTCCACTTTCCTTCTCTTCACTCCGACGGCATTCACCTTGGCCAATATGGACTGCCATATTTTATTTTTAGTTGCCAATGACACAGTGGAGGTTACAATATCATAGGACGGTAGTGATGGTTTAGAAGTAGCACATCAAATTCTCAAGATAGCTTTAATGTTATTAATCTGTTTCCAGTATGTCAATGTGCAGAAATTACGGTGCCCTTCAAGATACCAGGAGCATCCCACTACCAAGGATGCCAGTTCAACGGGTATATGCTACCCGTCGTTTCAAATCTTAGCAAACAATTGTATCTCGGCACTCTGATATTTAACTAAAACAATTTACAGTTTGGTCATCAGGTTTAGCTAAATGGCCAGTGCTAAAAATCCTAAAAGCGATTGCTTAATCGATATAATATATCAAAGATAGAAAAACATTTCAAAATAGATCAAACAAAAACAAAAGAGAACATCAAAGAGTGGATATTATTCTTGTGCAATTTAATATTATTGAGTCAAATATTTCTTCAGGACAGTTTGATTGAGCACTACAGGCAAGATCAATATTATCAAGCCAAATTGGAGGTCCTAGTCCTAGGGCCTTCCAAGTAGTAGTGGCTGACGAACAGCCGATGACAGCCGACACGTGTTTCGTTACATATGCGTAACTTTTTCAAGGCTGTAAACAAAAATGAATAATAGAAACATAGTGCTCATTACATACTTTTTCTGGTGTGTACATCAGAAGATATTATTACTTCAATTTCGGGTGTAACCAATGAGAAAAAAGGAAAATTTAGGAAACGTGCAAAGATGTTCTCTTATGATATTTAAAAAAGAAGTGTTTATCGATTCATATCTGTGGGTGAAGATAACGCATATATAGAAAGAAATTCTAGGAAGACCATGATATCCCAAATAATAACCAGAAAGGATAGTGAAACCATAGTGATTCAAAGAAAATAGAGGTACACGTGAAAAGAAAAGAACACGTGATATAATTTTAAAAGAACCATAATTCAGAAAAAGAGGTTGATCATGCTTCAAAGCTCTAAGTTTTCAACGAACTGTGAATAAAAGAGGAAGCTTAATGAGTGCCTTGCTCTCTTATTATTGTTAAGGCTGTTGTAACGAGGTAAGATTTTCGTGTTATCCTTTGCGCAATCTTTAATTTTATAAAATCAATTCTAAAAGACAAAATTAAAGATAAATGAGTGTAATCATACCCTTATCACTGGTCAATTTTTCACTACTTATTCCCAATCTAAAAATCTAAAGACACTCCGAAAAAATGAATACCTGAATCTCGTGTGTCGTATTTTTCCCTTACGGGTGACGTAGTATGACGAAAGTGACTGTTCACAGATCCATCGTGAGTGGACCTGTGAGAGAACGTAAATAGTGAGATGTTTAAGAATTGATTATGGATATTAAACCCAGATCTGAATTTATTAATCCATAATCTCTATAAGAATTAGTCAGTTGATAAGCAAGTGATCTCGAAATTCACTGCGCTTGCTTGATCACAGGTTGTAAGCAAGATTCTGTTCAGAGTGGACCAATATGCCCAAGAAAACAGTGAACATATGGTTATCCCAAAAAAAAACATGATCTGTACCTGGCACGAAAAGTTAGAAGAGGTTGCCCCGTTCGAATTTCCAGCCTGTCTGTGGGTGATTCCTAAATATTATATACCGTGGACCCTCTATGAAAAAATAAATAGAAAACGGAATCAGATTTCAGAAGACCAATTATTTTTTTAAAACTCCATATTATTAAAAACTAGTCATGGTAATTACACTCATCATTGAAAATTTGAGACACCTAAGCGACCCTAATTAAATAGGTCGCTTAACACATCTACGATGAACCCTCTATGGAGAGAGTAAGCGAAAGAAGAGATCTAAAGTCGGAAGACCCGATTTTTATTAAAAACATCATATTATAAATGGATTATGCTATCATAGTTAGATTCAACATTCCAATTTGAGACACCTATGTGGACCTATTTAGTTGCGTCGCTTAACATCAAAAATAAAAGTTCCTATTCATAAATTACGAATTATAAAAAAGGAAAATATGTCCCATTCATAATGTCAGATCAATGGAATATTTAGATACAGAGTAACTCTTTGTAAGAGTTAAATCAGAATATAAACAGAGTAAACTTCCTACCATTTAGTGCAAGAACTAATATGCCTGTAACGAAAAAACGGAAAGAAAAAAAGAAAAGTAAACATCTTTTTACAAAAATACGGTAGGTATTAAGTTGGCTACTCATGTAAGAAACGTCATAATTACTTACAAGAGGTGCATGTTTCACGTGGCAACTAAGGGCTTCGATGGGTCCCTGAGATACAAAAAGTAAAGGGTAAGCTTAAAATTATATTTCTATTTGACATAGACTTTTATAATCTAATTTTTGACACCCGTTCTATATCACTTACTTTTTAAAATGCCGATCTGGTCCAAGGTACGGGGCGATCCTGTCGTGTGTTTGGAGACGGCCATTTTCCGCTCCTTTCTCCTTTTTTATACTATGGAAATCATGGTGATAGAAAGTGGAAAACTCCACTTCCTGCAGAGGCCCTATCCGGATCGTAGAGAGAAAAAAAGGACTATTTTCTTTAGTCCAACCTATATCATGCGCCATGTTTAAGTGGAGGGGTGAAAGCCTAATAGAGTGACAGAAACGGTCGAGATTAGATTTTGCCACAGATTTAAAAGTGGCATCAGTAATACATCGCGCTCCATATGAAAATCCCTATTTTAATATATTTTATAGCCCAACGTACAGAACGCATTATATGCAACATAAAGTGCATGTAGCATTACTGTTACGTAAATGCTGCTAATGTTTCGCGGCATATGCGAAAAATGTATTATCTATCTAATTAAGTATTATTGAAACAAGATTATGTTATTAGCGATTAACTACTAAAATGCCCTCAGCGCAAGTAAGTATATTGGGAAAAACAAGTCCCTAATCTTAAGCGATATTACTTCAGTGCTGTTGATGAAGGATTACCCATGTGAAAGAAAGAATATTGAAAGAGTCCGTGTTATAAGAGGAAAGTTTACACATGATTGCAACATTTCAAGACCTCAAAGAACCAAAGATTCATAGATGTACCATGTTAGTCTAACACATACATAGTCAATGGTTAAGTATAAATCAATTCAATAAAAAACACATTTCTGCTGCAAAGGTCTACTAATTTTGACATCAAACAATAAGTTGGAACCAACAAAACCGGGAAAGATATATTACGACCACATTTTTCTTAGTAAAATGGAAGCACAATGGATAATATGCCTTCGGGCGGTTGAACAGGGTATTAATTATGACAAAGAGTTACATGTATTCCTAAAGGATTAACATCATGACTATCAGGGGCTAAATCTGTTCAGCAACTGTAAAGATGAGGCAAATTATATGCAGATTTAAATATGCATTCTGCTTAATGTGACATCTTTATTTGATAATTGTGATAGGTAATCACTTGATAAGAGTGATAACAATGCACTGTATTTTGTTTGTGAGATGAATTTTAGGACATCTAATATGCTACAGAAATGTGGTCGTAATATATCTTTCCCGGTTTTGTTGGTTCCAACTTATTGTTTGATGTCAAAAATAGTAGACCTTTGCAGCAGAAATGTGTTTTTTATTGAATTGATTTATACTTAACCATTGACTATGTATGTGTTAGACTATCATGGTACATCTATGAATCTTTGGTTCTTTGAGGTCTTGAAATGTTGCAATCATGTGTAAACTTTCCTCTTATAATACGGACTCTTTCAATATTCTTTCTTTCACATGGGTAATCCTTCATCAACAGCACTGAAGTAATATCGCTTAAGATTAGGGACTTGTTTTTCCCAATATACTTACTTCCGCTGAGGGCATTTTAGTAGTTAATCGCTAATAACATAATCTTGTTTCAATAATACTTAATTAGATAGATAATACATTTTTCGCATATGCCGCGAAACATTAGCAGCATTTACGTAACAGTAATGCTACATGCACTTTATGTTGCATATAATGCGTTCTGTACGTTGGGCTATAAAATATATTAAAATAGGGATTTTCATATGGAGCGCGATGTATTACTGATGCCACTTTTAAATCTGTGGCAAAATCTAATCTCGACCATTTCTGTCACTCTATTAGGCTTTCACCCTCCACTTAAACATGGCGCATGATATAGGTTGGACTAAAGAAAATAGTCCTTTTTCTCTCTACGATCCGGATAGGGCCTCTGCAGGAAGTGGAGTTTTCCACTTTCTATCACCATGATTTCCATAGTATAAAAAAGGAGAAAGGAGCGGAAAATGGCCGCCTCCAAACACACGACAGGATCGCCCCATACCTTGGACCAGATCGGCATTTTAAAAAAGTAAGTGATATAGAACGGGTGTCAAAAATTAGATTATAAAAGTGTATGTCAAATAGAAATATAATTTTAAGCTTACCCTTTTACTTTTTGTATCTCAGGGACCCATCGAAGCCCTTTGTTGTGATGGAGCAGGGAAAATAAAAAAATTTAACCCCTAACAAATTTTATAAATTATTAATAAAATGTTCGTTTAAATGTATTAATCAACACTGTATGTGTGGAAATGGTAATATGCCAATGTGTGCGCTAAATAATCTATTAATAAATGTCCGTGTGTCTAAATTATAACGTAAAAATAAATGCATACTAATAAAAATAAATGCATGTTATTGGGCTTCATAGAAATAAAACGTGTCGTTGCAAAAACAAATAGTGATGGTAAGTAAGGAACAGCTTAAATGTTGCTTTCTGCTAGGTAACAACTAATTGGGGTACGTAGACGGGAGGGAAACGAAAGGGATATTTTTCTCTATTTTAATTATGTTTTGCTTGCCTCAAATTAGTGCTTCTAAAGTATAACCGAGTGGCGAGATAAAATGGCCGCCAATGGGCAGATGTGCGCAGGCGCAAGGGAACACATGACACGGGATGAAATTGGAGAAAGCTCAACCTCGTGATGTTTCTGAGAGGCTAGGATGCAAGAAATGGTCAAGGCTGGTGTGACCTAATTGAACTGATAGTGTGCCATGATGATCAGCAGAGAGCCCGTGGGAAACAAGTCTAAGAGAAAGGACAATGACTGCGGAGTTCTCGAATGTGTCGAAAGAAGTTACAAATGAACTGATCGAATCGGATGGAAATGTTTAAGCGTATGGGAAAGGAAATGATCCAAGGACCCTTGAATCCAAGAGAACTTGATTAAAGAATGAATAAGCTGACATGCATGGACCAATGAAAGAAAAGCGTGATATTAATGTTGCAACAGTTAGTTAGCAAAGTTAGAATTAGGGTATAAGAGGGCCTACTCTTAGTGGGAGGGGGTCAGTTGATGTCAGTCGTGGTTGCAGGCACAGTCAGGAGAGGAGTTGAAGAGTCGTATTGGTGGCTTCCAGTGCTGGGTGGTCCTGATCGATCCCTTACTGAGCGGGAGATGCTGAAAGACTGTTAGAGGAGACGGGTTGCAGGTAGCTGATGCTGACGAGCTGAAGTTGCTGTTGCTGTCTTTATTTTACAGTTGAGTATGAGAATCAGGCTATTTCTAATTCCTAACTTAGGTTAGAAATCATTAGGCTAAATTAGGAAGCTAGGCAGGTAATTAGGGTTTTGGCTTCATGACAAATTTTCCTTTCTGCAATAAATTAATTATGCTTAATAAAAATTGTGAATTTAAGAATGAATAATTGAATAAAGTATTAAAATTCTTTTCATGCTTTTTAAATTATATAAAATTTAAGATTCTTTAAACACAAAATGACTCAGTGGTTATTTTCCTAAATGATTGTGACATAAGTAATTGGTTATTGTGATTCAGCTGGTCTTAATCACTATGAACTAATTTCTTAAATGAATGATTCATCGACAAACAATAAGCAGGAATATCTTAAGAAATAACTGAAAGAAAGGGACAAAATAAGGTAATAAGATATCCTGGCTCTTCCAGCGGTACATAAAATGGTGTTCTCCATTTAGTTCTCATGCTTCTCCTAGGAGTACAGAATTTCACAAAGGTGTAAAGGAAATCCAGGAGTGTGCATGTGTGTTAGACGATGTTTATGGGCCCCATCGTCATGTGGATATGAGAAATATAGTTTGCCCCTGGATGACCTATAAGTAACCTAGGAGGAGAATAGTTTTTATTGTACGCGCTGCATCAGATTTTTTGGTAGCAGAGTTATGGTTTTCTATAGATTAGTTTAGTGATTATTGTTTATTGATTATTGATTATTTTTGATGACTAA
Source organism: Calotriton arnoldi (assembly GCA_963921515.1). Lineage (NCBI taxonomy): Eukaryota > Metazoa > Chordata > Amphibia > Caudata > Salamandridae > Calotriton > Calotriton arnoldi. The sequence continues at coordinate 420,529 of CAWUFW010003522.1, forward strand.
CACTTTATGTTGAGTCGCGTTATGTTATATGTAAGTTTTCACGCTTCTGGGATGTAGGAAGTGGAACACGTGTGGCAAGAGAAGTCACATGGAATTTGGTACATGGTCTGAATTCATTTTTGGTTATAACGCAGGTTGTGTTATGTTAGGGATTTCTGTGTGAAAAGTGTGTAAACGAAATAGCAAATCACGTTTACTTGTGAAACTTTGGCCTTAATTCTCAGGAGCCTAGTCTCCACATGTGTCTTATCCCCAGAGAAACGAGTAAATTGTTTGTTTGAAAGAAGGGTAAGGTAGAGGGAAGTGCTACTTTATCGGTGAGAGTAAATAATTCTGTGGTAGGGTAGAGGTAAGCGCTGCCTACTGGAAAAACAGGATTCTTGTGTAAAAGGACAAGGCTGTCACTTTGTTTAGCGAATCAGACTATGGAATTGTTTATTTGTTGTAACTAACGAAGAAAACAGTGAAAAGAAAATTGCCGATAAATTTTATAAAGGAGGGGTAAAGAGTAGAAGTGACGTGGAAAAGTGCCGCGCTAGGATTGGATAGTGCGCTAGTCACGTGAACACAGAGCAGGAGTGACGTAGAAAAGTGCCGCGCTGGGATTGGTTGGTTCGCGGACGGTGGGAATTGTTCTGATTGGTACTTTAGTGTAAGTCGCGCTGTAATTGGTCGAAGTTCGGTACACAGAAACAGCGTTAGAGTAAAGAAAAAACAAATAGAAAACATGCCGTATTACGAGTATGAAAGGGAGAGAACGTCATGGACGACGAAATTGAAGAATTTCTTTAAGAAAGACAAAAAGGTTGTGACTAGAGAGGGACAAGTAATTCCTCCGCCGAAATCAGCAGCTTCACACATGATGCTGAAATATGGATATCATACGTGCATATGGTTGGACAATTGGGTAAAATATACAAAGAATGATGGAGCATTGGCTTTCCCTGAAAATGGTTCTTTTAATGTAGCGGTTTTACTGAATTTAAGAGAAAAGATGTTTAAATTGGAACCTAGACCTAGACCGACACAGTTTGAGGCTTTAACAGAATGGGAAGATGAGATGTACGAGCGAGAAAGATTCAGAGGAATGAAAGGTTATGAGTTTGTGCCCGGATGATTGTGGGGAATGAATCATGAGGACAGAATAAAACGATGGAGATGTGCTAACATGACAGGAGGTTTGTTTCCAGCTTTTACAGTTGAGGAGGGGACTAAGAAAAAACGGACTGAGAAAAAGAAACATATAGAGAGAGAAAAGTATATGCATGAGAGCGAAACGGATGACGAATTTCTGGAAGATATATTAAATAGAAATCCACCTCCGTATCAGCAGAGTTCTACAGTGGTGACACCAAATGCGCCACCAATAGAGACTATGCGAAATAAAAGTCCGGAAAAGAGGAATGAGGTAAATAGGTCACAAGAACAAATGAGAACTTCTCAAAATGAGGGAATAGAAAGCGAAAATGCAAGTGAATTGGCAAGGACAACAAAAGAACTAACTGAGAAAATTAGAGAATTAACGAAAAATATGGAAGCAGTTACTGTGCCTGTAACAATAGGTCCAGTAATACCAGTTTTTGAGAATCAGAAAATTGATGAACGATCTTTGGTGATTCCCTTGAGTTCACAATTTCAGAGAGAAAAGGAAAGAATGGAAACAAGTCCAGGTACAAGCAATTTGGCTAGTGCTTACAGACCAAGTCCACCTGAAAATTTGACAATAAATGAGTGTAACGGTAGAAAAATACCTATGGTAACTGAATCTGCAACAGTGACACCTGAAAAGAGTGGAAATTGGACAGAAATAAATAGTACTCCCATAGGTCCGACTCCTGATGAGTTAAATGAGTGGATGAAAGCTTTTAAAATAAAAGAAACAGAAGAAAAACCATTAGATGTGATCAGATTGAAAATAGATATGGAAGAATTAATTCTAGGAACGATTGGTACTGAAAAGATAAAAAATTATCAGGATGATGAAATAATGTTTCTGTGCAAAAGTATAACATGGAGGGCAAAGAATTTACATGACAAATTAGAAGAAGTGGCTAGTGAGATCGGGATAGATTTTGCAAAAGTAAAAACATTGCAGAAACCATACAGAGTAGACTTTTGTGAAAAAGATATTGAAAATTTGAATACAGCAGGAAGGCTGACACAGATAAAGGAGTTGATTGTGTTGTTGAGAAAATGGGGTGATGTGGACAGGTGGAAGGTTAGATGGACAAAGAAGAATGAGAAAAGTATAGACAAAGGTTCATTGGCTTTTATGATAACAGAAAAAGAACCTGTTGTTAAAGAATACCCTATGAGAGAAACTCCAGGTGGTAGTTACGTGCATGTTCCCTGGACTAGGCAGGACATCCTGTCATTTACAAATGATTTTCCAAAGTTAAGAGAGAAGCCAGTTGAGTGGTACCGACAAGTAGAAAGGTTTGTAAAGGTCTCAAAAGTGTTGTGGATAGATTTGGATGGATTGTTTGACATAGTGGTACCAACGGATCTGTGGTCAGAATGTAAGATTACGGTTGACTGGCCAACTACAGAATATCCAAGAAATCCTAAGACAGGAGCTCCAGGACCAGATGTGATGAAGAAATACGACAAGGTGATTACCTTTTTGAAGAATAAGATTCCTCCCAAAGAGACAGATTGGGTTAAGATTGATAGAACTACACAGGAAAGTAAGGAGTCTGTACATGCATATTATGAGCGATTGTTATTGGTTTTCAAGCAGTATAGTGGTTATGAGGAATTGAGTGAAAAGGACATGAGTCATTTTGTATACCGATTTGTGTTTGGCCTGAAACAAGAAATAAGCGATATGATTAAGCAACATATGATAAACTGGCAGAATGGAAGTGTAGATGAGGTGCTGAGGTATGCTAAGTATTGTAGTGATGAAATAGAGAGTAAACAGCGTAAGTTGAAAGAAAAGGCAATGTGGGCACAAGTGAAAGTGGCAGAAAAACAAGAAGCCCAATTGGACAATAATAATGGAAACGAATCAGGACAGAATAAGATGCGACCAAACATAGGTAAAGGAAAAGGTCAAGTAAGTCTAGAAGAGGCAAAGAAGAAATGGCCATGTCATAATTGCGGAAAATTAGGGCATTGGAGAAATGAGTGTAAGTTCCCACCTAAACCTAATCCGGAACATCAATCATTAACTCCACAGGTGCAGAATGAGGTAGTTGTTCAACAAAGTCAGGTGCCACAACCACCACTTCCCAACACTGTTAACCAGCAAAGATACAGTACAGAAACAGGATTCTACGGAGGAGAGCAGGTAACACAGTTGCCGCGAGCAGCTAACATTTCTCAGTATTGGTTGCGTCAGAGTGAGGATGACCCGGATGAAAGTTTCTGACGGTGCGCAGGAGAGGGGAAAGAGTGCGTGCTTGGCGCAACTCTAGAGGTAGATCAGTCTGGTCCCTTTGTGGATGGAGAAGTGAATGGTGCAAATGTAACATTCCTTGTCGATACTGGAGCTACCCGTTCTACTGTTAGATCAGTGGAAATTCCAAACCTTCCTCTCTCAGGTGAATACATCCAAGTGGTAGGAGTAGCCAATCAGCAGATTAAAACCCCACTTACTGAATTGGTGGAAGTAAAAATTGGTTCTTTTAGCAAAATGCATAAATTTGTAGTGTGCGATTGTAGTCCTGTAAATCTTTTAGGTCGTGACCTTTTGTGCAAAATGAATTGCACAATTTATTGTACGCCAGATGGAATAGGTTTCCAGACTTCAGATGAAGATGTTTTGTATAAAGTAACTTTGATGAATCAAGAACCTGAAACGAATGGTTTATTTCCTGCATTTGATGCAGAAAAACTTCCAGAAGAACTGAAAAGTACAGTAAAAGAAAGTGTGTGGGATTTTACAGGAGAGGACATTGGATTAATGAGAGAAGTTGATCCCGTAAAAGTAACAGTGAAAGAAGGGATAATTTATCCAAACACGCCACAGTACAAATTAACTCCAGAAATAATTGAAGGAATAACTCCTGTGATAAACAAGATGATTGAACAGGGGATTCTGAAAGAAATCATGAGCAGTCCATGTAATTCACCTATTATGGGACTGAAAAAGCCAAATGGAACATATAGAATAGTACAGGATTTGAGAAAGATCAACAAAATAGTTGTACCATGTTGTCCAATAGTGCCAAACCCTGCAGTAATTCTATATCAAATCCCACATGAAGCTGAGTGGTACACTGTGATAGATTTGTGTCACGCATTTTTCTCTATTCCTTTGCATCCAGATAGCCAGCCATTATTTGCATTCCGGTTCGGAGAGCGTATTTTGGCATGGTGCCGAATTCCACAGGGGTATACAGAAAGCCCCTCAATTTTTAATCAGATTCTAAAGAAATCTCTGGAAGATTTAAAAATGCCAGAAAAATCAGTGATGGTGCAGTATATCGATGACCTATTGGTGGCATCGAAAACTAAAGAAGCATGTGTAAGTGACACAATTGCTTTACTGAACCATTTGGAGAAAAGAGGACATAAAGGGGTCGATTCCGATTCGGGCCGGAAATTTCTCCGACCGAGCCGGACCCGGAGAGATTTCCGACCGAATCGGACCCGTGCAGTCCGACCGAACGAGTACGATGCGTCCGTATGTTATCGGACACGAGTCGGTCGGACTCCCATTGAACTCAATGGGAGCCGGTCGTACAACGCGTACGCGGGCTCCCATTGACTCAATGGGTGCGAGGCGGACAAGGGCGCCCCTACAGCGAGTACGCCGCGAAGCGCTCCGCGGCGTACACGCACAGGTAGGGGGACCCATGGGTCCCCCTGTGTGCGCCTCGCACGGGTACGCGTACAGGGGGTCCGACACGGACCCCCAAAGTACGGCTCCGACAGCGAGTTCGAGTCGGACGGCGCGAGTCGGTCGGAGCGGTCGAGGTGCGCATCGTACTTACCCGGCCGGAAAACGTCTCCATTGCGCGGTGCGAATCGGGTCCGAGCGAGTCGGTCGGAGCGGTACGATCCGGGTACGAGTCGGTCGGAGCGGTCGGGTCGCCCGGACGAGTCGGTCGGCGACTCGCATCGTACTCGCTCGGCCGGACCCGCGTACGGTTCGGTCGGGAAACAGGGCTCCGAATCGGATCCGGTAAAGCCGAATCCGATTCGGAGCCCTACCGGCCGAGATCGGAATCGGCCCCTAAGTGTCCCCTTCAAAATTGCAGTTTTGTCAGAAAGAAGTCCAGTATTTAGGGCATAAAATTGAGAAAGGAGTGCGGAAAATAGCGACAGAAAGAGTAAGAATGATTCAAGGAATGAAAGCACCAATGACTCAAAGAGAGGTAAGAATGTTTTTGGGAATGGTTGGATATTGTCGACAGTGGATAAGTGGATTTTCTTTGATTGCAAAACCCTTACAAAAATTGACAAAGAAAGATGTAAAGGACCCTTTTGAGTTAAACAAAGAAGAAATGAAATCTTTCAAAGAATTGAAAAAGAAACTGTGTGAGGCCCCTGCTTTAGGCATGCCTGATTATGAGAAGGATTTTGAGTTGTACTGCAGTGAAAGAGATGGATGTGCATTTTCAGTACTGGTACAAAAACACGGGACCATGAAAAGGCCAATCGCTTACTTTTCAGCTGTTTTAGATCCTATAGCAAAAGCATTGCCTGGGTGTCTGAAAGCAGTTGCTGCTACTTGTGTAAGTCTGGAACAAAGTGAAGGTATAGTGATGGGGTATCCACTGAGAGTGTATGTTCCCCATTCAGTAGAAATTCTTTTGACAAGAACAAAAACACAGTACATGACACATAGTCGGCTGACTAAGTACGAAAAAGTCATCTTGAGTGCTGAAAATGTGACCATAGACAGATGCATAAATGTAAATCCTTCTACATCATTGCCAGATGAAGAGAGTATAATTGAACAAGACGAAGTAGATCATGATTGTCTGAATGTGCTGGAATATTGCACAAAACCAAGAGCTGACATAAAAGATGAACCGTTAAAGGAATCGGATTATGTCATGTTTGTAGATGGTTCATGTTTACGCACAAAAGAAGGAGTGTTAAGCGCAGCTTACGCAGTATGCACAGTGGCAACTGTGATGGAAGCGTCTTGTCTGAAAGGAGTTAGGTCTGCCCAAGTTTCAGAACTAATTGCTTTGATTCAAGCATGTAAATTGGGGAAAAATGTACGAATCACGATTGTGACCGATAGCCAATATGGTTTCGGCATCGTACACGATTTCGGACAGATTTGGTCACAAAGAGGATTTCTGACATCTGCAGGAACACCTATTAGAAATGGAGATTATGTTAAAAAACTGCTTGAGGCGATACAGTTGCCTAAACAAATAGCTGTAGTGAAGTGCAAGGCGCATAAGAAAAACGAAAACTACATAGCGGTCGGCAATAATTATGCTGATGAGATCGCTAGATATTGTGCGGAAAACATGGTGTCACTGAACAAAAATAGAGAAAGGGAACATGTCTCTTGTCCTTTGCTTTTCACTAATACAGTCGAAACATGGGATGAAGTAAGGCAGTTACAAGAAACAGCAAGAGATGAGGAAAAGATTACTGGATAAAAGCAGGATGTAGAAGACAGGAAAATAATGGTGTGTGGGTATACAGAGATGAAAGACCAGTTATGCCTGATAGCATGATTGCAGACATGGCACGGATGTACCATGGACAAGCTCATATTGGGAGAGATGCAATGATTAGACTTTTTAGACAAACCTGGTATAACCCAAAATTCAGAGTCATTGCTGAAAGTCTTTGTCAAAGATGTCTTATTTGTCAACAGTTTAACCCAGGAAGAAAAACAGTAGTGAGTCTAGGAACAATAGGACGAGAAGGAGGTCCATTCACAAGAATGCAGTTGGACTTTATTGAGATGCCCCCTAGTAACAGATTAAGATATGTTCTAGTGGTTGTCTGTTTGTTCTCTCGTTGGGTGGAGGCATACCCCACAAGAAGGAATGATGGAACAACAGTGGCAAAACTTATGCTGCGAGAGTTCATTCCAAGGTATGGTTTTCCAGTCACGGTTGAGACAGATAGAGGAACACATTTCCAAAATGAGTTGATCCAATTGATTTGTGAAGCACTGAGTATTAAACAAAAACTACATTGTGCTTACAGACCAGAGGCTTCTGGGGTAGTAGAGCAGATTAATGGAACAATTAAAAACAGGTTAGGAAAAATGTGTCAAGCTACAGGACTCAAATGGCCAGATGCACTGCCTCTTGTTCTGATGACAATCAGAAGCATCCCTGAAAAGAAAACTGGACTCAGTCCCCACGAGATGATTATGGGACGAGCAATGAGACAAGCACACGTACCCGTCAACAAGTTATTAACTATAACTGATGATCTAGTACTGGATTATTGCAAGGGACTGGCTGATGTGGTGCGTTCTGTGTTTCATCAGGTTGGACCGGATGCGACCACTCTTGAAAGAAAACCAGCTCACGACTTGAATCCAGGAGACTGGGTCCGCATAAAAGTCCACAGGAGAAGAAACTGTCTAGTTCCGCGTTGGGACGAGCCAAGACAGGTAATCCTAGTGACAACGACTGCCGTCAAGTGTGCAGGAGTGAAGAACTGGGTTCATGCCAGCCACACAATCAGAGTTCCAGGACCTACAGATCGACATGTGAGTCGGCGTCTGGAAGTGTGGGATAAAAGTTTAACGGCTGGGACAACAAAGATAAAGGAAAGGGTGCCAGAACTTGAAGATCGACCTGAAAGTCGGCATCTGGAAACCCCAACGGCAAACACCTCTAGAGAAGAAGAGGAACAAGAAGAAGAAGAAGAAAGAAATTCAGAAATTCCAGAACTTGAAGATCGACCTGTAAGTCGACATCTGGAAATATCTGACACAACTTCAGGATCTGATGATTCAGCTGCAAACTGGGAAGAATTCCGAAAGAGAACTTGGGGTTATAAACCAATTAGAGAAGAAACTGAGCAAGAAATTGAGTTAGATGAACAACCAGGTACAAGTTATGGTGGAACTCCTTCAGAAACAATATTAATAGATGAAGTAGGGAAAGAAGTACACAAAAGATTAGAAAATCGAGAAGAACCCCGAGGAGCAATAGGGACAGATAGAGAAATAGAAGAACAGGGAAATTTAGAAACAGAAAAGGAGGAAAACACCAAATCGGAAAAACACCGAGGAGGGACAGTAATAAGGGAAAACCAAAAGGAGAAGACAGATCCACCAGTAGGAGATGACGAGATTATAAGTTTCAAAATAAGAGACAATAGTGAGACAGTTGAAACAGAAACAGAAGAAAGTGGAGGAGAGGAAAAAGCAAAGACTGAATCAAGAAAAAGAAATTGGAAATCAGAAAGAGAAGAAAGAGAAGGTGAAGCCAAAAGGCCAAGAAAAGGAGATAATTGGCCCAACAGCTATGTAAGAAAATTGAGATATAGAATAATAAGAGCGGAAGACGAAGGTGCTGAACAAGTAAATGAAGTAACAAGTCAAAAGGGACAAGAAAAACCCAGTGGAAAAAGATTACAAAAGTCCAAAAGGACAAAGAAAGTGAATTCAAAATTTAAGTCACCTGAGTGGCTGTATATTGCACTAACTGATTACAAAGAAGAAGAAGAAAACACTCACGGAAACCAGAGACTGAGAAGTCGGATGGGCAAAGGTGAGATGCAACAAAAGTGAAGTGAAAACTTATAGTGCTTCTGCCGGACATGACAATTTTACTGGATGTGACAAATCACCGGATGTGACAACGAAAGAATTCTGGAGAGAATTAAAAGAAAGTACCAAGCAAAGACTTTTTGAAAGCAGAGTGGCATCTAAGTCATTTCTGAGGTGTAGTGACACAATTTTCTGAAACTTAACAAATAGAAAAAGAAAAATGGAAAATAATAGGGATAGAAGAGATAAATGTGAATTTATAAAGAGATGGTGCAAAATGTGCTGCTTTTGTACAGGGTTATTAATGACCATATGGATAGTTTTAGCAATCACAATTCCTATTAGTGTAGCTGTGATAGAAGCAAAAAATGATACTAAACTGGAAAAAGAAACTAGTATTAAAGAACCAGTTATTTTAAGAAGTAGTGCAGAGTTGCATAAGGATAGGTCAGTAACAGATTTTTCAAAGAATGTTTTTACAAAGTTGTTGTATGAGTACGTAGAAACAATGGACGTAAGAGATTGTTATGTTTGTATGCAATTGCCTGCATCAGTATCAGAAGGTGTGACTTATCATCACCTACCTCTGACTTATGGAATAACATGTAGTGTAATAGCGAGCTTATTTTATAAAACAGGTAGATTAGAATCTTATTATACTGATATAGATAAGATTTTTGTAAACATTCCAGTAGTACCAGAACTTAACAAAGTAAAACCAGCAAAAGTTTTAGGAGAATTCTTTTTAGAACATAGAAAATTAACGTTAGAAGAAATAATTAGTAACAACCTTACCTGTGAGTTAAAGAAAGAAGAAAAAGTATTTTTAGAAATGGTTGAAGAAAGAAGAATGAAATTTCAAAAAGAAGCAATAAAAGAGGAAGGAAAACGCTTATGGACGTTTGAGGAAGGAAATCATGAAGGGAAAAAGATAAATGCAGCAATGACATTAGACTGGCCGCAAACAGGAAAGTTGTGCATTAGGAGAAATAAGACAGTCTATGACAATTACTTTGTAGGTTCCAGTATCTGCCATGACAATTATCAAATTCTGGGAGGTTGGGGATTCAAAGGTGGAAAGGACCCAATATTTCCAGGTATCTATTATATTTGTGGGAATAGAGCTTATTACAGGTTACCGGACCATTGGTATGGAACTTGCTATGTAGGCCTGGTCTTTCCCAAAAAATTTCACATGGACAGAGAATAAAAGGGAACATACAAGATGATTAATAGATTTACACGTAGAAAGAGGGAAAGTTTTTCAGAAATTGTAGGTGATATTTTTGGAGCATTGATACCAGCAGTGGGAATATCTTTGAATGCATTTAAAATTCGGAAGTTATCCACAGTAGTAGATCGTTTGTCTACAGATACTGCGGGAGGGTTCTTAATGGTAAATACCGAAATGGTTGCCATGAGAGCTATGGTGATGCAAAATCGGCTTGCCCTTGATATTATTTTGGCAAAAGAGGGTGGAGTCTGTGGAATGTTGAAAGTCCAACATTGTTGTACTTACATTCCTGATAACAGTGAAAATATACAGAAGTATATTACAAATATTACAAGTTTGCACAAAGAATTAGTTCCACTGGAGGTTGAAAGTGTTTTGGGAAAACTTGGTAGAGGGTTTTCCTCAGTAGCGAATTGGTTAACTAGGATGAGTAGACTAGTGATAGGGAAAGTTATAATAGTAGCAACAATAGTAATATTGTTGGCCATGATATTGAAAATAGTAATAACATGTATAAAGAGAAAAGTAAGACAGAATAAGATAAGAAGAAATAACAGATTAATGAGAGAAAGAGAGAGAGAAATGGGTGAAATTGAGTTGGAGAAAATGAAAGAAAGCATGTACAAAGAGACTAAAAGGCAAGATGAAGAAGAAACAGATGTATAAATAACAGAAAGCAAAGGATGAAAGACATGCTGCCTGAAAAGAAGTATGACTTGGGTTTTATGTGGTGATTTAAAAATCACCAAAGGGGGATTGATGGAGCAGGGAAAATAAAAAATGTAACCCCTAACAAATTTTATAAATTATTAATAAAATGTTCGTTTAAATGTATTAATCAACACTGTATGTGTGGGAATGGTAATATGCCAATGTGTGTGCTAAATAATCTATTAATAAATGTCCGTGTGTCTAAATTATAACGTAAAAATAAATGCATACTAATAAAAATAAATGCATGTTATTGGGCTTCATAGAAATAAAACGTGTCGTTGCAAAAACAAATAGTGATGGTAAGTAAGGAACAGCTTAAATGTTGCTTTCTGCTAGGTAACAACTAATTGGGGTACGTAGACGGGAGGGAAACGAAAGGGATATTTTTCTCTATTTTAATTATGTTTTGCTTGCCTCAAATTAGTGCTTCTAAAGTATAACCGAGTGGCGAGATAAAATGGCCGCCAATGGGAAGATGTGCGCAGGCGCAAGGGAACACATGACACGGGATGAAATTGTAGAAAGCTCAACCTCGTGATGTTTCTGAGAGGCTAGGATGCAAGAAATGGGCAAGGCTGGTGTGACCTAATTGAACTGATAGTGTGCCATGATGATCAGCAGAGAGCCCGTGGGAAACAAGTCTAAGAGAAAGGACAATGACTGCGGAGTTCTCGAATGTGTCGAAAGAAGTTACAAATGAACTGATCGAATCGGATGGAAATGTTTAAGCGTATGGGAAAGGAAATGATCCAAGGACCCTTGAATCCAAGAGAACTTGATTAAAGAATGAATAAGCTGACATGCATGGACCAATGAAAGAAAAGCGTGATATTAATGTTGCAACAGTTAGTTAGCAAAGTTAGAATTAGGGTATAAGAGGGCCTACTCTTAGTGGGAGGGGGTCAGTTGATGTCAGTCGTGGTTGCAGGCACAGTCAGGAGAGGAGTTGAAGAGTCGTATTGGTGGCTTCCAGTGCTGGGTGGTCCTGATCGATCCCTTACTGAGCGGGAGATGCTGAAAGACTGTTAGAGGAGACGGGTTGCAGGTAGCTGATGCTGACGAGCTGAAGTTGCTGTTGCTGTCTTTATTTTACAGTTGAGTATGAGAATCAGGCTATTTCTAATTCCTAACTTAGGTTAGAAATCATTAGGCTAAATTAGGAAGCTAGGCAGGTAATTAGGGTTTTGGCTTCATGACAAATTTTCCTTTCTGCAATAAATTAATTATGCTTAATAAAAATTGTGAATTTAAGAATGAATAATTGAATAAAGTATTAAAATTCTTTTCATGCTTTTTAAATTATATAAAATTTAAGATTCTTTAAACACAAAATGACTCAGTGGTTATTTTCCTAAATGATTGTGACATAAGTAATTGGTTATTGTGATTCAGCTGGTCTTAATCACTATGAACTAATTTCTTAAATGAATGATTCATCGACAAACAATAAGCAGGAATATCTTAAGAAATAACTGAAAGAAAGGGACAAAATAAGGTAATAAGATATCCTGGCTCTTCCAGCGGTACATAAAATGGTGTTCTCCATTTAGTTCTCATGCTTCTCCTAGGAGTACAGAATTTCACAAAGGTGTAAAGGAAATCCAGGAGTGTGCATGTGTGTTAGACGATGTTTATGGGCCCCATCGTCATGTGGATATGAGAAATATAGTTTGCCCCTGGATGACCTATAAGTAACCTAGGAGGAGAATAGTTTTTATTGTACGCGCTGCATCAGTTGCCACGTGAAACATGCACCTCTTGTAAGTAATTATGACGTTTCTTACATGAGTAGCCAACTTAATATACCTACCGTATTTTTGTAAAAAGATGTTTACTTTTCTTTTTTTCTTTCCGTTTTTCGTTACAGGCATATTAGTTCTTGCACTAAATGGTAGGAAGTTTACTCTGTTTATATTCTGATTTAACTCTTACAAAGAGTTACTCTGTATCTAAATATTCCATTGATCTGACATTATGAATGGGACATATTTTCCTTTTTTATAATTCGTAATTTATGAATAGGAACTTTTACTTTTGATGTTAAGCGACGCAACTAAATAGGTCCACATAGGTGTCTCAAATTGGAATGTTGAATCTAACTATGATAGCATAATCCATTTATAATATGATGTTTTTAATAAAAATCGGGTCTTCCGACTTTAGATCTCTTCTTTCGCTTACTCTCTCCATAGAGGGTTCATCGTAGATGTGTTAAGCGACCTATTTAATTAGGGTCGCTTAGATGTCTCAAATTTTCAATGATGAGTGTAATTACCATGACTAGTTTTTTAATAATATGGAGTTTTAAAAAAAATAATTGGTCTTCTGACATCTGATTCCGTTTTCTATTTATTTTTTCATAGAGGGCCCACGGTATATAATATTTAGGAATCACCCACAGACAGGCTGGGAATTCGAACGGGGCAACCTCTTCTAACTTTTCGTGCCAGGTACAGATCATGTTTTTTTTTTGGGATAACCATTAGTTCACTGTTTTCTTGGGCATATTGGTCCACTCTGAACAGAATCTTGCTTACAACCTGTGATCAAGCAAGCGCAGTGAATTTCGAGATCACTTGCTTATCAACTGACTAATTCTTATAGAGATTATGGATTAATAAATTCAGATCTGGGTTTAATATCCATAATCAATTCTTAAACATCTCACTATTTACGTTCTCTCACAGGTCCACTCACGATGGATCTGTGAACAGTCACTTTCGTCATACTACGTCACCCGTAAGGGGAAAAATACGACACACGAGATTCAGGTATTCATTTTTTCGGAGTGTCTTTAGATTTTTAGATTGGGAATAAGTAGTGAAAAATTGACCAGTGATAAGGGTATGATTACACTCATTTATCTTTCATTTTGTCTTTTAGAATTGATTTTATAAAATTAAAGATTGCGCAAAGGATAACACGAAAATCTTACCTCGTTACAACAGCCTTAACAATAATAAGAGAGCAAGGTACTCATTAAGCTTCCTCTTTTATTCACAGTTCGTTGAAAACTTAGAGCTTTGAAGCATGATCAGCCTCTTTTTCTGAATTATGGTTCTTTTAAAATTATATCACGTGTTCTTTTCTTTTCACCTGTACCTCTATTTTCTTTGAATCACTATGGTTTCACTATCCTTTCTGGTTATTATTTGGGATATCATGGTCTTCCTAGAATTTCTTTCTATATATGCGTTATCTTCACCTACAGATATGAATCGATAAACACTTCTTTTTTTAAATATCATAAGAGAACATCTTTGCACGTTTCCTAAATTTTCCTTTTTTCTCATTGGTTACACCCGAAATTGAAGTAATAATATCTTCTGATGTACACACCAGAAAAAGTATGTAATGAGCACTATGTTTCTATTATTCATTTTTGTTTACAGCCTTGAAAAAGTTACGCATATGTAACGAAACACGTGTCGGCTGTCATCGGCTGTTCGTCAGCCACTACTACTTGGAAGGCCCTAGGACTAGGACCTCCAATTTGGCTTGATAATATTGCTCTTGCCTGTAGTGCTCAATCAAACTGTCCTGAAGAAATATTTGACTCAATAATATTAAATTGCACAAGAATAATATCCACTCTTTGATGTTCTCTTTTGTTTTTGTTTGATCTATTTTGAAATGTTTTTCTATCTTTGATATATTATATCGATTAAGCAATCGCTTTTAGGATTTTTAGCACTGGCCATTTAGCTAAACCTGATGACCAAACTGTAAATTGTTTTAGTTAAATATCACAGTGCCGAGATACAATCGTTTGCTAAGATTTGACACAGTGGAGGTGATGCACAGTTGGTTGTGGTGTTCTATGTCCTCCGTAATGGGAATCTGGTTTTCCTGCGTACTGTAAGGCATCTTCCTCTTATTCTTCTCCTTGCCCTTCCCTGACCCCGAGGTCCCAGGCTGGTCCTCCGTGGGGCTTGTGGGGTTCTGGTTGTCCTCTGTACTCGCTCCGGCTACCTCCATGGTGCTTCGCAGTTGTTTGTGTTTTGTTTGTGTTTTATGTTGGCGCTTTTGTGGTGGTTTTTCCTGCCTGACTTGTGGGACTTGCAGGCCTGGCGCTGCTTGTCGCTGTGTTTTTTTTTTCCGCAGTTGGGCCCATCGCAACTTTTTTCACGTTCGGCTTTATATTTTTATCGCCGTCCCAGGGATTTTACCGCGGACATTTGAGGCGTTATCAGGTCACTATCGCATGTTACTGCCGTGTTGAGAATGGGACGTTAACACAGAATTATTTTCCCGCGATGGACAGCGATATGTGAGATTGCATTAACCCATTTTGACGATGATTATCGCATGTTCTTGAGAATATTCTCCTGTGCGCGCTATGTTCTAGGGTTTGCAGTGATGTCGGAATCGTTCAAAGAGTTACTGAAGAAAAATGTACCATTTGTTGGGGGTGATGTTGATAGCAAAGCGTTTGGGAAAGAAATGATTGTGTGCGCAGCAGCTCTTAAACCTTTCAATCCTGAGACGGAGTGCATAGTAACAGCTGATGCAAGCAACTTGGGCATTGGAGTGATACTGACACAAAATATGGAAGGTAAAGAGTATATGGCTGGGTTTGTTTCGCGTTGTCAGGAAGCAGAGCGTCAGTACAGTACAATAGAGAAAGAAGCCTTTGCTAGTATGTGGGCTGTCGGGTATTTTGAAACGTTTCTTTGGGGCAGGATATTTAAGAATGTTACTGACCATACACCGCTGACCTTTCTTTTAGGCGAAAGAGCCATGGGGAATGCTAGCCCCAGGTTGATATATATGTTGTCGCGTCTGCAAGAGTTTAATTTTGACATTTGCCATATTTGCGGTTTCAAGAATGTTAGAGCAGGTTTTTTTATCACGTTTTCCTGTTGTTGATGCAGGAGATGAGGATGATGAGTAGTTAAATTAGTGCGTTGTTGGTTTGGTGGATGTATTGAAACACAGTGAAGGGGTGTGAGCAAAGACGAGTGGCAGAAAGCAGAACTGGAGGACATGCTGTGGGAGCACGTGAAAGATTTGATTTGCAGTGGTTGGCCAGAGGAGAGCAAGTTACCAGAGGAACTTCGAACTTACAGTAAAATCCAGGATGACTTAAGCATTGAGGGGGAGTTGGTGTTGAAGAGGGAGAAGGTTGTACCTCCGACAGGTTTAAGAGAATGGTTGGTATGGCTAGCACATTCTGGTCACGTAGGGTTGACATCTACAAAGAAAACATTGAAGTTATATTATTGGTGGCCTAGCATGGATGTCTTTGTGGGGGAAACAACCTTTACATCGCGGTCATTACACCGCGATGTCATTACAACGCAGTCGTTACAACGACCGTGTGGTTACCATGCAATGCCATTACTACGCAAGTCACTACATCGACTTGCAGTAGATGGCGCTCTAACATAAGGAATAGTATACTCTACTATTCCAACACCTTCCCTACTGTTGCCTAGACTGGAGTTGGAATAGTAAATTATACATTCCTAATGTTACAGCGCCATCTACTGCAAGTCAATGTAATGACTTGCGTAGTAATGGCATTGCGTGGTAACAACGCGGTCGTTGTAACGACCGCGTGTTGAAGGCACGCGATGTAATGACTCACGTAGTAAAGAGTCATATTCATTGGTGGACATCATTATAGGGTTGTGTTCTACCTGTCAAGATGCTGACAGACACTTTGTGGTGAGAAACACACTTTTATCGCCAGTGGAATTTCCAGTCTTTCCATGGGAGAAAGTTGCTATAGATTTTATGGGTCCGATTTTGGTTTTCCTCACGGTGTGAAGTTCTTAATTGTTCTTACTGATTATCATTCCAAGTGGATATTTTACAAATGTGTTGCCTGCACTGATTCCAAGTCAGTAATTGATTTTTTGAAATCTGTTTTCAGTATTGAAGGGTTTCCTAAATGGATAATAACTGATAATGGTGTGCAGTTTCTTTCATCCGAGTGCAGCACGTTTTTTAAGTCTTTAGGCATTTCACATATTTCTGTTTTTTTATAGTCCCCAGTCAAATGATTTAGTTGAGAGGACAAACAGAATGTTCAAGGAGTGTTTGCAGTTTGCTGTGCAATCCAAGTTGGATATTGACGATACCATTCGAGAGCAGATATGGAACTATTAATAACAGCTCAGTCTACAATTGAAATATCACCTTTCAAGTTGTTGTGAGGAGGAGAATCAAGGTCTAGCATTAGACCAGGATGGAAGAATGACAAGATGGCATGTGAAAGTGTAGACATGGTTAAGCAGAGGTTGATAATGAAACAGGACAAGAGTAAGGTGTATTATGATGTTAAACAGTGTGCCAAACAACTGATATTAGAACCTGATGACATTGTGAAGTCAGACGTCCTGGTAAAATGAAGAAAAGTTTGTCTAAATTCTATTCGTCCACGAGAGTGGTGAAAGTATCAAAAGGGTCAGTGAAGGTGGAGGATGGATGCTGGTGAAGAAAGAGGAATGTGGTGTTGGTGAAGAGAGCTGTTCATTCAGATGAGAGGGAGCAAGGAAGTTGTGGCATAAGTTGTGTTGATTCAGAGGATGATGATGCTGGTATGAGTGGTCATTTTTGGAGTACTTCAGATCTGTCTGGTACTGGGGAGGAAAGGGAAGATGTAAGTGTTGCAGATGACTTGTCATTGAGTGGTCAAGATATGGATTCTAGCTCATCGGTGGAAGGTGGTGTCAGTTTGGAAATTGTAAGTGAGTTGCAAGACAGTGAAACCGGTCCCAGGATGCTTGTTCCCGGTGCAGGGAGGACCTGGCTTGGCAGTTCGGGCTGGACTGTTCCCACAAGGAACACAGTCAAGACTGATTTGCATATGGCTGGGTCCAAACTGGGGTGGTGTGGTGAGCAAATGAATGATGGATTTAACCCAGATCCTTGTGACTGGGGGTGAATGTTTGCATTGTCCAGCATTCCGTCCATCAATTGTTTCTTTTGCAAGTGATGGTAATGTGGGCATTTGAGGTGATGAATATGCAGATGTGAGTACGGAAAATGTGAGGGAAACCAGACTTAGAGGGTCACCTAGATGTCTCTGTGATTTTGTGTTATTGATTTGGCATATAGAAGTCTTGTTGATATAATGTTGTTATGTTGAATTTTAGTTTGTTTGTTAGGGGAGAATTGATGTTGTACGGAGTTATTTATAGTTAAGTGCACATGTTCTCCTAGAACAATAGCGTGAGAGGGCTCTCGAGCGCTATGTTCCATTATTATGATTTTTGTTTTATATATCACAAACTCGGCCAGAAGGTATCAGGTATCAGAGCTCTTTACATGAGCACCAGTTACGTTACAGACGGACACATTCAGTTTTGTTATACACAGGGAGATTAAGTGATTTGCCCAGAATCACATGATGCTCAGCGTCCCTGCTGAGAGTGGAACCTGGTTCCCCAGCTTCGAGGTCACCTGCTCTAGCCGTTAGGCCACATCCTTAACTGTGTGCTATGTTCTGATGGAGGCAGCGCTGGCAGTTGCTGGGAGTGCTCCGTTGGGAATACGCATCCAGGCTTTTATGCTTCATATCAATCAATCAGGATTTGTAGAGTGCTCCTATTCACCCCCAAGGTTATCCTTACTCACTCGGAATCAGTTGAACACCCAGGTCTTAAGTCCTTTTCTGAATATCTGAAGAGTGGGTGAGATCCGGGTGTGAAGGTCATTCCAAGACCTCGTGACGAGTTAGGACAAGGAGCATCCTCCACTGTTGCTTAGGCAGACGGGGGTGTGGGCGAGGGAGTGGGAGGTGGAGCGCAGGTGTCTGGATGGTTGGTGGAAGCTCAGGCAGTGGTTTATGTATGCTGGTCCTTGATTGTGCAGGGCTTTGTAGGTGTGGGTCAGCATCTTTATTTGACATCTCTTGTGTAAGGGGAGGCAGTGGCGTTTCTAGAGATGTCTGGCGATGTGGGTCCGCTTGGGGAGGTCGAGGATGAGTCAGGCCGCTGAGTTTTGCACTGTCTCCAGTCTCTTCAGGAGGTGAATGGTGATTCCTATGTAGAGCGCATTGCCGTAATCCAAGCAGCAGGTGACGAGGGCTTGAATGATGGTACATCTAGTGCTGATCGGGACCCATTTGAAGATCTTTCAGAGCATGAGAAAAGTGAGGAAGCAGGCGGAGTAGACTGTGTTTATCTGGTTTTTCATAGTGAGTTTGCTGTCTAGGATGATGCTGAGGTTCCGGGCATGATCTGTAGGAGTGGGTGAGGGTCCCAGATCAGCCGGCCGCCAGGAGTCGTTCCACAGGGAGGTGTTGTTCCAGGCAATCAGTATTTCTGTTTTGTCTGTGTTATGTTTACCTCATAATTCTGGAACTATAAAAGCAGCTTGTATCCAAAGAAGTTCTTCGTTACACAGGTGCTTTCCAAGTAAGCTAAGATGAATGTCACTGGCATTCCCATGAGCCTTCACAGCCGTTTTTCAGAATTCGCCCCTTATGGCCAAAAAGATCTTCCTGTTTTCTATAGATGTTGTCCATTTCACACATATTTCAAAGCATTAATATCAGGTTGCCTCGAGCTATTGTGTCACGACTGGATGGGCATATGGGGAGAGTGGGCAAAAGCAATTTAAGAGATGAGGAGAGTAACAATGTAAGTACATTACTGAGGCAGCTAGTGGGAAAGTTGACTTCTCTGGTGACCTGGGACCTGAGTCACGTCAACCCCGCTTCCATGCAGTGTGGTCCTACGCAAATCACGTGTTCCCTTCCTGAGCATCAATCATTTCATCGGTCACAATCGTAATCTTGCGCAAACTCCTAAAGTCACAATGACCTGGGGGTGTGCCAACATAACATAGTCCCATTGTGACCTTCCCCAGTCTATTTCCCATCTTGCGTTTACTGCGTCCTGGGGCGTTTGCCCGACAAACCATTGGGGATTGGTGGTGTTCACTGCCTATTCCCTCACAGGTGTGCTATCCTCAGCATAGGGCATTGCTGCACCTCGAACATCCTAGGGGTGGAGTGGTGGCCCAGGTCGCACCCACTGACCCTGAGCACCTCCACCATGATGAAAGTATTTACTTGTCAGGGTGGAACTTTTCACAGTACAGCTCGAAGGTGCCACGCTACCCTTGGAGTGGGGTGAATACCCGGATCCTCGTCTATGGTGTGTGATGTTATATAGCATCTTCCACCTCTGTCAAATCATCTACCACTGCCGTCTTCATAGTAAGTTCTCAAGTAAAGCCACTTCAGTGCGCTATAATGACCAGATTAATCCACCCTCTGACAGGTTTTGACTCTTCTATGTTATCCTCATCCAGTGGATTTTGAAGATTGGGCTGCTATTTCACTACTGCCTCCCAACCACAGAACTTCTGGCAAATATTTTTCCCTCAACATTATTGCAAATTGTCATTTAGCCTGACTGTGTTCTGTTTTTTTTACCTTTTGCTTCCCACTTTCAAAGATCTAATTCGAATCCCAAAGGAAATATCCAAGCACATACATCAGCACTTTACTTGTTGATGTTCTTGCTGCTGGGCTCCCAAGAAGTCATTAGCAGAGAGGCTCCCACAGAAGATGAAAGTACCTTCATGGCATCTGATTGACTCTTACACAGCACTCTTCATGGCACACATGTTATGAACCACTTAAGGCAAAAGGAGGTGCCTCCCTAGTTTACTTAGAACTTGTGCACTGCACCCGGAACTCCTCCTCAAGGGTGCACAGCGGAAACGGGTCCCTGGACTCCGATACAACCCCAGAAGCCACAGACTCTCCAGCATCACTTGCCCGCCTTCTGCGTCGTATCTCTGATCGAGAAAAGCCGTATTCAGACCAAAGTTGAGGGATGAAGCGGGAGCCCAGAGGTAGCGAGCAGCCTAGTCGGACGCCATCTTGCTCCGATCTGACTGCAGTGCTCCGTGTGGTCTTCGAGGCGAGGCAGAGGCAGGCCTGCCCCGCTATTGTTGCTGGACGGGCTCATCACGATTCACTGATGGCTGGCAGAGTATCTAAATCCTCCAAGATGAGACTTCCGAACACAGTCTCTACCGCGGCTGGTCCGCCCCAGCTGGGACTACAAAGCCCAGCATGGATCAGGAGAGCTCTAAGGAGGTTGGAATGGTGGCAACGAACAAGAAGAGAGGGGAAGAGTCTACCGGCGCTATTGGTAAGAGAGCAAGTAGAGAGAATAAGTCAGCAGCAGCAATGGAGGGCCAAAAGGCAATTTCTGACCTTTTTTCCTTAAAACTTCCTAAGCACCTAAAAACCCAGGATACGGCTACTGCTGCCCCCCTACCAGCTACAGTTTCTGTATTCAACCATCAGCCTGAGGTGGCACCAGAGACTGTGGTAGACGTGCCCGGAACCCCCAAATCAGGTCAGGAGGTAAATTTCATAGCCACCCCCAGGGTGGATGTAGGGGAACAACTGCCGCCCGAGCAGAATTTGTCCAGTTTTTGAGTTATCGAGGCTGCTGATCCTGGGGGGCCCTGATCACCCGTTCCTCCCAACGAATTAAGGAGGACCTTATATCTGCAGGCTGTGGTCCTTTGGGGAATCTTAGGCTGTTGGCCTCGCCTGACTATGTGGGGGGCTGTGAGAATTTTTTTTCTCTGAATGATGATTCGGACTCCTCAATACCCGAACTAGGCTTCTCAACCTCAACTTCCACGCTGTCTACCTCATCTAGCAGCAGCTCACCGCATGAGTCTATGGTTTTGGCAAATAGAAAGAAGAGATCAGGAGGCTCAAAAAAGAAGAAAAAGTCTGCAAGCCCAAAAAGGAAACAGCTGGAAAGCGACAAGAAAGCAAGCAAAAACCGGGAAGATCACTAAAAGAAAGAGACTTCCAAGCTCAGATGGGACTATTCCTCCATTCAACTCCTCGATAACCCAGAACGAAATATGGAGGAAGCCCTTACAACAGCATCGGAGCCCCCACCTTCCTTGATTTTGGCCACGATGAAGCAGATGCAGGCAGAGATCCGAACCGATAGCCGACGGGCACGACAGGCTTCTAAGAAACTACAGGGGGCAGTCAGGAAAATAAGGAAGACCTGCACCGAGATCTCTGACAGGATGACTAACGTGGAGGCACAGACAGATACCCTCAAATTGGAGGTAGCAGAACTGAAAACTTCGAGGACCTCCCAAGACCCTAAGCGTCTGACATGATGTGGAAGCTGGAGGAGTACGAGAACAGGCAGAGAAGGAACAATTTGAGACTACTGGGTATTCCAGAAGGGGTAGAGGGAGGGAATCCCAGGGAGTATGTAGTTAAACACCTAAAAAATACATTCCCTGAACTCTCGGGCTGGGAATGAGAAAGGGAAGTACAGAGGGTACATTGATTCTCCTTAACCCTTAAGAAGCAACAGGCAGCCAGCAATGCATACCTCAGGGCTGTATTGGTTTATTTCGGAAATTTTAATTTAAGACAAAGCATTTTTGATCTAGCACGCCCTAACTCTAAAAGGGAATTTGAGGGAGTTTCTTTTTTTGCACGGCCAGACTTCGCCCACGTCACAGTGGAGCGAAGATGGCAGTTAAGGCAGATGTTTTCTCCTTTTCAGAAGCTGGGTGCAGAAGTGTATTTGCAAAATCCGGCGAAGTTGAAAGTGATATTTAAAGGGCGCACCCGCAGTTTTTTTTCAGAGATCTAGGCCCAAGAATTTCTAGCAGAACTGCAGGGTGGGGTCTGATTCGTCATAAGAAATGTCAAAAGTACAAGACAAGGAAGGTAAACGTGATTGAAATAGTCAAAAATGCTTTTTTTTTTTGGTAGAGGGATAGAAGAAAAACACGGGGAAGAACTATAGGGGGCACGCAGGCGAGTGAGGGGGAGGGGGAAAAAGAATAGAGGTCTGATTCCTGGGGTAAAAAAAAGGGGGGAGAAGGAGGAAAAAGAGAATTGGGGAAAAGGAAAAAAAGGGGGTAAAGTGGGAAAAAGGGAAAAAAAGGGGGGGGGAGAGAAAAGCTAAATGGTTTGAATTTGTCAGACTTTAGGTATTTTATGAGGGGGGTTGGGGACCGGGGACCGGGATTTGTCTTGCCAGACGACGTCATTCAGGCCAGGCCTGGTTGCTCAGTGGAGTGGTGTGGGGGGTTGTACAGGGGAGGAGAAGGAAGATCAGGGAGGGGCTTCAGAATCGTACACGACCAGGGCGAAAAGGGAAGGGATTCGAGAGATTGGGCGATGGGCAGCAGGTGGGTGTCATACCGCTATTACAATACTGAAGGTGTGGTGTCTAGGATGCAGGGTAAAAGAAGGTAAAGTAAGGTAATGATTGACAATCAGACGATTAGAATCGCGTCCATTAATATATGCGGCCTAAATGATCCTAAAAAAAGAGCTAGAACTTCCCTAGGGTTGAAACTCCTGAAGGCAGACATTGTCTGCCTTCAAGAAACACATATTGAAGCATCACAGAGGGATATCTTGAATTCACTGGGCTATAGACTGGTAGCCGGTACCTCACAAGGTGCTCGTACTGGGGGTGTGGCAGTTTTGGCCTGAGGCAGTCTGCTAAAATTCTCCCAAATATGGTCTGATACTAAAGGGAGATGGGTAGCAGTGGTTTGTCACTCTCCCTGTGGAGGTATTTTCACGTTGTTCTCAATTTACGGCAGCATACTAGATGATCCCGCTATCATTAATCAGGTATCTAAAGAGCTAACGCATCGTTCTTTACCTATAGTTTTATGTGGAGACTTTAATATTAACCTTCCAGGAAGTTTTGATATAGGAGGGCAGTCATCATATACCGGGGGGAAACCGAAGGTGTTTCAAACCCTTAAAGGAGTGTGTAAAGATCATGGTTTGGTAGATGTGTGGCATAAAAAGAACTTAACTGGGGATGGGTACACTTATTTTTCTGCTCTACATTGCACGCATGCTCGTCTTGATTATTTTTTCGGGTCTAAGAAGTTTATCATATCCTGTCAAATAGATCGATACCCATGGTTCCTCTCGGATCATAATCCTCTTGTATTAGAACTGAAAGGAATAGGGGAGAAACCACTAAGCGCATGGAGCTTTGAACGTGCACTCCTCACTAATGAGGATTATTGCAAACACATCAGAAGGTGGATCCAAATATTCTTCAAAGAGAATAATGGCAGCGCTTCCGTTTGCACGGTTTGGGATACAGTTAAGGCCTGTCTATGGGGGGAGACGATAAGGTTTCCGCTGAACAAAGGGAAGCAGGACAGACATCTGATGAAAGATAAACAAGATAGTCTTGCAAATGCAGAGGAAAATCTAGTAAAAGTCATACAACAAGCAGGGACTATAAGGGAAGCACAAACGAGGGTAACTCTTGCAAGGGCGGAACTAGAAGGGATATTCACTGAGAGGGCAGCAGAAAAATACGTCACTTGGAAAGAAAGAACCTATGAGTGCAGTGAGCAGGTTGGAAACCAGCTGGCAGTGAGGGCAAGGCAGAGGTATACAAACAGCGAGATTAGAGAAATTCTGGATCCTGTTCTTGGGTATGTCACTGGCGCAAGAGAAATAAGAGAGGCATTTCAAGTATTTTATCAAACCTTGTATACGGAAGTCAACCGGGATTGTTATAGGCAAATCAAAGAATTCCTTGAAACAGCTCCCGCAAGTAGAATAGCTATAGACAAACAAGATACCTTAGAGGAAGAGCTATCATGGGAAGAAATCTTACTTGCTATCTCCAGTCTCCCTCCGGGTAAAGCTGCTGGTGTGGATGCAATCCCCGCAGAATTTTATAAAACCTTTGCTCCCCAGTTGAAAGTTCATATGCTTGCACTTTTTAACCATATATTTAATAGAATCACACCACCAGATTCCTGGTCAGTGGCCAAAATAGCTGTTTTTCTGAAGAAGGATAAGCCGCCGGTTGAACTCGGCTCATATCGGCCAATCACACTGATAAATGGAGACTCCAAAATTTACTCTAAGGTATTAGCAGTACGCTTGGCTCAGGTCATCAAAAATCATATCACACAACAACAGCATGGCTTTATAGCAGGAAGGGACACTACTGATCACATCTGGCGTGTGATTTTGCTTTTTGACGCTGTGGAAGTGTCAGGAGACCCTATGGCTTTGATCTTGTTAGACGCTGAAAAAGCGTTTGTTAGGGTCTCCTGGCAGTTTTTGTGGCATGTAATGTATTCAAGGGGCTTTGGCCCAAGATTTGTCTAAAGAATTAAGGCCTTATATAGTAAACCTATTGCTAAAGTCTGTATTGCATGACAGGACCTGTGAAGATCACTCATGGAACCCGATGGGTGCCCTTGTTCTCCACTCCTCTTTGCGCTTTATATTGATCCGCTGCTAAGAAAAATGGTGCAAAGCACTGCTATTTCCCCAATAATCACGCATGGATACAAAACCAAAATCCTGGCATACGCAGATGACGTTGCAGTGTTAACATCTAACCCAGAAGCAGCTATCAATGCCATAGAGACTGAAGCATCGGTATTCAGGGATATTTCTGGCTTCTCGTTAAATAAGGAGAAGACACAAATTATCGTCAACGACAAGATTGCTTTGGCTGATAAGAGGGTAGTTAAAAAAGCATTATACTTAGGTGTTCTTATTTCTTCGAAGGTGGAGACCATTGTCAATCTAAATCTAGAACCCCTGGCAGAGAAAACAAAGAAGGGGTTGGCAAGGCTAAAAAATTTGCACCTTACAATGATAGGTCGCTGTAATCTTATAAAGATTATCTTTTTACCTAAAATTTTGTATTTTTTAGAGCAATCCCTTTAGAGTTTCCTAACGAATGTTTTAAAATCTTTGAGGCCATATTCACTAGATTTTTATGGGCCTATTCTAAGCCAAGAAGAGCACTGAGGTATCTCTCGCTCCCAAAAGAGAGGAGGGTGGGCTCTCCCCAATCTCAAATTGTATTATTGGGCATCAATGTTGCAATATAGCTGGATATTATTAATGGGGCCCCGTTAACGACCTCTAAAAATGTTACTCCTTCTATACACAAATTATTGCTAGGTAAAGAGGCCTGGGGGTGTTTGTTGAGGCAACTTGAATACAGCTACTAGAAAAAAGTACGGCTTAAGTGCATTTTAGGTACATATAAAGCCTGGGTCGCTATAAGGAAACTATTAGGCTTGGGGAGATTGAACTTTATACTCTGATCGCGAACAACCCAAACCTATCTTGAATTTTTAATGACGGCTATATGCAAACTTGGTATTCGGCAGGTATAGACAAATTAGGTACTTTTTTTCTCCTGCTGGCCTTGTCTCATTTGATGAGTTAAAAGCAAGGTTAAGTATTAACAACAAGGAGTTTTTTAAGTACCTACAAGTCAGGGATTACCTCCAGCGGAAAGTGGGTGGTCCCACCAGTTTTGAAAAAAATGTTTTGGTTGACAATTTAATAACACAGAATTCAATCCGCATCGGGGTGATTTATCTGTCACTGAACAATGGATTGAAAGACGATCTTGATAAACAGTGTGTTAAGTGGCAGAATAAGTTGACGATTTCTGAAAATGAATTTGCAAAGGTTCTTAGCCTATCCCAAACCGTTTTAATGTCGGCAAACTTAAAAGTCCAGTTTTTTAAAACCTGTTTTATGCTTTATTATATACCTACAAGAATTGCAAAGTGGAGTTCGGGGCTGGGAACCAATTGTCCGCGTTGTTCGACTTGCTGTGCTGACATTGTTCATATGTTTGCAACTTGTCCATCTTTAGAATCAGTCAAAAATTAAATACAAAATTTTCTTGTGGTCAAATTGGATATAAAAGTTTCATTGACTCCTAAATTAATCCTGTTAGGGGCATTTGAAGAGAAACAGATCCCGGATATGGACTATTTTCTTGCTGTAGCTATGACGATCTTTAGACTTTTAATTGCTACAGCATGGCTGGAACCACAGCCCCCTCAATTTCAACATTGGCTTGCCCGCCTATTAGCCACATATCAAATGGAGAAGGCGATCTATCGTAGGAAAGGCTCTAAAGCAAAGAAAAAAGGACAGTTAATATGGGCACCTTCATTCAGACTGGAAAACTGATGCTGTATGTAAAGTTAGGATAGATTGCTAATATTTATTCATGTTAAACCATGTCTCTTATATATCTTTGCACTCTGCACTTTAAATATTGGCTGGAGGTCTACATTTGTTTTTTATACCGGAATTATTTTTTGATGAATTTTTACAGGTTGTCTATCGTTGGTGGATTACGCCCAATATTGTATTTGCATATTCCGATGAGCATTATGAACGGTTATATTATTGCTATTTATTCCCTGATCGGGAGGCTGGGGGGTGTCTGGGATGTATTGCTATTATGGAAAATGCCTAATAAAGATAAATAAAATAAAAAAAGAACTTGTGCACTGCTCTAAAGCTTGTGCTCAAACCGGCCCATTAGACTAATTTAGTCCATCACTGCAGGTCCCAACTATCAACATACTCCGGCAAATTCTTGGTATCTCACAATGGGGCATATTCACAAGGACTTATCGCCGAGTTATTGGCACTTTAGCGCATCAAAAGTGGAGATAGATTTATCGCCCCATTCACAAGCGGGTGCAAACTGCAGACATCGCCAGTATTCCCGCAATAACTGCCGCAAAATTTATCTCCACGGGTGACACCACCAACTAATCCTAATGAGATGCAGAGTAGGCGTTCCCGTGCAAAAACTCACGAAAACACCACTACACCACTTTCACAACGAACTGCCAGATCTGCGATGCGAACCAAAAACAGGCGATAAGCCGCGGTAGCAGCAGGGATTTAACACCTGCATTCTGCTGGTGTTAAGCAGGACAACTACCTGCAGTATGAAAGGGAGCCCAGCCCAGAGCCACATCTGAAGACCCACAGATGCCATGGAGCCAATGATCATGCAGCTCGGAGACCCAAGAGGGCCACAACACCCACTGCCACCACTCCCAGGCCCCCCCGCCCCCGGACAAACACATACCGTGCACGACACAAGAGCCGCAAAAAGCGCATGATGTCGCACAATGACAACAAGAAACACACCTGTGTGGTCAGAAGAACGAGAAACAGTCACTCATCATTGAAGTAACAACCAAAAACTTTATTGAAATACAATACAAAACACCAATGCGGAAGACTCCTGTCGGGTCCGTCCGTGACAATCTTGATGTCACAGCATGGAAAATAAAGCACAAAATAAGAATGTGTGTCATGCGCACATCAAAGGAGCG
The DNA here is from genome assembly GCA_963921515.1 of Calotriton arnoldi. Classification (NCBI taxonomy): domain Eukaryota; kingdom Metazoa; phylum Chordata; class Amphibia; order Caudata; family Salamandridae; genus Calotriton; species Calotriton arnoldi. The sequence continues at coordinate 448,269 of CAWUFW010003522.1, forward strand.
AGACACAGAGAAAGAGAGAAGGAAAGAAAGGCAGAGAGAGAAAGAGAGAGAAGGAAAGGAAGGGAGAGAGAGAGAAAGAAAGAAAGAAAGGGAGAGGGAGAAGGAGAGAGAGAAAGGAAGAGAGGGAGAGAGAGAGAGAGAGAGAAGGAAAGGAAGGGAGAGAGAGAGAAAGAAAGAAAGGGAGAGGGAGAAGGAGAGAGAGAAAGGAAGAAAGGGAGAGAGAGAGAGAGAGAAGGAAAGGAAGGGAGAGAGAGAGAGAGAGAAGGAAAGGAAGGGAGAGAGGGAGAAGGAAAGGAAGGGAGAGAGAGAGAAGGAAAGGAAGTGAGAGAGAGAGAGAGAGAGAGAGAGGGAGGGACACTGCCGCCCCGCGCACCCAGGCACCACTGCTCACCTGCTGCCACCGGTGTGTCTCCAACCACGTGCCGGCATACACTGCAAGCCACCAGGTCTGCAATCTGTAATTGAGGCCAGAGTCAATGATGGCAGAGTCCATCTCACTGCACACGGCAACAACGCCTGTCCGCCCCTGCGCACACATGCAGCCGCACCCTACCCCCTCCCGCCGGCCAGCGCTGGCTGTCCGCCCTTGCGCACCCAGGCCCCACTGCTCACCTGCCGCCAACGGTGTGTCCACCAGTGGGCACACCACGTGCCCGTGCAAGCTCCAGGCCCTGGTCCCGCGACCATGGCATGCTCCACATCATGCGGACCCGCACCGCGGCCCAGCAGGTCCCACACATGATGCTGAGTCCTGAGGCATCAATGGCAGAGACCACATCAGTGCACACGTCATCATCGCAGGCTGCACACCCGCTCAGCAATTTCGGTGCCACTAACCCTGTGCAACCCCAGTCAGCGCCACGTGGTGGTAGGCCCGTGACGGCCGCATGGCTTCGGGTGCCACTAACCCTGTTCAACCCCAGTCAGCGCCACGTGGTGGTAGGCCTGTGACGGCCGCATGGCTTCGGGTGCCACTAACCCTGTGCGCAACAACTCATAGGCCCTTTATGATTGAGAATCGTGTAACGTCCGTCATCCAGTCACCTCCGACAGTGGGGAATGTGACGTGGTCGGCCCCTTATATTCGCGGGGTCACATGGCCTGTGACGCCAGTGCCGTATGGGTGTGGTGTGTGTGCAAACCTGCCCTCAGGGAGTGGCCGTGACATGCTGACAACTAGACCAGTGACCTGCAGACCGCTAGCGTGTAAACCTGCGACATGTAGCTATGTGGCCCCCCCCTCGGAGCGTAAGCGGAGTGGTCTGGCCTGGCGTACGCTGGACCAGCGCAGGGCTTGCAACAATGACTCGGGGGCTCTGGGCGTGGTTCAGTCCATGTCCGGACAAGGAAGTGACTAATGCGTGTGTCCCTGTTGTAGTGTCTACGGTACCCGGAACGCAATCGGCAATGTAGCACACTGTGACTGGAATCCCACTAGATGAGCATCATTGACGTTAGGGGGAATCACTGACCCTACATTCATCCACACATTCATACTTGAATGATGAAAGACATGACACAGCAGTGCATTTCTGAATGTTTAATGCACATCCAGTGGAGTTTTGCAGCTGGAGCAGTACAGGGTCATGCCAACCCCACTTCACAATATGGGCCCGTGGAGGGCCAGCCAGAGTCCATCGGGGAATGACAAGTACAGCGGAAGAGGAAGAGTACAGTCCGCAGTCTGGTCGCTGTGTCATTGGTCACCAAACAGGATATGGCAGTCCATGTCGCGGTCCAAAGTGAGTGCAGCAGAGTGTATCGGGGATCAGTGGAAGGTCATGGGGCCATGTGCGGCACCAAGCAGCAACAGGCCAGGTGGCGGAAATGAATGCTAGTGCCTCCTTCTGATCTCAAACCCATCCACGTCCTCGTCCTCGGATGTGTGCTCTACCTCACCTGTGTGTGGTGCAGTTCCGGCTGCAGCACTGTGTGCCACTGACACATCAGGGGCCGGAGGTGGATTGTCGGCCGCACTGTGTGGCAGTGACACATCAGGTGCCGGAGTGGAAATGTCTGCCGCACTGTGAGGCACTGACACACCAGGGGGGCGGAGATGTGGATGGTGTAGGAGCAGCAGCATTCATCTGCGCCACGCCTTGTGGCAGCAATGCCATGATGAGGATCTGCAGGGCATGGTAGATCCCAGCTACATTTTGCTGATGTGCAGCGGTGGCTGCCATCCTTTCCGCCTCCATCCGCACCATGTCCTCCATGAGCCTCCACATGTGTGCCAGCTCACGGCTGAGATCGCTGGGGCCACTCTGAGCGGACAGGTGTTCTTGTCTCCGAGTCATGACTCCAGCAATGTCAGCCATGGCTCGTTGTAGACCATGGAGCGGCCTGTGGGTGACCGTTAGGGACTGGAGGTGGTCCCTGATGGGACTCAGACACCCATGGATTGCGTCAAGTTTGGTAGCCATGAGGTCGAACCCCACCCGCACCTGCTCAGCCATCTCCCTCTGGCCCTCCAACACATGGCGTTGGAAGTCCATGTGTTGTTCGTGGGGGTCCTGGGAGACAGCCGGGGTTGTGGGTGCCTCCTGCTGGGTGGTTTGTGGAGTGGGTGGGGTCTCCTCGATGCAGCTGGGATGCCCTGATCCTGGAGGTGAGTTACGGATGAGTTCAATGATGTCTTGGAGGGCTTCGGTGTCGATGCTGGGTGTGTCCTCCTCGTCATCAGTGAAGAGTGGCTGGGACTGCTCTGCAGGAGGTGTTGACGGTGCATCTGCAATGTGATGGGAAGATGCTGTATTACAATGTGTCCACATGTATGTAGCCGCATGGTACATGTTCACATTCAGACAGCATGGCAATGTACATTGTGACAGTCTGTAGATCAGGGCCATGATCCACAGTCATTGTGGGTGTGCACTGTGCTCTGCTTGATTGTGCATGTGTGCCATTGTGGCCATCTCCCCCCGTCCCCCCAGTACCTGGTGTTTACTCACCCTGTTGCTGTTGTGTTGTGTCATGTCGAGCAGTGTCCGCTCCCCCAACTCCTGCCACGGTCTCCACACTGATGACTGTCGACACCAGCTCATCCATGTCATCCAGCTCCAGCTGTGGAGCTGGACTACCACCTCCAGTCTGCATTGCTGCCTTCTGGTTGCCTGCGAGTTTCTCCTTGGTTTTGCGCTTGATGTCAATCCATCGCCTCTTGACCTCGTCCATTGACCTCTTGTTCTCTCCGACGGCATTCACCTTGTTCATGATGGACCGCCATATTCCATTTTTGGTGCCCAATGACACGTTGAAGGTGACGAACAGTTCTTGATGGTGTTCCATCACCTCCGTGACCAGGATCCTATTCTCCTGCGGACCGAACCGCGTCTTCCTCTTCTTCTTGTCCTTTCCCTTCCCTGTCCCCGAGGTCCCAGGCTGGTCGTCCGGGGTGCTTGTGGGGTTCCGCTCGTCCTCTGCGCCTGCTCCGGCTGCCTCCATGGTGCTTCGGTGTTGGTTATCTTGTGTTTGTGGGTTTTTTCTACTTTTGTAGTGATTTTCCCGCCTGCCGTGTGTGTATTGCAGGCCTGGCGCTGCATATCGCTGATTTCCTCATTGCGGTTTGGGCCATCGCATGTTTTTTCGCGTTGGGGTTTGTGTTTTTATCTCCGTCGCGGTGGTTGTATCGCGGACATTGGCCGCGTTTTCGGGAAACTATCGCATGGTACCGCCGTGTTGTGAATTCCACGTTAAGACGGGGTTATTTTCCCGCGATAGACTGCGATGTGTAAAGTTGCGCTAACCTTTTTTGGCGATGTTTAGCGCACGTTCTTGTGAATATACCCCAATGACAATTAGATTTGGGATGATATTAACAAAGTCCATCCCAGCAGATCTCTCCACCACTTCTCCATTTAACCTATGCCTGCTCAGGGCCATAAACGTAAACAAAATATCTCAGAATAGACAACTCAGTACAGTAACCAGCTAAGTGGACTATGAACAGAAGAAATACCAAAAAGGGACCAGCAGAGGTGCTCGAAGCTGCCAGCTTACTGAAAACCATAAACTGCGCACCAGTCTCTCACACTTCATCATCCATCGCACTGCAAAGCAATGTGTTCCATAACTCTGTATCCGCATCTCAGTGGACCGCGTGCACAACATGGAAACACGTCTCACAAAGGATCAAAATAAAGATTACCCACTGCCAGCCAAATGTTCTACACAGTGTAGGGTGCTTCCCATGTAGGAAAGCACTTCAGCACCCCACTTAGGGGTAGGAAGCGCTATATGAATGTCACAAGACAATACAGCGCCTACTTTCCTTCAGTGACCGAAATTTACAGTGAATGACTATACTCTTAATTCTAGAAAGCACTGAATTTCAGACTTTAGCTGTCTGTACGGAGAATGTGGATCCACCCCTTAGGGATTTTTTTGTATGATGGTAAAGTTAATAATTGGGTAAACATTGAACGCAGAGATCTTGTTTTGGCAACAGCAGTGAAGTGCTTACTGTAGTAAGTATGGGTCAGTCCTTTGCATTGCTTGGCATCCTATACACATTGCTTTAAAGGCGATCCTTCTAGCGCCTGGAAGCCAGTGGAGAAAAGGCTTGGTGTGATGTGAAAGCTCATCAGTAGATTTAGGAGTTGTCTGGTGGCTGCATATAGAATTCTGTGTAGTTTTGCAGTATTAATGACAGCACTGGGAACTCCATCAGCTAATATGGGACTCCCACGCTTTAGAACTATAGTTTAAAACCTGCATCATCGTTCTTATGAAAAGAATGTGAGCATTTCTCTCTTTTTTTTTTTTCTTCTTTTTTTTTAGTGTACAGCAACGTTAGAGAGTTGTTCAGGCCTAATAGGGAAAAGGAACTAGGCACTCTACCTATAACCTAGTGCAGGTTTCTTTATGTATTATAATGAAATTCTAATTCGTACCAGGCAAGTCGGCCCTCTTAACTTAACGTTAACCTCTTAACCTTAAACCGCTTCTGAATCATGTTATAAACTCTGGGGAGATACAAGGGGCAACATTTACGAAGCCCTTGCATTGCCCTTGTGTCACACAAGGCAAGGCAAGGGCTGAAGTGAGATTTACTAAGCCACGCAAAGTCAACTTGCGTGGCTCTGTATGGCTAAGTACATCCAGAGCAACACAAGGCAAGTCACATCGCTGACTTGCGTTGGGAAGGCGTTCCAGTGGTGGAGCGTGGGCGTTCCCATACATTCACCCATGGATTTTGACACAATCCCAGATTTATTAAGGGCAGTAAACCTGGGTCTGAGGCAAAATAGTATGCCTTCCCAACAGAGGCGTAACGGGGAGAAATATTTGTTTCTCCCCGTTAATTCCTCTTTCTACGTGAGCTGCATTCTGCAGCACACGGAGAAAGAGGAAAATGCCTCTTTGGATTGTTTTTGTGCAGGAAGGTGTCCTGCCTGTAACACACGCACCCTCGCACAATGGCGGAAGGGTGCCGGCATTGGCGCTAGGCAGCACTGAGTGCACATGCACAGGGAGAGAGCAGGAATGCGTCATATCCTAGGAGATATGGTGCATTCCTGCTCCCTCTCTGTCACGCAGCGCAGCAAGTTGTCTTGCTGTGTTGCGTTGCTTGATAAATTGAGAAATCTGGCCCAAGCTATTCAAGGGGGGAGAATAAAATATGTCTCTCTGCTTATGCAGATGATGTATTAATATACATTCAGAACCTTGTGTGATTGTACCTGCTATCCTGGACATTAGCAATGAGTATGTAAATATTGGACACTTTAGTTGACAAAAAGTAAAACTAAAATTTTCCTCCAAATATTAACTCTACCCCGGATCTGATCAGTCTGTTTTTGATGGTGTTGGTGTTTGAAATCTGTAAAACATTTGGCAATCCAATCTAAAGTGATTTACATTGTAGGACGATTCTGGAGGAATTCAAGGCCCTCTTTACAAATGATTTGATTTCTTTTTGTAAAGCGCGCCTTATGTCCGAAGGCGTCTTGGCGCTAAGCGTCTACCGTCAGGTCCACTACAATACAAATGCGTCTCTGCTCCTGGTATCATAATAGGTATAGCAGAAGTTCTAGCACTACTGGGACTACTCCACATTGTGAAATGACACCTAAGCACATTAAATTCCAATTATGCATACAAGGGCTCCTTAAGGCCTGACTTAGGGGGTCATTACGATGGCGGAAGGACCGCCAGCGCCAGCCGTGCGGTGGCGGTCCTTCCGCCATCGGACCGCGATTTTCCCCCGCCACATTACGATGGCGGGGGCATCCAGACTGCGTCCGTGGCGGACGCAAAGACCATCCACCACGGAACCGCCACAGGCATCCATAAAATGGTGGCGGTGCCTAGCAGGCACCGTCGGCCAAATTAGGATGCTGTGTTCAGCCAGCCTTTCCGTGGCGGGTAAACCACCATGGAAAGGCTGGCGGGGATTGGTTTTGGGGGCCCGTTGCGGGCCTCCCTTGTGTCTGGGGGTGGTGTTTGTGCACTGGGGGGTACCCATGGTACCCCCCTACATTTCACTGCACCAAGTGGCAGGCACCGTGTGGTGCCTGCCACGTAGTGCAGTGAAATGCACAACATGCATTTTGAACATCGCAGCGGGTGCTGCAGTCAGAGGCACCCGCCGCAATGTTAAAGTGCAAAATGCAACCGCCATGGTGGCGGTCGCATCCTAATTGGGTATGCGGGACCGCCACATGTATTGCGGACGGTCCCGGTCACCACCCCAATGGCGGACGGACTCCAGTCTGTCCGCCATCGTAATCGGGCCCTTAGAGTTTGGTGAACATTTTACTCCGTCACAAACATGAATGGTATCTCGTCCACCTTATTACATGTGCCATAGGATAGAATGCACTTTTAATAAGGCGGATGGGATATCAGTCACGTTTGTGACAGAGTAACCGTCCACCAAACTCTAAATCGGGGCCTTAGTTGTTTATGATCAAGTACAAATATTGTGGCTCATTGAAAAAAACAACCTACTATTGCATATATTTTTTTTATTTACTGAACATATTTAATTAGTATTTCAGAACCTGTGACTAAACTGGAAAATATTATTTGTACGCTAAAATGTCGCCATCTTCTGTGTATGGCACTGTAGTGAGCAATTCAGCCCATGCGGGCCATGTCAGCATGCACCATGACACCTGTGGCCTGGTGTGGCGTGAGTTCATAGCAAAGAGAGAAACCCTCAAAACGCAAGAGAACAGGGTTAAACCAACCGCAGATTACCAGAAGACTCCCTTTATGAGAACTTAAAAAACAATTTTCTTACATTCAGTCTCCACACTCAACCAAAATTGCTACCACGGGACCTTACAGCTTATGTGTTACGGTTGACTTGAGTTTTTAGCATCTTCAGATCTTCTGTTAGTTTCAGTTTAGAGGAGGGCGGGTTGCGTGGCTTTACCCATGGTGAAGGTTTGACTTGGAGTTCCTGCATGATTTGTTTGATTAGGAGAGACCACTGCCTGATAGGGGAGTTGTTTTGGGCTATGACTTCGGCGAGTAAAGCTCTGATCCATTGCATTGCATCCTGGCTGATTTTGTCGTCCTATCTCAGTCTTTTTAAGTTTTCTGCCCGTACCCCTGTACCTGTGGGCAGGCCAGACTCCAGTCTTAAGGGGCTGACGGAGAACTTCATGTGCTGGGGCCTATGATCGCTGTCATGGCGTAGCCCTAGGGAGAAGTCTCCGATGTGATGAAAAAGTCCCACCGTGCTGAGGGTAAAATCTATGTAGGAAATAGTCTTACCCACAGATATTGACCAGCCAGGTAGGGTGTCACCACTAAAGCAGCCGTTAAGGAGCCTGACGCCTACAGAGTCACATTGGTTCAGGAAGAAATCGGCTAAGTTTTTCTGACGAGTGGCCTGAGGTAGATTTTGAAGTGGAAGGTGGTATTCAATATCTAAGCTTTTGGCCTCATGGCCAATTAGCCCACCCGAATCGAATAGATTGATGTTGAAGTCACCGGATAGCAGAATATTGGATGAGGGATATTTTAACTTGAGGTTGGTTGTTATTGACACCAGATTCTTCAATATCTCCCTTTTCCTATGCTTGGTCGTGTTAATGGAGATGTTAATAATCATGAGTGAGTCATCTTTAGCGTGTTGGCAGAGAGTGAGATTAATTGCTTGAGCCCAGGGCACTTTCAGATTAATTTATTCCGCTGTGTAGTGCAGAGCTGAGGAAATGTAAATTGATAGGCCGCCCATTGGGCGTCCGCACCTGTTGACTTTAATGGCTGGTTTCTGGAACTCAACAAAGCCTGTTAATGGAACAGTGGATTGAGCCCAGGTCTCTTGTAGCATGAGGACATCGAAGTCCTACCAAAATGGTGCAGTGTTGTTGTTTTCAACTGTAAGTTGGAGATGAAGTGCTAATTAGAAGCCAATACCCAGGAGGTAAATTTAAGACATCAGATTGAGCCATGGCATGTGGTAGGCTGCAATGGCACCACGATCACCACGGAGACGAAATGAGCGAGTGACCTGCAAAATATCATGGCTCAAAAAATTGCACAGTGCTCAATCCTAGCCGGTCACCCACTGGAAGACCCGAGTAAGCTGGATGATGTGGGCTGGGATGCAGGGTACCATCTACACCTTCAAGATCCCTGCCTCCAAGCATCACTGCACCAGCGAATTCACCATTAGCATCACATCCTTGCTTAGCAAAGGACTTGAGGTCCTTCAAGGTTGTGGCAGAGGACCTTGTGGACTGCTACCCAACAAACGACAAGTGCAAAGGTTGACTGACTGTGCATAGTGACGATGCTCAGATGAGGATGTCTCAGTGAGCAACTTGGGGATGTTTGGTCTGAATTGTGAAGGGATATAATGAGCCACTCGGCCCGTGTTTGTCATGGCAGCATGCACCATAACACCCGATGGCTGGACGCGGCCTGAAGACATAAATGAAAGCTGATTGAGTGTTCATGATCATCTGGCATCCCCACTCATGTGCAGTCTGGGTGCTGCTCTTACCACACCACATGGGCTGCTGCAACCGGCCTCTCAGGTCTCTAAAGGCATCTCATCACAGCCGCTAGCAGCTGGATTGAAGGCTTCAGCCATGCTTTGATTTTCAGGTCAACCATTGACAGATGCCTGAGCCAAGCTCGTTTGTGGAAGGTGCATGACGAAAAGTCCACATTGGCTTGTGAACACACTCTCAACGCTTCAGGAAAGCTTCCAGGCAGCTTGCAGGAGCAAGTTTGATGTGCTTCTTTCAGCAGCATGGAGTCTCTTTCTGTTGCCTTCTACAGCAAGGCAGCATGAGCAACATGCTGGTGGGATCGTGTGGTTTGTTTGAGACTGTCAGCTGGCTTTCTGATCAGTAGCCGGGCAGACATGCTGTCACCGTGCATTTTGATGTGGCTTTGGCAGCATATTGTCCATTCTAATGTGGAGCGGGACCCTCGGCCCTTTGAAACTTACATTTTAGTGCTCTCTGTATTCTGCATGAGGTAGGAGAGGAGGGACTTCAGCATCTGAACTTCTTGTTAGCTGGAAACTTTAAGAAGATGTTGGGGCGTCTATGAATGAGTTGTCCATAGGACAGTCTCTGCAGCCCCAGATTGTATTTCTCAGAGGTTGGATCTGCTATTGACAGAGTTGATGCTTCGGAAGTTCTCAGCTTGGGTGGGGATTAACCAGTTCCAGGGACTTGGAAGCATTTAGCTCCCTCCGCTGCACAGGTTGTGTGCATGATAGTTTTAAAGGTTTTGGAAGGTGCTCGGACTGAAGGTAATCCTGATGGCCTGCTTGTGATAATGCTAAGGAAATCTTTTTCCAGGATGGTATTGAAAGTATGTAGTGATGGAATATTGCTTTGTCTCTTTCTATGTTGGTTGGATCAAGTGTTGATGTGGTATTGTGTGTTCTCTTTAAGGTAATTTTCTATCTTTCTAATTTTTGAAATCAGTTCCATGGATATTTTGTTACAGAAGTCTTGTGGTTGTGGTGTTTCTGTGTTTTGGCACTCTGGATTGTGTAATTCTGCAAGAATCTTTTGGAGTTCTTTAGAGGGACAACTGGCTTCAGTTATGTGTGTGGAGTAGTGTTGTTTTTTTGTGTGGTTCTGATGGCTCTTCTGTAGGCTCTGTTATAGTGGCATAGTGTGCTTTTTTCGGTTTCATAAAAGAGGTACAGTGGGCATCGTGGTGATTGGTCTGGGCATCAGGGGAATAAAGTGTAAAGAAACTCAAAAGACCGGCTTCCCAGACAAACTCCAGAGTGACCTTTAAGGACTTCACCCAGACACCACAAGAGTGCAGGTCTCTTTTGAGAACCCTCAAAGGACAGGGAGAAAAACTATGGGCAAGAATGTGGCATGTCTGATCTCAAGGAAATTTTCCATTCCCTCACTGTGGAAGGAACTTTAGCCACTAGATTAGCAGAATATGTTAAAAGAAGGCAGAGCAAACTCCTAAACAAAGAGGTTCTGAGTAAGTTTAATCTTTAATGTCAACAACCTGACATACAGGGTAAAGTGGTTTTGACGTCGGAGGTGGACCTTGGTCTGCCGACAATTATAGCCAAAAACGCAAAGTACCTCAAGAGGGAAATTGGCAGAGCCTGGGTGGCTTATCAAGATAAGGTGTTGATGACTTGATTGGATCTCTCGAATATATACTGGCTTGGCAGAGGAGGCTAAGGAATTAGTGGAGCCTGCTGACCTAACATTCTCAGAAGATTAGGTGTAGAAATCTACTTGTGTCTTAGCCCCTCTCAGCAAAGAAGAGGAAAGGATTATTTCAAAGTTAGCGTATCTAGCCTCTCGGGAGGCAATGCAAGGCAGGTATTGCAAGAGCTCCTCTTCAAGGGCCTTTTCGTCAAGGAGACAGCCAGGAAGGAGCAGGTATTGAAGAATGTCTCCCCACCATTTGCTATGATCCTCAGAGCTGTGGTGTAAATCATGTAGGTGAGGGTCAGACTAATCTTGGGAGCACCAATATTTAATGCACAAGCCAGTTTTCTGGGTCTTCTCCAAACCCACTTCCCTAGAGGAGGGATCTAGTGAGAGCTCTGATTGAGAAGTTGCACCAGTTGATGTTGACAGCCTGGAGAATTACATGGGCTGTTAGGGAATCCCAGGGCTTTCGAAAGAAGCTGGGATGCTCTTTAGCAGTAGTGGGTCTAAGGGACCACTAAGAGTTATACATCTGTGTGGGATAAATAGTCTCACTAGGGTCTGGCTAGGGACAAACTTCCTGCTTCAGCGCATATGTTGTGCATTTCGAACTACCTGTCTGAAGTGATCAATGTATCTAAGCTTTGGAATACTCTCCCCTACTCCATCTGCTGCCTGGAAGCCCATCTTCCTTTCCATAAGGCCCTGAAGACCTGGCTTTTTGTCTTGTAATGTCCCTTTTAGGTCAGGGATGATGCTCTTGTTCTCCTCAGTAGACTCACCGCATTAGCGCCTTGACGCCTTCTGGCATTTGTTCATGTTTTATAAATTGCCAAATCAAATCAAGAGTAGTATGACGTAAATGATACTCAAAGGCTAGCTAATTCCGATGATCATTTGTATGTGGAATGGGCTCCTGTCTGCAGACAAGTAAAAGGAATGAAGGAGATGGTTTGTGAGACCGTGTTCAGGGTGCCACGGAGAAGGCAAGAGCTACTGTCTCAACCGTGGAGGTTGAAATTGTTTGCCACTTGTGCCCCAGGGCCTGTCCTTCTGTGGCTTTGCAAACAGGGCCAAGTATAATCCCTTCTGCATTTGAATCTCAATGTACCAAGGGACAGAAATCACCTGCTTCTTAGGGAGAGGTAGTGTAGGGATACTCAAGGTCAGAGCTCAACAATCAGCTAACAGGCACAATAAAGTTATTGTCTCTCTCAGTGCTTATCTTTTCAAGAAGGAAGTACTTTAATCACACAGTTGTACTAAATACTGCAAACTTCAATGAACATACACAAGTCAGTGACTTTAAGCGCTCTCTCATGTAGGCGCTATAGTAACCCAGCTCCTTCTCTGTTCCCTCCTAGGGTTCTGGGTTTGTCTGATCTCTAAGTGCAAGTAGGAGTAGCATGAATCATGCTCAGATGCAGTTTTGGTCATCCACATTTTAAAAATTATCTCAGTCTTCATCTCACCCCCATCTCTGAATATGTGAATTCCCACAAGTTCTTTCCACTGCTGTCACACACGCAGAGGGGCTCTCCTGCACACTCGAAAGAGCTGCTGAGAACCGGCAAGTCCTTGTCAGACTTTGTTAGAGCAAAGCTCAGGACACATTCAGCAGCACCTCCCCCAGCCTCTCCTTCGGCTGTAGTGGCTTTGTGTCTTGAGGGAATGAGGTCAGTGGGGAGCCCGGTCTGGGCCATCAGCAGTCCTGAAGGATTGCGATCCTGACAGAACTATAAGTAGGTGCAATATGGGGGGTTGTCAGCAATCTGCTGTTGCAGCACCTGTCTAGGCCTGCTGCATTTGGCAGTGGAAGCCCCAATTGGACCTTCAGCAAATGGCAATTAAAGCCCCTGTAAGTGCCTTCTGTGAATACCAAAATGAGTAACTTACTCATTTTGAGTAACTTACTCATTTTGTGTAACTTACTCATTTTGGTATTCACAGAAGGAACTTACTCATTGATGAGTAAGTGCCTTCTGTGAATACCAAAATGAGTAACTTACTCATTTTGAGTAACTTACTCATTTTGTGTAACTTACTCATTTTGGTATTCACAGAAGGCACTTACTCATCAATGAGTAAGTGCATTCTGTGAATACCAAAATGAGCAAGTTACACAAAATGAGTAAGTTACTCAAAATGAGTAAGTTACTCAAAATGAGTAAGTACGGGGCATATTATCAAGTCGGCGCAATAAAATTATTGCCGCTTTTGCGTCTGTTTTCGGCCGAAAAGCGGCGATAATTTTATCGCCTTATCAGCAAGGTCACGCTATCGCGTGAATCCTTGCCGTAGCGCCCTTTCCCTTAACACCCAGCTTTGCATGCAAAGTGGGCGTCACTGGGCGTACCCCGGATGGACTACCTTGCAAATATCGCTGATGTTCACATTGCGATATTTACAAGGCAGCCCACAGGATTTTAGCATACGTTAGATTTTGGCGAAAACGTCCGTTTTTGCCAAAATCTAACGTCTGCTAAAATCCTGACTTACCTGTGTTTGACATAGGGGGTGGATTATGCTGATACGACCACAGGGTCGTATCAGCAGAAGTATCGTCGCTTTGCAGGGAACATCGCTGGAAAACCAGCGATGTTCCCTGCAAAACGGCGATAACCTCGCTATCTCTGAAAATGTTATCGCCCTGGAGAAACGCGTTGCTAATAACGCGCTACCAGGGCGATGAATTCCAGAGATAGCCTGCGATAGGAAATGTATCGCTAAGCACGGCCAGCGATAATTATGGCTGGCCGTTGATAATATGCCCCTAAGTGCCTTCTGTGAATACCAAAATGAGTAAGTGCCTTCTGTGAATACCAAAATGGTAGTAAGTTTAGGATTTTGTCTTAAGTTAGTTCTGTGAATCGGGCCCACTGTGTGTAACGTTGCCTCACAGCTGCTCCACCCTCCCCCCGAGCCTATTTACTTGTGTGCGCTGCGCGGTTGCATCACTGGCACTCCTACGGCACACCATTGTCATGCCTGTCTGCGCATGTCCACAAGCCTGACAACGACACTGTGATGTTGGCCATTGGAGGTGGGCGGCCACGTGAGTGTAGGCCTGTGGGAAGGATAGGGCGGACACAGACGTAGAGTTCATGCCTGGCTGAAATTGCGCCGTGATTAAGGCTAGGCATTTGGCTCATGCTGCAGCAATACAGATACACACAACACTTGGCATGTATGAGCCAAGACCCCGAGCGGTCTTGCGCTCCTTCATTTCCCCGTTCGTGCGAGCCCGCCCTCCGGGTGCATGCTACATTGCAACATTGTCGATTGCGGACTGGGTGGCGCCGACACTACAACAGTGACACACTCATTAGTTACTTCCTTGTCCAGGCCAGAACTGAACCACGCCCAGAGCCCCGGGGAAATCCTTCACACCCCTACGCTGGCTTGGCGTACGCCGGCCCAGCCCACTCCGCTTACGCTTACAGGGGGGGACGACAAAGCTACGTGTCCAAGGTCGTACCCAGTGCCTGAGGTGACATGGTTGCGTCCGCTGTCCACAGCACAATGTAATGTGATAGGGCCCTGGCCCATCATGCATACATAATGTCCACACGGACACACTTAGATAGATAGTTGAACTGGCTACGGGCACGTGCGCCTGGCCACTTTTTATTACCAGGGTCACATGTCCAGTGACGCCTGTGCTGGATGGGTGTGGGGTGAGTGTAAGCCAGCCCTCAGGGAGTGGTTGGTGCTGGCAACAACTAGAACAGTGATCATCGGATCACACACACAGATTCAATCATAAAGGGTCCATGACTTGCAGTGCACTGAGGTAGGGGCACCAGAGCTGAGCGTGCTCATGTGAAGGAATTGTTAATGATTTGGTCCCTTCGGGATATTCCTGCTGCAGATGCAGTGGGGTGTGGTGTGGTACACCTGCCTCATCTTCATCATCATCGTCCCAGGTCTTCCCCACTGCCTGAGGTGACATTGTTGCGTCCGCTGTCCACAGCACAAAACTCAATCATGAAGGGTCCATGTGTTGTGGTGCACTGAGTTAGTGGCACCTGAAGAGCTGAGCAGGGTATCAAGCTGATGATGGCATCCAAGACAGGTGTGAGCAACTTAGATAGGCTGGCTGTGAGACTCCTCCGACTCTGGCAGTTGTTGGTTGGAGGTGGTCCTGGCGGTGGTGGCGGGTGTGCAGCCAGCGATGATGGCTTGTCCTTGCAGGTCAGGATTTGATTTGGTTTGCGAGCCCTGCTGACCACAGTGTAGGCCGGAGGCAGCGGTCAGAAAGGGCACACAGCCACGTGATGATGACTTGTGGTGCACTGAGTTAGTGGCACCTGGAGCGCTCGGCGGGTGCGCGGCCTGCGCTGATGCGTCGTCCGGGCGGCCCACCCTGGAAGCAATGTCTGTTGCCTACTGGACTCTGCCATAAATGAATCAAGACTCAATTTGATTTGCGAGCCCTGCTGACCGCAGTGTAGGCCGGAGGCAGCGGTCAGCAAGGGCACACAGCCACGTGGCGTCGACTTGTGTTGCGCAGGGTCAGTGGCACCTGGAGCGCTCAACAGGTGCACAGCCAACGGCGATGCGTCATCCGGGCGGGCTGCACTGGGAGCAATGTTTTTTGCCTACTGAATTCTGCCTCAATATTGCCACGTGGCGTCGACTTGTGTTGCACAGGGTCAGTGGCACCTGGAGTGCTCAGCAGGTGCACAGCCAACGACGATGCGTCGTCCGGGCGGGCCGCACTGGGGGCAATGTCTGTTGACTAGTGGTTTCCTCCATTGACAGAAATGTGGCACGATTTGAATTGTGGGACCTGCTGACCGCAGTGTAAAACTAAGGCAGTATCTGGCACACACATGACTCCATGTTGCTGTGCCGCTGGATGCGCTGGGGGCCTGTGTCGCGGAGTCTGGAGGTCACGTCGGCGGACTCGTGGCAGGGTGAGGTGCGCCGCCCTGGCAGACGCGTTGCCCATCATGGAAGAGAACCACACCCAGAGCCCCGGCCTTTTTATCAGCACTCCTACGTGGTGTACGCCGGCCCAGCCCACTGTGCTTACGCTTACAGGGGGGGACGGCAGAGCTACATGTCCAAGGTCTTCCCCACTGCCTGAGGTGACATGTTTGCGTCCACTGTCCACAACACTACATACCCCAGCAGTATGTGTCCACATGGACATGTCTGTGCTCTGCATTCTGTGGTCTGTCCAGCACATCACCGCCACACTTGGCATTGTGTACATTCTTCTTCATGGGTGAGTTGCCTCCTTCACACATACTTGGTTCCCACCTCTCCCCACATTCTGCACTTGTGTGGCTGAGGGGCCATGCCGTTTTCGGAAGGTCCGCTGCCGCTGTCTTGTCCTACGCTGCCTCGGTGGTAGTCCAGGGGGGGAGGTCCGGAGGGGGGGGGTGGTCCTGGGGGTGGTGGCGGTGGGTGTTGTGGCCCTCTTGGGTGTCCGGGCTGCATGTTCATTGTCTCCATGGCATCTGTGGGTCTTCAGATGTGGCTCTGGGCTGGGCTCCCTTTCATACTGCAGGTAGTCGTCCTGCTTAGCACCAGCAGAAGGCAGGTGTTAAATCCCTGCTGCTAACGCGCCTTATCGCCTGTTTTTGGGTCGCATCGCAGATCTGGCTGGTCGTTGAGAATATCGCGAAGTGGTGTTTTCGTGTGTTTATGCACGGGAACGCCTACTCTGCATATCATTAGCGTTAGTTGTCTCTCTCATCTGTGGCGATGTTTTTTGCGGCAGCTATCGCTGGTATACTGGCGATGTGGGGAGTTTGCACCAGCTTGTGAATGGGGCGATAATTCTTTCGCCACTTTTGCTGCGCTAAAGTGCCGTTAACTCGGTGATGAGTCCTTGAGAATATGCCCCTTAGTTCACTTCAGACTCTGGTACAAAGTGCCAGTTGAGTCATCTCTGAACAGTGCTATGCCCTTGCACCAGAGTCACTTGTATCCATTCAGCAGTCCATGGTTTGGTGCCTTCACTGGATCCTACACACTGACACCAGGGCCCAGATTTACTATGAATTTGCCTCGGAGCGAGTCACTTTTTTGGCATTTCCTAAGCCACGCAAAGCCCCACAAGACAGTAACACAAGACAGCGTAAACGATGCCTTGTGTTACTTTGCGTTGGGAAGGTGTTACATAGGTTGAGCATGGGCGTTTCCATGCATTTACCCATATATAAGACTTGTAAACATGGGTTTGCGCCAAAATGGTGCACTTACCCAACAAGAGGTGTAACGAAAAGAAATATCTTTATTTCTCCATGTGACTTCCTCTTTCTCAGTGTGCTGCATTCTGCAGCACACATGGAGGAACATGCCTCTAAGGTTTGTTTTTTGTGCCGGAAAGTTTCCCTTCCTGCACAAAAACAATCCTACCCTTAACACAGGTACCCTTGCACTGTGGTGCAAGATTGCCCGTGTTGGTGCTAGGTATCACACATGCGCCAACACAAGGAGAGAGCAGAAATGCTCCATATCTGTGTAAATATGGAGCATTTCTAGTCTCTCCCTTTCACGCAACGCACCGCAGCAAGTTCCTTTGCTGCGCCCCGTTGCGTTAAAAAATAGTGAGTGCGACCCCAGGTGTTTCTTACTTCCTCACTGCAGTCTAATCTCAGCCCTCGGCAGCACGCACAAGCACATGCATGCCAAGAACCACAAAATACATACCTCCTCGCACAGTCAGGGGTGCTGGAAGTAGAGGTACGGGAGGTGCTGCAGGATGGACGTCAATTCACCAAAATGCCGGGGGTATTGGAAGTGACATCACATGCCATTTGACCTTTACTTTGACTCACCCATACATGCTTACACATACACATTCACACACTCTCATGCACGTAAACACATTCTCACCCGCAAGCGCATGCATACAACATACATTTAGCAGCATTTTTTTTACTTACCTTAGCTTCCAGCTAGGGTCATATTCCAGCTAATGAAATCCATTTTTTATTACATAATAGTGAAGAATTTTATTCATTATTTGTATAATAAAAAATATCGACAGAAACCAGGCAAGTGGAGTTCAAACCAGCATCCATTAGAAAGAGCTGCCCCTGTGTTCCAGGCACTGATTTTGCCACCTTTGAGGCCAGGGGCGCAAAAGCCGTGCCAGGGGTAGCAAGGGGCAAACCAGGGGTCGCAGCTGCGACCCCCAAATGTGATAACGTTGTAGGCGTTCAAAACGCGAATGACCTACAAATAGGCACTTACAATTTGTAGGCATTTACAATTTGTTTTTCGCTTGTCCATTTGCTGTTAGTACACAGCAGAGCTCAAGTGTCAGGCAATGTCTTCTGACAAACTGCTGCTAATTTAAGGGGGAGGCTTGTGTTCCTTTCCCTTTCCTCATTTGCAAAGTGAGTGCATTTTGTGATGTGAGCCAAGTGACAATCTTTTTGGGGAGCATGAAGGATGAAAGGAAAGGCTGAAGGATCTGTAGACTTTGCTATATATATTTCATTTGAAATATTTTCATTGTCTTATTAAATTGTGGGTTTATTGTTCGGCTCCATATTTTCACTGTAAATATATCTATTTAATGCATTATTAAATGTTGTGCTTTTTTAACACAGCAACTCTGGGTGAACATTCTCTCTTTATTGGTACTGTAATAATTGCCATATTTTGTGTGGTTTAAACCTTCATGAAACATCTTTTGAGTTAAGGCCTCATTGCTGGATCATGCAACTCTGACATGGCACAGAGGATTGGGTGGACACATTTCTGTTGCAGGCCTAGTACTTAGCATCTTTGCTAGCAGGGAACAGTCACAATCTGCTCTTCGATACTGCTTAATCGTCCTTATGACTCAAAAATCAGCAAATAAACTGATATATATATATATATATATATATATATATATATATATATATATATATATATATTAGATTTAATTTAAATTATTTCAATTTCATAATAATGATAAACTGAGGGAATGCCTCTCAGAATGGGTTTCACGAAGCAATATCTCTTGGAGTTGTGACTGATATTCCGACACATGAGTGTTCATTTTCGAGACATGTAATGTACACTGTTGATCTTAGATTCTGGCAGAGCTGTAAAAATACCCAGTAAGCTGGTTATCAAACAGACTGTTTTGCTGTATTACAATATCGCAAGTAGTATGGTGAGCCCTTATGGTAATTACTAGTAATGTTTTCAGGCAGTTCAGTGTGCCAGTAATCATACATGTGAAAATACTTACTACACCTACAGTGCTAGATATTTATTGATGGCTATTCTCCATCGTTCCAGCAAGAAAACTAAATAATGACTGGTGGAAACATGTCAACAGACTGGAGTAAGTCCACCTTACGTCTATCCTGCTTATAAAAGACATGAATGGCCAGTGTTACTTCTCTGTGGTTGCCATGCCCCTCCAACTTCACCTGCTCTGGCAGGGACGAATGCCATCATTCTGCAGAAAACAAATGTAACATAAAATGTGGGCGGCTCCCAAGTGAGACTCGATATTAGCTGCTGGTGCTCACTGCTAGTTTCTATGGTAATACATTCCAGATCAATGATTGAACCCTCTGATTACAAAACATGTATTAACTGCTTCGTGAATAAAGAACAAGGCACCATAAACAGAGATATGCCACCTTATCTACTCTTCTTGTGCCTGCTATTACATCACTGTGTAACCAGTCTCCGGCCCTGGCCACCATTCCATGGTTATGGAAAGCAGCACGTCACACCTATTTTAAAAAACCCAATGCAGATCCCAAGGAACCAGCTTACTATCGCCCCATATCTCTCCTCCCTCTGTTGAGCAAAGTTCTGGAGTCCTACGTCAACAAACAGCTCTCCTCCTACATGGAGAATCATTGTTTGCTGGACGCCTCCCAATCAATCTTCGGACCTTCCCACAGCATCGAAACTGCCCTACTAGCGGAGGTAGATACAATCAGGTTATCCCTGGGCACAGGAAATCCCACCATGCTGGTCCTGCTTGACGTGTTGGCGGCGTTTGGTACCATCTCACACTCCATCTTGATTCAGCATCTCTACCAGATAGGTATCCAGGGCACTGCCCTCGAATGGTTCAAAGATTTCCTCTGAGATAGGGTCCAAACAGTTTCCATGGGCACTTACCATTCCACACCCGTTCCCCTGGATGAGGGGGTCCCCCAGGGATCCTCCTTCAGCCCTGCGCTTTTTAACATTTATGTTGCCCCCCCCTTGCCCAGTTAGTCAAGTCCTGCGGATTCAAAATACTTTCTTATGCAGACGACACCCAGCTGGTCATCTCGTTTGGGCAGGACATTGAGAACATCAAACAGCAATTCGTCGCCTGCATGCGGAAAATCGCCACCTGGATGTTCATCAACTGTCTCCAATTAAATGTGGACAAAATAGAGATTCTCCCATTTGGCAGAGCTCAGCTCCACTGAACAGATGACTGGTGGCCAGCTGAGCTTGGCTCTGCCCCTTCGCCCAGTGGAACAGCCAGGAACCTGGATATACTCTTAGATGATAAGCTATCTATGAAAGACCGGATTACCTCCACCTGCAGCACTTGCTTTAGCATATTGCGCCTTCTTAGTAGAATCTTTCGGTGGCTTCCTTAAGTCTCCCAGAAGACTCTCACCCAGTGTGAGAAGTTGGCCTGGTATAGGCTGTTCACTAGTTAAAGTGGACACCTTGCACCAGTACAATTCGACTCTTATGGTAGGTAGGTTTAAGACAACCTTTAAAGAAAGCTATCCTAGTGGTAGCTGTGGAGAGCAGCCTTCAGGCTAAGTCTTGGAGGAATGTAAAGCAGCTTGTTTTACCACACAATCTCTTGAATCACCAAATGAAAAGACACCACACAGGTATATATATCAAATATATATGTATTTATTACTAAACAACTCTCTACTAATCTCTTTATGAGATTAGAAGTCAGGAACATATGTACAAGTCAATGTTTTATCAAAATAAGTTAGCACAAGTAAATATCACAATCTTATCTTGGCTAGACCGTGGTCTAGAGCCCATAGAATCGAGGGACCCCAAAGAACCACCCCAGGTAGTTGTAGGAGACCCCCAGGGGACGGACGCGGTGTTCAGACACTGGTGCGAGTCCTGTACGAGTCTATGCGAGAGAACGCGATTGAGTTATCAATGTTACAGGTCCCTGGCGTGTTCGAGGCGAACACACCGATCGGTCAGTACGAGTCGAAGGACGCGGATACTGATAGAGTTACAAGGGAGTTGGACGCGATGTGTCTAACACAGACGCGAGCCCTGTACGAGCCAGTGCGATAATCGCACGGGGAAAATAGGAGTTTTAGGGCACTTCTAGGGTAGCTACAAGCAAGCCACTTACAGGGTAAGTAGTTCTAGGGCCCACACCCACAGGAGCACCTTAGTGCTGAAGTTACCTCACCCAGGGGAGCCGGGTGCATAGGTGTCCTTTGGTGTCGGGTCGCAGCGTCGTTCTCAATGGGAACCAATGAAGACTTGCTGCTTGCGACGACAGAAGAAGTGTCCGTTGGAATCCAAGCCTGGATTCGGAAGGAGGAAGACCTGAAAGCAGAGGGGACAGTGTTCACAGTCACTTGGCAGTGACTCTGGGCAAGGAAGATGAATGCCCACCTTCGTCGACAGCTTCGGGTCGTTCACGGGTGCCTTGACTCTTCGACCACGTGGTCCAGGCAGCGTTGATGATGACCAGGAGCTGGATTCAGTGTGTCCCACGACGTCTGCAGCTTACTGAGGTGTCGGCGACTCGATTGGAGCCAACAAGCCTTGGTAGCAGCAAGTCTCGTGGTGATGAGGAAAAGTCAATGGTGCAGATCAGCAAGGTCTGGGGGACTTACCCAGCAAGGGTATGTCAGGGCAGGCCTGGAGCAACCAGGGGAGCCCTTTGGTTTTGTTGAAAAGTCTTCTGGGGACCCACAAGCCGGCTGGCAAGGGATCGTGAAGATGCCTCGTGAGGATCCACTCAACAGGGGCCCACGGTCACTCGAGATGGTGTAGGCCTCTGATCTTCAGAGGAATTCCTGTTAGAGGCTGGGACCACACATGCTCCAAAGCACAAGTTCGTAGAACGTCATGAAGGGGTTGCACTTGACAATAGTGCATGGTACCCAAGGGCTGCGGTTCCTCGTCGCTCGTGGGGTCCACTTGCCTCAGCTTCGCTGGGGTCTCACGGTGGCCTTGGAGAAGTCAGGAAATCCTCTTCCTGGGCTGCAGGGACTTCGGGCTCCGGCGGAAGTGGCGTAGTTTGCGACCGTCGTTGTAGTTTTTGGTGCCTGCCAAGCAGGGGAGTCACTCCTTGACTCCAAGGGAGATTCTTCAGTCTTCCAGAGGTAGTGGAACGTCGAAGGTCCAGGATTCTTCTTAAGAGCGTCGTCCAGGGAGATCTGGGTTGCAATGCACAGGTTTCCCCTCTTATACTAAAAAGAAGGGCGGGACTAGCTCTATGACCCCACCTATGGGAGGGTCAGGGGAGGGGGTGGCTACACCCACTTCCCTTTGTCCAGTTTCGCACCAGAGCAGGGGCAGGTAGCCCCTGAGCTGGTTTGAACTGGCATATGCACAGAGGAGCCTTCTGCTCCCCCAGTGCAGGACTTCAAAGCACTCTAGGAGTGCACCCACCCAGCCCCAATACACTAAACCCTGTCTGGGAGGTGGTCACACCCCCTTGGGACAGGATACCTATTGTTGGGCCTCCTCCACTGCGAGTGTTGGTCATCAACAGGAGGGCAGCCCAGTGTCTGTGACTGGTGGCATCCATTTTGTGATGCCAGGGCTCTTCAGGATTCTACCGCATTTCCACAGTAGGTACATGTCTATCCCTCTAGAAGGGTGGAATGCTACCCCCGCCGCCAGAACTGGCGGGGGGGTAACTGACACCAAACACGACCTGTTTCCGTGCAGCCATCCGAAAGTTAGCATTTAACGCGAGGTTATAATGTGCTTAAGAGTATATGGTCAGGCTGCACTACAAACAGCCTCAGAGAAGGGTCTCCGAATGCTGCAGAGGGGCTCTGCTCATGCAGGGGCACCCTCTCACATAGGAACCAAGCACTCTGCCTTCAGGATTGATAAGGCCTGCCATAGGAGTGACTTATAGGTTTATATGTGTGTATCTATGTAGTGATATAGGTAGCCTATATCACAGTAAGGGGTGCATGCACCACCTTACCCAGGCTGCAGTAGCAGACCTGTGGTGTCAGATTTAGTCTGCTTCCCAGGGGTGGCATAATACATGCTTCAGCCCCTGGTAGGCCTGTGAAGTACCTATGCCCTTGGTACCTAAGGTACCATATACTAGGGACTCATAAGGCACCACAGTATCCAATCACTAGTGCACCTAGAGTGCACTCCAAGTCGTTTAGAGAGAACAGAGAGGCTGGGGCCATGATTGGCAGGGTCCCAGCCAGACTATAGCCAGAAACCAGTGTAAACATCAGAAAAAAAGTGGGGGCAACATAAGAGGCAGATCCTACTCTCCTACACAACCCCCCCCCAAATGCAGGGACACTAAACTAACCTTGACCAGTTGAGTCTTCGTGTTCTAAGTGGAAATACCCTGAGAGTCCATCTGCATTGGCATGTTGGGTCCCAGGTCTATGTTCCACTGTATAGTCCATCCCCTGTAGGGAAATGGACCACCTCAAAAGTTTTGGGTTTTCACCTTTCATCTGTTTAAGCCATAGGAGGGGCTTGTGGTCAGTCTGAACTATGAAGTGAGTGCCAAACAAGTATGGTCTCAGCTGCTTCGGGGCCCACATCACAGCAAAGGCCTCCCTCTCTATAGCTGACCAACGTTTCTCTCTAGGGGTCAGCCTTCTGCTAATGAAAGCTACTGGCTGGTCTTGACCTTCATCATTCAGTTGAGACAGTACAGCTCCCACACCCAGCTCAGAAGCATCTGTTTGGACAATGAACTTTTTGGTGTAGTCTGGACTCTGTAAGATGGGGGCAGTGCACATGGCCTGCTTTAGGTCTTCAAATGCCTTCTGACAGCTAGCTGTCCACTGAACCTTTTTGGCATTTTCTTTGAGGTTAGATCATTCAAGGTGGTCACTATAGATTCATATCCCTTCACAAACCTCCTATAGTACCCAGTCAGGCCTAAGAAGGCTCTCACCTGTGTCTGGGTGGCTGGAGCAACCCATTCCATTATGGTTTGGATTTTACTCTGTAAAGGCTGAACCTGGCCTCCACCCACAAGGTGGCCCAGGTACACAACCTGACTCTGCCCTATCTGGCACTTAGTGGCCTTGATAGTGAGGCCTGCTTTTTGCAGAGCCTCCAAAACATTTCTGAGGTGGACCAGGTGATCCTGCCAGGAGGAACTAAAGACAGCAATATCATCTAGATAAGCTGAGCAATAAGTTTCCATCCCTGCCAGAACTTTGTTCACCAACCTCTGAAAAGTGGCAGGTGCATTTTTCAATCCAAAGGGCATCACCACAAAGTGGTAGTGCCCACCAGGGGTCGAAAATGCTGTTTTGGCTTTTGCATCATCCGCTAATCTGATCTGCCAGTAGCCAGCTGTTAGGTCAAATGTACTTAGATACTTGGCTGAGGCCAAAGTATCAATCAGTTCATCTGCCCTTGGCATGGGATAGGCATCAGTCCTAGTGACTGCATTGAGGCCTCTGTAGTCTACACAAAACCTCATTTCTTTCTTACCACCCTGGGTATGAGGCTTGGGTACTAGGACTACTGGGCTAGCCCAAGGGCTATCTGAAGGCTCAATCACACCTAACTCCAACATTTTCTGGACTTCAGTCCTGATACAGTCCCTGACACGGTCAGGTTGCCTGTAGAGTTTACTCTTGACAGGCAGACTGTCTCCAGTGTCCACCTCATGGGTGCACCAGGTAGTCTGACTGGGGGTCAGGCTAAACATATGTCTGTACTGCTGCAGAACTTGTCTGCACTCAGTTTGCTGATGGTCAGTGAGGCTGCTTGCCAAAGCAACACCATCTGCTGACCCATCATCAGGGTTCTGTGAGAGCAGGTCAGGGAGAGGGTCACTCTCCTCCTCCTGTTCCTCATCAGTTGCCATGAGCAAGCCCATGTCAGCCCTGTCAACATATGGTTTCAATCTGTTGACATGGAGCACCCTCAGGGGGCTCCTGGGAGTTCCAATATTCACCAGATAGGTGACTTCTCCCTTCTGCTCAACTATTGTATGGGGGCCACTCCACTTGTCTTGGAGGGCTGCTGGGGCCACAGGCTCCAACACCCACACTTTCTGTCCTGGCTGGTACACAGTCAGCACAGCCTTTTTGTAATTCTTGGCTGGCCTCCAGGTTTTTGGTTGCCTTTTTCATGTATTCAGCCATCCTGGAGCGGAGACCAAGTACATAGTCCATCACATCCTGTTTGGGGGGCTTGAGAGGTAACTCCCAGCCCTCTTTTACCAAACATAATGGACCTCTTACAGGATGCCCAAACAGAAGCTCAAATGGGCTGTAACCAACCCCCTTCTGTGGAACCTCTCTGTATGCAAACAACAGGCAGGGAAGAAGAAGGTCCCATTTCCGCCTAAGCTTCTCTGGGAGTCCTTTAATCATTCCCTTCAGGGTTTTGTTGAAGCGTTCAACCAACCCATTGCATTGTGGGTGATAGGGGGTGGTGAACTTATAAGTTACACCACACTCCTTCCACATTGCCTTCAGATATCCTGACATGAAGTTTGTATCTCTGTCAGAGATTACCTCCTTTGGAAAACCCACACTGGAGAAAACTCCAATGAGGGCTCTTGCCACCACAGGGGCTGTGGTGGTCCTCAGGGGAATTGCCTCTGGGTACCTGGTGGCATGATCCACTACCACCAGGATAAATCTGTGCCCAGATGCAGTTTGAGGGTCAAGGGGACCAACAATGTCAATCCCTACCCTTTCAAAGGGTACCCCCACCACAGGTAGTGGTATCAGGGGGGCCTTTGTTGTGCCACCTGCCTTGCCACTGGCTTGGCATGTGACACAGGAGCGACAAAACTCCTTTGTGTCCTCTGACATATGTGGCCAATGAAAATGTGGAACAAGCCTGTCCCAGGTCTTGTTTTGGCCCAAGTGACCTGCCAAAGGGATATCATGTGCTAGGGTCAAGAGGAACCCCCTAAACTTCTGAGGTATTACCAACCTCCTGGTGGCTCCAGGGGCTGGATCTCTACCTTCAGAATATAGGAGTCCCTCATCCCAATAAACTTTATGGGTCCCACTAGCACTCCCAGCAGCCTCAGCAGCAGCCTGCTGTCTGAGGGGTTCAAGAGAGGGGCAGCACTGTTGCTCCTTACTCAGATCTTCCCTAGAAGGGCCCCCTGCCCCCAAGAACTCAACCTGATCAGGCTCAAGTTCCTCTGGGGCAGTTCCTTCTTCAGGATCTGCTCCTCCTCCCTGTGGAGGGGAATCAGTGATCTGAGACAGAGGGGAAGGCACTGCCTTAACCCTACTGCTCCTCCTCTTGGGAAGCATCTGGTCCATAATTTCAGGATCCAGAGCTTGTTCAGTGTCATGCATTTTGGCCCGTGACCTGGTCACAGCAAATACCTCTGCAGGGATGCCCAACATCTCAGCATGAGTCCATAACTCTACTTCAGACCAGGCTGAAGTTTCTAGATCATTGCTCAATAGACATTCTACAGGGAGGTCTGCACTGACTACAACCTTCTTGAGGCCAGTTACCCCTCCCCAGGAGAAATTCACAACTGCCAGACTATGGTTGGTCCTGGCATTGCTTGCATTGGTCACCTGGTACATTTCGCCCAGGATGATCTGTCCAGGGTCCACAAGATCCTCTGCCACCATGGTGACACTAGCACCTGTGTCCCTAAATGCCAAAGCCTGTTTGCCATTTAGTACAGGCTGCTGTTTGTATTTGCCCTGATTACTGGGGCTTACCAGGAAGGACATGTCAATGTCTCCATCACAAATCAGCATGGCCTGGGTGGTTACTCTGACTAGGTCAGAGTCCACTTCAGAACCCAGGGTCAACCCTACTACACCCTTCACCTCCACCAGTAGCTGAACTAGGGGGAACAGTTGCCTTAGGGGCTGGAGTGGTGGTGGTTTGGTCTTTGGACTTGTTACAATCAGAAGTCCAGTGCCCTTTCTGTTTACAGAATTTGCACCAGGGCTTCTTTTGGCCTTTTCCCTTGTTGGATTGTGACTCCCCACCAGATGCAGATTTTTGGGGCCCTTGTGAAGACTTCTGGTCTTTTGACTTATCCCCACTTTTCTCAGAGCCCTTAGAATCCTGCTTCTTTGTGTCACCCACTTGGTTCTGGGTTTTCTGCCTCACCCTGGTTCTGACCCACTTGTCTGCCTTCTTTCCCAATTCTTGGGGAGAGGTCAGATCTGAGTCCACCAGGTATTGATGCAACAACTGGTTCTGGCAATTATTAAGGATCTGTTCTCTCATCATTAGATTATACAATCCCTTGAAATCAGTAACCCTACTGCCAACCAGCCAACCCTCCAGAGCCTTGGTTGCACAATCTACAAAGTCAGTCCAGTCCTGAGTCTGTGCCTTCTGGGTGTCTCTGAACTTCAACCTGTACTGCTCAGTGGTTAAGCCAAACCCATCTATCAGTGCACTCTTCAGGACTTCATAGTCATCAGCATCCTCTTCTCTAACAGTGAGGAGCTTGTCTCTACCTTTATCTGAAAAGGAGAGCCACAAGATTGCTGCCCACTGCTTTTGGGGGACCTGTTGTACTCTACAGGCCCTTTCCATAGCAGTTATCCACTTATGGATATCATCCCCACTCTGGTAGGGAGGAACAACCTTGCTCAGGTTCCTATGGTCTGGAATATATTCTCTGCCTCTAGGGACACTGTTGCTGCCACCAGGGGTTCTAACCCCTCTTTTCTAGAAGCTCTCTGGAGCTCAAAGGCTTCTCTATCTAATGCCAACTGCTTGGTTTTGAGGGCAAATCTTGCTTCCTCATACTGCAGCAGTTTGCACAGTCTTTCAGAGGAGGTCTCTCTTCTTGGGAAGTAGGAGTTCCTCTGCTGGACAAATTCTCTGCCAGAGTGAGCGGTCAGAGTTCCTAGAAAGGGACCTATGCCTCTCCTCCACTGTGTCAGTTCTCTTAGGGAGAATTCCTCTGTCCTTTTCAGACCCCTTGGGGCCTGGCCCTACAATCACAGAGTCTTGGTCAACTTGATGTTCATCATCTGACCCAGACACTGTAATTGACCCACCCCCTGATTCAGACCCATTAGCTCCTAGAGCTAATCTAAGAGCATCTGCTGTCAGCAGATCTATCAGGTGTAGTGTGGAGGGACTCTGTCCTATCTTCAGGTGCCTCTCAGCACACATGGCTTTCAAGTCAAAGAAAGTCATGTCCTTATACTGAAGCTGATTGGATCCACTGGGTCCATCCCTTAAGGACATTCTAGTGTTGTGCAGTGTTGTACTACCTACAATAGTTTGTGGCCTACTGATCCTAGCTTGAGCTGTATAAAGGGTGTGCTATCCCTTGTCACACAGCTCTAAGTTCAGTAGAACTTATTGATACTAAGCTTGACTTTATATGTACCTTGAGTACCTATAGTGGTTTTCAGTTAGTAATTCAAATTGAGATTTTCTGGTAAAACAATAGCAAGCTGGAATCCCACCGCTGCCACCAATGTGAGAAGTTGGCCTGGTATATGCTGTTCACTAGTTAAAGTGGACACCTTGCACCAGTACAATTCGACTCTTATGGTAGGTAGGTTTAAGACAACCTTTATAGAAAGCTATCCTAGTGGTAGCTGTGGAGAGCAGCCTTCAGGCTAAGTCTTGGAGGAATGTAAAGCAGCTTGTTTTACCACACAATCTCTTGAATCACCAAATGAAAAGACACCACACAGGTATATATATCAAATATATATGTATTTATTACTAAACAACTCTCTACTAATCTCCTTATGAGATTAGAAGTCAGAAACATATGTACAAGTCAATGTTTTATCAAAATAAGTTAGCACAAGTAAATATCACAATCTTATCTTTACTAGACCGTGGTCTAGAGCCCATAGAATCGAGGGACCCCAAAGAACCACCCCAGGTAGTTGTAGGAGACCTACAGGGGACAGACGCGGTGTTCAGACACTGGTGCGAGTCCTGTACGAGTCTATGCGAGAGAACGCGATTGAGTTATCAATGTTACAGGTCCCTGGCGTGTTCGAGGCGAACACACCGATCGGTCAGTACGAGTCGAAGGACGCGGATACTGATAGAGTTACAAGGGAGTTGGACGCGATGTGTCTAACACAGATGCGAGCCCTGTACGAGCCAGTGCGATAATCGCACGGGGAAAATAGGAGTTTTAGGGCACTTCTAGGGTAGCTACAAGCAAGCCACTTACAGGGTAAGTAGTTCTAGGGCCCACACCCACAGGAGCACCGTAGTGCTGAAGTTACCTCACCCAGGGGAGCCGGGTGCATAGGTGTCCTTTGGTGTCGGGTCGCAGCGTCGTTCTCAATGGGAACCAATGAAGACTTGCTGCTTGCGACGACAGAAGAAGTGTCCGTTGGAATCCAAGCCTGGATTCGGAAGGAGGAAGACCTGAAAGCAGAGGGGACAGTGTTCACAGTCACTTGGCAGTGACTCTGGGCAAGGAAGATGAATGCCCACCATCGTTGACAGCTTTGGGTCGTTCACGGGTGCCTTGACTCTTCGACCACGTGGTCCAGGCAGCGTCGATGATGACTAGGAGCTGGATTCGGTGTGTACCACAATGTCTGCAGCTTACTGAGGTGTCGGCGACTCGATTAGAGCCAACAAGCCTTGGTAGCAGCAAGTCTTGTGGTGATGAGGAAAAGTCAATGGTGCAGACCAGCAAGATCTGGGAGACTTACCCAGCGAGGGTATGTCAGGGCAGGCCTGGAGCAACCAGGGGAGCTCTTTGGTTTTGTTGAAAAGTCTTCTAGGGACCCACAAGCCAGCTGGCAAGGGATCGTGAAGACGCCTCAGGAGGATCCACTCAACAGGGGCCGACGGTCACTCGGGACGGTGTAGGCCTCTGATCTTCAGAGGGATTTCTGTTAGAGGCTGGGACCACACGTGGTCCAAAGCACAAGTTCGTAGAATGTCGTGAAGGGGTTGCACTCGACAATAGTGCATGGTACCCAGGGGCTGCGGTTCTTCATTGCTCGTGGGGTCCACTTGCCTCAGCTTCGCTGGGGACTCACGGTGGCCTTGGAGAAGGCAGGAAATCCTCTTTCTGGGCTGCAGGGACTTCGGGCTCTGGCGGGAGCGACCGTCGTTGTAGTTTTGGTGCCTGCCAAGCAGGAGAGTCACTCCTTGACTCCAAGGGAGATTCTTCAGTCTTCCAGAGGTAGTAGAACGTCGAAGGTCCAGGATTCTTCTTAAGAGCATCGTCCAGGGAGATCTGGCTTGCAATGCACAGGTTCCCCCTCTTATACTAAAAAGAAGGGAGGGACTAGCTCTATGACCCCACCTATGGGAGGGTCAGGGGAGGGGGTGGCTACACCCACTTCCCTTTGTCCAGTTTCTCACCAGAGCAGGGGCAGGTAGCCCCTGAGCTGGTTTGAACTGGCATATGCACAGAGGAGCCTTCTGCAGGCCTTCAAAGCACTCTAGGAGTGCACCCACCCAGCCCCAATACACTAAACCCTGTCTGGGAGGTGGTCACACCCCCTTGGGACAGGATACCTATTGTTGGGCCTCCTCCACTGCGAGTGTTGGTCATCAGCAGGAGGGCAGCCCAGTGTCTGTGACTGGTGGCATCCATTTTGTGATGCCAGGGCTCTTCAGGATTCTACCGCGTTTCCACAGTAGGTACATGTCTATCCCTCTAGAAGGGTGGAATGCTACCCCCGCCGCCAGAACTGGTGGGGGGTAGTATTCCAAGATGTTTGACACCAAACACGACATGTTTCCGTGCAGCCATCCCAAAGTTAGCATTTAACGCGAGGTTATAATGCGCTTAAGAGTATATGGTCAGGCTGCACTACAAACAGCCTCAGAGAAGGGTCTCTGAATGCTGCAGAGGGGCTCTGCTCATGCGGGGGCACCCTCTCACATAGGAACCAAGCACTCTGCCTTCAGGATTGATAAGGCCTGCCATAGGAGTGACTTATAGGTTTATATGTGTGTATCTATGTAGTGATATAGGTAGCCTATATCACAGTAAGGGGTGCATGCACCACCTTACCGAGGCTGCAGTAGCAGACCTGTGGTGTCAGATTTAGTCTGCTTCCCAGGGGTGGCATAATACATGCTTCAGCCCCTGGTAGGCCTGTGAAGTACCTATGCCCTTGGTACCTAAGGTACCATATACTAGGGACTCATAAGGCACCACAGTATCCAATCACTAGTGCACCTAGAGTGCACTCCAAGTCGTTTAGAGAGAACAGAGAGGCTGGGGCCCTGATTGGCAGGGTCCCAGCCAGACTATAGCCAGAAACCAGTGTAAATATCAGAAAAAAAGTGGGGGCAACATAAGAGGCAGATCCTACTCTCCTACACCCAGGCACTAATCATCAGTCGCCTGGATTGTGGCAATGCCCTAATTCTCGCACCAAATGAATCACTTTTATTCAAAATGCAGGTGGTTCAAAACACCGCTGCCCGAATTGGCCAACAAATTGCCTCCACGGACCTTGTCAGACCCCACACTCAGAGCCTTTTATTGTCTCCCCATTAGAAAGAGAGCATTATTCAAAATGATCTGCTTGATCTACAAATCTTTGTTAGGAATAGGCACAACATACCCACTGGACAGACTTATTCTCCACCACCCTGACAGAAATCTAAGATGTAAAAATCAGCTTCATGTCCTCTGTGTATTCGAACGTCAAAATTTGGCGGCCGAGCTTTCTCTTATCATGGCCCTTATCTATGGCTTTTTGATCAGCTGCCTTTTCACCTATTTGCCGGTCACAGCCCTGAGATGTCCCTTCAAGGCCGAGTCGCTGCGTTTTATCAAGAACCCAGGAACAAGAAACTTTATTCAGCTAAAATTTAGCCATAAAAGTAAAACATTTCGATACAAAAATGAATTTAGCAATAATTTAGATTAGGGTAAAACATCTTAAAATCAGTCAAGAACCTATTAACATAGCATAACATAACATAACATAGGAAGGGCAGTAAAGAGTATAAGATCAGCTGCTGCAAAATTTGCAAAAAGATTGAGTGTGTAAATGCTTACCGTGCTATCAGATGTTACATTTTTAGTAATAGCAATCATACTGTACCTAGTGTAAACCTTTTCTATAGGTCTCCATTAAAATAATTAATTCCAGAAGTACTGGTAACACCCTTACAGTATTCTCAAAAAGAATTACTCTTTGTCACCGGGAACCTTCAGGTTTGTCCCGCCTTTGGGTGGTCAGCCCCATTGCCTGTACTCATGTAGTGCAGCTTGCCGATGCCAGTACAATTGGAACAGCCTGGCAGGGTGCACACATCTCAGCTATACAAGTCCTGCTTATTTGCTGCTGGGAGGCAGGAGCTACTGGCCAGGAGGGATCCCGCACAGTGCAACCTCAGGGACACAGTTGCCTTTAGAGATGCTAATATGGAGTGCAGAGACCTGCAGTTAAACATCTCTGAACGAGTGAATCAAATCCATGCTGGGGGCATGTGCTGGGAATGTGCCTTTGCTGTTTATTTCTTCCATCCAGCCTCCATTGAGGTGCACACATTGTCCGATCAGGGAACAGAGGCACAGAAAGAGTAGGATTCGCCTAGTACTAAACAGTTTGGTAAGTTACCAATCCGATGAACGCAGAACTGCTTGTTCCAAAGGTTGTTACTTGGCCATGTTAGATTCTGGTGAATAGTCCATGAGAGTGGACACTCTATACCCACCCTCCTCAGAGGCATGTCTATGTGGTAATCAAACTCTCATGTCATCGATAGGTTAAGAGTAAGATTTATTCCCCACTCACCCTACTGCACCGGGAACATAACTGCCCGGAACACTCCTGGCAATCCATCATCAACACTCCAGAAACCACGGAAAATGATTCTTTAGTTAAATACGCATCACCACAGTCTAGGCCCATTTTTAAAAGCACAGTTTTACTTACAACCCATGGATGATTGTAAATACCCCCAATCTTGGACATAAATGGGGGAGAGCATAAATGTAATCAGCGATTCCCCAAGCACACTATTTGACAAATTGGTAGATCAGGGTTAAACACAATGGGGCATATTTACAAGCCCCTATCGCCACGGGAAAGTCACTTTTTATGACATTCCTGTGGCGATATGGGCTTTGCCTTATTTACAAGGCAGCGTTAAGACATTTAACGTGGCTTAACCCTGTCTTGTAAATAAGGCACCCTTTCACGCTATGCTTAGCGTGAAAGGGGAGGGCAATGGGTGTTGCTGTGGGCGTTCCACCGCAACACCCATTGATTCTGACGCTGCCCCCTATTTACAAGGGAGGCGTAAATAGTAGGCAGCGCCAGAAATAAGACCAGGGAAAACCTGGTCTTACCCTGGCACAACGAGGAAAAATGATTCATTTCTCCTCGTTTTTTGCTGTTTTCATGTGTGCTGCGTTGTGCAGCACACATTGAAACAGCAAAGGGCCAATGATTGTTTATGTACAGGAAGGTGCCCCTGGATTTAACCCAGATCTCTTGACTGGGGGTGAATGTTTTGATTTGTTCTGCATTCCGTCCATCAATTGTGTGTCTTTTGCCAGGAAGGTGCCCCTTCCTGCACATAAACAATCTTCCTCTGCACGCAGACACCCGTGCACTATTGTGCAAGGGGTCCTGCGTTGGCGCTAGGCATCTAAGTGTAGCGGCAGCGCAGGAGGAAATGCAGGGCTGCACCATAATCTTGTAAATATGGTGCAGCCCTGCGTTTCTGAAGTGGCGGAGTGAGGCGTTAAGCCAAGAAGGCTAACACGTCACTCCGCCACTTTCCCTGTGAATATGAAATGAAATACCAGCATTTGTAAAAATGCCCCTATGTCTTTTGGTTGCACTGTTTCCTGGTGCAGTAAACCACATGTGTGGTGGCAGAGATTGTGATGGAGAGGCCTCGGGGCTATAATACCAGGATAATGACCTGGTTAATGGCCCTGTCTATTGGTGGTGTGCACACACCAGTGAATTGCCCTCCTCGTAAATTTTAGACCTTTTCTTTTATCCATGGAGCAGTGGGTGCTTGTTGTAGGGGACTACCGTCCCCACAACCAGTCCATGACACTACTAACTAGAGTAGTCGGTGTCCAGTAATGTGTACCTGAACGCAATTGGCGAGAATACCTACCAGATCTTCCTTATATGTTTGTGTTTTGAGCCCCTCCTTTTCCCCTCGGCTCCCCCAAGGATGTTTGATCTGTGTGTGAAGGTGCATTCATGTACGGGTGCCTCTTTGGTACTAACTATTCTGTGTGTGAAGGAAGCTTGCAGTGGTGACTCCTGTGTGGTAACTGATCTGTGTGTCTGGGAAGGTTGCACTGCCAGTAACAGAAGCTTGCAGTGGTGACTCCCAGGTAGCACATGTTCTGTATATGGGGAAGCTTGCATTGATGGTGCTTTAGAGGTAACTCAGCCCTGACAGGCGTCCCAGGTCCATGCGTGATGTGTTGCTCCAGTCCAGGTTTTTCTTTGAATCCTGGGGCTTGTGGACTACGGATCCCAGAATTCAGAGAAAAACCCTGCCTGTGTGATAACTTGTCTGCGTGTGAGGGTAGCTTGCACTGCTGATGTCATTGTGATAAACTGTTCTGGGTGCGAGAGATGGGGCTGATGCCCCATGTTTCAGTGTGAGAGAAGCCTGTTCTGGTGTGAAGAAACCTTGCATTAATGATGCTGAGTAGTTACCTGTTCTCTACGCAAAGGATGTGTGTATTAGGTTCAGTTCTGGAGGCATATTCTGAAGTATTTTCAAGTTTAGGAAATCTCGTTGTTGGTAGTGTAGTGTTAACTTCTCATTACCATATCTCTCACATTGATATTACTTTTAGAGACCATATCTGACATTGTGTGCCCTATTCTGGACTCCAGTTCTGGGGTGTCCTGTGCAGGTCTGGAGTATTGTGGACAGTTCAGAGGCTTCATCTTGAGATTGTGTTTAGTTCCTCGGCCTTATCTAGAGTTTTGGTGCCTGCTTCTTAGGTTCACCTGGAGCCATGTCAAGTTCCTGAAGCCCCTTCTGAAATACTGATCCCATTTCTCGTGTGTCACATCTGGAGAATCTGTACTCCTTTGATAGGCCACATTGGGCATATCGCGTCCTGTTGGCAGGCCCATGTGTGGTATATTGCGTCCAGTTCTGGAAGCCTAATCTGCAGTGGTGTGTGTGTGTGTGTGTGTGTGTGTGTGTGTGTGTGTATGTATATACATATATGTGTGTATATATATATGTGTGTGTATATATGTGTGTAGATAAGTGTGCGTACTTATATATATGTGTGTGTGTATATATATATATATGAGAGATGTGTTGGTTAAATCTAGTCCAGAAGTTAGCACGTCTAGTAACTGGTTGTCTAAAAGAACTGGTTTCTTCAAATGCTCGTCATGTAGGGCTTGTAAATTCGGTATTAATACTATCGAATATACCAACGCGTTTGAATCTAAAACTACCAGAATCAAAGGGCCTTTTACATGTCGCACTGATTATGCTGTTTATATATTACAATGTTCATGTCAGCTTAAATATGTAGGCAGCACCAAGCTGCAAGTATACGTCCGTATACTTCAGCATTTACTGAGCAATAGTGAACTCAGAGCCTGGTTACCCTGTTGCTCGGCATTTCAAACTTGTGCATGATAACAATTTGAATGATTTGAAGTATTATGTTATTGATGCTGTACCAAAATTACCTAGGGGTGGTAATCGTGAAAGGAAACTGCGCCAGTTAGAATCTCAGTACATTTTAATTCTCGACACTAAGATGCCAAATGGTTTAAATACAGGAGAGGATTTGTATAATTTTCTGTAAAGTACATTTCTCATTAATAGGCAGAGGTATTTATTGTTATATATATATATATATATTTTGGCCTTAGTGTCGAGTTTATGTTATTGAGTTCTTGTTGTTGGAGATGTGGTTATTAGGCCTGTTTTTGGACTTGGTAGTGGGACTCGTTCGGCCTAGAATACTTGGTTTTTCCTGGTTTTTATCCATTTTATGGGTTTTAGCTAGGTTTTACTTCGTTTTACTGGGTTTTACGTAGTCTTATGCCGGTTTTGAGATGGGTTTTAATTACATTCTAATTACGCCATTGTTCTCCATTTATCTTTTACTGGCTCAATAGTTAGATTGTTGACACATGTGTGGTAATTCATGATACATTTCTTATTTTTATTTTATCTTTTCTTAGTATTGGACATAATACTACTATTCTGTACTGTATGTTTCTAATGATGGTGAGATATATAGAATATTTGTTATCCCTATCATTCCCATTTTAATATTTAATATCTAGTTCTTATAAGTGCACTGGCACTTTATTTTGATTACTTTAATAGTGGTCATATTTGATGAAGAACTATATTGTTGGAAATTGTTTATATTTCTGGATTGTTTATTTTGCACTTGCACTTTAGGTACATTGAAACAGTCATTGCTCGTTCTCTTTGACCCACAAGTATGTAGTTGACTATGGTTTTTAATAGTCGGTATTATACTGTGTAAGTATAATCATTAACTTTTAACTTTTAAACTTTTAGCACATGCACTTTAGAATTCAATTTTCTCTTCTCCAGCCTAATCTGTTACGTACTTTTATATGTGTTCAGGTATGCGGGATCTTACCTTATCTTTTATATGTATTATTGTGTACCATTTTAAGGTTCATTCAACACTGGTTGAACATTTAGTTACCTATGATAGAAGGTATTGTTTCCTGCTACATTGTTTCTATTGGTCTACTATGTCTTAAATAACTTATAGTATGTCTTCTGTTTTTATTGGGAGGGAGGAGTTGTTTTTGCACTGTGTCACTTTAAATACGTTGTACTTGGTCCAGCGCGTCGTGTGATCAAGCTTGCGGAGACGCAGGCGAAACGCGTAATGCTGGGCACTTGCCATAAGAAAGATTGTTATGGAATGAATCAATCACCGAAATAAAGCACTTATTGGAATCTCTCCGTGTGGTCCGTACCTGCTAAGTTGCTGCTAAGTGGGCGCTTTAAGGACTTTTGGTTTCTCTATATATATATATATATATATATATATATATATATATAATCTTTGTAGGCTTAGGTGTTTGGGTCCTGCATCATTCTACCCAGACTATTCCAAACCAAAAACCTTCTATCCAAGCACTCTCAAACGCTAAGTGTAGGACCCCACGCCCCAGGCAAAGCACCAGTCTCTTCTCTTCCCATGGTATCTGCTTCTCTGTATCTAGTCTTCAAACAGACCCCCACCCCTCCTTCAGTGATACCCCCACTGGTGGGTTCAGCCCTCTTGGCACCTGCTCATTCCAAACCTTCTCCTGCTGCTATGATCTCCAAATAAACTCTTTCTAGACCCTTCCCTCTTCTATCCCTCCACTATCCTTTTTCAATCCAACTAACAGACTAACATGTTCACCTTCACCGCTCAAATTAATTTCATATTTCCCTATACTAATTCACCACTAATCCTGTTTGGGTTCCGGAGTAGCGTGCTACTCCTCAAAAAGCGCTTTGAGGCCTCATCAGGGGTACCAAGCTCTATATAAATGCAAACCTGTCCCTCTTCTTTCCCTACACTATCATTTTCAACCCAAATAACAGACTCACATGTCCACCCCTCAAATTAATTTAATATTTCCCTATACTAATTCACCACTAATCCTTTTTGGGTTCTGGAATAGAGTGCTACTCGACGAAGAGCACTTCGATGCCTCGTAAGGGGTAGTAAGCGCTATATAAATGCAGTTACAATAACAATTACAATATATTTTGATGAGTTTCGTATTCGGAGGGCTATTCTTCAGGGGTCAAGCGCACAAAAAGCAAAGTGTGAGAAATTCCAATTTCATGTTGCTTTAGACAGGAAAGTTTTTGGAGGAAAAAATGGTTACAATTCAGAGGCAGTAATGAAAGTGATTTTTAATGTTACAGTTTAATCAATGATTTTGATTATATTTCAATAAAATAGTGCCAGCCCTATTTTTGCCCAGGGAAAGCCCTGTGAGTGACAGCACTGGTGATACAGTGACCCATAGCTATAATTCCAGGCATATGTGTTTATAGAACAGTCCCTTCTCTCAACCAAATATCTTGCAGATACAATCATTGTTTTGGGGGCTTGATTGACCCTTCTGTTTACGCCTGTCTTTCCAACTGGCCAGAGGCAGGGGAGATGAGGTTGAGCTCTTAGACACATCTCACTGACACAAGAGACTTGCTCAATGTCAAGCTTCTCTGGTCAGGATTCAAAGATAGGTTCAGTCAGTGGTGCTTCGCGCAGGGACATCTTAAGGATTTTGGGGGCCCTGGACCAAAGGTATTTTGGTGGCCCCTGTTCAGACCAGTTTTGAATTTATGATCCAATTTCATCTTTTAACGCCCTTTTTGGCCAGGTCACTGGCAGTGCCCAGGTACATTGGTCCAAATTCTAAATGTGCTTCCACCTACTATTCAGGGATAGTGATATGTGTTTTCAAAATTGTAACATAGCAGCAGCTCACTAATATTATTCCAAATAATCTCTAACCGCCAATTCTCATATGTGAGGTGCTGTTTAGATCTAAAAAGAACTTTTTTATGGGTGTTGCATGGTGTTGAAAAACAACATTTGTCTGCAAAATATCTGCAATTGACTCCCACACATCACTCATATTAAGAATAAATTAAAACAAAATGGTATTTAAAACAATCTATGTTTAAGAATCAATGAAGGTCATCAGCGCAGGACTACGTGGAGGAGAACAGAGCCGATCTATCAAGGGCGTAAAGCCCACTTTGCCTATGCTTTGAAACGTCTCAGGCTTCGCGCGGTCTGATTCCCTAGCACATGGGTCCTTCCCAAAAGCCTGGAATTGCACCAAAGGTTGTGAATCAAAGAAAGATACTCGTGGCGGAAAGGCAATGTGACCTGTAAGTAGCTTCCCTGTTAGTCGTAGACCATGGTACCTAGCATTAGACTTGGGTTAAGGATCACGAAGCCGATTGGCGGTGCCCAGGCTGCTGGGTGTTTTGCTGCATTTCAGATCAGAGTCTGCGTTAGTTCCTGGAATCACAGCCAACCAATCATTCTTCTGTAGACTCTGAAAAGGAGAATGTACTGAATAACCATTGTTACAGATAAGTAACTTTTCAATTCATTGTAGGCCTTGGTAACCAGCATTGGCCTACACAAGTATTGAAGGGATGGGATTGTTCATCATGTCCAGGGCCACAAAAGGTGTTTCACCGGAGCTAAGAGTTTGTTCTCCTGCAGTTCAGGGGCTTCTTGGATGTTGTTTTTCCCAGCCGCGCAGAACTCCTTGAGCCTATCGAGCTTTCCCCTGGACAATGGTCAAGAACGCCAATAAGAGAACCAAGACTTGGGGAGGGAAGAGAGCGGTCCCATGTCCTGGCGAAGTTAGGGTTGTTGCTGTGGTGAGCACGGCAGCCTTTGCCACTGAAGTCTGTACTTGACGATTCCCCAAAGCCCGTGGTGTCCTGAACACATTCACAATGTTCGTGTCATTGCTCTCATACAAACTGGAGGAGAAAGCGTCAACCTGGAAAAAAACAGCGAAAAAGGTATCAGGTTAGAGTGCTGGAAGAAAAGCTATTTAACATGAAGAGAGTGCGACCAAACAAGGGAAAAGGGATAGAAACAGCAAGTGAGAGGGACATGAGAGAGATCGATCATGATTAAGAAAGGCAGAGAATGATTAAGAACAGTGGCGGCTCCTCCGCTAAGGCGGAGGGGCATAGCCCCACTGCTATTTCAGCAGTGCATAAAAGAAAAAGAAAATGATAATAACAGGACGTTATTATCATTTTATGTTTCTATGTGGCACTTGGGGCGGGGCGGGGTTGGGCTTTGAGATGCCAGAGCAGAGTGAGGAGTGGTTTGCACTCCTCTGAGTGCGCATGACGGCTTGGTCGGCCCTTCAGGGCCGGCCAAACCGTAATGCGCACTTAGCATGTTCTCCATGGGGCTGTGTTGCACAGCCCCGTGGAGAACATGCCCAGCCTCCCAGGCACTGCCTGAGTGGCCAAACAGGCCACTCAGACCAATCACGACACTGCTCAGGCAGCGTCGTGATTGGCTGGGAGAGTCCGGAAGCCTGGGTGCTTTCGATGCTTCCAGCAGATCTGAAGAGGACAGAAGAGAGGGATGCAGCGGCGCGGTGGAGAAGGTACGTTTATTTTGTTTATTTTATTTTTAATCCTCCCCACCTCACCACCCCCATTCGGGGGCAGCCGCCACTGATTAAGAAAGGCAGAGAATGAGCGTGAGACATATGAGAGAGGGAGCTAGAGAACACGAAAGCAACAGACAAACTGTGATTGATGAAAAACTAAGAGAAAATGAAAGCGTAAAAGAAGGCAACTGGAGAAAATGGCATGGAGAGAGAAATTGAGAGTGAAATATATTCATGGTGTCATGAAGGTGAGGGAACACATTATTCCTTAATTTAACTAAAAGGCATAAACCCTTCTAGTTATCATTCATTCAACTTGGAGGGACACAATGAATGTATTTAATGTCATATACCCACCATGGAGTAAATCATAGAAAATGCTTCTTATCATATAGGACCTCTTCTGTGTCCCATACCCAGGGCCTCTGGCATTATGCATAATTATAGATTTGGCTCATTTGCCACCTAATCCATCATCTGCCGCATAATCTGCAGATTTTAACAAAAAAAAGACCTTGTTTCTTGCTCAAATGGTTAAAAAATTACTAAAAATGCAGCGACACGTGTTGCTGCCCAGTGGAAGGCCCTTTTCAAAGCTGGACTGGTCACCTTTCTGTTGCTTATTGCTATATTTGGGTGTTAAACTGGTACGAATGAGGTGCAACTAATTCAGTGTTACCAAGTTTAAAAATGCGGAAATAATCAAA
This sequence comes from Calotriton arnoldi, assembly GCA_963921515.1. Classification (NCBI taxonomy): domain Eukaryota; kingdom Metazoa; phylum Chordata; class Amphibia; order Caudata; family Salamandridae; genus Calotriton; species Calotriton arnoldi. The sequence goes on from CAWUFW010003522.1 coordinate 488,826, forward strand.
TAATACTATTACAAAATCTGCTGCATTATGCCGCAGATTTTGCCCTTTCTTGCTGCATGATTTAGTTAACTCTGCCGCTTAATTTGACCCTCTCCGACCGCATAATTCCTGTGGCCCTGCCCATACCCAACTGTATGAGTTATGTCAGCCTGCAGAAAGACACATGCTCTGTTGACTTAACAAATTAAGATAAAACACTCTCGCCCCTTCTTCCTCTATCTCTCCATGTGTCACTAGTAGGAGGTACTATAAAGCAGGAGTGGGCGAAAAATTCAGTTCCACCAGTGGAATTTTGCCCACTCTGTGTTCCTCTTGACGAGCAGAGTTCTTGCAAAACTCCACCAACCGCCACGTGGCAGAGTTTTTTCTTGTGCATGGCTCGTCAACGTTAATTTGGCGAGCGCAAGTTAGAATTTGTGTCCCCTAGCGCGATTTGTGAGCGCTAGAAAGCCTCCCGGAGAGATTTTTCAATCTGGCCGGACGCAGCAGGTCACTACCATTTGCACTGAGAAAGATGCTGCTCGAGTAGAAAATCTACTTGAGTGCCAGAAAGAAGCAGTGCCTTCTGGCGCATATGCGTGGTGCAGTTCGTGCTGATTTTACAGCACGGAAACAAGCTCCCGGCCCTAAAAATCAGCTCGAGCAGCGCAACGTGCCAAAATTCCACCACTTGCGGAACTCCACAGAATCGTGTGGAGTTTTTAGGTAACTCTGCAGAATTCGGCGGAGTGAAACTTCATGAGTTCCGCCTACCCCTACTATAAAGTGCCTTAAAGCCTCACAAAACCTCCAGGTTTTCTGGCTCTTTGATTCAGATATTTTGTTTTCTGGAGTTGCTGGGGATTACATTTACCAGCAGCACTGTTTGGTGCAAAGAACAAGTGACAGGTACAGTTTCTGCTCTCCAAATGGGCAGTGGGGGCAAAGGATGAGACCCCTCGATTACAAGAAAGGCCTTACCCAGCTGCAGGTAATTTTATAATGCAGCAGGGCCATCATGGCAGTACCTAGCAGGTAAGCAAGGAAATTAGGGGCATATCAGCAACAACCGGCGATAATTATCGCTAAGCGCACTTAGCGCTAGGATAATTATCGCCGGCTATCGCTGGATGTTATCGCTGAGATAGCGCGCTATCAGCAACGCTTATCTCAAAAGCGATAAAAATACCAGCGATAGTTGAAATCGCTGTTTGCAGGGAACATCGCTGGATTTCCAGCGATGTTCCCTGCAAAACGGCGATAACTTGCTGATACGACCCTGTGGTCGTATCAGCATAATCCACCCCTATGTTAAGCATAGGTAAGTCAGGATTTTAGCAGACGTTAGTTTTTGGCGAAAACCGCCATTTTCGCCAATATCTAACTTGTGCTAAAATCCTGTGGGCTGCCTTGTAAATATTGCGATGTGAACATCAGCGATATTTTCCAAGGTAGTCCATCCGGGGTACGCCCAGTGACGCCCACTTTGCATCTCATTAGAGATGCAAAGGGAGGCGTCGGGAAAAAGGGTGCTAACATGCGATTATGCATGTTAGCACCCTCTTGTTAATAGGGCAATAGTTTTATCTCCGCTTTTTTGGCTTTTTAAGCCAAAAAAGCGGAGATAAAGCCCTTGTTAATATGCCCCTAAGTGTTCGCTAGTGGTGGCCAGTTATTGTTAGGAAAGGATCCCACATTAATCTGTGGCGAAGCTCAACAGAGACGTTTTAAGGCATGGGCAAAGTGGGCAATTGCCCAGGGCCCCACCTTCCAAGGCCCCCCTGGGAAAGTGAACTTTCTCTCTCTTTGACCTCTGTTTCTGCTATTTCTCTTTCTAAACCTCTCTCCCTCCCAACTCACCTCTATCTCTGACTCAGTCTCTCTATCCAGTATCCTGGGCAAGACATATTTCAACTGTTGTTTTGTGACCTCATCAATGTTTAATATATAATTTAGTATTGTTTGGCATCATGGAGGCTTGAATTAGCAGAAATGGGAAATACAATTCAAATTTACTCCATACAGGGGCCCCAAAATATGTCATGCCCAGGGCCCCCAAAATCTTTAAGATGACACTGAAGCTCACAGTCAATGTTCAGTTCAGGCAGTGGTTTTACCGGAGAAGTTGGGAGCTTTTCAGGGTTAAGCACAAATGTTGTGGCCAGAGCCACAGAAATGAGCAGATAGGCTCCACTCAGGGGTTAGTGACTCACCCATGCAGCCCCACTTACTTCTCTCCACATAGGGCCCAGTGCAGGGACATTTGATCTTGGGAAGTCAGCTCCAAACAGGCAGTCTCAGAGATTGTCTTCTGTAAGACCCCGTTCAGGAGGCCCGGGGAACGACAGGGGCTTCTGGGTCCCAACCGGGATGGTTGAGGTCATGTACCAACGGTGCCCTGGGGTTCATCCTACTGTGGCTCTGCAAACTGAGCAAAGTACAACACTTTCCACTCATGACTCTCAGGATAGCAAGGGCAAGCAGTTAAAGGCTTCTCATGGAAGTGACATACGAGACAAAAGCCCAGAAATCAACGATGAACCAACAGGCAACACAATAACATGTTGTCCAGCCCAGTGATATCTTTTTGTTAAAACAAAGCATTTTAAGCTCACAAACAACTATATATGATACATTTAAATAGGAGTACAAGTATGGGGTTGTTATCTCAGTTATGATCTTCAGTAAGGCACTACATCCCCTTCCAGTATTCACTTCCCCTATTATAGGAGACATCTTCACTACAGTGCCAGTATACTGTGGGCATAGGTAGTGATTTGACACAGGTGCAGCCTACTTCAAAAACCCCACTTATTAGATGCATAATTCAGTTCAACCTATTTTTACTCCTTGCATTTACTTGCCAAAAAGTCTTAAGTCTATGCAGTAGACTAGTCTGCATGTTCCAGTCTCTCATTCTGGCTTCAGGCTAAGCCCCATGTTTACCTGCTAGATGGCATTGCAGTTCTATTGGAGCGGCAAGTGCAGTTTGCGTACCCAATCTTGCAGTGGCCGTTTCACTGCTGCATGGACTACAGTGGTAGCTTTGCATTGGAATAGAGACTACTGGATGAAGTTGGCGTGGCAGACCTGCATAGCGGCATGTGTTTTTGGCAGGGGCGGCCTTCTTGGCCAGGCACAGGTAGATTCTCAGGTACAGTAGTTATGGCCTTCAGACCGCCTCATTCATGAAGGTGTGGCATGGACAAGGCAGCCTTCTGGCTGATCAGGGCTTTTCCACTTCAGCTGGAACACAGCTTCTCTCCCCGATGTCATCAGCCACAGTACCAAGTACCAATCTCTCAGGCTCATGGCAGATTGCAGATCGACAGAGTGATGCTTTTTCTTGCAAACGTCTTGGCGCATTTCATACAGGAAACACTCAGAGTGACCAGGGGACCGCCTGATAGTGCAGGTTGCTTCTGGCTTTGCTGTCTGCAGTAGTCTGATTTCACTGGGTGCTCCCCCATGCCAGGAACAAGCTGAACTACTTCTCCTTGACAGTCTCTCCTCCTGCAAAGCTAATACCATACCTTCTCTGTCTCATAAGGAAGTCATGCTTCTGGGCACTATAGGTAGGCCTTTAGATCCTCCAGTAGAAAGTGCAGGACTCAGCTGATGTTCCTTGATCTCTGGGAGATTGGTTGTCAGGCAAACACCAGTTCTACTTACACAGCAATGCTCTGAGTACTCTGTGGAAGGGAGTACACCCTTACTTGGTCAAGAAGAACTTAGAACTGGAACAAAGTGGGGCGGGTTGCATCCCATGTTTAAACATATTTTCCAACCAGAGGCAGTGGATCCACTGTTCAAGGCTTCCTAACCAGTTTGGGTTGGTTTTCTTTCAAATGTCTTTGTCTTTCTGTTCCACAGACACAGCCTTTGTGTAAAGTGATGGCTCCTATAGCAAGTAGCAAAAGTGCTGGCTCCAACCAGGAGTATCCAATTCATGGGCTCAATCAATGAAGAGTGAGATCTCTGTACCAGTCTCATGAGCCTTCCTGAAGTAGTAATCAGAGTTGCACAAAAGGGCGAGTCCAGCCTAGAAACTTCCTCAACTTGAACAACATAAACTGCAGTCCCATCCCCTAATTTCTACCATCTACCAAATAGCAGTGCTCAGTAAGAACTTACCATCAGCCCTTTGCTCACAAGGTCCTCTTTGAATTCCTAAGGGAAGCCTTGTCTCACTCATCCTTCACCTCACTGTCTCGGTTCCCACCCTCTTGCCACAGGAATGCAGGCAATACATTTCCACTGTCTGGGGAAGCTGTCCTCATCCTTCACTTTGTTACAGGCTAAACCAGTGGCATCCAGTATGGATCCCACTGGCCAAGTCCTCAGATTAATACAACAATCAATGTTCTACTACCATTCACTGAACACATGCACTCAACATGCACACAGGATGTCCACATAAGGTTCTGGGAATTCACATGACAGCAGAACTTTACTCAAGAGGGGGGTCAGTAGACAGCAGTCTCTCTGACACAGAGAAAGAGATCTGGTTACACTAAGGATTCACAAAACTGGTATGCTGCCACCGTTGCTTTATGTGTCTCAACCCATGTGTGGACAGTAGTTCTAAGCCCTTTACATCATAGAATAGGTTCTGGATATCACATTACTAGGGACAGCCCTAGGCCTCCATGCACACAGTCGATTAGCATGATGCTAGGGTCACACAAAACATCAGGATGCTAGTTTCGCATACATTCGGGCACTCGGTAGAGGTACACGCTAGTTTACCATATGGGGAATATTCATGTCCCAATAGCTTATGTCCTCATGGAGAGAGGGGTCAGTGAGCTAGTTTGTATCAAGTTGCAAGAATGTAGAAACACTCAGGAAGGCCGATAGAACTTCGGACAGACTCAGGCCAACTCTGGTTACCCTCACGCAAACATTCTGCTTTTCTGGGCCGCTCCTCTTCCGGGCTCAGCAGCTGGGTTTTTTCTTTTTCCTGGAGTCATTTGCTGCAGGGTGTAGGAGTGGGGTGACGGTTGAAGAAAGGAGAAACAGCAGTGTAGAGTTGACTCAATGTAGTTTATTGAGTACAGCAGTAACGACCCCATCCAGCACCAAGCCCTGCAACTGTCAACTGACCAGTTGCTGACATTCTATGGTCCCTTCACGTTCTACATTCCAGTTCTTGTAACCTAGAAACGGTGAGCTAGCTTCTGCACCAGAACGAGGACACTACATCACCTCCCCCCCTCAATAGCAACTAGGAAAACAAAATGAGCCTTAGCAAAACTTAAGCAACAACTAAGTAATCCCAAAGAACACTAAAGACCACAACACCAACATGTCTAGACATAATCTTGAAGCTTGGCAGGCCGTTGAACCACCCTGCGAGGCCTGACAATCATTCATTGTGGAATAACACTAGAACTTACAGACACATCTGTAGGTTGACATTTAGCCACTCTGTTCAAGTTCCATACCCTATGGTCACTGGTCTTAATGGCGTTCTTGAATACCTTTATTACCTTAAAAGGTACACTGAATTTTGAGCCAGCCCTGCAACTGTCAACTGACCAGTTGCTTACATTCTATGGTCCCTTCACGTTCTACATTCCAGTTCTTGTAACCTAGAAATGGTGAGCTAGCTTCTGCACCAGAACGAGGACACTACACAGGGGCAGACATGGTTCGCCCCTGTCTCAGAAGGTCAGACAAGCTCCCAGGTCACATTCAGTCCCACAGCTCTTCCAGCAAAATACACGTAGTTAATTTAAGCGTCCCCTGACCTCTCAGAAATTGGCTGGCTGGCTGGCATCAGCCTTGACCGCAGCAGTTCTTTGATTACTGTTAGAACCCCATTCTGGGAGCCACGGGGCATGCAGGAATTATTGGGCCCAACAGAGGTGGTTGAGGCCTTTCATCCCTGATGTCCCGGGGGCCCACCCTACTATGGATCCCATTCAACTGGGTCAAGCGCCCCCTTCTGCACCTGTCTCTGAACTAGGCAGCATACTCGACCAGCCAAGACTCCTTCAGGGGAAGCTCAGATCAGTGAACATGACTCATAACTCAACATGAGAGCAGCGCAGCAATAAATGAATTTCAGTCCAATACTTGTTTTTGTATAAAAGAAGAATTTTCATTTTAACTTTACACATGCAAAGGTAAACTACATTCAAAAAGCAATAACACAATCCCTTTTAGGTCGGGACTCTCGTAGTTGTCAGGCCACTTCCTGTGCTCCCCGCTCTAGCATAATAGGTTTGGTGTTATCCCCCAATCACTGATGGCCTCATCGAGGGAATGTAAACTAATAGGCTGTACTCAAGAGTTCTTCCCTTGGACTCTGCAAGTAAGTTCAGTTTTTAGAGCCTAGGGTTTAGCAGCACCAATGGTGGTATGTCCACCGGGGCCCCAAAGGTGCAGTTCTCAGCTTGCCTGCTTTGGCGGCGAAGCACCCTGCGGTGGTGGAGCACAGTTCTCTTCTCGATCGGCTGAGTGGGGCCACCCGCGGTCCCATGCGGCAGCACCTGGCAGGAGAGGGCTCTCTTCCCGAGCCACGCTACCTGCAGAGGTCCGATGGATGAGGTGCTTTGGATCCAGGGATCACATGATAAGTCTTTTATCCCTCGGCGGAGAGTGGGGAGTGGTCTCCTTGCTCCATTGGGGTTCCGTGGGGGCAGTCCACAAGATGTGGTAGAGTCCCACCATGGTCACAACAGTTTCCCAGTCCAGGGCGACGAGCCGGACCTCTCGGCTTCAGCGTCCCTGCAGGCCCTTCCTGGCATACGCAGTCGCCACTCTGGCCTTCACACTCCGGTTATGCTAGCCTCAAGTGCATAGTCACATCATCCCCTCCTGGCATACAGGGTTGCCAAGCCACTTCAGGACATGGGCAATGGCTCGATCGGTACAGGAACAAGTTCCTCCCACTCCAGGCTTTCATCTACGCAATGGCAGCCCCTCCTGGCATACAGGGTCGCCCAGCTAATTCGTCACACAGGCAATAGCCTGATTGGTGCAGAGACGAGTTTCATCCCCGCCGGAATCTGTAAGAAATCAGCGGCAGCCCCTTCTGGCATACGGGGTCACCCAGTTAGTTCAGCACATGGACAACGGCCCGATCGGTGCGGGGAATGTTTTTCTCCTACCGCCCTCCTCTAACTCAGTTCACGTCGGGTGATCCTGTCATATGGGGTCGCCAATGAAGTCCAACACACGGGCTATGGCCCAATTGCTGCCGGGCTGGATTCCTCACACCACGCACAGAAAGTCCTCATGCCAGGGCTCTCCTCTGGAACTCGCTCCCTCCAACGCTCTCCTCTTCCTCACGGGCACATAGGTCTTGGTGAACAGGCAGGCGCTCTAGGTTCCAGGGCAGGTGATTTTGGCTTCCCTAGGTGATGTCCTCTCACCCAGCAGGGAGACTAGCAGGCAGGGCCCCTAGTCCTGGTCACAGGCAGAAGTCTTGAAGAGCTTCCCATCCTCACACAGGCTGGCTGGCTGCTCAGCAGATGACAATGTTTGGGGTCTCAGACTCCCCCACTTAGAGTTCTTTTCCAGACACAAAAATTTGATTCCGGTTCTGGACCTTTGTGGTATTATATTGGGGTTCTGCTGCTTTGAAATGGACATCTCTCCTCTTTCTTCTTCCTCCTGAAGGATGTCTGTCACAGGAGGCAGGACTCTGAAGCTGATTAACCCACAACAAGATTCATGGGAGCGACCAGAGTTCACATCTGGATGTCAGCCACAGTGATATGTGCATCAGAGGGAAATCCTGAGCCCTCGGTCCTACTCAGCACCATCTCCCTCTTCCTAAGATGTGTCTAGGCCCCTTTCCTTGTGATCTGACACTAAATAAAAGATCCCTTTGAAATGACCAGAGGGAGCCTGGTTCTTCCCTCATCCAGTGCTTGTCCCACCCAACTTAGAGGAATGTGGCAATACACAAATCTGTCTGGGGGAGATTCCTCTACTCCTCTTGTTTTCACCAGGCAGGTCTGGGCTTCCTAAAATGGAACCCAAGGTCCTACATGTTTAGTACTAGTGCAGGCACTTCTGCACTAGTACATTCACAGCACACTCCCTGCCTAGTACTGCTGTCCTCATGTATTATGCTACCACCAGCATTCCCACATGCAGCACACACACTCAGTCTGCGCACACATTTCAGTACGGCAGACTCTCTGTACTGCCTCAGAGTGTTATTTTAAAAGCACAACCTGCCAGCACACACACTTTACCATGTGAGCACTGTACCACACTTCACCCTAGGTGTAGTGTATTCCTTGTGAGCACACATGCACTAAGCACATGTTTTCATCACACTCGCACTTCCACATCAACTTGATGTAAGCCATGAGTGAGTTAAACATGCAGCAGCTGAACTTTTAAAAAAGGTGAGTGGGCCTATAGGCTGCACTCCAGTGACAGAGGATAAAGACGACCTGTTCACTACTACTGATCACTACACTGGATGCTGCCACCACCGCACTTGCGCTGTTTAACTTCTGGTGAAGGCGGCTGCCTTCCACCACTACGAGGGTACTGCTTTGGGTGCCAGCCCCTGTCCAACAAGACCACAATCTGTGAGACTGGCCTGTGTCATGGCCCACACACATGATCCGTGTTCACCCATGACAATAAAAATCTGCTTTAGGGGTCCAGACCACAATACAGTTGGGCACTCCCGGCAGGGGCACACGTCTCTCACCATGCAGAGGACTTTTCCATCCCAACAAGTACTCTGCATAGTATTCCCGTCCTTGATCTTTAAGAAGGTGGACGTGAAACCAAGTAGGATAGTTTTTGTCCCATGTTCATACATGCGTGCCAGAAAGGTGATGTTTGGATGGTTTCTTTTTATATTTCATGTTTTCTCGGTAGCACATACACAATCTTTGTAAAAGATGACAGCTCTCACAGAAAGTAGTAACAAGATTAGATGCGGCAGGAGGACCCACAGCATGAGCACATGACATGCAAAACCTCTGCACATCAGTCTTGCTGAAGCAGCACTTTGGGAAAGACAAAAGGGGCAGGCCCGGGTACGACAATTCCTCCTTTAACAACAAAATCTGATGACTCACCCCCATTCCCCAACCATTAAACCAAACTGCATTCCTCAGGGAGTACTAATCGGCAATTCACTGCTAAAAGGTCACCAGAGAATTTCTAAATTCAGCTGTGTTACAATCCTATTACACACCAGCGTCTAGGGTTCTACCCACCCGCAGTAGCGGCTGCTACCGAACGGGCGTGGGGGGTGGCAAGGGGGTCGGGCAGCTGAGGGAATTAAAAATAAGAAATACGAAAAAAGAAAAGAAAACTTACCTGGAGGTCACGGTCGCCATTGCAGCTGCCTCGTCTTCTCCACCAGGAAGCACCCAGCCTCCGAGAATCCCTTGACCAATCACAATGCTGCCTTAAGCAGCATTGTGATTGGTCTGAGCATCGTGGCTCAGTGCTGACAGGGACTTGGAGGCTGGGCATGTTCTCCACTAAGGCTGTATAGTACAGCCTGTAGAGAACATGCACAGTGCACAAGACGGTTTGGCCGGCCCGAGATGGCTGGCCAAACCTTCATGAGCACTTTAGGTGCAGCCACCGCTCCTCCTCCGGCCTCGACGTCAGGGGAGACTGCCCTGCCCCGCCCTATCAGCGGGGATGCACTGCAGTGCAACTGCAATAGTAAAACTGACATGATAATAATGGATGGCCGTTATTATCATTTTATTTTTACTTTTCACTGCTTTAAAGCAGTGGGGGGACGCTCCTCCGCCTTAGCGGAGGAGCCTGCCCTGCCCACCCGCTCTGGGATGAAAGTAATACGCTTTCAATGTCTGGGGGGGAATCACAAACCCCATTTTATGCCAAGTAAAACAAGTGGGAATCAAAAAGGGATCCTGGTGGTCTCAGCAATCTTACACTCACATCCAAACAGAGTTCTGCAACCGTGCACGTTTTACACAACACACACTCAGCATGCACATGGGATGTCAGTGCAAGGGTCTTGGTGTCTCATACAAGTGGAACTTAACATGAGTGAGGCCAGCAGGTAGCACACTCGTTCTGAATCCAAGGCCAGCTCTAGGGCAGTGTGACTGGTGTCACCGCACCTGGCACTGACTTGGGGTGGGGCGCCATGTCTGCATGTATATTATCGTTTTAACCCGTTCGCTGCTTCTGTCGGGCAACGGCCGTCGCGAGCACTACCTCTGTAGTGCTGCGCACGTCCGTTGGTCGACGCGGCCCCACCCACTCTTCAAAGCCACCGCACCGCGGCGGAATTTCGGCCGCGGTAAAGGGGTTAATAGCACCTGCTGCCATGTTCCTTGGCTCCAGCAATTTTCAGGCATCAATAAAAAATATCAAGATAACTCTGGTGATTAATGTTCTTCCTGGAGTGAGACCAGAGTTATGTCTAGTGGAAGCTTTGACTCAAGATAAGGTAGCGCAGAGGGTTAATATGCCCGCTGCAAAGATCATGTGCCCTGCAGACCACAAAGTGCATAGAATGTAAATAGGTCAGTGGGTTACTGCTTTTGTCAGAGAGTTCCTTTTGTTACTTTGCAAGTTAAAATTCTAATATGGAACAGTGAGCTATTAACTATCATCAAAGAGCTGCATGCAAACTGCAAGGTATAGGTTAGAGCTAAATGTTTTTTTACCCAGTCTTTCCTCATCTTGCAAAAAGGGTATATTTGGGTAGAAATCAAGTCTCATTATTAAAGAGAACCCCTAACAATGGTGTCACGTTTTAAATTCTGAATTTGTGCTTTTCCAGACCAAGGACTATTAAACTATACTGCCTACCAGTATGGATGACACGTGACTCGTACACCTTGTAGTCCTCTGTCTTATGTAACATTTCCTATTCACTGATTTACACACATATGATTGTCTCTGTGCAATGTCATGTAAAGTGCTTTGACACCTCACACTGGTATGAGTGGCACTGATGGAGCAAGGTCTCGTAAGAAAGAGACTTGCTCGGAGGCAATCCTCTCGCTTAACTCATTAACAGAGTTACTAAACATGTTTTGTGAATAATTAATACGCACCACATAAACACGCGGGTTAGCGAAGCTTGCTTATGTGTGTACTAACGCGGATAACAATGAAAACGGACTAATACCACTTTAAACGGGGAAACTGTTGTGCGCATGCGTCAACTGCATCTACGCAATATGACGAGCTAACACTTGGAGGGAAATTCTAGTGCATGAGCAGAAGACACTAAAATGGAGTCTTGAAGACTCGCGTGCATGGCATCTGCTTAGCCGAAACTAAAACAGGCTATTTTACTAATGCTAATGCGGGGAAAATATTAATAAAAGAACAGGAATAGAGTAGAGGTGGGAGGTATACAGTGAGACCATTTATTTTGTGAAAATAACATTTCTCTTTTGACTTTATTATTAGTGCGCATTTGGGCCTTTCTCGTATGACCGGACTAGATGAAATGACGCAACACTTGCGCATGCCTACTGAGTGAAGCTATGAAGGTCAATGACGAAGCACTTGAATGGAGGCCAAATCGTAGCACCATGTCCTGGGAACGGATGGTGAAAAGTTCAGTGATGTGATGTTCTATCCTTCATAGTGTCATTAATGTTGCAAGTTTGCTACATGTAGTGGATGGGAATAAAATTTTGAATAAAAATTAAGGGGATGGGTTTGCGAACAATGGTCTAACAGAGTATAGTGACATGTAAGCATGGTGTGATGATCATCCCCCTTGCCTGACCAATTAGATTTCGTATTTTTACGATATTGTAACTTTAGTTGGTGGAACATGAGGAAACGAAGGTATAATTAAGGTAGCTTTAGTTAGTTAGACTTGTCTAGAGAGACTTGAGGAGGAGAGAGATTCGCAGAGCTGGGGATGCTGTCTGGGAGTCGGGGACGCTGCTGCTGGAGAGATGCTGTGAGGTGCTGATGAAGACTCAAATGCAGATGCTGAAGAAGAACTTTCTATCCTAACTTAATTGGGTTAGATCAGAAGATCGCGGAAGTATCTCGAGGAGGAAGAGAGTGTCAGAGAGGGGTGCGACGCAATTCGCCGGTATTCTAGAGAGGTCACCTATCCTGTCCTGAATCCTGTCCTGAAGTCTTTGTCTCCTGAACTATCCTGGGGACCCTTACCAGCCCTTTGGCCAGGGGGTTGGTCTTTCACACCATTCTTGGTAATTATAATTTCATGTTATTAGCAAATGTTTCTCTCTGACCTCTCCCTTTCTGAGCATTAATAATTGTATGAGTCCGAAGTATATGTTTGATGTTTAATCAATTGAACTTCTCTCCTAAGAATGAGGGTGACTACACTGTATTTTTGAAGTGATTCACATGCACTTTAATTTAGATAAAGATTTAAAACTTTCCTGAGTCTGTGATTATTTTCGTCAAACCAAGAATAGTTAAGGGTTAAGTTAATTATCACCATCAACTAGTTCAACTAATGGTCCATCGACCAGAGGAAAGAACGTTTTGATCAGTGAAAGGTTAGTTAAGAGAATTAAATAACTAATCCTGAGTATTGTGAAGTAGAAATATATAAATATAAACCACTCCAGCGGTTTACTCAATGTGTGTGTTTTTATGGGCCCAGGTGAGTATATGGTAGGTGAGTATCTCTTGTTGGTTTACCGCTGGATCAGTACCATAAAACAAAATGAAGCTGAGAGAGAGTGGTTATGGAGACTTGAGGGTCACAGTTAAATGGTGGTAGTGAGGAAATCTGTGACAGAGGTGGTCATTGGGGGGCGCCAACAAACATTGTGGCACAGGGCACCACCAGTGCTAAAGCCGGCCCTGTCTGAATCAGAGAAAAAGGTCTGTTGCTAGGATTATACAAATGCTACACTGCACCACCACCTAGGGGGCTTGCAGGTCATTACAGTCGTGGTCTTTACTCCTGACCTTGTCACCTTTTGTTATTATCTATTTAAGCCTCTAGAAACAATGCAGGTCGTGCTTAAGGAGGTATTTTAACACTGGTCTCAGCAAAAGTAACTTCTAATATTAGGAATACTGCAAAAGAGTGTGGATGGACCTTAGCTTGTAGGGTGTATTTTATTGCAATATAGCAAGTATATCAACGTTAGTTGTAATTAATGTATATGTTTCAACGTCAGCCCAAATAAGAATAGCTTTCAAAAAATTACACAAGGTCTTATTAGCTATAAGTTCACCCTTCCTAAATGACGTTTTAGGAAAGTCTGGTGATTTTAACCTAATATTAAATCCAATATTAATTGATTGCTCCAAGAAGGAATTTTACTCAGCCTGCAATGTCCCTTCGGCTCCTTTTCCACCAGGAAATATATTGAACTGGTCGAAATGGTCTTCCGCTCTGATAAATGTATTCTCCTCTCACAGGCTGGTATGCTTGAACAGAGGGCACCAAGTGTTTTCTTCCAGCAGGAAAAACATATCATTATGGTCACCAATCCCATCCAATAGATTATGGGGCTTATTTATGAGCCCTTTGCGCCGCAGTTGCGTCACTTGTTGTGACGCACCGGCGGCGTAAAGAAGGTGCCACGTTGCGCCCAATTTACAAAGTGACGCATCCAAGCAGATGCGTCACTTTGTAAAGCCCTGCGCTACATTATACCTGCGTCAGGTATAATGAATGCAGCGTGGAAGTTTCCCCGCAATAAGCCTCGTAGAAGTGGTGCAGTGAAATCTGTCAGATTTCTCGGCACCACTTCTAGGACGCCACTGCATAAAAATCTTACGCCTGCCTCACAGCAGGCGTAAGACTGAGGCAGGCGCATTTAACATGGGACTTGCCCATGTGTAATGGCCCATTGCTGGAGTTGCGTCACTTTTGCGACACACTCCAGCAATGCGTCATTACTGCGCCTACAGATACGTCAGAAATACTGACGTATCTGTAACTCCTTGCGACATGGAGCGCTGTACAGTAAATACAGCGCATCCATGGTGTCGCAAGGACGGCACACTGAAAAGTGTTGCATCGCTGTTTTCTCGCAACGATGCAACACTTTTCATAAATGAGGCCCTATGTATTCGTCTCCATGTGGTATTTTTCCTCATTTGCTGCTTTCTCAGTTCTAAAATCTGAGGGTAACCACAGTACGTCCGCTGCATACAAACCTCTCGTCACATGAACAACTCAGACCTCCCATTAGCAATGGAACACTCTGATCTTACTATCAGGCTAGAGAGTACTCAGTTGGAACAGTTGCTGCTCTTCAGTGCTTAATTTGAGCCGGGGGTTGCAGATGAGGTCTATCTGCACTGTTTTTTGCGTACCAGAATTTATTTTCCATTATTAGACTTTGATGCAGAAAAAGAGAGAGAAAGGGCAAAAGAAAGATGAAGAGAAAGAGGGAGAAACAGTGACAAAGAGAGAAAGCAGGGATGAAAAAGAACCTGCAAAAGTGATATAAAGAGACAGGGAGTATCCGGTGGAAGATGAAAGCTGATGCGTGAATTTAAAGTGACTAGCCAGCCTTAATATTCGGCAACCCCAACATTCATAAGTGTGAGCCATAGGGCTTCTGAGAAAAGGTTTGGGCACTGGCCCTTATTCTTTTACAAATGGATCACTGCTGCTCTTTCATTGTTCCCATTAGAGAAGGGGGAAGAGAAAAGATGAAAACCGTCCCAAGGGGAGAAAGCAGGAGCCCACAAGAGTGAGATGAAGGGACAGGGAGTGCCTGGCAGTGGATTACTGAGGCTTGGGTTGGATTCAAGACTACGCAGCCTTGGTATTCCACGTACTGACATTTAATAGCGCCGGCCGCGGGCATCTGAGCAGAGCTTTGGGGACCGGCGCACTTCTCCTACAAATTAAGCACTCCAAGGGTTAATAATAAAGGCTGCGCAAAAACCCTCTGATCCAAGCAAATGGTTTGACAAGTCCTGCCAGATTGAAAAAAAAGAAATTAAGGCAGTAAAGACTCCAATAAAAAGTAAAAACCAAGGGGCTCCTCAATTAATCCAGAAATACAAAACCCTTCCAAGGCATTACAAATCCTTTTTGCTCGAGGACGTGGGATAGAAAAAGAAGGCAGTGGAGGGTCGGGCTCAAGAGTGGTTGTGGGGTCCACACACTCCAAACTCACTATAAGCGCTGTGGCCAGGGCCAACTTTAAGGCGGTGCGACCTGTGCAGCCGCACCTGGCGCTGACCTCGAGGGAAGGGGGGGGGCTGAGTTTAGAACGGACTCAAAAGCACCTGCTGCAGAGTTCTTTGTGTGTGCAGCAGTTTCCAGGCAACAATAAAAATGTCAAGATAACTCTGGTGAATAATGTTCCTGCTGGAGAGAGAGAGCAGAGTTTTGTCTAGTTGCAGTTTTGACTCATCATAAAGTAGCACCGAGGGTTAATACGCCTGCTGCAAAGAACGTGTACCATGCAGATCACAGAACTGTATTTTATGTGGATAGCTCAGTGAGTTACTGCTTTTGTCACAGAGATCCTTTTGTTAATTGCAGTTCATAAGTTACAATCCTACTATAGCACCTATGAACTGACATAAAAGAGTAGAATGTTATTTTTCCCCCCAGTCTTTCATTATCCTAATGTTTTAGTAAGGGTTTGCTTGGGTAGAAATACATTCTTAATAGTAAAGCCAATCCCAATCACTGTGGTGTATTTTAAATCCTGAATCTGTGCTTCTTCAGACCAAACACTCCTAAAATATTCTGCCTACTAGTATGGATGACATATAATACCTACACCCTGTAACACTCATTGTTTTATGTAATATTTCCTACACATTGATTTACACATGCATGCTTCATTGTGTCAGTATAATGTGTGTGGGATGTAAAGTGCTCCTACACCTTACACTTATGAGTTGCACTATAAAATAAATTAAATGCATGTGAGAGAGGGGCTATAGAGAGATAAGGGGCACTGCTAGAGGGTGATAGTGAAGGAATCCATGGAGAAGGAGGTCGTGGATGGGGGCGCCACCAGCACTAAAGCCTGCCCTGGCTGTAGCTTAATCTACTCCTCAAGTCATTGAGAGCATTTATTTATTTTGAAGGTTTTGTATAGCGCGAACAAGACCCTTGCGGGTATCAGAGCGCTTTACAGGCAGATGTAAACAACCGAAACAGGTGTAGAAAAATATAGGTGATAATAAAACAAACTAGCATCTAATACAAAATAGCAGTAAAATTACAAGAAGTAAACATAGTTCATGTGAATTTGACCATGAGGATAGATTTCACTTCTTTTTTGAAGGAAGCAGTAGAAGTATTCTGTCTAGTCTCTGGGGGCAGCGCATTCCAAATCCTAGGAGCCATACCCGAGAAGGTCCGGTTGTATGTTTTTTTCTTGGCAAATCGTTGTGGATGCAGTAGAAGGTTGCTTGCATACCAGGCAATATCCAATAGTCTGACCTCGCTTGCATACCAGGCAATATTCAATAGTCTGACCTCGTTGCTTTATTAATGCCTTAAGCCTCTGGGCCTAGACAAACAGGGCAAAGTAAAACAAATGCACACTAGTGCTAAACGCACCACACCGGAAAGGTCTAGAAAATAATGAAATGATTATACACCTGTGTCAAATTTGTCATTCAGAATCTCTACACTTCACTGCACCCCTTTTATCTGTCTTTCACATATTTTCTTTCCAACTACCTTTAGAAGGAATATTAAACTATTTACCCCTCGTGAATGCTCTCAAGGGGTCTATGACGATAAACGCTCAGCAACAGTCTCATGGTAGATATCTTGCCATCTCATCAGCTCAGACATTAGCTTTGCCTCATGCAGTCCCGCTTACGTGCACTGCCTGTCTCTGCAGGGTGCTCACACTTGCCAGCAGTCTGTGGCCGAAATGAGGTGGGGTTTTTCAGGTTGAAACGTACTCGTCAGCATAACAATGACACTACATGAAATTATGTCAAAAGATCTTTGACCCGATGGTGGAATCATATGAATGACATCAAAGCATGTTACCTAGAGAACAGCGAATAACGACATTACCTCTTTCCATAGGCACAGAGCCAGAGGGAATACTAAAGTGCTTATAGCCAGCAAAACCACTACAAATAGTCCATGCCGCTGACCATGGCCCTTATTATGAGTCTGGCGGTCCTCGGACCGCCAGACCCACTGTGGTGGTCTTCCAACCGCCCTATTACGACTAGGGCGGTCTGGTCACCCTGGGACTGCCCCAACCGCCAGGCAGTTGCGCGGTGGTCCTGAGGCCACAATATGTTTGGCGGGGCCGCTGCAGCTCCGCCAAGCATATTACAAGTTTCCTCACCACCACACTTTTCATGGCTGGTGCCTCACGCCGTTCCCTGGCAGTTGCGCGGTGGTCCAGAGGCCGCAATATGCTTGGCGGGCCGTTGCAGCTCTGTCAAGCATATTACATTACACTTTTCATGGCTGGTGCCTCATACCATGTGGATGCACACAGGGGGGCACAACATGTGCCCCCCTGTAGGCATGCACCCCAGTACCTGCACGGCATGGACTGCAGCAGTTCATGCCGTACAGGTACTGCCTTTGAGGTTCCCATTGCGGTGCCTATCTCATAGGCACGGCCATGGGAACGCCAAAGAACTGCCCGCCAGACCAGGAGAAAACTCCTGATCTGACGGGCGGTTCCTACACAGGTTTGGGGTGCTGGAGTGGGGCAGTCCTGCACCACCAAACTCATAATAAGGCCCCATAACACTATAGAGAATAATGCATATTGCGGGCCTCAGACCACCAGGGATCTGGGATCCCCGGGGGTTGCAGCGGCCCTTTCAAACTCGTAATAGGGCAGTCGGACAGCCAGTGTGTCGTAATCAGCCCCTAAGACAATATACAAAGAGTCACATCAAAAGTTAATGCTAAGCCCGCTGCACTGGGTCTGGATTAAGCGTGTAAATTCTGATGTTTTATGTGCAGTGGGTCAAGATAAATCCCCACAGGTAATTATGTCTCTGGTGAAGTGAGTACTATAAGCAAGCTTCAGGGTTAGCAGCATTTTGGGTACCGTCCTACACAGCACCATGCCCCCTCCTTAACTCCTTTTGTCACCTGAAGGCGACTAAAAAATAAAATGCATTGCATGCATACTTTTTGGTTAGAAGTCTGGGTATTGCTCCCAATAGTAGCTTGTGACAAATTTTGTGAAAAATTGTGCAAAATATTATGTCCTATGTTAACACCAACATAAATATTACCAAATGCGAGGGCACCCGCTTCTAAAACCCACTGCAAACACATATTAAGCTTAGCATTCACACTACTGTTCTATCAGAGTTTGGGACATGACCTGTCAGAGACGCCCTACAAGCATCCAGGTTAATATGATGCATTTTAGAACTAAGTAGATCATCTAATGGAGACATTTATAGGTGATCATCCTCAACCAGCAAATTACTTGTGTAAGAGTAAAAGAACTGTTCAAAATGATTGTATTACTGAATATCGACATGAAGAATATGGACATACAAGTGTATTGAGCACAGAATCCACGTCTATGTTCCTTGAAGACATATGCACCGGATAGGTACATATTTGTGGAAATGGGTATAGAAAATCTAGACTTACTTACCTGTCAATATTTTTTTTCAACATTTTGTCCTCGATAGTTAGTGCCATCGATATTTGGACTTCGATATTTAGTATGCACACCTTCAAAATGATTAGCCGTCTATTGTTAAGCATCTTCCATTACTGTAACATAAGTATGGATACAGTCCCTAGCACAGGATGGCATTTGTTCCATGGTTCTTTTAAACAGGTCAGCACTAGCACACCCTCCGTGTGTGCCTGACTGTGACCTGCAATAGTCAGGCGAGCACCAGGAAGCATGTTTGCAGTGGGGTGCTCCCGCTCACCTATTTTTATGACGTGTTGGTGCTGTCTGAGACAGGCTCCTCTGCTTGGGTGGTGCAGTTTTAGCAGTGGGAGACTGGTCAGTGCCAGCTGAGGTCCCTCTGGTTGCAGTTGTGTGACTGGGTTGGCAGTGGCAGTGCTTTCATGTCTTCAGCACAGGAAGGTCTTGGGGAATATGGCTGCACCAGCTCAAAATGACTGAAATGGACCCCTGCCAAAGCGCACCCTAAATTGAACAAGAAACAAGAATGTGGACAGATGCAGATGTCAGCGTCCTGCACTGCATCAATAAGGCAAGAGACTGCACCTAAGGCAAAAATGTAAGCATCCTACGAGGACACCGTCTTGGCACTGTGCCTGTCCCTTTTCAGATTCCAGTGGCTTCAGTAAAATACCAACTGGATATTACCATGTTTTGTGAGAGAGCGGGTTGCTCTAATTTTGCAAATATTCTGTTTTCAAGAATATAGAGCAATGCTGACAGACATTATCCTGCCTTCCTACCACAACACGCCCATTCAAAAATGTCTTTAAAGGGACCAGAACAAGATGGCCACCACAAAGTTTTAGGAACGTGTCCCCAGAGCAAGATGACTGTGGCATATGTGCGTTCTTTTCTTTCCGAGAGAATGTTTCTGTGCAACCTCACCAAAGACTATGTTCTAACAAGTTTTGGTGCTCTGCCAGAGTGAGAATATAGAGGTAGCATTAACTTTGGAACAAAAAACTCAGTAATATTACCGAGGAAGTTTTGGAATAAGACAGCACCATATTTATTTTTAATTATACTAATGATTACAGCTGTGTTTTCCTTCTCTCTTGTTGAGATGGGTTTTGTCTCTGCCACTGGGACGGCCTGATTAAGAGAAGGCTGCCGAAGGTCTTGTGAGATTGATACTTTTGTTTTTCATCTCCCAAGCCTTTGGCCAGCCATCTCGGTGTCAAGATACCCTGATGAGAAAGAGGAACACACAATAGAGTGATGGCCGCACTCTAGTCCTGACAAATTCACCCAAAAATGCCTTCATTAGTAAAAAAAGCGGATAAAGGATTGAAACTAGTGACAAAAACTTTGTGGTTGTACTTTTAGGATGTAGTATAGTCCCTCATACATTTCAATAAGTGGCGGAATGTTATAGCAGATAGTACCTGGTAAGAGAGTAATAGTCCTCTGAAGTGAATTTTATGTGCCAATTTTTAAAGGTGTAGTGACAAAAGGTCTCAGAGACAGCTGTGCTGCCAAGCCAGGCCTAAAAGTGTTTCTTGTTTCTATATTTTACCCTCCCTCCACATCATAGTCTCCTCCTTTCTTCTTAAATTCCCCAAGAAGCTGAAAACCTGGCTTTTCAGTTAACTAACCTACCCCAGGCAAGACTAAGCACACGCCTACTCAGTGCCGGAATACACTCGCTAGTGATAATGCGCTTTACAAATACACATAGGGGCAGATTTATAAGCCCCTTGCAACACTTTTACGCTGCCGTTGCGTCACTTTTGTAATGCAGCGGCGTCGTAAACAATGCGCCACGTTGTAAAGCCCTGCGCCACATTATACCTGCATCAGGTGTAATGTATGCAGGGTGGGCGTTCCGACGCAAGAAAGCCTCGTAAAAGTGACGCATTGAAATCTACAAGATTTCACGGAGTCACTTTTACGACGCCACTGCGTCAAAACCTTACACCTGCTTGAAGCAGGCATAAGGAGTGACGCAGCATGATTGAAATAGGCATTCCGAAGCATTGCTGGACTTGCGTCGCGCTTGCGACATGACTCCAGCAATGCGTTGCCTTTACGCCAATAGATGCGTCACGAATCTGTCAATCCTTGCGCCACGGTGCACCGCATTATAAATGCAACGCATCTATGGTGGCGCAAGGGTTTTTTGGCGTGACGCAAATTAACTGACGCATCTCTGCTAATATACAGAGATGTGTCAGTTCTTGTAAATCTGCCCCATAACATTTAACTGACATACACTGGAGAAAGAAAGTACCGGGAGCTTGTAAACTGGATAGTATATTTGAGCTCAGTAATGGGGAAGAACCAATTTAAGAAGCAAATCAGGGACATTGTCACATGCTGGCTGCCAGTACAGCGGTCACCAGACCAGCACTGTCGCTGCAAAATAAGAACAGAGTGTGACACCTCACCAGGGCTGGAAACTTAATGTCCCCCCGCAAATAGAGTGTGCCACAGAGTGTGGACACTCAGCACATCCAAGTCTAGCATATCCATCACAGTGAGGGTGGCATCATACACACCAGATGGGCGCGACAGACGCTGGCATAAGGGTGGCAGAGCTATTGCGTAATCATCACAAAGAAGGTCGCACAGTGCTGACATACTCACCACACTAGAAGGAACCAATATGGGGTTCTTGAATATGGTCCAGATCACTGCCTCATCACAGGTGGGGGTGGTAAGAGATCCCAGATACCTGTAGTAGGAGGTGAGGTTTACGCCTTGAAGTAATGAATCAATGGAAAGGGTACCATTTAACGGCACACTTTGATCTGCGGAGAGAAAGAGGGTAAGTGCAAGATTCACAAATGAAATACACCACCAGCCAAGAGGCAGAATGTGATCATCTTATGACAAGGCTAGAGTCACATTGCAGGCTTTCTTGTCTCTAAGATTGGGCGACCTTGCCCTCTACAAAGAACCCGTAGGGAGACAGGAGCTAGGTGAATCACAAAAACACAATGCTTACCTGATTTATGTGGCTAAACTTAAGAGGATCCCTCTGGACAAAGCTAGTTTGGACAGGAGATAGGGGAGGGCCATATTACTTACCAGTAATACAGGTAAGCAACCTATGCATAACCTTGTTTTCCTTTTTCCATAACATCTGAGGGCTTATCAGGCAGTGAGCTCAGGCTTGAATGACAACCATGCCTACATGCTCCTCATATGGGGTTTATATAAAAATAAAAAAGCATATACACCATCAGGCAACCAATGGCAGGCATGCTTCACCAAAGCTTGCCCCAACTGAGTCCCCCGACCGTAATCTGCTGCATGATGTAAAGGTGTGAGAGGTAGCCTATGTCACTATTCTGTAGATCTCAAGGACAAGATAGCTACACCCTTGATGTGGCAGTGGTTTGAGGATGCCATGTCTCTTGTCGAGGTGCCCTGAGCAATATGTGGCAGGAGAACCTGTTCTGCATCACAAGCAGGAATGATGGTCTGTGCAACTCCCATGTTCAGAGGTGATGTGGAGGTTTAAGCACCATTCCTTCTAGCGTCAAAGGCAACAAATTAGAGAACTTACAAAGTGCTGTTTTGCAGATACAGGTGCACAGAGCTCCTCACAACCAGATGTAATTAATCTCTTTTAGTAATGGGACAGAAAACGATGGATGGACCATTACTGGAATGTGGTGGAAATCGGATTTTATTTATTTATTTTTATTTATTTTGAAGGTTTTATATAGCGCTAGCTCCACCCAAGGGTATCAGAGCGCTTTACATCAGCAATGGCAATAAACAAGAAAGCAGCAATAGCAATGCATGAAACAAATTCTACAGATGATCAGACAAAAATAAAAAGGAACCATTTAGAGTACATAGTGAGAAGAGTGCATATAAGATAAACAAAACACCAATTGAAAGAACAAGAATGTCATTATAGATAGCACTTTTACAGTATGCCAAGGAGGACTCAGGGGACATCGTGAGGGTGAGGGGGAATATAATGAAGGGGAGGGGGGTGAGGAGGGGGGTGAGTGGGTGTGAGGGGTAGGCGGGGTTGCCTAAGGCAGGAGGAGGGAAAATAGTCAAAAAGGAGAACAGGGAGTTAATTTCCCCAATATTTAGTGAGGAGGTGCATTTTAAGGTTTCTTTTGAAGTTGGCATAGGAGGGTTGCATCGAAGGTCTTTGGGGAGGGCGTTCCAGATGGTTGGGGCCTTGCCAGAGAAGGAGCGGGATTGTGAGGCGCTTTTTTTGAGTAGAGGGGGTATGAGAAGAAGAGTGTTGGTGCTTCTCAGCGTTCGGGCGCAGCCAGCTTTTTTGAGTTTAGTTGAAAGGTAGGTTGGAGTCTTCTGATAGAGGACTTTGTGTGTAATACAGGCAATTTTATAGGAGGATCTACCTTCGATGGGGAGCCATTTGAGGGCCTTGCGGGCAGGTGAGATGCGGTCATAACGTTTACAGTTTGTTGTAAGTCTGGCTGCGAGGTTGAGGACGGATTTGATGGGGGCAAGGTGGATTTTGGGAGTACCAGAGAGAAGGGCATTTCCGTAGTCGATTTTGGATAGGACAAGAGATTGGGTAATTACTTTGAAGTCTTCAGCTGGAATAAAGGGTTTGATTTTTTTGAGATGTCGGAGTGTGAAAAGTGCACTTTTTGCTGAATTTATAACATGGGAGTTTAGTGTAAGATTATTGTTGATGGTGATGCCGAGTGATTTGACAGATTCGGCGAGGGAGAGAGGGCAGTTAAGGGCATTAAGGTCAGCGATCCATGTTTGAATGGGGAGAACCGAGAACCGAGCGTTCAATAGTGAAATAGCATGTCTAAAATTAATACCATTTGGGAATTCCAAAATCCTCGTGTGCCAGAGCCTGATTGGCCTTTCTGCACAACAGGACTCAAATGCATCTCTGTGAATGATGGTGGCTGTAGACCTGGGTATCCGGATCAATGAGGCTATTTTAACCTACATATCTTCCTCTTCAGATGCTACTCTTCTTACTCTTAACACCAAGAGCACAAGCCTGCTGAGTGTCTTGCCCATTTTTAAAACGTGGTCACCATGGTGTCTTCACTGGTCGGTGCTTTTTACCCTCGAAAGTGCAAGCAAAGGCGAAGAGTGCACAGTGGTCCACCGAGAGCTCCTCCAGTTGGATCTGTCTTTCTCTGCAAGGCAACAGAAGCGCCATGTGGACTCTGATCTCAGTGTCTCTTCTAACCCCATCTTGCTGCCTTCTGTTGTGATCACTTGTCGAGGGGGGTTTTAGTCAGTGCCTTGTAGGAGATTCGATCGGGGACGCAACTCTGTGTGGATCTTGTGGAGGCTGGGGACTGCGAGTCCCAGACTGCTGAGCGAGAGGAGGAGGCGCCCTGTTGGTTTCCCTGCACTGCGTGCGCTGATAAGTGCTGCTTCCTTCCCGCGGTGCGGGCACAGCCTGGGCCAAGGGCGGGCCCGTCCGCACCCGTCAGAGACCGGAGGAGGTCAGGCCCTCCCTCTTGGTCTTCTGGCCTCAGACCCTTGGCTGGAGACAGTGTCGCTTCCGTTGGACATACATATTTTTAGGAGCCTGGAGGGCTCGAACATCAACACAAGGTAGGCCAAGCAGGGCTTTCTGTCAACGACTTTGTAACCAGTCGCTCATCTTGCCGTTTGCCAGATTACTGTTTTCCTCTTACTTCCCGCTCTATCTGGCCAAATCTAGGTAACATAGGCTAGAAGTTTTCATCCTGCTGGTGTGTCCTGATTTATCCCTGTATTCAGCACTGAGCTTGGCATTCTATAGGAAAACGTAAGACGGTCGCGGCAACCCCCGCGCCCCCTGCAATAACTACAATAGATTCTTTCTTACAGCGTCCAGCGGGGGCCCTAGATAAGGAGATAGAGCTTGTGGCACGACGGCTCTCTCATTCCCCAGCTAATTATCTGCTTCCCCTTTTATCTAGTGCCCTAAGAGGGTCAGCATGATACAGCCCGGGGTTGGTGGAATTGGTTGAGCCAGGTGGGGGGTCTTCTCCTCCACCCACCACTGGTCAGGAAGCAGTTGGGATACCAGATGCACTTGACATTACAGATGAGGCTAGTAGGGTTAAAACAGCGTCAGTGTTCCGGTCGTAGTAAGAACACTACCAAGGCAATGGCCTCCCGCCCTCTTATCCCGCTAGGGGGGGAGGTATCAGCGAGGGTTCTGGGATCGGGGCTAAAAGAAAGTGCTCCCTGACACGGGGCGGGGCAAGGCAAAGCGTCCCAGGGCGGAGGCTCCATTGTCAAATGTACATGGCGCACAGGCCCTGTCTAAGGCGGATATGGCAGCCATGATGGAAGCGTTTGTGGGTTCCTTACTGGTAGGAATGGACTCCACACTGGAATCAATCAAGCAACGACTGGTTTCAATCAAGCACAAACTCTTTAATCTGACCCAGCATAACCACATGGATAGTAATCTAGCCAAACATGGACCTGTAGACATACTCGGTCATAATGGCAAAGAGGGTTTTAGTCAGCCTGGGCCATGCACTGTAAACCAGGAGGACTTATCATCTCCCCCCCCCCCCCAACAGCAGGAGGGTATTCTCCAACCCACACAGCTCCCTGCTTCTAGTCTCGAAGGAAAGGTTAAAGGGGGAAGGATCTCTCCTTGAGAACCCCAGGATGAAGGCCCGGCTGGGCATGGCTAAGACCAACAGGGAGGAGCCAGGGATAGGAGGGGAAATCGCCCTAATGCATGGAGTGCCAGGTACTCAGAGCCCATTTACCCTTCACCTACCACCGGAAGCCACACCCTATGTTGTGGTCCTGGGGAATGTACCCGTGCTGAAGCCAGGTGTCGTAGAGGACTGCCACCAACTGAAGAACAAAGTATTGTGTTGGCTGAACACTAACACGGCCTTGGGGATAAGAGTGGAGAGATACATTAACATAGTGCATAGAGTTGCTTGGGTAGGGGGGGGCCGAAAAAGAATTGTGGTGGTGACTGTGTTATAACCAACTTTAACAGACAACACATGGCAGAGGGAATCCTCCACATGGTTAACTCAAGCACTTCTCTAGGTCCTGCCACGTCTATTGTGGACCTCCCCCTGGGCTTCTTTTACAGACCCTTGAATTCTGCAACATCTTTTGGATTATGGTACCCAAGGAGGCTTCCCAGTCGAGCCAAGAAGGAGTGGCAATTGGGGACTCCGTCCATTCCCCTTTCAAACGGCTTTGCCCCTTGGGGTTTCTAGATAACTGTGATTGACTTCCAGTGATAGCACCTGTGAAAATGACGGCTCCTACCCCACATGCCACTCCTATTCATTAGTTTGACCAAGGTTTTTCTGGCGACAGTTCTATGGATGGCAATCCCTGTAAATTTATTTCATGGAACATAGCCGGTCTGGCAAGCAAGTTTTTCGGCCCAGGATGGTGTTGTTTTATTAAAAAAAAGTTTGATGTCATATAGTTTACAGGAGACTTGGCCCATCCATTACTCCTTTTTTAAGGAGGGGTATAAGTCCTTTTTAGGTCTCGCCTACGCAGCGCGCATGCGCTGCATAGGAGGACCTTTAGCCGTCGTTCAGCTCTTTTTCGAAGCACATACTCGTGCTTGTGGCGGCATACACCTTGCGGGAGTGCGCAGCGGCGCGCCACAAGCACGAGCATGTGCTTTGAAAAAGAGCAGACTGCGCGTGCACGCATACATGCACGCACCACTCCCGGGCAAGAAATATCAGCATTAGTGAATGTGCTTTAACATTTCCGCATTGCTTTTAAATATCAGCCTTATATCCGCATTGCTTTAAAATATCTGCATTAGTGAATGTGCTTTAAAATATCTGCATTGCTTTCAAATATCAGCCTTAGTTATTCACTCGTGCACGGCTCTCTTTTGTTTTGTTTTTTTATTAGCCATTCACGCACGCACCACTCCCGGGCAAGAAATATCAGCATTAGTGAATGTGCTTTAACATTTCCGCATTGCTTTTAAATATCAGCCTTATATCCGCATTGCTTTAAAATATCAGCATTAGTGAATGTGCTTTAAAATATCCGCATTGCTTTCAAATATCAGCCTTAGTTATTCACTTGTGCACGGCTCTCTTTTGTTTTGTTTTTTATTAGCCATTCACGCACGCAACACTCCCGGGCCAGAAATATCAGCATTAGTGAATGTGCTTTAACATTTCCGCATTGCTTTCAAATATCAGCCTTATATCCGCATTGCTTTAAAATATCAGCATTAGTGAATGTGCATAGCCAATAGGTCTCGCCTTTGGGACCTTATAAGTGTTTAGCTATGCAACAGTTGATGTTGTTGCACCAAGGATATTGTGCTGGATAACTAAACACTTATAAGGTCCCAAAGGCGAGACCTATTGGCTATGCCAATGCTTGTTTATGCCTGCTACCCGTTCGAGGGCAGGTCGATCTAAGTGGGGTCTGGTTGTTTATGTTTCCCTAATGGCGAAATGTAGTATTGCAGTGTTGGTCACAAATAACCCATGCTCGCAGGCTCTGTTATTTTCAAGTGGGTCCTGTAAACTGCTTCTTTTGAACTTGTATAATGCCACGTTGTCTCTTTTTTTATTTTTTATTTTTATTGGCATTTGCATGACAACAACTTTTCCTGTAAACCGGTATATCACATCAATTACATTGTTCTCAGTGAAAGGCAATCAGAATATATGAACATTCGACATAGAGCGTTAACAGTGTTTTACATATTACTAACCCCAGCCCCCGCATTCTCAATGTTGTCATTTCTTTTTTCAGTTGTAGGAAATTAATAACAATAACTATAAACTGTACCCCCTCACTTCCCAAACCGCCACGTTGTCTCTTACAGAGGTTTGTAATATCTCCCGGTTGGGTGCATTCTTGAAACAATCTTAATGCCTCCATCTTCCATAAGATGCAACTCGTGCTGGTTGGAGACTTTAATATCCATCTATGTGGGGACCCGAGAGAGCTAGACACTGCGGCTTTAGATTGTGTCCATCTAACAGGGATGCATCTAGAACATACCTGCCAGGGAGATAACCTTAATGCCCTAGTGAGTGAATTTGATCTTTCATCAGCAATGGGCACAACTGGACCTAGGCCGGATTGATATTATTCCCACTTTCAAAGGGAACTGTAGGGATTCATTTATTGATTTTATTTTTGTCTCTGCCCCCTATTTTACCTTATATCGGACTTCTCTATTGAAGCGAGCATTCACAGTGACCATAACCCTCTGTGTCTTAAAGCTAGCTGGCCACTACTAGCCCAGAACAAGGGGGAGGTGGGGGGGGTGGGGGGGGTTTGAAGGCCACAGATGGTGGTAGAAGGCTCAAATGGGCCCAGATCATTCCTGACTCTTTCCATGAGACCTTATCAGCCAAATGTCATAAGGAGTTACAGACATGCCTGGCTGTGCAGCCGGAGCCAGGAGAGTTCATTAATGCTTTTGCAGCTATTTCCCACTGCTTAGCTGATTTATTGGAGGCTCTTGCCCCCAAAGGGCATCCAGACCGGGCCTCAAGATGGTTCAATTCCGCCTGCTCGCGTGCATCTAGGAAGCTTAAGGAAGCACTACGCACCACTCCAAGAGATATTTGCTTAGTAAGAAC
The DNA here is from genome assembly GCA_963921515.1 of Calotriton arnoldi. Classification (NCBI taxonomy): domain Eukaryota; kingdom Metazoa; phylum Chordata; class Amphibia; order Caudata; family Salamandridae; genus Calotriton; species Calotriton arnoldi. The sequence continues at coordinate 516,892 of CAWUFW010003522.1, forward strand.
GTGTAAAAAGCAGTATAAAGAAGCTCTGGTTAGGCGAAAGGAGACGCTGAAGGAGGATGCCTAGAGTGAGCTTATCGAGGCTAGCACCCTCAACAGTAGCACCAGGTTTTGGGGAATTGTTAACAGCCCTTTCCTGGTATCAGACGCAGTTACGCCCTTGATGCCCATATCACTGAGAATGAATGGCTTAGCCATTTTGAGGATATGTTCCGGTGCCCACCTGTTCAGAGGGCCTTTTGTGGAGTGGGAGTGGGTAAATCTGCCTTGTTTGTTTCAGAGGGGGAAGTTAGGTCGGGTATAGTTAGGTTGTCTCGTAACAAGGCCCTGGGACCAGGTGGGATTCCCCTGACCTCTACATTTCCAATTTGGAGCTGTGGGCCCCTTTTCTCACCTCAGTCATCAATGCGGCTGTCAGAGTTGGCCCCCCAGTTTCTTGGGTCACCTGCACCATTGTTCCTGTTTTTAAAAAAGGAAATAGAGACAGTACGCACTGTTACAGGCCAATCTCCCTGTTAGATTCAGTGGTCAAAGTGGTCGGATGTATTTTTCTGGACAGGTTATCTAGCTTGGCAGTTGACAATAACATCTTGTCAGAAGTTCAGTATGGTTTCCGCCAAGGTCGGTAGACCGTGCACCAATGCCTGAACCTGTTCATGATTCTTAACAAGTATACAATTGCCCGTTCGGTGTTATTTACCTGGCCTTTATGGACCTATCATCTGCGTTCGATCGTGTGAATAGAAGTAAGTGGTGGCAGACGTTGCAGTGGCGTAGCTAGCTCTATGGCCGCCTGTGGAGGTCCCTGTGTTTGCCGCCCCCGCGGACGCATTGAAGAGCGGGGGGTGCTGATGAGAATTGGCAGCGGTTGCCGCCCACCCGCGACGGCCGCAATATAGAGGGGGGTTGCCGCCCCCGAGACGGCAGGTAAGAGCAGTAGGAGGCTGCAGCCCCCAACACTCGTGCCGCATGTGGCGGACCGCCCCCCCCCCCCTGCTACGCCACCGAGACCTTGCTATTTATGGGGTTGGACAGGGATATCGTTCTTTACTTACAAGATCTCCATCGAGACATGAAGGCAGAGGTTAGATACTCTAAAGATTTTAAGGTAATGCAACAGTTCTCTATACAGAGAGGGGTCCGACAGGGTTGCATTTTGGCCTCTTTTCTGTTTAACTTATATATAAACAACTTAGAGAAGGTATTACTGGAGTCTAAGGTGGATTATCCTCAGGTGGGACGGTGTGGCCTTCCTGTTCTTCTGTACACAGATGACACCATCTTGATGGCCAGGACTGAGAGGGGCTTGCAAACATTGCTTAACTCCTTTGTTCAATTAATGGAAGAGCAGGACCTGTTGGTCGACAACTCAAAATCCTATGTGATGCAAGTGGGTTCTCGTTCGAGTAGGCCCTATACCTTCAAGGTCGGGTCTACCCCGGTCCCTAAGACCGGTGCTTTCTCCTATCTGGGGGTCTTGCTGGATGCCAAGATGAATTGGGGGCCCTTAAAAACTTGTAAGAAAAGTGACCTTACTCGGGCAAACGCGACTATTTTTAATTTCGCCTCTAGACTAGGCAAAAGACTGGTGGGGGCAATATTACAGCTCTATAGGGCCAAGTGCATCGCAAAGGTGCTGTACGGTAGTGAAATCTGGGGCTATATTGCCCTTGATGACTTTCAAATCGCCGAAAACACCTTTTTGAGACGGCTCCTAGCTGTACCTCAGGGGACCTTCACCTTTATTGTACATGAAGAGCTTGGTATGGCATATTTTACTGATCTGTTGGCTTTTTGCCCCCTTTCATTATGGTTAAATATCTGGATCAGTAAGGGGACTTTATTAAATAAATTGATTTAAAGGATTCTATGGCCCTTGATCATGCCTACCATATCCCGTGGCTCAAATACATCAGGGAGTGCTTTGTGAACCTGGAGAGAGCAGATCTTTTTTTAAATCCGGATTAGAGTAATAAGAAGGATCTGGTCGGTATCATGGAGGCCTTTTTAGGTCGAGCCTCGAGTAGCGCGCAAGCGCTGCTAGGCGAAGACTTTAAGTAAGGGGGTTTCAGAAGCTGACCACACGCTCGTGCGTCGTGGCCTTTTTCGGGCGGTTACGCAGCACAGGGCCGACATCTGTTTCCCATTATCGTGCCCAGACGCGTGCACGATAATTGGAAACATATGCCGGCCGTGCGGGAAAAGGCCATGACGCACGAGCGTCTGGTCAGCTGAGCAGGCTGCCGCGCTCGCTCGCCCCGCTCCTCCATTGTTGTCCTTGTTATTTTCTACTTTCCATCAGCTCCCCGGCATCGCCTTCACGCGCACCGCTTCGGGCTCCCTCGTTGGCGGCGATAAAATGCCGCTTCGCTCATAGCTCCGAACCAGCACGCACCCTGCAGTTCCCCCGGGGCACAAGCAGGCATCCACTTCTGTCTTTCCATAGCAGACAGCATGCGCGTGTCCGTAGGGACTGTGGACAGTCCCACGCCATTTTGTTGCTATAGCAACGAAAATGCCGCTTCGCTCATAGCTCCGAACCAGCACGCACCCTGCAGTTCCCCCGGGGCACAAGCAGGCATCCACTTCTGTCTTTTTGCTGACCTACAGTTCCCCCGGGGCACAAGCAGGCATCCACTTCCGTCTTTTTGCTGCGATCAGCTTGTTCAGAGTGCAAGAGGGTGTAGAGAAAGGATTTTCTCAACAGGGACAAACATTTTCACTATGCAATTTTTTTTAAAGGTAAATAAATATGTAAATGTACATTTACACTCGACTTACTAATGTATACCTCGAATACTAACTGATTAACCCTAAAACATTCCACCAGAAATGCAGCGCCAAAATGGAGGAGTAGGCAAGCGCCCTCGTAAGAATTTCTTGCTGACAAACCTACAAATTTACCATGGTCACGATCAGTGTCTTTTTCATGCATCTGTATCATAAAATGGATCTGAAACGCTAAGGTTCTTCTGCAGTGCAAGGTACACCTGTCATCCCATTCAACTATTCTTGAAAATTGCATCATGATTAGGGGGCCAAATATGACAAACACTCCTCTACTTTCAGAGTTTCCCCCTAAATTTGTCCACATTTCTTTCGGAGCTGGCGCTATCTCACAGCGCGGTTCAATTACAATACCAGCCATGTTGCAAAATCACCCTGCTAGGATGTTATAAAACAAAGGAGGATATTTTGGATTTCGTACTCTGTTGGGAAAAGTGGGTGACGTTGGCAAATGTTCTTTTCATGGAAATGCCAGAAATTATATTGATTGTCGTTCTGCAGGGACCTACTTCCTTCTCAGGCTATAGGTAAAATTCTCAATGACTGAGCCCTTGGTACGAGAGACACAGCACTTGCCGAGCCCCGGGGGAGCTGCGAATTAGGGTTTTGTTGCCCTGCATACTGCATCCATCATGAATCCAACTGTCAGCGTCTATTGTCTAAGATCCCGGAAAGCTTCCTGTCCTCGCTCCTCAAGAGAAAGAGGAAGAAGGGATGAAAGAAATGCTCGCTGGTTGTTAAAGCTGTATACCTTTCATGATTTTATAATAAACTCTAAGTGAGTAACTGTGGGATATCAAAGGAAATAACACTCCAGTCGCTACTGCTGCTGGGGCTGCCTTCTCCTTGTGGCTTATACAATATTTCATCTGTGCTGACACCTTTCACTCTCAATTATGAGGCTGCTGTCAAAACAAATCAATCAAATTACCACTCTGTGTCTTCACATTCCCGACGCGTGATATGCTCGCTGCAATAGCTTGAAGACACGTGGAAGAGTATATATATAGAGAGGGAGATAGATAGATTATCTCTATTATTTATTTAATGTCGCATTGCCGCGTCTTCCCCTGTGTGCTAACTCTAAAGCTGAGCAAATTCAAATGATCGCATGTCAAACGGTGAATATGTACTGCAAGGTATTGCCTTCCTTAAATCACAGGGCACGAGGGAGCGCGAGCGCTTCAAGAAGGCGATGCATGACGGGAATCTAGGTTAGTGGTAACATGCTGCTCTTCTAGGGTTCAGACAGCACGGTTCGCTGCATGCCTGGGTAGTCACGTCCGGGAGATGTAATTTGCTAGAATATCACTTTGGCAAAACCAAAACAGGGTGATTTAGGATGAACTGTGTGTCTGCTATTGTACTACAGGCAAAAGATAACAAGCATTTGCAATGCAATAGGTCTCGCATTTAGGCGAGTTTAAGCTATTGGCATTGTAAATGACAATGCCTTTTATTTATGTTTTAAAAGCGAAAACAAAAATTAAAAGGCATTGTTATTTGCAATGTCAATAGCTTAAACTCGCGTAAATGCGAGACCTATTGCATTGCAAATGCTTGTTTAGACAGCAGTTAGTAGCCAGGGAAGATAAGGAGCTCTCGAAGCCTAGTGTGCATCATTTTATCATGCTAAGAACCACGCAGATGACTGAACCTTGCCTATTAGGGCTTGTGAATTCTTACGATCGCTTTTTATTGACCAGGCTCCGGTTTGACCTTTTCCATCTCCTTCTCGCCCACCCAAGGAGGCAGAGTAGGGGCCAGAGGCTGTTGCTCTGTGGCTGCGATGGTAAGTCTCCAGAGGAAACGCTCCACTTCTTGACGTTTTGTAGCTTTTATGACCTACCCGGGAAGTCATTTATCATCCCGATTTGGAAAAAGGCTAATTTTAGGCAAGTACGTCTTGCTTACATCTTTTTTTTAATGCTTACGGGCAGTACAGTTTTTTATGTGCTTAGCTTTTCAAAATCTGCAGTCAGGCTTTGATCTAGTTGTGATTAATCAGCGCGTTGTAACACACCATCTATGGTATGATGCACTTTATCATGTTTTGCACATTTTACTTGATCATTAATTGTTTATACCGGTTGAGTTTAGTCGTTTTTAATTCAGCTATTTTTCCATATCTGGTTTTGCCTGTGTGAGACCGGTGTTCTTTGTATCTTGTCCTCTATACACGATCTCGGCTAATATTTTAATTGCCACATGTTTTATGCGAGCAAGTTCTTATTTGTATTTAATGTGTGTGCTTTTATGGTTTTTGTGCAAGAAACTGAATAAAGATAAAGATTGAGATTCGATCTGGCCATTCATCTTCCCATCAAGAAACTTAAATAAGGAGTCCAAAGGATCAGGGTCCTGAATTATAATGAGATCGATGATCATTTTAAAATGAATGTGGTAAATCAATGGCACAGGCCAGTTAACACTGTCACCGTCTTGTACTCTTGAACTTCAAACCCATTGTCATGGTGATGGCGCTCCCACGACAGTGGAGCTAGACTGGAGATTGATAGCTCTCTGATGAGGGTGGAGAGTCCAGCCTTGCTTGCTATAGAAGAGAGTCCTTATAAATTCTAGAATTTGCCACAACTTGTTGGTAGGATCGGGAATAGAAAAGCAATGGTATCCCCTTCAAATAGAGGTGATCCACCTGTGGAGCGAGGAGCTTGGTGAATGCATGTGCTGTGGATCTCAGTCCCAAAGAATGACCTGAAAGTTGTAATAGTGGTCACTGATTGCAAACATGAAGAATGTCTTACTAGCAGGCAAACTAGGTGTCCAGCAGTGCACTGGTGTTTTAAATGCCTACATTCTAATGATAGAAAATCAGGCAGCCCACCTAGCAAAACACAAGATTGAATGGTGGGAGACTCAGGGACAGAAGGGGCAGCAGAAAAAGATGCCCAGAAAATCGTAAAAGTGTAGGAGACCCAAGGGTCAACGGCCTGTCCATCTTCAGCAAAATGATTGGTGGCCTTTAATAGGGCCAATCATCAAAGCAAATGGGGCAAATCCAGAGGGTGCAATGTTGTGCATGGGCAGCAGCTGTCCGTCGCCTGCTTTGCGCTCCTGAAAATCAGTCACACCCACCCACCCCAAAGGAAGGAAGGGTCACCCTAATGCAATGCTGCAGAAACCGGAGAGCAGTTGGAAAACCTGGAGAAGTCTGCAAAAATTTAGCAGAACCCCAACTCAACTGTCCTGGTGGGACTGGAATTGTACTCCGCAGGTTCTGGGATCTCAGACATTAGGGCCAGCGGGGTAAAGAGAAGGGATTATCCAGAGACACAGAGGTTGTGCTTGCAGTCCATCTATGGTCAAAAGATGGTGTTGTGAAGTGAGCTGAAGGCAGCAAGTTGAAGCCAGGAATCTGTAGAGTTCTCACAAGAGGGCAGAGACACGAGCTAGCATTAACTGGTTACGAGCTAGCATTAGCTAGCTCGTAACCAGTATTGCAAAGACCTGTAAATAGTGAAATGATATTAGTCAAGGACAATGTTGGTATTTGTTGAATTGGTTTCCTATCTACATGAGGTATTTGACTTGAATATGTGCAGGGGCGGCTCCTCCGATATGGCGGAGGAGCGTCGCCCCACTGCTTTCAAGCAGTGCAGAAGCAAAAACATATAATGATAATAACTTTCAGTTATTATCATTTTATGTTTGGTTGCTTTGCAGGCGGGCGGGTGGGCGGGGCTGCTCTGCGAGCAGGGCAGTGGAGGAGTGGTTTGCCCACTCCTAAAAGTGCGCAGTGACTGTTTGGTCGGCCCTCCCGGGCCGCCCAAACCAGTCATGCACACTTTCCCACTTCTCCATGCAGCCTGCATTACAGCCTGCATGGAGAACAGGGCCACCTCGACAGCCCCAGGCTGAGTGCTGTGTTGTGATTTGCTTAGGGGAGGGAGCCTGGCTGCCTGCTTCCAGTTCCTGAAATGTGAAGCAGGAGAGCAGGAGCAGCGACGCGGGACCGGGCAGCGGCAAGGTAAGTGATTTTTTTTAATTTAATTTTTTTCCCTCCCTCCCACAATTACGACTCCCCGCGCGACCCTCCTCCCCCCCGCGAACCCCCCACCCCGCGAACCCCCCACCCGTCCCCCTACTCGCGAGTCATGCCGGCCGCTGCTGAATATGTGTCTCAATATACTGGGCCAAATACACCACATCTAAACTTCTCAAGCAGCATATGTTAACAGGTAACGCTTACAGCTGAGTGGTCTGACTGCACAGGTTGAGACCATGGCCCAGAATGTTCCCTGCAGCTCAAATACTTCTCAAATAGATGTTCCTAGTTTGCTTGTCATCCCTGCGAGTCAGTCACTTACAGTCATGCAAGTAAACACCACATTCTCCCAGCGTAATGTTCCCCTTGCCAGGTGTTTTTGGCAAGGGTATGCTCTTCTCACAAAGCATACTGTTCCACGGCCACTGCTCCACATATTTCTGTCATTCATTTGCCACTCTTTCCCATATGCCATATTCATACATTGGAACCTTTAAGGAAATGCCTCATTTTGCATTATCACCCCCAAAGTTTTGGACTGATGCTGCTGGTTTTTCGACACTGAGAGTGCAGTGAGACCTGCCAATCAAACGTTAGTGCCAGTGTTCTAACCCTTTACAAAGTGTATGTTAAATTGGCTATCCACACTTGGCATAAGTTGACTTACTTATAAGTCCCTAGTACATGGTACCATAGGAGCACAGGGCATGTAAGTTGGAGTGTCCACCCAGTGCTGCAGAACTGCTTGTGCCACCCTGAGTGTGACAGAGTACAAAATGTATCCCAGCCTGTCACTCTAGCCTGGAAGGGCAATTTAAAATTGCTAGTTCGACCTTGCCATTTAAACCTACGGCAAAGCCCTCACTTCTCTTAACAATATATATAAGTTTTCCTTAAGGAAGGCCTATCGTGCCCTAAGGCAGGGAGCAGTGTGTTATTAGGTGGGACATGTATTTTCATATGTCCTAAGATTAAAGCTTCCAAATTGTGGTTTTTACTGTGGAAAGGTCAATAGTCCCTTTGGCTAGTACAGAGTTACAGGTTGACATTCCAGACCTGCTAACTACTTAATGGAGCTAATGAAATTGGTACTTCAACTTATCAAATTAACCGTGGCATTAAACCTGACTTGATGGCCAAGTTGAATTTAATGTCACTTGTGAGGAAAGGCAACTTTTAGAAAGTTGCCATTCTGTTGTCCAGTTTATCTGGTGGCCTTTCACAGTTGCTGGCCACCAGACAGCCTTCTACCCTCCTGGGGAGATGTGCCAACGACTCCCAGGCTTAGGAACGATAGAGGCCTGCCACAGAGGGAGGTGTTACCTTCCCCTTGCAGGAAGCCACACAGGGTGGTGGCCCAAAAGGCAAGCTTCAAAGGGAAAGATTCCTTTGGTAGGCAAAGGGCAAACACACTCGGGAGGGCTGCCCCTTTTCTCAGATACATGGGCTGGCGGCGGGATCAGAGAGTGACAACCAGTAGCCAAACCATTTTTTTCTGTGGGTGTGTATCCCATAGGTAGGCACACCTCTAGGATGGGCTACCAAGCACATCCGGGGAAGGGTTCAGACTTCATGACAGTGGGAAGGATAGTGCACTCGGAGATTGCTAGATCCCACACATAGCCAGAAGTGGTCACAGGGCGGGAGGGATCCTGGTAGCCCATTGGCTAGTGACCGCATCATCCCCCAGGGCACTTTCTGGGCATAGATGTGGCACCTCTGGCACCCTGAACATCAGATCACATCTGGACTGAAGAGAGGACTGAAGAAAGACTGCCTTGCTGACCCCTGGACCTGGCAAGAGAGGCTGCACCAACCGCTGGGCTGCACCTGCTGCTCCTTGGGCTAGTAAAGACAAGACTGTGTCTGGCTCATGGAAAAGTTGCGCCCAAGCCCCAGACTGAAGTAGTAACTCCAAGGGTCAGTCTGCTGATCTCCAATTCCCAGCACTAAAGCCATAAAAGCAGGAAGTAGCCCGTTTGGCTAGTCAGAAGCCATGTTCAAGGAATCGCCACTCACCGCCGCCGTGCAGCCAAGAAGATCTTCACCCAGACTCAAAAGTTCCAACCTCTGTCTGCCAGACCCAGGAGAGTCACCAGAGCGTGCTTTGGTTGCCCAAGATGGATGGACACTGGGGCTCACCAAAGGAAACCACTGGACTTGCTGTGTTCGGAGATCGGTAGCCTAGCCCTGCGGCCAAAGTTGCCCCACCTAACCCGTGGACCGAGGAATAACTACAAGGAGCCCCCTCGTCGACCGCACAGCAGACAGAGCATCTTTCAGCATCCTGTATCCCCAGCATCAGGAACACTCAATTAAAGTCTATGGCAGTTTTGATGTAATGTGTGGGAGTGGAGTTGAGACTGCTTTGGTGACCAGGTGAAAAGCTTGCAAACTTTACAGTTACCAATGCTTGTCTGCGCTTTGGACTAAAAACCCAAGATTTACGTTGACTTAATAATCTATATATGTAGAACCCTCCAGTAGATTTTGCTCATCTTGGTCTCTAAAATTCATAAAAGTATAATCTATTTTTATAAATTGGTGTCTGATTTCTTTCCTGTTGTATGACTTTCTTGTTCTTTTGTTTGGGGCTTCTAAATGCATTACACAAGTTCCATTGTTTAAGCCTTGCTGCTCGAATCCACAGCTAAGCAGGGTTGAACAAGAGGTTTGCAAATGAGCCTGACTGGACCCATGACAGTTTTTGTGAGTGTATTAAACGGTCAGGTCTCACAACCACACCATATCATATCATACACCAGAATCCTCAAAGAACTGCATAATACCCATCACATTTAATAATAAAACTCCTAATCATCATGTTCTCCAAGGACTCAGGACCTTTGCAAGGTTTTTTGGTGCACGTGAAACACTGACATTTTTCTGCTTTTCTTCTGCAGGCAATCTGTCCATACCTTCTGTTGACACCACTAAGGACCAGTTTTGATAGAACAGGGGTTTGAGCTGTAGTCAGCACTTTCTGAAAATATTTCAAGGAAAATGGACTTACTAGCTATCTTCTGTGCATTTTGAATCACTGTTAAACTCCTCCCTGCACTTAAGGTTAGACAGGAATGATTGTGAGACAGAAACATCTGGAACACCTTGCAAGCCACAAACTCCCCTTTGCTCATAAGAGCCCGCTATGGCTAGAGAGGAAGCTAGGAATGACCAATCGAACACAGAGCTTTAGATGCAGACATACTTACTTTTATAAGTGACGCTCGACAGAAGGTTAGAAATATTCAGGAATCCTGTGGCACTAGCTGATTTTGACACCTGAGAGAAAGAGAGATAGGAATGGTTAGTGTGCTGCTGATTGCACTCCAGCAGCCGCCGACCCACCACTGGAAGCAAAAACCAGCAGCTATCACTGGTTACTGATATCGGACACAAAGGCTAATGAAAAAAACCCAGCAGATTTCATCAGTAACTGAAAGAATCACTAGAAGATTTCACCATGAACAATCATGGGACAAGCAGAGTTAACAAGTAAATAGGTGGAAGATAACCAGCAGATATCCCCAGAAATATCACGAATGATGGACAGGAACACCAGCAGATATTGATTCAATAAAATTACAGCAGCTCTTGCTATAGTAACTGAGAGCAGAATAGCTGGGACCAGGCACAGTCATTTCTAAGGGGACAATCAGTAGCAGGGAGAAATATCAGCAGGTCGCACCAGTTAAAGTTACTATGTCCCTTAGCTCAACAATTTCCAAACAGCAAGGTCTGCTTTTGGCCCCGGGCACCTTTGCCCACTGTTTACTTACGTCAATGAAGAAGCCTAGGACAGCGATGCCCCTTGGATCCTTCTTGGCATCTGACAGACTCAGGCCTTGCTTCTTATGGACGATGTGCATCTGAAAGAGAGAAACATTAGAGCACCTGGTTCAGAGGGCTTTGGATCCTCTAACTGAAAAGTGACTGAGCTAACCCTGTGGCAGGGAGATTTACGCTTATCCATAGAGATCTACCGATGCACAGAGCGCTCCATCCCTACACAAACAGGAGGCCCTCCTCTGCTTCAAAGGATGGAAAGGGGCATCTGTATGCAATAGTATCACTACCCCTCTCGAGAGGGTACAGTATGTGGAGAAGTACCTAGATGTCCCAACCCTAAGCAAATCTACCCTCCTCCCCTAGAGTCATGTGCGCCTTCTGAAGCAGTGGGATATCTTCTGACATCATGCTGTTGTCTAAGCACCTGGCTTGTTGCTGCTCAAGGCCAGCTTTAGCGCTGGTGGCGCCCGGTGTGACAATCTTTATTAGCGCCCCCCCCCCCCCATGACCTCCTCCACAGATTACCTCACTACCACCTGGCAAAAGTGCCCCTCTTCTCTCCATAGCCCCTCTCTCACGTACATTTAATTTGTTTTAACTTGCTGGTAAAGGCTGGCTTTACTAGTCCACTCAGCTAACCACATACAATACAGATCTGTTCTTTGCAGCAGGCATATTAACCCCGTGCGCTACTTTATGGCGAGTTAAAACTGCCCCTAGACAAAACTCCGATCTCTCTCTCTAGCAGGAACATTAATCACAACAGTTATCTTGGCATTTTTATTGATGCCTGATATCTGGACGCACAAGGAACTCTGCATCAGCTGCTTTTAAATCATAAGTTATTCCTAAACACAGCGCCCCCACCTGAGGTCAGCGCCACCCCTCTCTAGGTCAGCGCTCAGTGCAGTCGCACCCGTCGCACCGCCCTAAAGCCGGCCCTTTTGCTGCTGCCATGTCGCACTTGTAGTCAATGTACCAACCAGCTGCACACCTGCCGGTGAATCTAGTCAAGCAGTTTACCTTAAGTTGACCGAATACCGTAACATAACAAAACTCAACAACTTCCCCTCACCCACAGTGCCCTCTACACTGGATAGTCACCTTCACACCCTCTCCTTTCAACGATCTCACCATGCGCAAACTGTACCTGGGTGCCTGTCAGTTGCCACACCCCGACAGCCTAAAACATTTATTGGAAGGGGTCAGCCACAAGAAGTAATAGTTACAATCATATTAACCACCTGAACATGGAATTAGTAACCATTCTTAATGAGTCATATCTTCGAGTGGCAGCACATATATTGCAGCCCCCCCAGCCATTTTTTCAATACAAACCAGACGGCACTCTGCGCTTTACAACGTACCCACTCAATCTATATCTCTTGAAGGGGAGTCGTCTCTCTGTTCTTCAGTATCTGGCTGCACTGATTTGTGTCTGTTTTTTTTCTTTCCCAAAGTTCACTCTTGCATATTTCATCACCATCTTGGCGTGGGGGTGATCTTTTTAGGTTTCGCCTGCACAGCGCTTGTGCTGTGCTTGTGAAATCTCTTGTGTTTAATATATCTTAAAAGGGGGCTTTTATCTGTTCCCATAGCGGAATTACTGTGTTCATTCACTTTTGTGTAGAACTTACTTTTCGTTAACTTCCCCTGGCTGCACGCATTTATGATAGTTCACACTGTTTAAGCTTAGAAACCAAAGAGAGTCACTCTGTCTATAGTACACTTTTGTTCTTTCTTCTTACCCTACAGATGTTTGTGGAAGGTAGAGAAATTTGTTTAAATTACCCTCACCCGCCAGGGTTACCCCTTTGTGGCATGCTTCATTATAGGTTTCTTCCCGTTGCGCTGCAGAACAGGGCATGCTGCGTCCGACGAGTACATGGGAGCACTGACATTATTAGGACTAATCCTGATTAAAAAAAGGTGACATGCTGGTACACACATGACCATCATAACCAACGAAAGAAGACCTAACCAATGCTTCATTACCCCAATAAAAAGACACCACCCTTGCGGTAAGTGTAGCATCTGTTCCCTCAACAAGACAACTAGGATGATTACATTCAACAACAACACCACATGGGAACTACGACATTTCACTAACTGCAACTCCCAACTAGTGGCACAAATGATCACATGCCCTTGTAATTTATATCACATAGGGATGACCACATGCAAAGTCAAAACAAGAATTTGTGAACACCACAGCACTCTCCGATGCGGTTGCACCATGACTAAGATGTCAGCACATTACATAGCAAACACAAGGAGATGATGGACGGAGTGCTGAAACTTTTCAGACACTCACCCCCAGTCACAGATCTGGGTTGAATCCATCATCATTCTTTAGCTCACTTCGCCACTCCAGTTCGGACCCAGCTATATGCAAATCAGTCTTGACCCTGTGCCACCCGGTCCTGGTAGCAGTGGGTAGGTGTACAGACGACGTGCTACAGGCATACAACACATGAGGAACTCCTTGTGTGTGAACCTACCGGGTACTGTGATACCTGGACATTCCTTGAATTTGGGGTAGTTCCTGTATAACCAGGTATTTGACTATTGAGTCATATGCTGATGTGAGTGTGTAACCACGTCACTTGCTTTAAAGTTGTAGATAGAATTTCACCCCGGTCCTGACGAATCGCCCATAGAATATCCAAGAGGCGTGAAACATGTTGACCTACCATCTATAAGAGCACCATGGTCTGAGGCATAATATTCAGCACAGCGCCTTATAGTTTTTGTTTTTAGTTAGGGTAGGAGACTCCTTGATTAAAATTGTTATCGGTAGTACTCCCAACCCTATTTTAGATTCACTTACTTACACCCTCATCTACACACATTAGCGCCCTCACTCCCACCTCACCCATCGGCAATTGGAAAAAGAACTCCGAGAAAGTGCCCCTACTATAGGGAGCCCGTCGGGTATTGCACCTGCCGACCCGACGAGGAGCAGCCCGATGATGAAGCATGACACCTGAGAAGGTGTGTGAGGGCAATATAATCCAATCATATGGATTCCCAACTGTGAACCTTTAGGGTCCAGTTATTCTCCTCTTCCTTCGTTTATTTTTTGGCCTACATCTTGTAGGAACAGCACAACTTTTTTGTTTAAACCGTGTCTCTGGGCCCTTATGCTGGACCTCCTTAAAAAAGCCCACTGTCCCTTTCTCTTGATCATCCTCATGGGAACATGGCACATTACATAGAACACAAGCATACAAGAGATTTGAAGTGGGTAATCCTTGAGCAAGTGAGCCAAGAATCACAGTTATTCGAGAAAGAGAAACGATGGGTCTTTTGGCTCAAGACGCATACAGGGGGTCTGAACGAAAACATCCCTTGGGGCCAGTTCACATGATTTTTCAATAACCCTACTTTACTAACATCACGCCTTATAATCCAACATATATTTGGCAAACACCAAAAACACAGCTGGCTCTCAATTGCTTTTCATTTTGCATCACGTCACAATCTCGACTACATAACGCCCCTTTCCACACTCGATTAAGATTCCTCATCTTTAATCCAAATTGTACCTGGTAATTAATAAAAGTAACCTTTCTGCACCTATCTCTCTAGAGAGTTCCTTGTTAATAGACAGAATCATTTGCACATCTTGAAAAAAAGGAAAAAATATTCACAATATATTTTTTTACTATCTTTCCTAAATACGAATCTTCACAGTATTTCTGTTTTTTATGCCACGACATTTTTCATGTATATATTTTTTCATTTAGAAACAGCTTCATCCCGCATTTCGGGATGCATATACATGACGCGAATCCATTGCGCGTTGGGTATGCGCTCCAGGAAGTTGTCCCATCCAGAATGGCCATGTTTCCGTCAGTCGGCGTCGTAGTCTTTGACAGACACGAGGACGCCGACGTCTGACCGGCTCCTGAAGATTTAATCAGGATTGGCACCACCCGCAGGCATCTTCGGAGCCACGGGCGGGCAAGTTCCCCAGAGTGAGGGAAAAGCCTTGATGAAGTAAGTGAAATGGAGCTTTCTCTCAGTTTATACACATTTAAGTCAACTCCGCTCAGTATGACATTTCTCATTCTCAAACAAAGTGTGACTGCAGGCATCCCTCTCCCCCAGTTTTGGACTCATGATGCCTAATTAAGGCTTGTAACATGTATGACATCTTTTCAATCACAAGAATATATAGGTCTACATAGATTTGTGTTCTGTGCCTCACTGATTTATGATATCACTAGAAGTGCTCACCTTCTTTTGCGGAAAATATATCACTTTTGTCCACAATGGTGTAGAACCTCTAAAGCATAACACATGCAATATGGCCACAGGACCATATTTTTATTAACTGCTTGTTTTGTTTCTGCTTCCATGTATCCACTCAGTTTCTCAAGAAACAGATCAATTAGGTGCTGTATATTTTGTTCTTTATCTACTAGAGTTTGACCAGCATGCAATGCACCATAAAGATTAAAGGAGTGGTATCAGGGAGTAGACTTCCTTGGTCCTGAAGACAAGCCTTGGGGTAGGGCTTGAAACTAGTTGACGAACCAGCGAAACCCAGGGACATCATCCTACAGAGTTTCCTATTTTCCCCATTTTTAATCATACCGAATAGAGGTGCAAATAAATAACATTTCTTAACTACTATCCAAGTATTTTTAACTTCTCAACAAAAAAAACACTCAATTTTTTTTCATCAGGATTAGTCCTAATAATATAAGTGCTCCCATGTGCTCGTCGGTCACAGCAAGCCTTGTTCTGCAGCGGAACGGGAAGACACCTATGATGAAGCATGCCACCAAGGGGAAAGAAATGTCTCTACCTTCCACAAACATCTGTAGGGTAAGAAGAAAGAACAAAAGTCTCCTATAGACAGGGTGACTCTCTCTGGTTTCTAAGTACTACGTTTTGGAGGATGAGTACTTGTGTCTCGCTCCCTCTCCTCTACCTCCCCATTGTTGTTTCATACACACTGTTTTAGCTCCATTCACTGACAAGATAAGATCTCTTCCCACGGAAAAGGCAGACAGCTTCAGTACGCTGGAATGCTTGCTTTTTATTACTTAGTTGTGCAAAGCAGATGCTTTAGCCTTAAAACATTTGTGGCATGCCTCAGTACCTTTCTTTGCACTTTGTAGGCATTATCGGATTGATTTTTTCAACTTAATATATTTGGTCATTATGATCAAATGCCAAATGTTAAAATATACATTGCACATTAAAAATAAAGTTAATATACAAGAGCTATGCTATATTTTACTACTAAACAGGCAGCCACAAGTGCAGTTGCCGTGCAGACAACAGGGTCATGATTTGAATGAATGGTGCAGCAGGTGCAGTAGCACCGGGCCCAAACGTTGTCAGAACTCCTCTAAACATATAATATTGCTACATTCGACTACTAAACAGGCAGTCACGATTGCAGTTACCTTGCAGTTAAAAGGGACTTGATTTGAATGGTGCAGCAGGCACAGTGGCACCAGGGCCAAAAGCTCGAGGGACCCCCCTAAACCCAGATTATTGCTAAAATGTAAAACTAAACAGGCAGTCACAAGTGCAGTTACCTTGCAGACAACAGGGTCATGATTTCAATGGTGCAGCAGGTGCAGTGACACCAGGACCAAAACCTCTAGGCACTCCACTAAACACCTAAAAATGGCTGTATTTTACTACTAAACAGGCAGTCGCACTTGCAAATTCCTTGCAGACAACAGGGTCATGATTTGGCCCAGCAAGTGCAGTGGCACCAGGCACAAAAGTTGTCAGAATTCCTCTAAACACCTAATATTGCTATATTTTACTATTATACAGGCAGTCACAATTGCAGTTACCTTGCAGTTGAAAGGAGCTTGATTTAAATGGTGCAGCAGGTGCAGTGATGACGTACCCAAAGGTTGTCATAACTCCAATGAACACCAAATACTGCTATATTTTACTACTAAAGAGGCAGCCACAAGTGGAGTTATCTTGCAGGCAACAGGGTCATTATTTGAATGGTGCAGCAGTTGCAGTGGCACTGGGCCCAAAAGGTGTCAGAACTCCTCTAAACACCTAATATTGCTATATTTTACAACTAAACAGGCAGTCATAAGTGCAGTTATCTAGCAAGCACAAGGGTCATGATTTCATTAGTGTAGCAGGTGCAGTGGCACCGGGACCTAAAGCTTCAGACACCCCACTAAACACCTAATATTTCTAAATGTTATTCCTAAACACGCAACCACAAGTGCAGTTACCTTGCAGGCAACAGGGTCATCATTTGAATGGTGCAGCAGGTGCAGTGGCACCAGACCCAAACGTTGTCAGAACTCCTCTAAACACTTAATATTGCTATATTTGACTACTAATCAGGCAGTCACAATTGCAGTTACCTTGCAGTTATAAGGAACTTGATTTGAATGGTGCAACAGGTGCAGTGGCACTGGAGCCTAAAGCTCTAGGGACCCCACTAAACCCAGGTTATTGGTAAATTGTACTACTAAACAAGGCAGTCAATCTAGCAGGCAATAGGGTCATGATTTGAATGGTGCAGCAGGTGCAGTAGCACCAGGACCAAAAGCTCTAGGCACCCCACTAAACACCAAATATTGCTATATTTTACTAATAAACAGGCAATCACAAGTGCAGTTACCTTGCAGGCAATAGGGTCATGATTTCAATGGTGCTGCAGGTGCAGTGGCACCGGGGCCAAAAGTTGTCAGAACTCCTCTAAACACATAATATTGCTATTACATCAATTCATTCTATTGTTTCCCTCTTTCATTTAATTTTTCAAAATGTTGCTCTTTTTTCCCACACTATACCACTAGTAACAGCACAATATATTGCCTTTTTGTACATAAACAAGTCATAACACTTTAACAGACTTTCTGTAACATATTGTACAACTACTCAGCAAGCTACAACTTACAACAAATAACAGCTTATTATTAATCACATAAGCGAAATCTAATGCATTTACCAATGCATGTTTAATAAGCCATCCCCCGTCATCTGGGCTCAATTTCTGCACTGCTCCTACATGTCTTACCAGCTAAGGCCTTCAAGTATACTGTAGTGGTAGCGAGGGTGCTACAGGCAATATTGTAAATAAGGACAAGGGGGGGCATATTTACAAGCCCCTATAAGTGACAACGTCACTTTTAGTGACATTGTGGTGGCTATAAGGGCTTTGCCTTATTTACAAGGCAGCGTTAAGCCACTTAATGTGGCATAACACTGCCTTGTAAATAAGGCACCCTTTCATGCTGTACTTAGCGTGAAAGGGGCGTTCCACCGCAACATCTATTGCTTTTGACGCTGCCCCCTACTTATAAGGGTGGCGTAAACGGGAGGCAGCGCCAAAATTAAGACCAGACAAAACCTTGTCTTAAACAGGCGAAACGAGGAGAAATGCTTTATTTCTCCTAGTTTTTGCTGTTTCCATGTGTGCTGCGTTATGCAGCACACATAGAAACAGCAAATTGCCATTGATTGTTTATGTGCAGGAAGGTGACCCTTCCTGCACATAAACAATCCAAAAAAAAATGACGTTTTGCAACTTCTATGTGTGCTGCATTAAGCAGCACACATAAAAGTTACAAAACACCATTTAAAGATTGTTTATGTGCAGGAAGGGAGACCTTCCTGCACATAAACAATCTTCCCTTCAACGCAGACACCGTGCAAGGGTGCCTGCATTGGCGCTAGGCTGCTAAGTTTAGCGCCAGCACATGGGAAAACGCAGGGCTGCACCATATTGATGTAAATATGGTGCAACCCTGCGGTTCAGAAGTGGGGGAGCGCGGCCTTAAGCCAAGGAGGCAAACGCCGCGCTCCGCCACTTTGTTGTAAATATGCCCTGCGGTCTCTTTACCCCAGTTAGGTGGTAACACACGTCCATATCTGGGATGCAATGGACCCCTAAAACTACCTGCAACTCTTACAGTTCAGCACACGTTGCCCTACTGTGTTATCTTCTGAAAATGTAAGTACTGTTTTTAACAGCATAATCACATTAGATAAGCATGTTCTTGAAACGTGACGATCATCTTTTGACCAGGCATATAATTCCGACTTCGATATTTCCAGAGTACACAGGGATGTGTCACAATGTGTTCACAGCCCTGCTCTTGGAATCCAAATGGCATAGTGCACCCGAAACTAGAGTCTCCATAGCAGTCGAGAAAACACAGGCTGCCTGTCTGCTTCACAGAGATAGGGCACCTGCTTCCAGTCTGGGTTTTTCGTTTACAACTTATTGTCATGAGTTGTGTTGGTCAAGTTGGTTCAATTCTCAAAACACACTGACTTGTTTAATGAAAACACAGTGCTGCACACATCGGGCCTCATTACGACGAGTGTCCCAGAAAGGGGTCGAGGTGTCTACGACCCTATTTGAGTTTACCCAAGAAAAATGTGGAATTTCATGCGAAATTGGTGCTTTTTTGCATGAAACTCTGCATGTATTGGAATTTACCGGCATTGTTCTCCGTAGTAGACTTCATCAGCTTTGACATCTTGAAATCTTCCGGGGGGGAAATATTGGGGTGCGGCAATGTTGGTGTCCGCAGAGAGGAAGGCACATTGACAATTAACTCAATAACTTGTTTTATGTTTTCTTGCATTGTCACGTGACATTGTTACACTGTAAAATGCCAGCAATCATTTTGCGAGGATCAGTGGTACTCGTTTTATTTACCCTAGAGGTTGCGCCTCTAAGTAGACTGTGCCACAATTCAAACCTCGGACCTCCAGGGGATGACGCACAAGTCTCTGCAGTGATCAAACATCAGTCATCTGAAAGTCAGTGTTTCCATGTTATACACTTTGGGATAGTTGTGGGAAAAGCCAATCCAAAACAATCTGCCCACTGCAATCTGCCCTACCCCAATCTGCCCCACTCCAATCCAAAACAATCTGTCTCACTCCAATCCACCCCAATTCAATCCACCCCACCCCACTCCAATTCACCCCCTCCACTCCACTCTAATTCACCCCAGTCCAAACCACCCTACTCTAATCCAATCCACCCCAATCAATCCACCCACCCCCAAACCAAAATAATCCACCCACTCCAATCCTCCCCAATCCAATCAATCTCTCCTCATTTCAGTCCACCCTACTCCAATCCAATCCACCCCATCCAGTTCACCCACTTCAATGCACCCCACTCCACTCAATCCAACCCTCTCTACCCCATCCAATCTACTCCAATTCAAGCCACCACACTACCTCAATCCAATCCAACCTACTCCACTGTGTTCCACCCCACTCAACTCTATGCCACTCTACTCTACGCCACTCCACTCTACGACACTTTACTCTATGACACAGCACTCTACGACACTCTCTGCCACTGAACCACTAAACTTCACTCCCCTCTACTCAACTCTATAACACTCTACTCCCCATACTCCACTCTATGACACTGTACACCAACAAATACAGTCTACGACACCCTACTCCCCCCACTCCACTCTAGGACACTCCACACCACCAACCTTTAGCCATGCTGAACAGCAGCCACACTGATGTACAACATGGTAAAAATAAGTTTCCAAAGCCAATAGCTCTTGTATAGGCGAGACCTTTTGGCTTTGCCAGTGCTTATTATTCCTTACCCCTCCTCCGGTGGTTCCCACTCCACCCCCCACCCCCTAGGATCGCAGTGTGTGCCCTCCTATACTTGCCAAATGTTGCATACCTCTGTTTATTTAGATTTGCCCTTCTTTTTTCCTTCTCTTATTATTTTTCTGTTGTTTGTATACTGGAGCACACAGTGTTAAGCTGTTACGTTCCCAATGGTTGTACCGCAATACAAACTATATCTGCATATTTTCTTCTGCGTAAGAATGTTTCATGGGGGGGGGGGTTGACTAACAGCCGGCTAAGATGGCCGCAAGTTAGGAGAGCTGCGCTAGCCACGCAGCATTTGCCTCTTAAATCCGACTTAATCCGAGGTCCGGTGCGCCCTTGACTGAGGGAAGAAGACTGGGAGCTCGCGGTGACCTCCCGAGCGAGGTTTCAGCGGTGGCGCATCCCGGCAGATCGACGAACTGAGAGACGGCCGCGGGAGCTGGTGCAGGGAAAATGGCGTCGCCCCATCGAGCCTAAACATCGAAGAGCCGACGCAGCTGAGGTTGGTGAATCCAGCCTACGGGGGTTGGCGGCAGTGGGCTACACCGCATGTGAGGCGAAGCTTGAGTGCCCTTCCCCCACCCCCCCCACCGGCAACGACATAGCAAAGTGCGGGCAGGAAAGCGATGCCGCAACACCCAGCCTTGGGTGAGGTGAACCTGGCGAGCTCGCCAGGACCCCACGGGAGGCCCGTTGATGTTCAAAGTGCTGCACGAATAGCGGAGACTGCCGCGATCCGGGAGGTGGGGGGCCCCCACCCCCTATTGTGTCTCTCCCTCTGCCTCCCACCAGCTTACGACAATAATAGCCACCCGAGCGCAAAGGCAGCGGAGAAGCGCCCGTGGAGAGTGATTGGGCCCGCCCTGGGGGCTTGGAGCTGTGAGAGGCGATAGGGCGCCTGTAGCCCACTGAGGACAGGAGCTTGAATCGGCGAGGGACCCACCTGAGAGCGGCGTGCTGTGGTCGGAGGAGGATATATACGTTGGGCCCCAGTGGTGTGTCAGGCAGCTTGCTAGCCCTGCAGAGAAGGAGAAAGGCACCAATAGTGCGTGGGCCGGTGAAGGTGGATCCATTGGGCCCCGGTGGTGCCCCGGGAAAGCCTGAGAGCACAGCAGATAGAGGGCTAGTAACACCACCACTACACGTGGACTGGGCAGCGCCTGTTTGGAGCAGAGGGAAGCCCTCAGAGGTACGAGATCGGGCCCACCTACGGGGGAGCCAAAATCTGGCAGACTTAAGAGGCCCCAACACAGGGAGAGTCGCCTCCGGGCGCCTTGAGGAGTGCCATCGCGACGCACGCTGCTAGCAGGAAAGACAGTGAAGCACGCGACAACCGGATTACGCCAGAGCGAAATAGGCCATGACTCGCGGCGGCAGTAAGTGTCTCCAGGTAGGGACATCACCGGGGAGGTGCCGGATGAGGCGTACTAAAGGAACAGGCTCGAGCCAGTCAAATCATATTGATAAATACAAGGTCGCTATGGGCCGTGAGGACAGCGCAACGGGGGATCTCCAGGGCACGAAAATGAGGACCCAGCGCAAGATCCCTCGTTGAAAGATAATCTTTGTGCGATAACGGAGCTTCGAGGAACTTTAGAGCCGAAGCCAGACTCGGTCACTGAAGAGGTCAACCTGCTTGTAAGATGACAGACAAGATGACGTCGGTGGACTCCAACATCGATGGACTACAATCAAAGACTAAAGGCCTGGAGGAACAAGTCCTGAAATTGACTAAGAACCAGACGGACATCCTGACCCGGCTGGATGACCAGGAGGGTAGAGCCCGGCGCAACCACATCCGCGTGGTCGGGGTGCCGGAAGGCATGGAAGGGCCGTCGGTGGATCTCTTTTAGGAGGACCTGATCTTGAATAAACTAAAGCCGCAACGCCTCTCCAAATTCTTCTCTGTTGAGAGATCCCACCGGGCCCTGGGACCGAGGCCCAGACCGGGGGCTCCCCCCATACGATAATAGCGCGCCTACTCAACTACAGAGACAGGGACGTAATTCTACAAACTGCGCGCCAGCACGGTGACCTACAGTATAAAAACGCCACGATCCGCTTCTTTCCGGACTTCACGCTCCAGGTACAGCGACAACGGCGAACTTTTGATGCGGTGAAACGGGCCCTAAGGGATCAGAACATTAAATACATGATGCTGTTTCCAGCCAAGTTAAAAATAACCGCAGAGGGCAAGACCTTTTTCTTCAATGCGCCAGACGAGGCGAGCGACTGGCTGGAGGGCTGGAGAACAGTTGGGCGAAAGGGGGGCAGGGCCCAACAACACAGCCCCAAGGAGCGGGATGGTGAGCAGAGAGGCAAGGACCAGGCAGCTGGCAACCCGACTCAGCGGCAGCGATCAGATAAGTGACCACCTCTGGGGTACTGGGTCCTTAATTTAGAGAGCGTGTTTGTAAGCGATGGGGTGGGAGCTCCACCAAGCTTGTCATGGACTTGGGGCGCTGGAGAGCAGTGACAGAGACAATGTTGCTGAATCGGCCAACAGACATTGGACCAGAGACATAGGTGCTAAGGCGCACCCTCAATGAGAACTGGGGCATGGTTTATCCGAGTGTGATATGAGGTATCATGTGGCTGGAGGCTGGCACGTAACCCACAGTACTAGTTACCATTGTACAGTTTGGGCGACAGGCACTCTGCATGTTGGGGAGGTGGGAGGTAGGAGGTTCTTTACTCACCGAGCAGGGTCGCAGGGAGGGGGGGGGGTTGGGAAATTGTTTTATTTGTTTTTTTGTGTGCTTTGATGTTTTTAGCTCAAGACCAAACGATAAGCAACGTGGATGCACGGAGGGGAGGGATGGGGTGGGGGGTGAGATGCATACTACACCTGTGTCACTATGGCTAAAGTAAGGGAGAGCCCAGCGCTGCTTAAGGCCTGGACCTGGAATGTAAATGGTCTGGGGAATAAAATCAAGCGCACTCTGGTCCTACAACATAGTAAAAGGCACGCCCCGGACGTTGTAATGATACAGGAGACACACATTAAAGGGAACAAATATAAGGCGCTGGATCGCTTTGGGTATAAGCTGGTGGCCCACTCGGGGTACACAACTGATGCCAGGGGAGTGGGGATCCTGATACGGTCCGCCTGCCCGTTCATAGTGGAGAGAGTCTGGACTGACGACGCTGGCTGCTGTGTGGCTGTGGCAGGGAGGTGGGAGGGACGGTGTATTAACTTCTGCTCATTCTATGCTCCCCCGCGACTGCAGAAGACTGTATTCCCAACCAGTAGCGGCCCGTGGTGGGAGTGCTGCCGGGCGCTGACGTGGGGCGGGGGAGGGGCAGGGTGGGGGGTAGTAAACTACGGATTACGGCCGATTAAAGGTAAGTAAACATATAAATAAATAAAACGAATTTCGTTGCGCGCGCTGCATCGATTTGGCGATGCAGCGCGCGCAACAAAATTCGTTTTATTTATTTATATGTTTACTTACCTCTAATCGGCCGTAATCCGTAGTTTACTACCCCCCACCCTGCCCCTCCCCCGCCCCACGTCAGCGCCCTGCAGCACTCCCACCACGGGCCGCTACTGTTCCCAACGATCAGTAAAATCCTTATAGGACTCCCGACGGGCACGCTCCTAGCTGGGGGCGATGCCAATGTAGTTTTGGACCCGGAGCTGGATCGCTCGTGCATCTCGGCGGGACAGGGGGGGAGAGGTTACTCCTCGGATTCCTTTCTGCTTTGGGGTTAGTGGATATATGGCGGGCGCAACACCCTCAACAGCAACAGTACACATACTACTCAGCGAGTCACTGCTCGTTCTCTAGACTTGATTATTTAATCACACAGGGCGACAGGGTAGGAGAATTTTCGGCATCCCAACACATGGCTTGGGGCATTTCAGATCACTCCCCAGTAAGTGTAACGATTCAGGGGCCACACGTCAATAAGGGGGCGTTCCCGAAGGTAGATCTGTGGAGATTGAGAGACCACGAGCTGAGAAATAAGCTGCGGGAGGGTAAGGACTGGTATTTCCAGGAGAATGGTGGCACGGTGGATTCTCACCGTACGCTATGGGAGGCATATAAAGCAGTGATTAGGGGCCAAGCACAGGCACTTATAGGGGGCCAAAAGATAGAAGAAGCACGACACATAACATCCCTAGAAAAAGAAGTGAGTCGGGCAGAACAGAGAGCGACAGAAAGGGGAGACACAGACGCACCTCCTGCGTTAGCTATGCGCCAATACGAACTGAGAGCAGCAGCTGAAGGGGCAGCATGGGCGCACGCATTGGCAGTGCAACACCGTCTCTATGACGTCAGCGATAAGGCTTCCAGGTTGCTTGCATGGCTCGAGAAACGCGATAGATAAAGGTCATGGGTGGCATCTATCCAAGATGGGAAAGGTATTGGCCGCACAGACAGTACAGAAGTTGCGGAGGTGTTTGCTTCATACTACGAAGGGGTCTATTCGCCAGTTAGCACGAGATCTGAAAGTGACTGCTCTGAATTTCTAAGAGACTTCGCATTGCCGGTGGTATCGGGAGATGACAGGGCGGCTTCAGAGGCCGAGATTACGGAAGATGAATTGTCGACGGCACTGGGTTCCTTAAAGGTGGGAAAGGCAGTTGGCCCCAATGGACTTCCCGTCGAGTTATTCAAGGACTGGGCCTCCAAAATAGTGGCACCATTGCGCAATATGTTACAGGAGGCGCAGGAAGAGGGGCACCTGCCAGTCGATCAGCGAGTGGCCACTATTGTAGTAATACACAAACCCGGGAGGCCCCTGGATCGTTGTAGTTTGTATAGGCCGATTTCCCTTCTTAATGTTGAGGTTAAGGTCTTGGCCAAGACCCTAGCCAATAGACTAATACCGATTATCACCGGGTTGGTTCACAGAGATCAATCGGGATTCATGCCCCATAGAAGCACCCGACATAACCTGCGCAGGCTATGTGGAGTGCTGCACACGACGCGGGATCCTGATGGCCCGCAAACTGCGCTGATGGCGCTAGACGCATCCATGGCCTTCGACAGCACTGAATGGCCATATCTGTTTGCCGTGCTAACAAAGTTGGGTTTCGGCCCTAATTTTTGCAAATAGATGAGGCTCCTCTATCAAGACCCGATGGCCCAAGTGCGAGTCAATGGTGTGTTGTCACAACAATTTCACTTGCAGAGAGGTACGAGACAGGGGTGCCCTCTGTCTCCCTTACTATTTGCGTAGGCATTGGAGCCCTTGGCACTCTGGATCAGGAGAGACCCTATGATATGGGGTATTGAGACACCGGGAGGCTGGGAAGATCGTATATCGTTATATGCTGACGATATTTTGTTGTATCTTGCAAGGCCCTATTACTCAATTGCCAGGGTGCTTCATCTCTTTGACTTGTTTGGGAGCTACTCGGGATATACTATAAACTGGGAAAAATCAGTGGTGTATCCGCTGGCAGGGGGGGCCCCCCCCCCCCCAAGATTACCGGTACGGTGCACGGCGCCGGTGGTTAAGGAGGGTTTTAAATATTTGGGGATTCAAGTGGTCCGGAACCAGCAGCTGTTTCTGGAGAAGAATCTTAACCCCCAGTTGGAGAGACTTCAGAGGGATGTACTACATTGGCGAACACTACCGTCATCTCTAGCAGGCAGAGCAGCCCTCTTCAAGATGATGGCCCTACCGTGCTTGTTGTATATCCTGCAAAATACCCCCTATCCTGTCCCGCCAACGGTTTTTAAAAAGATCGCCCAAGCTACTCGGGAATTGCTGTGGCAGGCAGGTACGTGTAGGATAGCACTACACAAGTTGCAGAGAGGGGTGTATGATGGAGGTCTGGCGGTACCAGATATACGACTTTACTACTGGGCATCACAAATACTAGTTGTGAACGACTGGGTATACTCGGATAGAGATGAGCCAGCATATAGAGTAGACCAAGACGCTATGCCTGCGGGGAATTGTGAGCCACTGCTGTATTCGCTGAAGAATGTTCCTAGCTGGCCCCCACATACGGCAGTTGTAGTGACATGCTGGAGGGAGGCAAATCGGGCCCTGGGGTGGCACAATAGACTGACTAACAGAACGCCGCTGTGTGCTAGTGCAGAGTTGACAGAAGTGGCCTCGCTCCAAGGGTTTGCAGGCTGGAAAACGATCGGAATAGATAGACTTGGGGATGTATAGAGGGAGGGAGCCCCACTTTCGTTTGAAGACCTACAGAGGAAGTTTGAGCTGGCTGAGGCTCAGAGGTTCAATTATTTGAGACTTAGACACGCACTGCTGACTCAGTTGAAGGGCGACACCTTTCTGCCTGACTACTCTCCCTTAGAGGATAGATTATTAATAGACCCTATCCCCGAGAAAGCAACCTCAACAATATACCAGAAATTGATGAATAATTTGCCGGACCAGCTGACAGCCTTAAGGGCAGCCTAGACGGACGACCTCGGCAGCATAGAGGATGAGGAGTGGCAAGAGGCACTCCAGGTCCCGAGGGGGGTAGCAATACGAGTGCGCTTCAGATTGATCCAGCTCCGTATTTTTCATCGCTCTTACTACCCTTCGACGCTCCTGCATATGATTGGTAGGGCTCCATCAGCGCAGTGCCTCCGAGGTTGCCAGAGTGAGGGCACTTTTCTTCACATTCTATGGGAATTTCCTAAAATCGCGCAGGTTTGGCGCAGGGTAACGGCAACTATGGCCAGAGTGGTGGGTACAGAGGTGCCGCTAGACGCAAAATGGCTCCTACTTATCATCAAGGGTGAGACAGTGTGGCCCAAATACATCACCATCTGGCTCACCTTGGCAGCGGGGGTCGCGAAACGCAATATTGCTAGGGGGTGGGGGGCGACACTCCCTCCTTCAGTCACCGATTGGGAAAAAGACATGGATTGGTGCCAGAGAGCAGAGGAAACAGTCTATAAAAGTAGAGGATGCATAAAGAAATGGGAGAAGGTGTGGGCGCCATGGTGGGCATATAGGGGGACATTGGAGGGCCCTATAGAAGCCGGGGAAGCCTCGGTCGACTAAAAATGCTGCTTGTTGTACGTGGACTCCTCCTTGTTTGTATTATGATTTCTGCCTCACCTTGTCATTTACTCTTATAACCAATGTAAAAGGACACCCGATGTGCATGCACTGGCAAATGTGATTATACTGTCTATTGAGCTTTTCAATAAAAAGAGTTTAAAAAATAAAATAAAAAAGAATGTTTCATGGACTGTTCAACATACCAGATATTCCAAGTGTTTTCTTTGGCACTTGGTACTGCATGTAGAAGTTCTTTGCATTCAAATAAAGACTTATGTTAAATAAAAAATGTTAACTTGTAGTATTATGAATATTATTTTAATAAATAAAAAATAGAGGCTTGGTCGGAAACCAAAATATACTAATTTTAAAATAACCATTGTCTTTACTACAATTATGAGTAATATCGTTAAAAAATAAAAAATGCTATTTACTAATTTCCTTCTAAATGTCATATTATTATTTTAATAAATGCAAACTAAAAAAATAATTTAACCATTAGTATAGTTAACTAATTTAATACAAAGAACAACCCTGAGCAAACATTGAGGTTTGGGAGAAGGGTTAGAAAAAATAAATAGCATTAATTCACATTAAATTATTGAAGGATTGGGTTTTTAAAAAATGTATTTTAAAAGGTTATCGTTAGTACTACGACTAGGATAAGAAAAAATAAACATTGTAACAACAACCAATGGTTAGATTTAGGGTTAGGATTAGAATAGTACCAGGATAAGAATAAATTATGAAATAAATTAGAAAACTAAAAGTTTGAGGAAGGTATAATCATTACACAATGAGTAAGAACTACATAAATAATATTTAAGACGTTACGGTAGGGAATTGACAGAATTAACAACAACAAAATCGAGGTAGTTCTAGTGACAATGCTGGAAAGACTCTGGAGATGACAGTACCAGGACGCTGACAAAATAATTTATAAACAGGCTCTAAGCAGATTCCATAATAACATCAAAGCGCACGTAGTATCTTCTACACTCTGAAGATAAGTGTGGCGAATAACAGCCCTAAGGAGATTTTAAAAATTGTTTCTGATTTTTTTTTAACCCTAAAGGTCGCTACCGATTCTTGATGCTAATTCCAACTTATGCCATAGGTTTAGTGACTTCTTTATGAAAAGATTATCAAAATACACCTTAATCTATCATCCTCTACTTTAGTTGCTTCCGTGGACCTATGCTCTTTGGCCATGGCTCCACCCCCCAAATATAAGCTCCTACTATTTGATGACCCATTTTATGAGCTGTAAATCAGGCTCTCCTTTTGACCCTTGCCCCCTCACATATTGACAAAGATTGTAGACAGTATCTGTCCAACCTATCTGAGTCTATTGAGCTCTTATTTACAGTTGGGCATTTTTCCCGATAGGTGGAAAAAGGCTAATGTCATCCCTCTACTAAAAAAGCCTATGGCTGATAGTATGGTTCTCTCCAATTTCAGACTGATTTCTTTTGTCCCTGCAGATTCAAAAGTCTTACAGGCACATGCATCAATGTTGGATTTTGCGATTTCTTAATTGTGATTTTTAAGGAATCGCAATTAAGGAATCGCAAAAGCCTATGCATGTAGAAATCGCTTAAAAATAGCGATTTCTAAACATTCCTTAATTGCGACTCGCAAATTGCGAGTCGCAATTAAGGAATACCTCCCATTCATTCCTATGGGCCTAAAGGCCCATAGGAATGAATGGGAAGACATTCTCAATTTGCGATTCTCAATTAGAGAATCGCAAATTGAGAATGCAATTTCAAGGGTGCCAGGGTGTCAAAAGGACACCCTGTTGCACCCTGAAATCTGCATATGAGTACATCTTGCACACACACATGCCCCAAGGGCATGTGTGTGTGTAAATGGAACTTTGAAAAATGCACTTTAGTGCATTTTTCAAAGTTTTTGCAAATTACCATGAAGTTCAACTTCATGGTAATTTGCGCCCCCTATTAGCAAAATCGCTAATTTTTTTACTTTAATGCATTGCATGTAAGGAATCTCAATTTGCGATTCCTTAAATGCAATCGCAATTTGAGAACTCGCAATTAATTGCGAATTCTCAAATTGCGAGGGCCTTGACCCTTGATGCATCGCAAAAGCTAATTTTGCGATCGCAAGCGGCCGATTTTTGCGAATCGCACCGTTTGCGATCGCAAAAAGCTTTGATGCATGTGCCTGTAAGAATCCATTGTCAACCAACAACTTGCGGAGTTTGTCGAAACTCATAACCTTTTTTACTCTTTTCCATCTGGGTTCCGTACACGTCATAGCACGGAGACGGCTCTGCTTGAAATTACGGATCTCATCAAGTTGACACTGGGTCAGGGCCAAAACGCTGCCTTAATTTTATTAGATCTATTGGCAGCGTTCTATCCTGTCTCCCATGATATACTGCTTCAATGTCTGGCAGATATCGGACCGGGCGGATCGCCTTGAAATGGCTGACCTCCTTTTTGAGTGGTAGAGAACAGTCGGCCTGGATGAAATCAGCCAGTGCAAAAACTCTCACGTGCGGAGTACCCCAGGAGTTTAATTGTTACATCTCCTTGCTTGCTTTTATAGTGGAATCTTTTGGTATCAAGATAATTTCCTACGCTGATGATACCCAGCTTCTCTTCTCTTATGAAGGAACAACGGACTCAGCTAGAGAATCCTTCTCTGCTTGTATGAGAACCGTTTTCAGCCGGCTTAAAGTAAACCATTTACAATTCAATCCAGAGTAGAAGGAAATCCTTCTCTTTGGTCCCAATCCTTCTCCTGGTTGGTTTGGTTGCTGGCCTATGGGTGGCCCTACCCCGCCGCCACCTACGGGTGAGGCAGGAAAACTAGGGGGCAGATTTACAATAACTGGCGCATCCCTGCATATCAGCAGGGATGCGCCAGTTATTTTGCGTGACTCAAGAAACACCTTGCGCCACCATGGATGCGCCGCATTTACAATGCGGCGCACCATGGCGCAAGGATAGACAGATGCGTGACGCATCTGTCGGCGTAAGGGTGACGCAGTGCTGGAGTCGTGTCGCAAGCACGACACAACTCCAGCACTGCTCAGGGGTGCCCTATAGTTGCTGTGCTGCGTCACTCCTTACGCCTGCTACAAGCAGGCGTAAGGTTTTGACGCAGCGGGGACGTAAAAGTGACTCAGTGAAATCTTGTAGATTTCACTGCGTCACTTTTACGGGGCTTCCTTGCGACGGAACACCCACCCTGCATACATTATACCTGACGCAGGTATAATGTAGCGCAGGGCTTTACAACGTGACGCATCTCACTAGATGCGTCATGTTGTAAATATGTTGCATAGTGGCGCATTGTTTACGCCGCCACTGCGTCACAAAAGTGACGCAACGGCGGCGTAAAAGTGGCACAAGGGGCTTGTAAATCTGCCCCTAGGAGTTGTGTTTGATGACAATATCTCCTTCAAGGGCTAAATCTCTTCAGTAGTAAAGGTGTGTTTTGGCTATTGAAGGCTCTGAAAAAATGTTTAGCTTTTGTACCATGGGAAGCCCAGAAAACTGTTGTTTAAGCATCCATTTTATCTAAATTGGACTATGACAATGCTTTATATCTTGGCCTCTCAGCTTTCCTGATTTAATGTCTGCAAGTAGTGCAGAACACAGCAGCGCATCTTTTATTCAATCTTTCCAGGCACACTTCTACTTCTTCATTCTGCAAAAGACTTCATTGGCTACCTGTCAATCGAAGAATCACCTTGAACGCTCTATTGCTTACCCACTATGCCCTGCACGGAGCTGGGCCACATTATCTGCAAAGAAGAATCTAACTTTACTCTCCCTGCAGGGTCCTTCAATCAGCGAAAGCTCAATTGATCTCAGCCCCACGTTTCGAAAAATGGCGACTCGTCCTTCTCTGTGTGTGTGGCGTCGATCTGGAAGCTTTTACCCGTATACCTCAGAAATACGTGAAAGGAGAATGTTTTCCGTAAACACCTGAAAACATACCTCTTCAGCCTCTAAGTGTCACTACCTTATTCTGTATGCACTTTTACGCCGGGACACACTGAGTAGCTGTGCGAGGTACAAGTTCCTTCATTGCTTCAATTTAATGGGGTCATGGTAGTAGTAAATCGCATTGAAAAAATTCTCCTTGGCGATGTAATTACCCACAATGTAATGCACTCTATGTAGTTCCCACAATGTAGTAGGACATGATGCAGTAATACAACCAAACCAAAATCCTTAGAAAAACTTTATTTAGCATAAGAGAGCCTTTAAAAGTTGTGTACAAACATACATATATATATATATATATTTACTGAAAAAACAAAGGTTAAAGGTACGCTATAGTTAGGTGAAAATGTCAGTTAAAACATGCTGTTTGAAACAAAATAAATCACTGAAAATTCAACAGTTATAATTATCTCAAGTAACTATAACTCATGCCTTAAAGTAAGTCATCAGTTATGTTATTTCAGATGTTGCAGTGCTGTTTTTCATCGATGTCATAGAACATGTCATGAGTGATGTAATATGTGAGGTAATTGCAGAGCATGGCAAGGGGAATGACCTATTGTTACCTTAGGGCATGCGTTATAGTTACTGGATATAACTATAACTGGTAAATTTCAGTGGTTTTGTTAGTTTAAAACACTATACTTTAACTGACATTTTCACATAACTATAACTCCCTTTAATGTCTGGTATTTTCAGTGAAGTTCTGAGGTCTAAAAAAAATATAAAGTAACATTTTATTACAATTTCTAACTATAATGTCACTTTAACCTTTGTTTTCTTCAGCGAATTTCTATGTTTTTTTGGCATACAGTAAGATGTCCATTATTGTGTGCGGCATAGGGTCGGGCACAGGGCCTAGCCTGCAGCCAATCCCTGTACCCAACACCCCACGGGCACCAAGCCCCCCCTGTTGCACACTGCTGACTATGTGATATAACAATTATAAAGGGTGTCAATTTAAGACCTACTGACTTTGTAAAAGGGACGGAACAACGAAATATAAAAAGCCGGCCTAATGGCTTTATCACAGGGTCAGCACATCAACATATATAAAGCAGACATATTGTATTTGACAAAAATCAATAATAACTATATTCAAATGAATATTTTCTAAATTCATGCATTGCAATGTTTAATAAACGTAATTGTCATAAAATGTTTTCAATAAGGCTCTTTAAAAAACACATTAACACGTATTTAAGTCTATTATTTAACATTATCAGACCACAAAATGCAACACAGAACCAACCACAAGGGTTCCTTGCCCTCCAGCTGAAGAGCATACAGCTGCGTGCTATAAAACGTATGGTGAGCTCTCCTGGGGTCATGGATTCAATGACCCAGAAGACTTACTGTGTTTTTAAATGTTGCAGGGGTGCTGCTGTCCTCCCTGCAGCCCCCCCCCAACATTTGAAAAAAGCTTGGTGGTGCCACTGCCCCTGCTAGGGGCACCACCAGCATCTACAAATAAAAAAAAAAAGTCCTTGCAGGGGTTTAAGGGGTGCTCCTTAGCTTGGGAATTTACTTTTTCTTTTTATTTGGGGAAGGGGGCATGTGGTGCCCCTCAACGCTATTTCCTGGGGACAATCACTTTTTTTAATGGAGAGTGGGGCGTGAGGCCCCCTCCCTGAGCCACAAAAGGGCTCCGGGGAACCCCATCCCTGGGGCTGATCTTTTTTGGGGGGAGGGAGGCATGCAGCCCCCTCCCAGAGCTGAAGGCCCCAGGGCTGATTACTTTTTTAAAGGTGAGGCATGGGCCCCCCTCCCTAAGCCCCATGCTGATTTTTTTCTTGGAGGGGGTGTGGGACCCCCATACCGAGCCTCAAAATGGCCCCTGGACCAGATCCCCCCTAGGTCAAATTAGTTTTTTGGGGGGAAGGGGCATGGGAGCCTCCTGCCCTAGCCATTCAGTGCTCCCATAGACCCCATCCCTTGGAACCCCATTGTAGCAGTGTTCCGGGGATAGGAAGAACTTCTGCGGGCAGGGAGAACTCCAACTCCCTATCTGCATTCTTGTGGGCAAGGAGCACAGATTTGCTCCCGCCTGGCAAGAGCAGAGAAAAGCTGCTCCCGATGGGTGAGCAGCTCCCGCTGGGTGGGAGCAAACAAATGTAGCCTGCTTCTGACGCACCTGGGATGGGTGTAGGCAGAGGAGCCTTCAGAGGCTACGGGGCCCTGGAGCTCCTGCTGTGGCTCTCATGGGCTGCAATTGTTGTTGGGATGCAACTGTTGTTGGTCTCCTGGGTGGAACTGGCCACCCGTGGCATTTTTAGATGTGTTGTGGCCCCGGGAGAGGAGGTCCCCTGGGCCTCATAATTGCCTAGGGAGAGGGGCCGTATGCCCTCCTCACCTTTTATTATGTAATGCGGCCCCAGGGTATGGGTTCTCAAAGGCCTGGTAATGGCTTGGGGAGGGGATGCCACACACCTTTTCCCCTAAATTATTTATAAAACATAACCCCCTGGCACTGGCCCACCCAGGGGAGTAAAACATTTTAACGGGATATTAGGTCATCCGTGGATCTGTGATTCCTTAATAAACAAAATACATTTTTGGGCCCCAGGGGGTCTCCCTCAACCAGGCCTATGGGGGCAGGGTATCTGTACCATCCCCTCCCCTGTATGTTTTTTTTTTAAATTCAGGACAGGGGACTCTACTTATTTGTTGATGTGGTGGCAGCCAATCAGATCTTTAGATCTGTTGGGTCCCCTGATCCTCCACAGCATGATATATGTACACATAGATTCTGAACATTAATTTCTCAAAAACTACTGAATGGAGTTACACCAAATCACAGAACATGCTTTCTGGATCAATATGTAGCTTTCTGCTAAATTTGATGAAATTCCATTCAGCTGTCTTTGCAGTATCGCTTTTCAATTTTCCTATGGAAAATTGCATGGGGAAAACAGGTTTTGGGACTCCCCCTTTTTCTCGGCCCCCACTTGATGGATCACCCCGAAATTTTACTTTCAAAAAGGAGCTGTGCTGGATGAACTTTTTTGGAAGGTTTTGTAAAGATTCGTCAAAGGGCGTCAAAGTATAAGCAAAACAAAAAAAATGTTTCCGACCACCACTGGGCTGGAGGGGGGTCATGTTGGAAAATGGCCCTCTCTGAAGGGTCCCCCCAAACTTTTTGCCTGCCTCGTCCTCTTTTTCTGACCTTGTTTTTGCTGGCTTTAGGACTCTGGGCACTTTACCACAGCTAACCAGTGCTAAAGTGCATGAGCTCTCACCTCCAAACATGGTAACATTAACTTATCCACAATTGGCATATTTAATTTATCTATAAGTCCCTAGTAGAGTGCACTGTGTGTGCCAAGGGTCTGTAAATTAAATGCTACCAGTGGGCCTGCAGCACTGATTGTGCTACCCACACAACTAGCCCTTTAAACATGTCTCAGGCCTGCCACTGCAGAGCCTGTGTGTGCAGTTTTACTGCCATGTCAACTTGGCATTAAAAACCCCTTGCCAAGCCTTAAACTCCCCTTTTATTATATATAAGTCACCCCTAACGTAGGCCCTAGGTGTCCCGTAGGGCAGGGTGCTGTGTAATTAAAAGATAGGACATGTACTTGTAAGTTTTACATGTCCTGGTAGTGAAAAAGTTCGTTTTTCACTACTGTGAGACCTACCCCTCTCATAGGTTAACATTGGGAATTCCTTATTACATTTATAAGCTGCAATTTCTGATTGAGAAGGAGTAGCTCACTACTGTGAGACCTACCCCTCTCATAGGTTAACATTGGGAATTTATAAGCTGCAATTTCTGATTGAGAAGGAGTAGCTCTATCATGTTTCATATCATTGGAATTGTAATGATAAATCCTCTTTACTGGTAAAGATGAATTTATCACTATCTTTTTAGAAATGCCACTTTTAGAAAGATGGCATTTTTCTGCTCTTAGCTTTGTGTGCCTGCAGCATGTCTCCAATACACGTCTGGGGTGGGTGACAGCTGGACTTTGTGCATTCCCTCTAGACACCCACACACAAAGGGAGCTTAGGTGTGACTGAATGGCCATCAACCTCCTGATGGCCCATCTTGGGCAGAATGGGAGGGAGGAGCTGAAACTTACATCTGAATAAGCAGTGTCCTGCCCCCACACAAAGGGCTGCATATCCCCCTGTAGTGAGTCTGAAGCCAGAGCTGGGAGGGAGGACATCTTTGAACTTCAAAGACCTTCTTTGAAGTCACAACCACTTCAAAGGCACAACTGGGTATAAGCACTGGGCCTTTGACCTCATCAAATCAGACACTACTGGACCTGAGAAGAACTTTGCCAGGAGGTAGGACTTCTGTGCTGCTACAAGGACTGCCACTCTGCTGGACTGCTGCTCTGGAAGAACTGCTTTTCTGCTCTTCTGCCCTGTTGCCTGCTTCCCTCTGCCCTGCTGAGGAAGAACTGGACTAACTTAGTTGAACCCAGAGTGATCTCCTAGGGCAGAGGTCTTCAAACTTTTTTGCTCTGAGCCCCCCTAAGCAAAATTTTTTGAGGTCGGGGCCCCCCTCCAAAACTTTATGGCAAGGATTGGGGGAGCAGGAGGGACACGGTTGCATGCAAGTGGCAGGTCTTATGAGATAATTTCAGGAGTACTTTTTCTATAGCTTATACACTGCTCTAAATATGAGACTTATAAAACAGCAAATGCATCAAACAAAAACATGCATTACCCCAAACATACATATCCCCATAATTGGGGTGGTGTGAGCCTCTCACACTCTTGGACCCCAAAGCAACTACACCTGCTGCGCTAATGATAACTGTAGTCCCGAGTAGCAGGCTACTCCTCTGCATCTTTTACCTCTTACCCACCATGACGGACCATCACCTCGGTCCTAATGCTAGAAAGGAAAATAAGCTGCCATGCCCCTTTTTAAAGGTAGACAGTCATAATTGTGATGCAGTGGGCCCCTCAAACCCCTGTGCCCCAGTCCTGCTGCATCTGCGTCCTTAATGATAATCAGCAGTGGCCACTTACACTCCTGGCAGCAGCTCCAGCTTCACTAATGAATTAACCTTTTAAAAAAAGTTAAAAGACACTTATATTGTCCCCTTCTTTGGGGTATCTCTCTGAAAAAGCTGTCTCTGGCCATTTGTAAACATAAAAATGAGTCCCCATACAGTGCTCCCTATGCTGGGCCTTCTCTTTGACAATATCTATGAATTTCACTCCTTTCCTCTGTCTCTTAGACCATTACTGTGAGGCCCCAGGGGTCAAGAGGATTAGGGCTCTGCATCTGAATGAATCCTGCTGGCCTTCTACCTGCCACCCCATGGACTCAGCTTTCACAAAAAAAACTGCCCCTGAATGGTTAATGCTGACTTTGAGGTGCCTCTGCCTGAAAGCGAAGGGTGTGGAGGTAGTGCAGAAAGTTAAAAAAGAAACCAGCCGTTAATTGATTGAGTCACTTAAAGCCAGGGCCACTGGAATTATGAGTTTCTGCAGCAGCAGCGTTTTCCACATAATTATGAGTTTACCGCATTTGCTACATAATCCATAATCTGCAGATTCCAACAAAAGAAACTTGATTCTAGCTCACACGGAACACAATTTACTTAAAACGTGGCAAAGTGTTCCAGGGCAGTGGAAGGCCATTTGCAAAGATTGACTGGTAATCTTGTAGTTGCTTACTGCTGTATTTAGGTGTTTTCATAGATTTGACACATAATCCACCATTTGCCGCATCATCTGCTGATATTAACAACAACAAAAAAATGGTTCTAGCTCAAACGGTTCCAAAGTTAGTAAAAATGCTATGACACATAGTGCCGCGCGGTGGAAGGCACTTTGCAAATCTGGCCTGGTCTTCTTTCTGTTGCTTATAGTTATATTTCGGTATTAAACTGGTCCTAATGATGTGCAATCAATGCCCAGACAGTGTTACCAAGTTTTAAAATGAAAAAATAATGAAGCAATACTATTAAAAAAACGTGCCGCATAATTTGCCTATTCTTGCCGCATCATTTACTCAACTCTGTCTCATAATTTGGCCCTCTTCTGCCGCATGATTCCAGTGGCCTTGCTTATACCCTGGACCTCAAGCTAAGCATTCTAGGTTCATGTGAGGTACAGGCGCTCGCCAAGTCTAGAACTAGGCCCGGTAGCTCTCAGGCACATATGACATTCCTACCGAATATTAGAACTACCCACTCTTTGATGTGCGCATTTTAAATGTTAATAAAGTTTTTGAAACAAAAAATTATTAACTCTTCATCCCATAATATAATATGACAACCGTGAACCGAGACAAGTGAAAGCAGCAATCCCTCCTCGTGCTCAAAACCAAGACACTGACCAGCAAGACTCATCCTCGTGAAACACAACCAAAAGCATCAAAAAATAAACGAGGGAAAACTCAAAGTACAAAAGTTGTATTTATTACTCCACAGTTAAAACGCATATTCAAACAAACTCTCAAACAAATATAGTTTTCACCAGGACAAAACACACCACGAACTGATTTCACATTAAGTATTTGTGCAGCCTTTACTTATTGAAACATAGAGAAAATACATGTTTCAGGCAAAATAAGTCTGTCCATTCATAATTACACAAATTGCAAACACCGCAAAATTGGTTCCTCTGTTTTTGTTGAGGGTCGTTCATTGACCAGAGCTTCTTTGATAATATGTCTATAACTCACTTAAAATTATGTACAGGGGTCAATCACAATATACGTGCTCATGCGGTTTCAGACCCGTTTCTTCATTTCACCCTGGTGCAAAAACCTTTATGTAACATGGACTTATCAATGCCTCTTGAACTATGCAGCATTAGGTGAGCAGAAAGATGAGCAAGGGTGAAGGTAGACTTGACATGTTTCTGCACCAGTGAAAATGTTCCGTGTCCCAGCCCCTGTTGGGTTTCACTTGTGTTGTGCTTAATACAAAGCTATTCCAATTTGGGACATTTATGCGTGCCCGAGAGTTCTTCTACTACGTCTGTTTAATAAAACATATGCATTATTTCAATGGAGTTTCAAAGTCTATTCACTAACGGTCTTTAAAGGCTAATTGTGAACAGTAAGCGCTGCAACGCCCAGGTTTCCTGGCAACACCTTCCTTTGCAGCATAAATCATAGGCCCCCGGAACCAAGTAACTGCATATTTAAGTAAACCTTAATTGAAATTAGTGGCATGAATAATAGATGAAATCTCAACGTGAAGAAAGAACGAGCAGTTGCTATGCAATAGGTCTCGCATTTATGCGAGTTTGAGCTATTGGCATTGTAAATGGCAATGCCTTTTATTTATGTTTTGGTTTTTAAAACATAAATAAAAGGCATTGTCATTTACAATGCCAGTAGCTTAAATTCCGACAAATACGAGACCTATTGCATTCCAAATGCTTGTTAGTAATCTCTTTGACCCTGCCAGCCACACTCACTGACCTCTGCCCCCACGGCACTCAAATCACGGGCTCGCAATAAATGAAGACAGCCTGGAAATGCAGCAAATAAACATCGCTCGCACTTCCAGGCCATCTTCATTTACATATACTTGCAGAGGCATCTGCGCCCCCCTGGGAACCCATCCACGCCCCCCCAGGGGGGCGCGCCCCACAGTTTGAAGACCTCTGTCCTAGGGCATACTGGCTTGCCTCTGGTTTTAAGACTCAGGGATAGCAAAGTCTTACCGCTGCTCCTGTGCCTGGTCTAAAGGAAGTGGACCCAGGTGCTTGCTTCAGTGGAACCGCCGCATCCTGTGCTGTGTGAAGCAGAATTGATGCATCGCTGTTGCAGGAACAGAACTGGTGCATCGCACTTGGAACCAGTGCATCGCCATTGGTACTGACGCATCGGGGCCACTGCATCGCCGCCACTGCAGTGAGAGACAATTGACGCATCCTATCGAATGCGTGGAGAAACTTGGTGCATCGGCTTCTCGGAAGCGGTGCTTCATCTTCGGAACTGGCACATCGCCATCATTGCGTGGAGAAGATCGACGCATCACATTTTATACCCCAACAAATGCAATAGTAAAAATAACCATATAAAAGTTTTGCATTTTATGTGATATATCTTTAAAAGATAAAATTCAACCAGCCCCTGAGTGGCACTGCAATCCCAACTGTAGAGCAAAAACTCCAACCTGGGAAATGCTTTAGAAAAATATGGTAAGTTCTCCTGGGGTCATGGTTTCAATGACCAAGGAGGCTCATGTTTTTTTCTAGTGTTGGCGGGAAGCTGCAGATCTCCCTACAGCCACCTTACAACATTAAAAAAAATGTGGGTGATTGTCCCTGCCCCTTCTAGGGACTGCATCAAAACCAAAAAATGTATGTAGCCCTCC
The DNA here is from genome assembly GCA_963921515.1 of Calotriton arnoldi. Taxonomy (NCBI): domain Eukaryota; kingdom Metazoa; phylum Chordata; class Amphibia; order Caudata; family Salamandridae; genus Calotriton; species Calotriton arnoldi. The sequence goes on from CAWUFW010003522.1 coordinate 556,350, forward strand.
CAGGGCATTATGAGGCGCTCCTTGAAGGAGCAGTGAATAATAAATGAGCTGATGTCATCTGGATGTGAGATGATGCGCTTAGCAAGATACATCACCTATCTTTGGTATTTTGATTCCAAAGTGGAACTGGACAAAATATAGATCTCTCCAGAAAATGTGTTAACCTCCAGAGTTATATCACCATTATTATTCCCTGAGATTTACTAAGCACACAAAGATCTCTGTAGCAGGTGCCTCAAACCCAGAAGATATTTTGAAATGCAGACTTTGCAACCCATTGAGTAGAACAGATGTACTGCTATGTTTCGCCTTGTTGCTAATTTCTATGTGGCAGAGTTTTAAAAAAATAGATGTATAAGTTGAAGTCCAGATTTTGCGTTGGGGTTGCGTCACTTTTTGACACAACCCCAACGCAAAATCTCATTTGTAAATTTTGTAATGCGTTAAGATGTACTCATGATAGACCTGCTAATCATATGTGTGAGGTCCTAAGATCTAATGTCACTTCTAGTGAGGTCGTGATGCTACTTCCTGTGATGTCACTTCCTGCGATGTTATGGGTATTGATGTCACATGCTATGATGTTTCACGCCATGATGTCACTTGCACACTGCCTAGCTTGTTTAGCACGCCAACTCTTTTTTAGGTCTCGCCTGGCGTTAGCAGCGCGCATGCGCTGCTCTCGCCATGCGAGGGCCTCTTGGAATCGATACAGTTTCCAAAGTGTGCTTTCAGCTGCGCCCATTATTCTGGTTGGTTCGTGTCATAACGTATGATAAACGGAGCGTGCTGATTGTAAGTGAGGCTTTTTAGCCCCTCCTGGTTACCACCCTGTCCACTTTTAGCCCCGCCCACAGGGACTGGATGGTTTACTGGCGTAGTTACACGGTCTTCTTTAAAAGCCTGGAAGCACTGTTTGTTTTTCATTGTCATCGCGGGCAGCTTCAATTGCACAAGCGCGGTCCACTTCGGCCGCGCTTGTAACATTGTGACTTGTTTAAAGAGCTTGTTTAAATATGCTCCGTCCTTGCTTCACGGCTGGCCGCAGCGCTTTCCATTACAGTGGAACAGGTTTGTTGTATTTACTGTAAAGTATTTTTACACGTTAGGCGTTATGTAGACTGTGAGCACTACTTTCGTTATTCTGTTTCTCTTACAGCAGGCACGACTGCTTTGGTGCCTTCTTTTACCCCCCCTCCCTCTTCCCTACCTTCCCCCCCTCCCGTTGCCCGTGCGTTGTTAATCGCCCCTCCCTCCCGCTTGTATCTCCGTATTGGGCAACCCTCCTACCCGCACTTCCATGTTGTTTGGCTGTATCTCCGTGTTGGGCAACCCTCCTACCCGCACTTCAATGTTGTTTGGCTGGGATGTGCGCTCTTGCGAGAGGCGCGTTACTTTCATAACTTTCAGGTGCCCCTGGGGCAACCCCCAGACTGACTTTGCAAGTGTCTGGGGCTGTGGTGCAGGCCGGACGCTGGGGCTGCTGCTGTGCCATGCGCCGTCCCTGCTGCTATGAAGGTGCTGCCAGCGCTCCCTTCAGAACCCAGCCATCACGGGCCCCTCCATGCCCCCTCGCTGACTCACTGCTGAGGCTCACACCTCCGGAGCAGCGCCGGCATCTCTCCCAGCCCTGCCAGCATGGACCCCTCCATGCCCCCTCGCTGACTCACTGCTGAGGATCACACCTCCACAGCAGCGCCGGCATCTCCCCCAGCCATCATGGGCCCCTCCATGCCCGCTCGCTGACTCACTGCTGAGGATCACACCTCTGGAGCAGCGCCGGCATCTCTCCCAGCCCTGCCAGCATGTCCGCGCCCAACAGATCAGTGGTCTGTGGTGCTGAATACACCGGGAAAGAAACGAATGGACAGAGGGGTTACATTTCTCCTCAGGCTCCAGGTCCTGTGAACGTAGAGTGACGTCACTGCTCTGTGAAGTATGTCTTGTTTCACTTCGCCAAAAAAAAAAAAAAGTTTTAAACTTTTTTAAAGTGTTGTATGCTGGCAATGTTGAGAGCTTGCGGCGTGTGTAATTTTAATGTGAAACGAAGCAATATTCATTTTTATGCTTGGGAATAGCTGCATAAGCATAAACGTGCACAGTAACACTACATGAGGTAATAACCTTCTTTTGAGAACTTAGACAACTATTTTGAGAATTGGAAAACGGGAAAAATGCAATAGGTCTCGCCTTTCATTAAGTTAAAGCCATTTGCTTTGCTATACAATACCATTAGCGCAAATGGCTTTAACTTCATCAAAGGCGCGACCTATTGCATTTTCAATGCTTGTTTAGAACTTGTGCTCTGCTTCCTGCAGACACTAAACCGAACATAGAGTGGCTGGCCTGTTTCAGAAGTAAATTATCCAAACATTATTGAATCGGGACTCTTGCCATTGTGTGACAGATTACCAATCTAGCGACGTTAGGGAAACTAACTCTGCACACCCTAAAAATATCATTGGTTTGTGACAGTTGCACAATGCAAAACGATAGCCCCCCCCCCTGCAGAATATGAAGAGGGACCCTTTGGTGTCCCATAACTCTCAGATATTCATTGGTCTTGGGCTAAATGCCCCTCCGAGGGTTGAGGGGCATCTCAAGGGCTGTGGGCTCGACTGCACTTATGGGCTGCAGGGACCTGCTTTATGCGCTTGGTTTGTGCGATACCTCCTTTGCCCAGTGGCGTAGCATAGGGGGTGTGGAGGGGGGGCAGTCCGCCCCGAGCGGCACGAGTTTTGTGGGCGGCGGCCTCCCCCGCTCTTACCTGCAGTCTCGGGGCTGCAATCCCCCCGCTCTTCAATCCGCCGCCACAGGGCGGCAAACGAAACTGAGTAATCCCGCCCACCCCCGTTTTCAAAGGCAGTGACCGCCACGGGCAGCCAAAGGGCCAGCTACGCCACTGCCTTCGCCTGGACTAGCTGGCAAGCAAGGGGCAAAGAAAAGGCTGCTTTTGTAAACTCTGATATTTTTGCCAAAACCTTGCATTTTTCTAGCCCCTGTAAAATGCATTGAAAAGTTATTGTACCCTTACATTTTGCAATTCTGCATGCTTCTGGGTCTCTTGTTGGGTGGCAGACTACCCACAGCCTGATTGGCTAAAGACGGCATTTCTGTTCAAATGTGGCTCATGCCTGTGCTTAATTTGAGCCAGTGGTTGCCAATGTGGTCCTCCGGCATTCATTTTTGGAGATTGGCACTTATTTTTCCTCAAGAGGCTTTGATCCACAGTAAGAGAGAGAAAACACAAAAGGGGGGAAAGAAGGAGGAAGAGAAAGACGAGAAACACTGACAAAGGAAGAAATCAGGGGTGAAAAAGAACATCCAGGAGTGTGATAAGGAGGTAGGGAGTGCCTGGTGGTGGATTAAAAAGGCAAGAAGTGGAATGATGATTGGGCAGCCTTGATATTCAGCACCCAGTCTTCAATAGCACCATCCACTGGCTTCTAAGCAAAACTTTGGGCCAAGACACTAAGGGGCATATTTGCAAAAGAAGTGACAGAGCACGGCGTTATCCTTGTTGGCTTAACGGCATGCTCCGCCACTTCTGAAAGGCAGGGCTGCACCCTATTTTCAAGAATACGGTGCAGCCCTGCGTTTCTCCCTGCGCAGGTGCTTAATTTAGCAGCCTAGCGCCAACGCAGGCACCCTTGCACCGTAGTGCAAGGGTGCCTGCGTTGAGGGGAAAGATTGTTTATGTGCAGGAATGTATCCCCTCCTGCACATAAACAATCTGAAATGGTGATTTGTAACTTCTATGTGTGCTGCTTTGTGCATCACACATAGAAGTTGCAACTCATCATTTTTTTAAATGATTGTTTGATTGCAGGAAGGGACACCTTCCTGCACATAAACAATCAATGGTGTATTGCTGTTCACAACGCAGCACACATGGAAACAGCAAAAACGAAGAGAAATAAAGCATTTCTCCTCGTTTCGCCAAGTTTTTCCTGGTCTTAATTTTGGCGCTGCCCCATATTTACGCCACCCTTATAAATATGGGGCAGCGTCAAAATCAATGGGTGTTGCGGTGGAACATCCACCACAACACCCATTGCCCACCCCTTTCACACTGAGTATAGCGTGAAAGGGTGCCTTATTAACAAGCCAGCGTTAAGCCACGTTAAGCTGCATTGTAAATAAGGCAAAGCCCATATCGCCACAGGAACGTCACTATAGGGGCTTGTAAATATGCCCCTTATTCTTTTACAAATTAAGCACTGGCAATACCACACTACGTATGTATGCCAGTGAACTACTTTGGGCTACCAGGAATTCATAAGTTCGGGGGGACAAGTTAGCCCTCAATCGGACATTTTGATGATGTTAAGATTTCAGAAGAATATCAAGCATAAATGCTGATTTGGGTTTCTGACCTCTGGTGAAAGACATTAAACTCAGGATCACAGACAGCAACCTGCCTAATTAATATTCAATACACAAGTTGTTCTGCATCCCCTGCCAATGGAGAATTTGCGACACAGCCTATTAGCACACAGATTGCATTACAAAATTAGACAGGTCACAAACTTTGGTGCGTAAATTGCGACCACTATTTGCAACCTTTTTCTTTATACATCATGCCCCTGGTGCCTTGTCTGCTACACCCTTATTAGTTTATTACTCACTCTTTCATTTCCTGCACCTTATAATCCATGCCTCGGGCTGTGCAATAGATTTATTCACGTATTCATCATGAGACACCACATCTTTCCTTCCACTCACCTCCATGGGGAACTGCTTTCCATTCACTCTGTGCTCTGAGCCAGGATTTGAGCTTCTGTTCCCCCAGTGAAAGTGGAGGGCTACAGCCGAATATTGTTCAGTGAGGCCGCCTCCAGTGATGCTGACTCCCTGGTCCAGCTCCACTTCCACTGCAAGATTAAAATAATGTGATCTGAGGGACTGAGAGATACTACATACACTCGAGCGAGACCATAACTAACAGCATGCACGTGGGGTTGTTCCTGACTATCTGGAGGCCTGTGGCTACTGGTTAGTGAGAGATGGGCTACCAAGAGTGAATATTCAGCTCCATCTTATGTAAATGTAAATGTCCAGTATTTGTAAAGCGCGAACAATTACCCGAAGGTGTCAAGGCGCTGTGGGCCGTCGGGAAGATTAAGCGAGCTATTGCCCAGAGTCACATGGTGCTGGGCTAATCTGCCGCCGGCACCGGGGATCGAAGTGCGAGCCCCCGGGTTCCGGAGTCAGTCGCCCTGGCCGCTGCGCCACACCTCTTCCACCTGGAAGTATGGGTCAGAAAGAGATTTCTCTGCTACTGGTGTGGTCTAGATTGTACTGTGGAGGATTTTCCATCTATATGTACTATAGTCTATAAGCACTTTCTCATCTCTGCCCTATGTTGGATAGGGTGGCCTTTCTCAACTGTGGGGCCCTGCCACACATTCAGGGGCATATTTACTAAGAAGTGACGGAGTGCAGCATTTGCCTTCCTGGCGTAACGCTGCGCTCCACCACTTCTGAAACGCAAGGCTGCACGATATTTACAACAATATGATGCAGCCCTGTGTTTCCTCCTGCTAAATTTAGCAGCCTAGCGCCAACTCAAGCACCCTTGCACCATCATGCAGGGGTGTCTGCGTTGAGGGGAAGATTGTTTATGTGCAGGAAGGTCTCCCTTCCTGCACATAAACAATCTTTAAATGGCGTTTTGTAACTTCTATGTGTGCTGCTTAATGCAGCACACATAGAAATTGCAAAACGTCATTTTTTTTAAATGATTGTTTATGTGCAGGAAGGGACACCTTCCTGCACATAACCAATCAATGGCGTTTTGCTGTTTCTATGTGTGCTGCACAACGCAGCACACATGGAAACAGCAAAAACTAGGAGAAATTAAACATTTCTCCTCGTTTCGCCAGGTTAAGACCAGGTTTTTCCTGGTCTTAATTCTGGCGCTGCCTCCTATTTACGCCGCCCTTGTAAATAGGGGGCAGCGTCAAAATCAATGGGTGCAACAATGGAATGCCCACCGCAATACACATTGCCCTCCCAATTCAAGCTAAGTGTAGCGTGAAAGGGTGCCTTATTTACAAGGAAGCGTTAATCCAAGTTAGGTGGCTTAACGCTGCCTTGTAAATAAGGCGAAGCCCCTATCGCCACTACAACGTCCTGAAAAGTGACATTGTAGTGGCGATAGGGGCTTGTAAATATGCCCCTCAGTCTTTCTACTTGTGTGCTTCTGGTTGGACTGCATGTCTTCTCTCAATTTTGGGACCCGATTGCACACTGAGGATTTTTTCACCCGTGTGCCCTAGCTTGGACTGCTAGGCCTCTCTCATCTGTGAGCCCGATGTTAGACTTTGAGGTCTCTCTTATATGTGTGTCTCAGTTTGGACACTGAGGCCCTTCTCACCTGCGTCCCCGAAGTTTGGACTCACTTGAGTGCCCAAGGTTGGCCAGTGAGACCTGTCTCACCTGTCTGCCCCAGATTAGACAGTGAGGCATCGCTCACATTTGGGGCCTTGTTGCACACTGACATGTCTGTAGCCTGTGTGTAGCAGCTTTGACGGTGAGGCCTCTCACACCTGTGTGTTCCAGGGGGAGCAGAGAGTCCTCTGTCCGTTGCCTGCCCCAGATTGGACAGTGCGGCCTCTCTCACCTGTGTGTCCCAGGTTGGTAAGTGAGAGCAGTTTCCTTGCATCTCCATATCCAGTGAAAGTGAAGGCAGTGAGGCTGGAGTTGAAGACAGCAAGTTCTTCAGCAATGTTTACAGGGGATTGACGGCTCCCATTGCAGCTGCCCAATTCGCCCCAGGTAAGTGGACCTGTGGGAAGAGAGACACAAGTGTAACAATATTTATGAATTCATCAAGCAAAGCAGTTTAAGGGTTCTCGGGGCCCAAGAACTGAAATGTCATGGGCACCCTTATTTGAATAATTTAGATATTCATGACCCATTTCCTCTTGTGGTTTCTTCTGGTCAAGAGAGGAGCATAATGTTTTCTCCACAAAAAACTTTTTAAATAATTGCTTTTGAAATCATTTCATTACTGTAGTCAAGGTAATATTAAAGCAAATAAGTCTGTGTTTTTGTTAGTGGAAGTGCTTGGTAATAGTTGAGAGTCTTTAGGCCAGATTTATCAAAATGTCGCGCAATGCAGCGCAACAAGACACCTTGCTGTGCTTCGTGACAGGGAGAGGGCCGGAATGCGCCATATTTAACATTATATGGCGCATTCCTGACCTCTCATTGCACTGGCGCACTATGTGCTGTCTAGCATCAAAGCAGGCACCCTTGCGCCATAGTGCAAGGGTGCCCGCATTGCAGCAGGATTGTTTTTGTGCAGGAAGGGACACCTTCCTGCACAAAAACAATCCTCTGAGGTTTTTTCCCCTTTCTACATGTACTTCAGGACGCAGCACACGTAGAAAGAGGAAAAAACGAGGAGAAAGAAACATATTTCTCCTCGTAACTCCTCCCCTGGGAAAGTGCAGCATTTTGACGCATTTCCAGGACTACCACTCATAGTAAATCTGGGAATGTGCCAAAATCCATGGGTGGATGCGTGGAAACACCCATGCTCCACAAATGGAACGCCTCTCTTGGTTAAAGAAACGCAAGGCAGCTGACTTGTAATGCCTTACACTACTCCAAATTTACCAAGGCAAACAAGGTGGCCTTGCGTGGCTTGACAAATCTCACTCTAGGTTTTGCATCGCCCTGTAAGGGCGATGCAAAACCTTTGATAATCTGCCACTTTGTGTCTCTTGCCACCAGCTATACCCGAAAGAAAATCCCCAAATGAACCAGCATCGTGGGTTGCAACTCACACTTAGAGGTTGGGGCGCTGACTGTAGTTCAAACAGGCTGCATAATAATTCTCTTAAACTGTCTGACCCTCTTACTCTAACATAAGACAGAATCCCCATGAGCCATGTCCATTACTGAGCACTGCACCAGTCCACAGAAATAAAGCACCCATCGCCAACTGGACAGGCATGGAATAAATGAAGGGGTCTACAACGTACTGTTAACCAACCAAGAGACCTGCAGAAATGTTCAAAGCTGCTAACTTATTGAAAATCATAAACTGCGGGCCTGTCTCTCACACTTCTCATCCATGACACTGCAAAGGGCTACGTTGTATACCACGATAACAACACCTTGGTGGTCATCACATGCAACACTCAATCACTTCTCACATAGGATCAAAATAAAGACAATGCCCTTCCAACCACACACCCTTCATACACACTGTAGCATGCTACCCATGTCGGCAAGCACTTCAGCACACCACATAGGGGTAGTAAGCACTATTTAAATGTTACAATACTATACATATATTTGTAAAGGTGACATTTTTGTTGCTGACATTATTGCATTGTATTGTAATTGCATCTATATAGGGCTTACTACCCCTGACGAGGCGTCAACGCGTTTTTTCAGTGAGTAGCACGATATTCTGGAACCCATAAAGGATTAGTGGTGAATTATTATTGTAAAAATATGAAAGCAATTTGAGTGGTGGATATGTTAGTCAGTTATTTGGATTGAGAAGGATAGTGGAGGGATAGAAGAGGGAAAAAGGTTTGCATTTATATAGCGCTTGCTACCCTTGATGGGGTGTTGAAGCGCTTTTTCGGCAAGTAGCACGCTACTTTGGAACCCATAAAGGATTAGTGGTGAATTAGTATAGTGAAAATATGAAAGTAATGTGAGTGGTGGATATGTTAGTTAGTTATTAGATTGAAAAGGATAGTGGAAGGATAGAGAAGGGAAAAAGATTTGCATTTATATAGCGCTTGCTACCCCTGATGGGGTGTTGAAGTGTTTTTCCGCGAGTAGCACGCTGTTCTGGAACACATACAGTGTTAGTGGTGAATTAGTATAGTGAAATATGAAAGTAATTTGAGTGGTGGATATGTTAGTCAGTTATTTGGATTGAAAGGGATAGTGAAGGGGTAAAAGAGGTAAAAAGGTTTGCATTTATATAGCGCTTGCTATGACTGATGAGGTGTTGAAGTGTTTTTTCGGTGAGTAGCAGGCTACTCCGGAACCCATAAAGGATTAGTGGTGAATTAGTATAGTGAAATATGAAATTCATTTGAGTGGTGGACATGTTAGTCTGTTATTTGGATTGAAAAGGATAGTGGAGGGATAGAAGGGAAGGATTTAGATTTTTGTTTTGTTTTTGTTTGTTTGTTTTGGAGCTCATAGCAGTAGGGGGAGGCTTGGGATGAGTAAAAGGGAGGTAGAGGGGGATGAGTAATAGGGAGGTGGAGGGGGAAGAGTCAGAGGGAGGGTTTAGAAAGGCTTGTTTTGGGGGATCGGAATAGTAAAAAGAGGTATGAGATGATGCAAGGAGGGTGGAGTAGGGAAGAGTCTTGAAAGGGTTATTTTGGGGATCATAGTACTGGTATGGGGTTTGGGATGAATGAGCGAGTGGAGGTAATGGATATATTGATAGAGGTATAGGGTGAGAAATAGGGTAATGCATTGGAAAGAGTAGTAGAAAGAGGTTTGAGATGAGTCAGAGAGTTGAGCTAGAGGATATATTGAGAGCAGCATAGGGTGAAAAATAGGGTAGTGCATTAGATATGCTGACTTAGAAGAAAAGTAATAAATAAGTAAAAGTAATAAATATATAGATCCAAAAGTAATAACGATATAGATCCATAAGTACATGGAAGGTACATAAATGCATAAAGGAAGGTAGTATATGTAGATTAAAGATGCATTAAATAAACTCTGCCTTTCAAGTGTTGTTGTACTTTAAATTAGTTTTTTTATTTTGATATATATATATATTTTGTAGATCAATAGTGAAGCAATTGTAGAGAAATAGTTATGATAAAAAGATTTACTTATTTATGCAGTCACTTATATACATGTTAAAACCATAAAATAATGTAACTATCAGTAATATGTACATTTGTATACAAAGCAATACACATATATAGGTACATATCTATAGTACAAATAAATGCTTATATACATAAAGGTATGCTGTATATTTCTATCTGTTTGCATATGGTGGTTATGTGGGGAAGAGCCAATTCTTGAGTAGTTTTCTGAAGATAAGGTGGTTATCCGTGGATCTTATGTTGGGGGGTAAAGAGTTCCATAGTTTGGCTGCTTGAACATAGAACGATGTGCCACCCATTGTTTTTTTTTTTGTATCTTGGCATTTTGAGGCAAGGTGCCACTCTAGAGTGGAGGTTCCTTTGTTGAATGTGTTTGGTGATTTTATTCCTGATGACGAGCGGTCCCATTACATGTATCGCTTTGTGGGTGATACAAAGCAGCTTGAAAGTGGATCTTCTGGCGACCGGTAACCAATGCAGGGCTTTCAAGGCAGGGGAGATGTGGTCTTGCATTTTTATATGTAAGAGTAGTCTGGCAGCCGAGTTCTGAGTCCGTTGTAGTCTTTTCATGGTTGTTAAAGGTGATCCGTGGTAGAGGCTATTGGCGTAATCGAGTTTGGACAAAACAAGGGAGATGGTAGCCTGGACCTTGTGTGGAAATCCCAAATGGGGGAAGATTAGTTGCAGAGTTTTTATAGTAACAAAGCTTGATCTTGCTAGTTTGTCCACTTGGGCATTCATCGATAGCTTGGAGTCCATGGTCATTCCGAGGTTTCTTACTTCCTTCGATATTTTAGGCGGTGTTCCCAGATCATCAGTCCACATGGCGAGTGGGTCATAATGTTTCCAATCGCCACACTACATTTTCCACCACAATATTTTCATAGATGGTATTTTGTCATACAACTGTCTGTGCATTGAAATTTGGATGGCCTTTGCTCTCTGCTGCAACCTTTAGTTTTCCACTAAATTAGCATTAGTATAGATGGGCCTAGATGCTAACATAGACAAGTCAGGCTGCCTGTGAACACTACTTCTGTTCATATACAAACCTTCAATGCTGTGACATGTGTGATATGTGATACATGCAGTTTATTGAGCTCATGGCCTGTGTATATGGTATAAATGCATTTATGTGGTCTCCTGATGTTGTTTGCTTCTTATATGCTAGATTGTGTGTGCTATCCTTCCTCTTCAAGTGTTTGTCCCTCCCCTGGGGCATGGACCTATTACTACTGTCCTTCCACTGCTCACTTTTCAAGCACCCCTTTTTTCTTTTTGTTTAAGCACTCCACGAGAGTGCATGTGTTTTCCGTTGTCTCCATTGTGTGCGTCTACCCACTTTACTGTGCTCCGTGTTCCTCTCTCTCATCCGTGCACATTTTGCCTGTTGCTTTCTTGTCTGTTTGCTTCTCCCCTCCAGCCAGGCTCGAAGTGGGGCAGTAAAAAGGACTGGGCACCAAAATACAAGTGGCTCCCCATTACTGAATTAGATAGCTAGAAAGTGTCCCTTGTTTGCAAACTGGAGTTGTTTTGAACTTATAAAGCCACAATATATACGCGTTTTGCAAGGTACAGAAGACAGAATGGATTTGAGCTTGCTGCAGGCAATCTTCGTTTTAATATACGGGAAATAAACAGTAAGAGCTGGGCCAGCAGACCATAAAACAGGCCCACAAGCAACCAAAAAAGTCCCACACACTGACCTGTCAGACTAGCTCCTCTGGAACGGACTAATTGCCCTATAGGCCAGTCCTACCTTGCAGCCAGCTCCACTTTGCTCTTTAGCCCATTTGCTCCCCTGACCCATGCCCTCTGTGTTGCTAACCCATCCGCACCCTCCATGTTGCATCCCCCACATGCGTCCCATTATTTCTCCCACACCCCCACCCATGACCTTGTGTGTTGCTTTCCTGGAACCATGTTGCTTTTACCACCATGTTGATTCCCTCAGCAGTGTAAAAAAATACCTGCTTTTGCACTTTCTTTTCTCTTTTTAGTTACTGATGAAACACAGATCAGTAACTAAAAAGAAAAAGCATTAGCAAACCCAATAGGCCTCGCTTATATGAGATCCATTGGCACTGTCAATTGTTTTTTTGTCATGTTGCACATGAGTGCAAGTGTGGCTGCTGTGCAACATGTCTTAAAGTAAATGGAAAAAAGTGAATGCATCCAGTGCTGATCCCGTCATAGCACTTTTATTTTCTTCACTTTCAGCCATGTTGTGCATGCGCTGCTCTGCTGTGCAACATGGCTAAAAACAATAACAAAGCAAATAGATCGTTTATAGGCAAGAATTATTGGCTTTGCCAATTCTTGATTTTAATGCTCGGACTAGGAGCAGGGCAGCCTATGGGCTGCTGTTTCCCCTCCCTCACCCTCCTTCCTGTTCCCTTCGTTGGAGGGATGGAAATGAGAGATGGAGAATCGGGAGGTGCTACATTAGCTGCCTGATATGCACTTCTTGCTCCAAACACATCCCAATAACAGGGCCCACTCTTAATATTCCAGGCATAAATAGCCGTAGAGATAGCAGACTTATCAAAGGGGAAAATGATTAGGAGAGGATGTAGCGTTACTGCCAGAGCTGCCGACTTGTGAACTGGAGAACCAGGTTCTAGTCTCTGTATTAGCTCAACATCCTTGTGATTCTGGGCAAATCATTTCATATGCAAGTGCCTTAATAAATTATTGCAACCTTCTGTAATCTAACTGGTGCTCAAGGAAATCGCTCCAATACCTGTGGGTCGAGTTCATGCTATACAAAACTGCAAAAAAAAAAAAGTGTGAGTTTGTGAAAGAATACAGTAAACATGGTTTAGGCAACGGGAGGGTCAAACTGAACCTGGAGAGCCTAAAGCAAATAAGGCCAACAAATAGAAAGCCAGAAAATGTGAGTTACAAACCAGAAAGCCAAAGGTAAGCAATGGGCGGAATGTATTCCTAGATCAACTTTCTGAATGTCCACAAGATAACTTTAGCAAACCAGTGTGACCTAAAAATTAAGTGGCCATGTAAAAAAAAAAAATGTTTCTTTAGCCATGTTGCACACCAACGGGAATACTGTGCAGCATGGCTAAAGGCAATTGGCTAAGCCAATATGTCCCAAAGGCGAGACCTATTGGCTTTGCCAATGCTGGTCTTTTGGTGCTGTTTTCTATGTGGCACTTCTTTGTTTGCTGTCACCGCACTGTCAATTCGCTGCATACAGCTTTAGTTAGCGTATAATAAAATTTTGTGTTTCAATTCTATGTGCAGAGGGCCAATATTACTAAAATAATGAGTTTTCTCAAAATAACACACCCACCAACGTGACCCCTGGTGGCATGCTTCATCATCGGGTTCTTCCCGCCCCGCTGCGGGACGGTGCGTGCTACGATCGATGGAGATGTGGGAGCACTTTGTAGGGTTTTGATGGAGATGTGGGAGCACTTTGTAGGGTGTTGGTACTGCCAAGTCGACATGGCAGTACCAGACTGCACACAGGCTCTGCAATGGCAGGCCAGAGTTACATTTACGGGCTGTTTGTGTGGGTGGCACAATCCAGTGCTGCAGCCCACTAACAGTATTTGATTTACAGGCCCTTGCACACTCAGTGCACTTTACTAGAGACTGACACATAAATCAAATAGGCCAATCATGGAAAAACCAATCCATAACACATTTTACCACAGGAGCACTTGCACTTTACCACTGATCAGCAGTGAGAAAAGTGCGCAGAAACTACTAAGCCCGCACAAACAGAGTCAAAACCGGCAGGTCAGAAAGCAAAAACTCAGGGAAACACGCCAAAAGATGCCAAGTCTAACACATGTCCCCTCCAGCTGAAAGTAGGGAGAACTACCCAACCTCCTGGGAGTTCTCTTCACTAAGGCGGAAGAACCTGGACAGACCATCTGCATTGGCGTGTTCTGTGCCAGGGCAGTGTTACACCGTAAAGTCCATTCCCTGTAGGGAGATGGACCACCTCAGCAGTTTTGGATTCTCACCCCTCATTTGCATCAACCATCTGAGGGGCCTGTGGTCTGTCTGAACCCGGAAGTGAGTCCCAAACAGGTAGGGCCTCAGCTTCTTCAGTGCCCAGACCACAGCGAAAGCTTCCTTTCTATGGCACTCCACCTCTGTTCCCTTGGGAGTAGTCTCCTGCTAATGAAGACTACAGGCTGGTCTAGGCCCTCTTCGTTCAGTTGTGAGAGCACCGCTCCCACACCATGCTCTGAAGCGTCAGTCTGCACAACGAATTCCTTGGAGAAGTCGGGTGCCTTGAGCATGGGTGCCGTGCACATGGCGGCCTTCGGGGCATCAAAAGCCTTCTGGCAGGACTCAGTCCAGATCACCTTCTTGGGCTGCTTCCTGGAAGTCAGCTCTGTTAAGGGGGCAACAATGGTGCCATACCCCTTAACAAACCTCCTGTAGTACCCGGTGAGACCTAAAAAGGCTCTCACCTCTGTCTGGGTCTTGGGGGGCTCCCAAGCCAGAATGGTGTCAATCTTGGGTTGTAGGGGCGCCACCTGGCCGCTTCCTACCTGGTGCCCCAAGTATACCACAGAACCCTTCCCAATCTGGCACTTACTGGCCTTGATCGTGAGGCCTGCCCTCTGCAGCGCCCTCAACACTTCCCCGAGGTGCTGCAAGTGTTCTTCACAGCTGGAACTGAACACTGCAATGTCATCCAGGTAGGCGGCACTGAAATCCTCCAGTCCAGCCAACACCTGGTTGACCAACCTCTGAAAGGTGGCAGGGGCATTCTTCAACCCAAAGGGCATCACCCGGAACTGGTAATGTCCTTCTGGGGTTGAGAATGCTGACCTCTCCTTGGCCCCATCGGTTAAGGCAATCTGCCAGTACCCAGACGTTAAATCGAATGTGCTGAGGAACTTGGCAGCTCCCAACCGATCAATGAGCTCATCAGCTCTTGGGATGGGGTGCGCGTCAGTCCTGGTGACGGCGTTGAGCCCACGGTAGTCCACACACAACCACAGTTCTGGAATGGCACCGGGTGCAGCAGCCTTTGGGACCAAGACCACTGGGCTGGCCCAAGGACTGTTGGAGGGCTCGATCACTCCTAACGCCAGCATCTTAGAGACCTCCTCTTTGATGCTGGCCCTAACCCGGTCAGTCAACCTGTAAATTTTGTGCTTCACAGGAGGGCTGTCACCGGTGTCCACGTCATGGGTACACCAGTGAGTAACACCTGGGGTCAGAGAGAACAGTGGGGCAAACTGTCCCAACAACTGGTGACAGTCACTCTGCTGCTCTGGGGTCAGTGTAGGGGAGAGGATCACACCTTCCACTGACCCATCGTGCTCTTTGGTAGACAGGAGGTCAGGGAGAGGTTCACTCTCCTCTTCCACCCCATCATCTGTCGCCAAGAGCATGCTCACTTCTGACCTCTCGAAGTGGGGTTTGAGGCAGTTCACATGCAGGACCCTCAAAGGGTTCCTTGGAGTCCGCAAATCCATCACTTTTGCGCTCCACCACCTCAAATGGCCCAGTCCACTTGTCCTGCAAGGCACAAGGTTCCACACTTTTTGCCCCGGTTGAAATTCGACCAGAGTGGCATTCTGGTCATACCACTTCTTCATTTCTTCCTGGCTTGCTTCTAGATTCGCCTGAGCGAGCTTCCTGAAGCGGGCAGTTTGGTTTCTGAAGGCCAGCATGTAACTAAACACATCCTGGGGAGATTTCCTGGGAGCTGCCTCCCAGCCTTCCTTTACCAAACTCAGAGGTCCTCTCACAGGGTGACCATACAGAAGCTCAAAGGGACTGAACCCAAGAGACTTCTGAGGCACCTCCCTGTATGCAAAGAGAAGGCATGGCAAGAGTGTTGTATTCCTCTTAGGGTGTCCATATCGGGCTTACTAGTATCATGTCCTTATATAGGCACAATTCGCCCTGCCCTTATATAGGCATAAAATCCCAGGCCTTATTTAGGCATTAAACCATGCACTCCAAATACAGGCATGGTCTCCGACATCCGTCCACCCTAACGTCACAACGAGTACATGAAGAACAGACCCTTAGGCTGCGGGAGTTTCCCTAGTCCAGGACTATTGATTTCTTCAAGGACTCATATATTATGCATGAACCATTATTCCTTAGGGGGTTCATTCATGACGTCTTTCGCTGTCCAACTCACGTCAATACTAACATTCTTAGGTGCTCTCAGGTATAAATATACCTTCCCTAGCCCCTGTAAATCAGAGGAGACCTCGACTTCAGAGGAGCCCGTATCCCGGCCTGACGCACTGAGAAGACGCTGTCATCCCTGCACGCAGAGAGTCCCGCTTCCAGTGATCTGACTTCCCTTGCGGGGTGTTGGAGTTCGAGTCTGGCAAAGAGATTCCTACCTCTCTCATTCTTCAGGTATGGAGCTGATAAGAACCTAGAGGGACTCTTGGCATACTAGGCATACTAGGCTTAACATACTCTTAGTATACCATAGTAAGGAATACTTCACCTACTTCATACCTCTCCCTACACCTAGGATTAGGTTAGGTACATTGGGGTAGAACTAGATTAGAAACGCATCGTATGAGTACTCGCATTTTTAGCTCATGTTGTTTATGTATGTGAATATACGCTAAAAGATAATGCTATCGCAGTATTATTTATTTCTACTGCTCACCCTGTACATTATTTATCTTGCATACTGTCTTGTGATCGTAACAGCACATTTAACTTACACCAGAAACAAGACTGTTCAATAAATCCTTTTATTGAAAACAACCGTCTATTTCTTTCTGTGTAAACTTGGAGAAAACTAAGCATGCACGATTGAGCTGAGTGAAATAGTTATCTATTGTTTCCCGACTCTGGGACACGTTCTGATTGTAAAGGGAAACATAGTGGTCATGTTTTGCGGCTGCCAGAAACTACTCCCTTCTTGTTGTCAAGGAGTTTCTAGTGGCCTCTGAGCTAGCTGGCACAAGTAATTAAGTTTAATATACTCGATAGGGACATACTGACCTTAGTCCTATGTCAAACCTATAGGATATATTATTCCAATGCGCAGAGCCTATTAGGGAAATAGGAGCTACACTACAAGAGGACGTCCCACTTACGCCTCATGGGTTCTGTTAGACCCTTAATCATGCCCTTCAAGATCTGGTTGAATCTCTCCACCAGACCGTTACCTTGTAGGTGGTAAGGGGTGGTGAACTTGTAGGTTACACCACACTCCTTCCACTGGGATGTCATATACTTGGATATGAAATTGGTCCCCCTGTCAGAAACCACCTCTCTGGGGAACCCCATGCGGGAAAAGTTCCCCATTAACGCCGGGCCCACCACTGGCGCCGTCGTTGTCCTGAGAGGGATTGCCTCCGGGTACCGGGTGGCATGGTCCACCAAGACCAGGATGTACCTGTTGCCCATGGCTGTCTTGGGATCCAGTGGCCCCACAATGTCCATCCCTACCCTTTCAAAGGGTGTTCCAACAACTGGAAAAGGTTGGAGAGGAGCTTTGACCTTCCTCCCGCTCTTACCACTTGCCTGGCAAGTTTGGCAAGACCTGCAATGTCCATCTGACTGCCTTCGCATTTGGGGCCAGAAGAAGTGGGTGACAAGCCTGTCAAAGGTCTTGTCCTGCCCCAAATGTACTGCCAAAGGCACGTCATGAGCCAGACCCAGTAGGAAGGCTCTGAAGCGCTGGGGTGCCACCAGCACACGGGCTGACCCAGTCTCAGCGACCTTAGGCTCACTGTACAGGAGACCATTCTCCCAGTAGATCCAATGTGATCCGGACTGATCACCAGCCGCCTGGGCTGCAGACTGCCGCCGCAGACCCTCTAGAGAAGGGCATTCTTTCTGCTCTCTGCAGAATTCCTCCCTGGTGGGACCCCCTTCTTGCTGCCAATAGGTCAGCTCAGAGATGTCCCCCAGTTCAGCTACCTGCTCCCCTGTTGGCACCGGGGCGTCCCCCTCAAGGTCCACCTCCTCCCGGTCCGTGGGAACTTCAGGGGCCGGTTTCCCGCGCCCCTTGCCCGCTCTCTTGGCAGGGACTTCGGCCACTGTTTCAGGCTCCAAGTCCTCCTGATCACCCTTTCTTGCCACCATTGACCGAGTAGACACACATGCCCACTCTGGCAACCCAAGCATCTCCAAGTGAGACCTGAGCTCAACATCCTTTCACAAGGACTGCTCCAAGTCGTTACCTAGCAGACAATCTACAGGCATGGTAGGGCTCACAACCACCCTCAAGGGACCTGAGACCCCCCCCCCCACTCAAAGGGAACCTGTGCCACCAGACACTGGCGCTCTGAGTTGTCTACAGCAATTACTTGGTGGAATGCCCCTGGGACTACCTGGCTCCAGTATCTCTGAGAGCCTCTACCCTTTTCCCATTGATGGTCACCCAGGTGCTGTATTTCTTTGTGTTAGGGGGCACCTGGTTTCCTAGGACCATCTCACTGTCCCCTAGTGAGACGAGGGTCATTTCTGCGGGATCCCCACCTGGTTTCCTGGGACCATCTCACTGTCCCCTAGTGAGACGAGGGTCATTTCTGCGCGATCCCCACCCTCCTGTGGGTACCCCTCCTCCCCAAGCGCTACATTAGCCAACACCTTGGACTGTCCACCGGTGGGTGGCCGTGCCCCCTTTGGGCACTTGGGGTCCCCCTTCATGTGACCCACCTGGTCACATGCAAAACACTTGCGGGGGCCGGTCTCTGCAGGCTTTCCTGAAGAGACCACTGCTTTCTTGTCTCCTGGGGGATGGGAACCTTTACCCTGGGTATAAGTTTGGGGCCCTTTAGAGAACTCCTGCGTTTTACCCTTGTCCCCCCCACTCTTCTGCTGGGGACCCTGCCCACATTTGGCTGAGTCTCCCCCAAATGCTTTCTTGTGGACCCTGGTACTCACCCAGCGGTCCGCCTCCATAGCAAGCTTCCTGGGGTCAGTCAGCTTACTATCAACTAGGTGCTGGCGCAGATCTGCAAAACATAGACTAGACAAGTGCTCCCATGCAATCAAATTGTAGAGCCCCTGAAAATCTGTCACATTACTGCCCTTCACCCAGCCATACAGTGACCTGCAAAACGAATCTACACACTCCATCCAAGTGTTGGCATCAGACTTCTTACTGGACCTGAACTGATCCCTGTACCTTTCAGGAGTAAGACCATACTTAGTGAGAAGGGCGTCCTTCGTGTCAGCATAGGTGAGGTTATACCCCTTACCCAAAGCTATTAAAGTATCCCTTGCTTCTTCTGGAAAGAGAAGCCACAATCCTGCTCCCCAATTCTTCTCAGGGACCCCATTCATGTGTATCACTGCCTCGTAACCCTGAAACCACCTTTGTATGTCATGCCCCTTCTTGAATTCCTTGCCTACATTCTTAGGGATGTGCACAATTCTGTCTGCCTGTCCTGACGGGTTGCTGCCACCATCTGAGCTGGTTCTACTCCTCTGATCCAGCTCCTTTATCCTGATCTCATGGTCTAACATCATCCTTTTCTCCTCCATGGCTAACTTAAGCTTCTCTAGTTCTACTGCTACTCTCCGTGCTTCCCGTCTGTCCTCCAACTCCTCTGGGGACAAACTGCTGCCGCCTGGTTTAGAGGGTGCCCCCCCTCCAAAAAGCACATCCACCCTTGGAATAGGCTCCTCCGCCTCCAGGCTAAGATCCCCAGACTGCTCACTAGCATGTCTGGCTGCTACCCAGGCCCTCAGCTCCTTTTGTAGCTCCTCTTTTCTGGTGAGGCCCCTGATTTGGACTTTGAGGTTCTTGCAGATAGCCTTCAATTCCTTCACATTGTAGGTTTCTAACCTCTCCTCCTCAAAGGCCACTTCCAAGGATGCAACAGATTATGCAATTGTTTCAGGCATGTTGTAGTAGAAAGTTCAAGTTCAAAACCAATGGACAGGCAAAAATAGACCAAAAAAATAGTATGTGGTACGTAATTGTTAGAAGGTGGTTCTGACCATCTGAGCCGCCCGGATTTTTCGCTTTTTGAACACCTATTTGTTGAGCTTTTACTGTGGGAGAGCCTCATAAGTTGGGACTCACCCACAGTGAACTCATGATGAAAGGGACTGCATGTGTATTTTACCGGTGTCCCCCTGGCGCGAGTAAGCCGCTGCGCTGCAGCCGGAGTAAGGGGCACCGGGCCGGTTACATGCAGACAAGTGTGTACATGCATGTGCACAAGTGTAAGGGCTGCGCAGGGGAGATTCCTGGCATGAGCAGCCCAGGAGCAGCTACAAATTGAATGGTGTGGCAGGAATTATGCAGAGCTGGGTGGTGAAATGGAATAGGCTTTATACAATGGGAAGAAACATGTAAGGGAAAGTCAGTGTGCTTTACTGTTTTCACTGAAAGACCATTTCATTATTCCCCTATGAGGATGGGGATCACATGGGATAGTTTCACCTCCCTAGGGCCTACAAATTCCAGACACGCACTAAAGTCCACTGTAACTTGGGTGAGAAGAAGTATTCTGCAGAGTCCAAAGTCATATCTGTACTGCTTTTGGGTCATCCAGAAATGTCATATTCCTCTGAGTCAGCTCATAACCAGAGCCTGGCTGGGGCTGACCCTGCCAGGCTGGATTAATGACCTTCCTCCCCAAGCTGTAGCATCAGAGGCCTAGCCCTTCACAACAAGCATTCCAAGGGCGAAGGCCTCCTCTCCAAGAAGAGAAGATGGGTGGAGCTACAGGTTAATCCATCAGCAGCTGTCACCTGGTGCCAGGCACCAAGCTGCTCTGGAGAGAAGGCAGAAAGGGGGGAAGGGGCTTTCAGAGACCATGTGGCATGAGACCCCTGGACAACGCCATCTTGAACTAACCCAGAGGCCTGGGCAGGAAGGAGGGCGCAGGGGCAGAGAGGTGATGTGTCGCTGTTTGATAGGGAAAACAGAGACTTCCTGCCAGCCCCCTCCAAATGCTTTTAAAAGAGCTTGCACAGGAAGAGGAGCTCTCTCTGGGGTGTGGTCGGCTGAGGAAGACTGGTGCTGGAGCCTGACGCCATGGGCAGCTGGAAGGAAGAACCTCCAGATTGGCCCAGGACCCTGACTTGCGCCAAAAGGGGAGTCCAGGACCAGAGAGCAGGAGCCTGGGCCTCTGCGCAAGGAGAAGAGAGGCCCAGGAGGAGAGCCAGGCGAAAGGCTGGTGCAGGGAGCCAGTGAAGGCAGCTCCCTGCTGAGTTCACCCTCCTTGAGACCAGGAGGGCGAAAGAAAGTGCTCCCAGTGGCTGGGGCGCGCCACCAGGAGCAAGAAGAGGCCAAGCTGGTGAAAATCGGCCGCCTGGGGCCGAGATACGCCCCCCCGAAGGTAGGCGACCTTTGACATCTAATTGGACCGACGACGGAGCGCGTGGGGCTCCGTCGCCGGTCTCAAATATGCCCCCAGGGTGGGTCAGGTCCCGGGGGCTGCCCCCAGAAAAAGTAAAGTCGGGGAGCGCCGTCGCGCTCCCCGTGAAAATGCCCCAGCGGGGGACCAGGAGCCCACCCTGGCCCCCGAAGACATCGGGGGAGGGGGAGTGCCATCACGCGCCCCCCTCGAAGAGAGCTCTGGGGCCCGGGACCCCCACCTCCGGGCCCCGGTGATGGTGATGAGGAGGAGGAGGGCGTGCCGTCGCGCGTCCCCCCTCATGGGAGAAGATAAGCCGGGGAGCGCCGTCGCGCTCCCCGTGAAGATTTTCCAGGGGCCCGGGACCCCAACTCCAGGCCCCGACGAGGTGGTGAATAAAATCCGGGTGCTCCCCGTGAAGATGGTCCGGGCGCCCGGGACCCCAACTCCGGGCCCCGGTATGCGGAGACGGGGGTGGGGAGTGCTTCTGCACTCCCCCCACAGCAGCGGGAAGGCGGGGGGAGTGCCGTCGCACTCCCCCGAGGACCCGACGAGGAGGAAGCAGTCTCCGTGTCTGCCCGCCCGAGTGGGCAGACCAAATTGGGCACGCCGGCTCCCGCGGCCGCACACGAGGGTGCGGGCCGGACGGGGAGCCGGCAGAAGCAGCCGGGGGTGGGCTCCTCGAGTTGCAACAACTCACCTCGGAAGGCACGGGGCCCGGGTGGGACCGGGCCCCCCACGATGAGCAGATGCGGCGTGAGGCAGCCGGCATGGCCAGCGCGGTTCTCCCCAGAGCAGCGGCAGAGCCGCTGCTCTGATATGCACGGCCTGTGCATGGAGTGCCCCATAATGCCTTGCAAGGCATGGGGACAGCTCTTTGTTTTGGCACCTGATGGCCCCCGGAGGAGGGGGTCACCACTATTTGCTGGAGGGGACTTAGGGGGAGCTGCAAGAGCACGCAGACTCCCCCCATCTGGAAGATTGGAAGTCCCTGCCCTAAGTCTCTGGGGACTTAACAGAAATAACCCCTCAAGTGCTCAGCCCATAGTCAGTACATCCTGGGCTGGAACTTTTGTTCTACAGCTGAGGGTGCGTTAGGGACTGCCTCAATGTATGGAGGGCTGTGCTGAGGATGTCTGGAGAAGGGTATCCCCTGGAGATGAAGAGGTGCAATTGCACGAGAAGTGCATTTACCAATGTTGTTTCTACGGTGGGACTGTAAGTCACATGTGTAATGTGAATTCATAAGCAAAGTGGGGTTATGTTGCCAGACATTCCTGCTAGGGTGTCTGGCGGTATATGCTTAACCCTGTGATTATAACTGTGATGCCTTTTAGGGGCTGTGATTGCAATGCATTATACCTGTTATCAGCTATGATAAGTACCTCATTTAAAATGATGCCCAAACATGTATTCTTGCTACTGCATTAGGGGAAGAACAACCCAGGCTGTTAGCCACTAAGATGTAGAGGTGCATACTGTATGGACAGTATGAGATGCTCAGTCAGGGTTATGTGTCCCCAGGGCGTGTGTACCTTTTTTAATGCTTGTTGAGATGATGGGGTGGGTCGCCACTGGGATGGTGCCAGTTGGCAAGGCCCTCGCTCCAGTTTGTGTCAACCCACTGCATTAGGGGGCAAGATGATGTGCATACATGAGAGTGGTGGTACTAGGCCCCACCCCCCCTGCGGGAGGGGTGGAGACGTTATGCAATGTCACAAAGTAATTCCAACAGCTTATGTATATTTGTAAATTGGTGCATAGTATTGAGTAGTGTGTGTGTTTAATAAATGTACTCTTACTTTTATAAAGCACAGTACAGATTAGACAATAAATTATTGAGTGCTATTTCTGCGTACTGGTAAATGGCGATTACTAGCCTACGCAAAAACAATTGATGGACAGAATGCAGAACAATGACATACATTCTCCCCAGTACAGAGATATGGGCCTAAATCCATAGTTTTTTTGCTCACCATGCCAATTCCAGTTTGTACCCAGCCATATGCAAATCAGTCTTGACCCTGTGCCCAATGGGAATAGTCCAGCCCGAACTGCCAGGCCAGGTCCTCCCTGGACTGGAAACAAGCATCCTAGGACCGGTTTCGGGGTTTCACCCCTCTTCAGCCAGGATAGCTTGATTCCAGTGGCATGGAGAGCACGGGACCCACGTCTGGGCATACCCATCCCACTCGGGGTGACAA
Source organism: Calotriton arnoldi (assembly GCA_963921515.1). Classification (NCBI taxonomy): domain Eukaryota; kingdom Metazoa; phylum Chordata; class Amphibia; order Caudata; family Salamandridae; genus Calotriton; species Calotriton arnoldi. Next base: position 579,678 of record CAWUFW010003522.1, read on the forward strand.
ATGCAAAAACAACAATTGATGGACAGAATGCAGAACAATGTCATACATTCACCCCAGTACAGAGATCTGGGCCTAAATCCATCGTTTTTTTAGCTCACCATGCCATTCCAGATTAAACCCAGCCATATGCAAATCAGTCTTGACCCCGTGCCCAATGGGAACAGACCAGCCCGAACTGCCAGGCCAGGTCCTCCCTGGACTGGAAACAAGCATCCTAGGACCGGTTTCGGGGTTTCACCCCTCTTCAGCCAGGATAGCTTGATTCCAGTGGCATGGAGAGCACGGGACCGACGTCTGGGCATACCCGTCCCACTCGGGGTGACAAATGCAAAAACAACAGTTGATGGACAGAATTCAGATCAATGTCATACATTCACCCCAGTACAGAGATCTGGGCGTAAATCCATCGTTTTTTTTGCTCACCATGCCATTCCAGTTTGAACCCAGCCATATGCAAATCAGTCTTGACCCTGTGCCCAATGGGAACAATCCAGCCCGAACTGCCAGGCCAGGTCCTCTCTGGACTGGAAACAAGTATCCTAGGACCGGTTTCGGGGTTTCACCCCGCTTCAGCCAGGATAGCTTGATTCCAGTGGCATGGATTCAACCCAGATCTGTGACTGGGGGTGAGTGTCTGAAAAGTTTCAGTGCTCCGTCCATCATCTCCTTGTGTTTGCTTTGTTCGCCCTAAGTTGACAGGGTATGCCCAGACGTGGGTCCCTTGCTCACTTTGCCAGTGGATTCAAGCTAGCCTGGGTGATGAGGGCTGTTAGCCCGAAACCGGTCCCAGGATGCTTGTTTCCGGTCCAGGGAAGACATGGCTTGGCAGTTCGGGCTGGACTGTTCCCATGAGGCACAGGGTCAAGACTGATTTGCATATAGCTGTGTCTGAACTGGGGTGGCGAAGTGAGCTAAAGAACGATGATGGATTCAACCCAGATCTGTGACTGGGGTTGAGTGTCTGAAAAGTTTCAGTGCTCGGTCCATCATCTCCTTGTGTTTGCTTTGTTTGCCCTAAGTTGGCAGGGTATGCCCAGACGTGGGTCCCTTGCTCACTTTGCCACTGGATTCAAGATAGCCTGGCTGATGAGGGCTGTTAGCCCGAAACCGGTCCCAGGATGCTTGTTTCCAGTCCAGGGAAGACATGCCTTGGCAGTTCGGGCTGGACTGTTCCCATGAGGCACAGGGTCAAGACTGATTTGCATATAGCTGTGTCTGAACTGGGGTGGCGAAGTGAGCTAAAGAACGATGATGGATTCAACCCAGATCTGTGACTGGGGGTGAGTGTCTGAAAAGTTTCAGTGCTCCGTCCACCATCCCCTTGTGTTTGCTTTGTTCGCCCTAAGTTGGCAGGGTATGCCCAGACCTGGGTCCCTTGCTCACTTTGCCACTGGATTCAAGCTAGCCTGGCTGATGAGGGCTGTTAGCCCGAAACCGGTCCCAGGATGCTTGTTTCCGGTCCAGGGAAGACATGGATTGGCAGTACGGGCTGGACTGTTCCCATGAGGCACAGGGTCAAGACTGATTTGCATATAGCTGTGTCTGAACTAGGGTGGCGAAGTGAGCTAAAGAACGATGATGGATTCAACCCAGATCTGTGACTGGGGGTGAGTGTCTGAAAAGTTTCAGTGCTCCGTCCATCATCTCCTTGTGTTTGCTTTGTTTGCCCTATGTTGGTAGGGTATGCCCAGACGTGGGTCCCTTGCTCACTTTGCTACTGGATTCAAGCTAGCCTGGCTGATGAGGGCTGTTAGCCCGAAACCGGTCCCAGGATACTTGTTTCCGGTCCAGGGAAGACATTGCTTGGCAGTTCGGGCTGGACTGTTCCCATGAGGCACATGGTCAAGACTGATTTGCATATAGCTGTGTCTGAACTGGGGTGGCGAAGTGAGCTAAAGAACGATGATGGATTCAACCCAGATCTGTGACTGGGGGTGAGTGTCTGAAAGGTTTCAGTGCTCCGTCCATCATCTCCTAGTGTTTGCTTTGTTCGCCCTAAGTTGGCAGGGTATGCCCAGACTTGGGTCCCTTGCTCACTTTGCCACTGGATTCAAGCTAGCCTGGCTGATGAGGGCTGTTAGCCCGAAACCGGTCCCAGGATGCTTGTTTCCGGTCCATGGAAGACATGGCTTGGCAGTTCGGGCTAGACTGTTTCCATGAGGCACAGGGTCAAGACTGATTTGCTTATAGCCGTGTCTGAACTGGGATGGCGAAGTGAGCTAAAGAACGATGATAGATTCAACCCAGATCTGTGACTGGGGGTGAGTGTCTGAAAAGTTTCAGTGCTCCGTCCATCATCTCCTTGTGTTTGCTCTGATTACTAGCCTACACCACCTCCCTTGAGTAAGCCTTAGACTGCTCTGCAACGTTACCCTCTGAGAGTCAAGCGCTACAATAGGGTGTTTGGTTCCCAGTGAAGGATAAATGTGACATGTTATTTGTGCAGGCCTCACAGATACTGCCTTGTTTTCCAACATTGGTGTCTAGCGGCGGGAAACATAGTATCCCATTCTGGTACGCATTTATAGCATTTGATAAGTCCAGTTTTGCCACACATTACCTATGCAGTAATGAGCAAATGGAAGAACACAAGGCTCTGAGAAGGGTTCAAAGTTTTGGTTATGTGAACTAAAAGTATGGGAGAGGAAAGCCCTGCGCACATATATGTCATGTGAGGATATTATGGTTTAAATGTAAACTGTATTGATATGACAGAGATATGTTGATTATCATGTGATGGCGGGATGGTGCTTTCCAGGAAAATGATTGCATACAAGTGTTCTAAGCCATATTGTACACCTTTGTACCCTAACACTACACACACTACACCTGCATGAGGAGGGTGTCTTCTCAAGAGATAGGGACAGCAACTGATAGCTACATCATAGATGGGGGTGTAGGGGTGGATCGGACTTTGGGGGACTGGAGAGGTAGGGGGTCCTGGGAGATTCCGCGCTTTTAAGGGCAGGGAGGGTTTCCACAGAAGGGGCCCCAGATATCTTTCCCCGCTGAAAGTTTTCTTGCCATTGGCGCAGGCCAAAACCACTGGAAGGGTGGGGCAGGAGGTTTCTTAACCCCGGGTAGTAACATCCCTGGGGTTCCCATGGTGGGGGACCCCAAGAAACATTTCCCACGGTGGGAGGAGGGTGCGGTAGAGTTGTGTGTCCGGCAGGCCCCCCAGGTTAACTGGTGGGGGAGGTGAGCAACCCAGGGGTGGCCCATGGTAGTGGGTGGCCCCAAAGGAGGGTAGTTCTAGAGCTAGGGTGTGTAGTGGTAGCCCCTAGGTACACTAGGTGGGCTAGGTAACTGACCAAGTGGAGATCTGAGTGGGGGTGATGTGCTCCCTAGGTTCTCGGTGAAGGGTTAGTGGTGGACCCTGAGGTGTCAGGATTGGGTAGGGGGTTACCCAAGGAAGCAACAGGATGTCATTCTGGAGCTGGTGTTGTGAACCTGAGGTGGTGGCTGGGGCGATGCCTAGCTGGTGACCAGTCAGGTAGATCCTGGGGGGTTGGACCCCAGGACCAGGAGCATGGGGGGTTCCCCTAGCTCGATGCAGGAGGTTGACTTCTGCCTGGTAGTACCACCCTGAAGACAGGTGGGGCCCATCTTAAGTGAAGGGACCCTGTGCTTCAGAGGAGGGTGGCGCAGGTCGAGCTGGGATCTTGAGGGTCCCTGGCTGATGGAGGCAGTATTGCCCTGAAGACAGGTGGGGCCCATCTTAAGTGAAGGGACCCTGTGCTTCAGAGGAGGGTGGTGCAGGCCTAGCCGGGATCTTGAGGGTCCTTGGCTGAGTGTGGTAGTACCACCCTGAAGGCAGGTGGGGCCTAACTTAAGTGAAGGGACCCTGCTCTTCAGAAGGGGGTGGTGCAGGCCATCCAGGGATCATGAGGGTCCCTGGACGGTCTCCCAAGGCGCTGCAGGGAGACCGAGGAGAGCTCTGAGAGGTGGGCCTGGGTGTAGCTAACTCGGGGCCCACGGGCTCTCTAACGGTACTCCAGGAGGAGAGCGCGCCTCTCGGAGGGAAGGGTGCATAGGCCCTGTTCTCCCAGAGGAGAACAAGGAAGGGGTCTAGGTACCCGGGATAGTTTCCGTGTGGAGCTACTGACGGGGGGAATGAGCTGTATGATGTCTGACGAGGCACACTCAGTGTTCTTCCCTGGCACTGCCAGTGTGGTAGTGAGGCCGGTCTGAGGTCCTATCAGGGAGCCAGACCAGTGGCCAAAGGTGCTTTTCTGTGTGGGAAAAGTACGAGTGGCTGTGCTTTCTTTAGGGAAGACAGTCATCCCGAAAGGGTGGTGGCAGCTGAATGACCCCAGCGGCAGGCTGAAGCTGAGGGTCCGGAGAGGTTGCATCTTTAGGGTGCAAGGACCAAACGGAGAGAGGGTACTGGTTGGAACAATCTCCAGAAGGGAGACCAGCTAGTGACCCAGGGGATGGGATGTAGACCTATCCCAGAAGAACGCATCGGTGCTGAGGCACTGTACCCTTGTCCAGAGAAGTGGTAGGCATAGTGTTGCGTGACCAAGGGCAAAGGTGGGCCTAGTTAGGCTGAGTCCATGTAGACCGTGAGTGACTTAGAGGTATCTAACCTAGAGCCCGGAGGGTTCTTAGGGTAGTCTGGGATCCCTGTAATGGGTGGAGGTTTCATGGATGGAAGGAGTAGGTGATCTGAGCCGATAACTGGTGAGTAAGGGGGGTCTGGTCAGAACCCCCTATAACTAGTTATCGCTGACTACGGGAAGAGTACCCATGTAGAGTGGCTACTTCTTCCCTGTAGGAATCAGCTGGGCGCGGCGTGTGTTAGAAGGTGGTTCTGACCATCTGAGCCGCCCGGATTTTTCGCTTTTTGAACACCTATTTTTTGAGCTTTTACTGTGGGAGAGCCTCATAAGTTGGGACTCACCCACAGTGAACTCATGATGAAAGGGACTGCATGTGTATTTTACCGGTGTCCCCCTGGCGCGAGTAGGCCGCTTCGCTGCAGCCGGAGTAAGGGGCACCGGGCCGGTTACATGCAGACACGTGTGTACATGCATGTGCACAAGTGTAAGGGCTGCGCAGGGGAGATTCGTGGCATGAGCAGCCCAGGAGCAGCTACAAATTGAATGGTGTGGCAGGAATTATGCAGAGCTGGGTGGTGAAATGGAATAGGCTTTATACAATGGGAAGAAACATGTAAGGGAAAGTCAGTGTGCTTTACTGTTTTCACTGAAAGACCATTTCATTATTCCCCTATGAGGATGGGGATCACATGGGATAGTTTCACTTCCCTAGGGCCTACAAATTCCAGGCACGCACTAAAGTCCACTGTATCTTGGGTGAGAAGAAGTATTCTGCAGAGTTCAAAGTCATATCTGTACTGCTTTTGGGTCATCCAGAAATGTCATATTCCTCTGAGTCAGCTCATAACCAGAGCCTGGCTGGGGCTGACCCTGCCAGGCTGGATTAATGACCTTCCTCCCCAAGCTGTAGCATCGAAGGCATAGCCCTTCACGACAAGCATTCCAAGGGCGAAGGCCTCCTCTCCAAGAAGAGAAGATGGGTGGAGCTACAGGTTAATCCATCAGCAGCTGTCACCTGGTGCCAGGCACCAAGCTGCTCTGGAGAGAAGGCAGAAAGGGGGGAAGGGGCTTTCAGAGACCATGTGGCATGAGACCCCTGGACGACGCCATCTTGAACTAACCCAGAGGCCTGGGCAGGAAGGAGGGAGCAGGGGCAGAGAGGTGATGTGTCGCTGTTTGATAAGGCAAACAGAGACTTCCTGCCACCCCCCTCCAAATGCTTTTAAAAGAGCTTGCACAGGAAGAGGAGCTCTCTCTGGGGTGTGGTCGGCTGAGGAAGACTGGTGCTGGAGCCTGTCACCATGGGCAGCTGGAAGGAAGAACCTCCAGATTGGCCCAGGACCCTGACTTGCACCAAAAGGGGAGTCCAGGACCAGAGAGCAGGAGCCTGGGCCTCTGCGCAAGAAGAAGAGAGGCCCAGGAGGAGAGCCAGACGAAAGGCTGGCGCAGGGAGCCAGTGAAGGCAGCTCCCTGCTGAGTTCACCCTCCTTGAGACCAGGAGGGTGAAAGAAAGTGCTCCCAGTGGCTGGGGCGCACCACCAGGTGCAAGAAGAGGCCAAGCTGGTGAAAATCGGCCACCTGGGGGCCGAGATACGCCCCCCCGAAGGTAGGCGACCTTTGACGTCTAATTGGACTGACGACGAAGCGCGTGGGGCTCCGCCGCCGGTCTCAAATATGCTCCCGGGGTGGGTCAGGTCCCGGGGACTGCCCCCAGAAGAAGTAAAGTCGGGGAGCGCCGTCACGCTCCCCGTGAAAATGCCCAAGCGGGGGGCCAGGAGACCACCATGGCCCCCGAAGACATCGGGGGAGGGGGAGCACCGTCGCGCCCCCCCTAGAAGAGAGCTCTGGGGCCCGGGACCCCCACCTCCGGGTCCCAGTGATGGTGATGAGGAGGAGGGGGGCGTGCTGTCGCGCGTCCCCCCTCATGGGAGAAGATAAGCCGGGGAGCGCCGTCGCGCTCCCCGTGAAGATTTTCCAGGGGCCCGGGACCCCAACTCCGGGCCCCGACGAGGTGGTGAAGAAAAGCCGGGGAGCGCCACCGCGCTCCCCGTGAAGATGGTCCGGGGGCCCGGGACCCCAACTCCGGGCCCCGGTATGCGGAGACGGGGGTGGGGAGTTCCGCCGCACTCCCCCCCAGCAGCGGGAAGGCAGGGGTAGTGCCGTCGCACTCCCCCGAGGAGCCGACGAGGAGGAAGCTGTCTCCGTGTCTGCCCGCCGGAGCGGGCAGACCCTAAAATGGGCATGCCGGCTCCTGCGGCCGCACACAAGGGTGCAGGCCGCACGGGGAGCCGGCAGGAGCAGCCAGGGGTAGGCTCCCCGAGCTGCAACAACTCACCTCGGAAGGCACGGGGCCCGGGTGGGACCGGGCCCCCCACGATGAGCAGATGCGGCGTGAGGCAGCCGGCATGGCCAGCGCGGTTCTCCCCGGAGCAGCGGGAGAGCCGCTGCTCTGATATGCACGGGCTGTGCATGAAGCGCCCCATAATGCCTTGCAAGGCATGGGGACAGCTCTTTGTTCTGGCGCCTGGTGGCCCCCGGAGGAGGGGGTCACCACCATTTGCTGGAGGGGACATAGGGGGAGCTGCAAGAGCACGCAGATTCCCCCCATCTGGAAGATTGGAAGACCCTGCCCTAAGTCTCCGGGGAAATAACCCCTCAAGTGCTCAGCCCATAGTCAATGCATCCCGGGCTGGAACTTTTGTTCTTCAGCTGAGGGTGTGTTAGGGACTGCCTCAATGTATGGAGGGCTGTGCTGGGGATGTCTGGAGAAGAGCATCCCCTGGAGGTGAAGAGGTGCAATTGCACGAGAAGTGCATTTACCAATGTTTCTTCTATGGTGCGACTGTAAGTCACATGTGTAATGTGAATTCATAGGCAAAGTGATGCCCAAACATGTATTCTTGCTACTGCATTAGGGGAAGAACAACCCAGGCTGTTAGCCACTAAGATGTAGAGGTGCATACTGTATGGACAGTATGAGATGCTCAGTCAGGGTTATGTGTCACCATGGCATGTGTACCTATTTTTAATGCTTGTTGAGTTGATGGGGTGGGTCGCCACTGGGATGGTGCCAGTTGGCAAGGCCCTCGCTCCAGGTTGTGTCAACCCACTGCATTAGGGGGCAAGATGATGTGCATACATGAGAGTGGTGGTACTAGGCCCCACCGACCCTCCAGGAGGGGTGGAGACGTTATGCAATGTCACAAAGTAATTCCAACAGCTTATGTATATTTGTAAATTGGTGCATAGTATTGAGTAGTGTGTGTGTTTAATAAATGTACTCTTACTTTTATAAAGCAAAGTACAGACTGGACAATCAATTATTGAGTGCTATTTCTGCGTACTGGTAAATGGCGATTACTAGCCTACACCACCTCCCTTGAGTAAGCCTTAGACTGCTCTGCAACGCTACCCTCTGAGAGTCAAGCGCTACAATATGGTGTTTGGTTCCCAGTGAAGGATAAATGTGACATGTTATTTGTGCAGGCCTCACAGATACTGCCTCGTTTTCCAACAGTAATGGTCTGCGATATGGTAGTAGTGCACACCAATCACTGTAAGTCAAGTGCAAACGCAAGTCCTATCCTCACCGCTGACAACCAATGTTAGAAATGGGGGTCTCTAGTTGGCAGTGGTAAGTACCTTTGTCCAAATAGGGACCCTTCTTCCTAGTCAGGATAAGGGAGTTACACTCCTAAAATAACCCCTGCTCACCCCCTTGGTAGCTTTGCACGAGCAGTCAGGCTTATCTTAGAGGCAGTGTGTAAAGCATTTGCACATAACCAACAGTAATACAGTGTAAGCACTACAAAAGGACACCACACCAGTTTAGAAAAATATCCAATATTTTTATATACTTAAGACAAGACCAAAAATGATAAAAATCCACAATACTGTATTAAGAAATCTTCAGGTATTAAAATAACCTTGCAAAACAGTTCCTTGATGTCGATAGCTCTGTCCCGGGCTATCACGGCGTCGTGAACAAACAAATCCAAACAGTTCTGGCTGACCGCGGCGTCGCGGGCCAGCTACGGTGTCGGGAAGACCCGTAAAACAGTACCTTTAGAAATGCAGGGCGTCGGCGAGCTCTCGTTAAGCTTCTGAAAGCACGGCGTCCGCAGGAGTTGGTTCCGGAGGTCGTGCAGGAGTTGTCGGGGCCCTTGAAGTCACACGCGTTGCAGATCGAACTCCTCTCTGTTGAAGTCAGGAACGCTGGCGTCGGCAGGCGTCGGGTGCTGCGGTGCGAAGTGCAGCGGTGCGGCGTGTGGTGCCCTCAGGTCGCAGTGCGAGCAGCGGCCCGGTGGCGGCATCAGATGGCATCGTCGGTGAGACCAGGGTCGCGGTGCGAAGTGAATGCGGTGCTCGTCACGGTGCTGGCAGGTCACGGTGCAAGCAGCGGCGTCGTCGTTGCTGAAGCGAAGTCGGCTGATGAACTGGAGTCGATGGCGCCGGTGTCGGTAGGCCAAGGCTGCGGTCGGGATGAGGGCGGTGCGTCGTGTAACTTTACGAGCGGTGCCCTCGAACCACAGTGCAAGCAGCGGCGTCGATTCAGGCGTGGAGCGTCGTCGTCGGGGATACCAAGGCGTCGGCGTGAAGCGAGGCGGTGCGGAGTGCGGTGCCCACAGGTCGCAGTGCGAACAGCGGCTCGGTGGCGGCGTCAGTGGGCGTCGTCGGGGAGACCAGGGTCGCGGCATTGCGGCGCTGTCCTCTGCGGTGCCTTCAGGACACGGGTCGGCAGCGGCGTCGTAGACGGCGTCGGGTTGCTTTTTCTTCTGTTGCAGCACAAAACACACAGTTCCCAGTGCTGAGGGCAGAAGAGCTTGAAGTCTTTGCTGTTCCTGAGACTTCTTGAACAGGGGGCAAGCTCTACCTCAAGCCCTTGGAGAAAGTCACAAAAGTAGATTGCAGAAAGTTCAGTCCAGTCCTTTCACTGCCCAAGACAGAAGCAGCCACTGCAGGCCAACACAGCAAAGCACACAGCAAAGTGGTAGTTCCTCCTCAAAGCTTCTCCAGCTCTTCTTCTTGGCAGTCTTCTTGGTCCAAAAGAGTTCTAAAGTTCAGGGGTTTGGGCTCCACTTTTTATAGCCCAAAATCCTTTGTTCTCTCAGGCAGAGAGTGTCTGTGCCCAGCCAGACCCAGTTCTGCCCTCTCTGGTGTGGCTTCCTGGCAGGAGGTGGAGACGGCATTGTCCGAGGCAGACCAGGCCCATTCAGGTGCAAGGAAATCTCCTCCCCCTACTCTAAATGCAGCCCAGGTCTATTCAGCCCTTTCCTGACCCACCTAGACTATCCGGAGCCACTTCTGCTCCCCAGCCCCTGTCATCCAAAACCCAGACAGTCAATCCACAAACCCAGCAGAGGCCTGCTGGATGGCTGAGCAAAAAAAATACCTACTTTCTAAAAGTGTTATTTTCAAACACAGAATGTAAAAATCACCTTTACTAAAAGATGCATCTTCAGATTCTGAGTTCAGGCATACTAAACTATATTTTCCTATCTTGTTCCTGGGGTCAGTTATGTTTATAAGATGTTATAAACTAACTCCCCATTCTGGCCTATGGGAACAGATAGCCTTGCAATAGTGAAAAACGAAATTGGTAGTATTTCACTATCAGGACATGCCACACACATCAGGGCATGTCCTACCTTTCACATACAATGCACCCTGCCCACAGGGGTACCTTGGGCCTACCTTAGGGGTGACTAATATGTAGAAAAGGGAAGGTTTAGGGACTAGCAAGTGTGTGCACTTGCCAAGTCGACATGGCAGTACCAGACTGCACACAGGCTCTGCAATGGCAGGCCAGAGTTACATTTACGGGCTGTTTGTGTGGGTGGCACAATCCAGTGCTGCAGCCCACTAACAGTATTTGATTTACAGGCCCTGGCACACTCAGTGCACTTTACTAGGGACTGACACATAAATCAAATAGGCCAATCATGGAAACACCAATCCATAACACATTTTACCACAGGAGCACTTGCACTTTACCACTGATCAGCAGTGAGAAAAGTGCGCAGAAACACTAAGCCCGCACAAACAGAGTCAAAACCGGGAGGTCAGAAAGCAAAAACTCAGGGGAAACACGCCAAAAGATGCCAAGTCTAACAGAGGGTCAGACAAGTTCATATTATTCAAAAATACCTGGTTACGTGGAGTCTAAATTTTATTAAATCCTGTAGCTGGTACTGTAAAAAAGGGGAAATGGAGACTTGCACTATGATGGGTGTTTATCTCCTGGTCTACATGTTTCAAGCCTAACCCCTAAGGCTTTTCGTCAGGACCAGAGAAAATGATGCCATGTACCACTCCTAACGGAACCTAATTGGTCTACTTATTTATTATTAAGGTGAAAAAATATATTGTTGATGAAATACTATTTTCATGCAAATACAATACCTATTAGGTATGTTCTTACCACTTACTGATGCTAAGGCTCTCGCTGTGAGTGACTCGATATGGTAGTTCCACAGTAAACTTTTCTCAAACCTCACCCCTAGGTACTTATATTTATTAACAGATTCTAATTTCATGAATCCTAAGTACCACCCAAAATGTAGAGATTTTTTGCCAAATCCCATCGCCTTAGTCTTCTCCATGTTTACCACTAGCGTTTTATTATTGCAGTATTCCATGAACATATCCAGCTTCCTTTGTAAGTCTAGCTCCGTCAGATCCATAATAACAAGGTCGTCCGCATATAGGAGCCATGCTATTATGTCTGCCATCCATTTTGAGGCTGACACTCTTTACAACTGCTAATGCTGATGGTAAGTCTGCTATAAACAAGGAAAAGAGCAAGGGGGCCAAGACACATCCCTGTTGCAGTCCACTGTTGATTGGGATTTTCTGGGTCAAAGTCCCATCTTTGTTTGTAATTACCTGCACCCAATTGTGTGAGCACAGTTCCTCTATAATTGCGAAGAGGCTCTTGAAGATATTTTGTTTCGGCAATGTACATAAACAATTCTGGTTGACCCAGTCAAAGCCTGCAAGGAAGTCTACGAAGCAGCAAAATAAGCTGCCCCTTTACTCCATAGACTTCTGCGCAAGGGACCAAAAGCTAAAGCATTGATCTATCGTAGAGTGGCATTCCTTAAAGCCACCTTTATTCTGGGAGGGACAATATATTGTATTTCAGCCTATTCCTTAAATCTACCTAGGAATAATTTTGCAAACAGTTTTTCGCCCACATCCAACAGATTAATCAGCCCTTCATTTTTAGGGTCCTTTGTCTCCTCCCTCTTATGTATCGGTCTAATGATAGCCCTCTTCCAATAGTCTGGGAACTGGCCCAGGCTAAAATTCCTTGGAACGTCAGGTAGAAGAATTGTGCCCACCAGAAAGCTGTGGTTTAAATTATAACAGCAGGGAGGGTTATCTGGCCCTGCTGCTCTAGTCAGATTCAGGGTCAAGATGGTGTTTTGATATTGACCAGAGAGAACTGGGTTCTAATATCCTCACCCACCCCATTCCATTCTATTAATCCCGCACTGTCAGACTCCAACCCAGGAACGTATATTTCTTCTAGATATTCAACCCATGCTTCTTCTTACAGCACACATTTGATTGCCCCCAGATCCTTGCTTGAGCCCAGATGCACGAGCTACCAAAACTTTTTTTGTTTCCATAGCTTCTAGCATATTTTCCCAGCAGCTCTCCTTATATGCTCTTTTTCCGATTCCTAATCAGTTTTTTATATTTTCTCTTGGTGTTCTGGAGGCTAACATAGATCTCATGGTCAAACTTTGGGGCATATTATCAAGGGCTTTATCGTCGATTTAGCGGCACTTTTTGCCGCTAAATCGGCGATATTTTTAACGCCCTATTAGCAAGCTGTCGCTAACAGGCGTTAGCGACAGCTTTCAGGCGTTAGAGGCTGAGAGTTACATCGCCTTGCATGTCAGCGATATTTATCGCTAATGACATGCAAGGTAGGCATTCCCAACCTAACAGCGACTGAAAACAGTCGCTAACATCGCTATCGCCTATTAGCAATAACCGCGAGGCGATAAAAATACGCGCGCTAACCGCGATTAGCGCTGGTTTTTAGAACTGGTAAAAGCATGACTTAACAATAATAGTCAATGGGAGGTGGATTGCAAGGTTAAGTCCCCAGCATTAGCGCGAGGAATCTATCGCTGGATTTCTCGCGTTATTGCTGAGTTGTCGCTATATCGCTGGATATTTTATCGCATTGGAGATAAACCTTGCTAATAGCATGTTATCTCCGCGGTAATATCCAGCGATAGCCGGCGATAGAAAAACGCGCGCTAAGCAAGCTTTGCGATAATTATCGCAGGTTCTTGCTAATATGCCCCTTTGTTTTAAGATTTTTCACCCCTTTCCTAATCAGGGACTTTAGCTCTCTACAGTCCCCGTCATACCAAGCATTAACTTTCCTAGTGTCGGTCAGGGCCCCATTCTTCACCTTCCTGTTGGTATGTAAATCTACTCTTAGGCAATGAATAACTTGGTTAATTGTATTGTTGTACCATTTTGTGCAGTTTATTGGAGCTTGTGTCAGCTCTTTGCTCTGTTGGAAATTAGCTGGTTTCACTAGACATTCCTCGGTGATTCTAGTGGTGAGGCGCTTGGGGTGATCTATCTGTAGGGGTAGAACTGTTTCTCTAATTTTATTTGCCCCCGTAATTATTTCCAGGTGTAGGGGGTAATGGTCTCTTCCCTCTATTTGCAATACCTGGAAACTCCCAATTTTGTGAAAAAAACAGGCCCGCAAAAAGATATAATCAATTGAGCATGGTTACGATCCATTTCTAAATGTCTGGCATGTAGGCCGGCCAGGGTTCCTGCGCCCGTTGACACAAAATATTCCCTTTGTGCCCAAAAACATTCTTACTGTAATATCACACATAGCTAACATACTAGCAGGGAACCTAGCAATATTAATGTTAAAAGGTGACAATATCTCCTTAAAGAAGGGGTCAATCATTTTTAGGTCCAATCTGTGGTTAAAATCTACCAGCAATATAATCACATCTTTGTGGAAGCTTGCACAAATATATTCCACATCCTCCTTAAATCTATAGGTAGTAGGAAGATGATCAAGGTAGTATTTAACTGGTTTAAGTGTATTAATGATGTCAGAATATATGCCATTGATGATGGTAAGGAGGGAGTTTCATGTGTTTGTGTATTTTGTTCAGGGACCTTTGCTATGCATACAACCAAAGTCGATTTTGTTTCTTCTAAGAGTTGATCTTGTCAGTGAAATTGTGGAGGATTTCCTTCCATTTATCTGTGGAGGGAGAGAGCATTGATTCTAAATGGGGTGAAGTGTTGTTTCGGGTATTACAAAAAAGGTTCTGGCAGCAGAAGGCAATGAGATTATTTGTTCTGGAATGAAACTGAAAATGGTGCATTGTGCGAGTTCTCTAGGTTTCTCAGTTGTGAACTTATGGTGAATAGTGCAGGTCAGTATAGAGTTAGGCCGTGAGAGCCCTGTGAATGTCTCAGTACTGGGATATTGCAGGACATATATTGAAAGAACCTTATGTGAGTCCTGTTCTTTCCAGTGGGGCAGTGTATCAGACAGACACTGTTTCTTCTGCAGTGAAAAAGTATTTGGCTACTGTGTACCCAGTGTTGCATATCGGCCTCACAATTTTCTCATTGGCATATGCATTATTTGCTTCTATTGTGAAATATTGCTCCTGGGTATTGTAACAGACTTTGAGGTTTTGGATTAGTTTGTTAGTTTCCTGTAGAACTGACTGGAAAAAGCCAGATTACTGTCAGGAGACGGGGGAACTCTCACGGCAGCGCCGGGTGGCGCATAAGGCAGAAAGCGGATCCTTTCCCCTTTGACAATGTAAATAATATGTTTTATGAGCATGCAGTGGTCCCACTGCCTACTCTTAAAAATTGAACTTTAAGGTTTCATTTTTTTTCTCTTTAAACACATCCCATTTTTCTTTAAGGAAAACGGGCTGCATTTAAAATAAAAGATTGTTTTATTAAAAAGCAATCACAGACATGTTGGTGTGCTGACCTCAGCAGGCCACTTCCCTGTGATGGCTATGATTCCTAATGGGTTGCAAACTGCGACCTACCTAATTAGTACTCATGAGTTAGCTCGTTTTGGGACCCACAAGGAATCCCTAAATGAATCTCAGTGAGTTTCATACATTAGGAATACCGATTTCCTAATCGCAATTTGGAGATAATCGCAATTAGGAAATCGGTATTCCTAATGTTTGTTCATCAGTCACAAAGAAACTATTATAATCTGGATGGGAGACTTCAATATTACAACATGGATCTTAGATGCCAAAGAGGTTTGTGGCTTGCCCAATAATGAAGGCGAGGAATTGAACCAATTTCTTCACAGTGCTTATAGGGAGGCATTGAATGGGCTTCTTTTTTTTTTTTAAAGAAAACTTAATTTTTATTAACAATGTACACCCCTTACAGGTCACTGCACCTCCGACTTACATTGGGAATGGTCATCGTAGTACTACTGACCATATTTTAATCTCTGAGAATCTTATTTACCCTGTTGATAATTTTCAAATCCTTTTGTCAGGTTTGAGTGACTATAATCCTCTTATTGTGAGCTTGAAAAAGTTTCAAGTGGGAGTTTAGTCAGAACTGCTCTCTCAGGGGCAAGTGTGGGAAGGCAAAGTGGGAGTGCTATGAAATGGGAGGGTGTGGACACTGAAAGGTTGTTCGTTGATTTAATCTGGACACGTGCGAATTCTGTAGCGACTCGCCTGGATAAGACAGCAGAAGGAAAGGCTGTGTTAGCTGTTTTTGGAGTCTGAGCTAATCAAATTCAAAATGCTTTGACAAGACCCCCCAGGTAAATATCAGTCAAAAATTTAAGGATGGTTTGGCGCATTTCGCAGTTAAGTCCATAAAGCCCTGAAAAGGGCGTTCAGGAGTAAGCCCAGGGATAGCGTGGTGGTAAAAAAGTGTAGGATGGAATACAAACTTTTACTGTAAAACAGGAAAAATAGTATTAAAGAGAACGCTTGGGAAGCTCTTTAGGTAGCAAGTGCCCACTCTGACAACACAGCTTTTTGCAAGGTGATTAATGCCGCTTATTATGATGACGCTGCTCACCCATCTATGGATACTGTAATCACGGCTGAGGGATGGGTTAGGCACTTCCACTCAGTTTATTCAGTGAGAGCAGAGGAAAAGGGGGTGGAAAGGATAGACTTGCAGCATAAATCAGAGGTCTGTACAACGATTCCTATTGAGTTTAGCTTAACTGAAGTGATTGATGCAATAAGGGCTAGTAGGAAAAGGAAAGCCCCAAATGGCGTTTCATTGGATACCTTTATTGATAACATTGTTTTTCGGGCTCTGTTGGTGACGAACATTCTTAGAGCAGTAACTGTGTGTGGCACTCTACTGACCTGGTCGCAGTCTATTATAGTGCCTATTTTAACAAGCATTTACAATGCAATAAGTCTCGCAATGACATTATTTTGAGCTATTGACATTGTAAATGACATTGTTTTTTGGTTTTGTTTTTCTTTTGTAAAACATAAATAAAATGCATTGTGATTTAAAATGGCAATAGCTAAAATGTTGTAATGTTGTCAATAAATAAAGACAAGCTGGAGTCCATAGCCGAATACCATGACTGCCTGTCTTGTTACCACCTCGTGTAAGCTCGGTAGGGAGTAGGCAAAGGGGTAGGTTAGTTACCCAACCCCAATAGCCTGGGAGGGGGCCAGGGAGTCCACGTGAATAAAGGGAGCCTGACACCAACATGCAGAAAAGAAACAACAACCCAAGCCCCAGGCTCAGCAGTGAGCTAGTGAAGGGTAGGCCAAGCACAGGAGAAGTACCACAGATATGTGGATGTACACAAACCAGGGCACAATCCCAGCAAAAGTCAAGAACACGATCCACAGAGAGCAGAAAAAAGTTCAAAGAGTGCCCAAAAGGTAAGCAAGAACTTCCTGAGGAACAGGGCAGCTGCCTCCTAAAGGCGACAGACAAAACAAGAGGTTTGTGAGTAGAAATTGTCCTTTATAGGGAGGGGTAAGAATTGATAGATTTTTAGGTCTCGCCTGAGCCAGCGCCAGCTTTTTGTGTGGCCTAGAGCGTGCGGTTACGCGCACAGTTACGAGCAGAGGCGCTATCTGGCTTTCCTCTCTCGTCATGGTGCGCGCACATCGCACACCACTCGCCAGACGTGCCTCCTTTTTTTTTTTTTTTAACTTGCAGCGCGAGGTGCGCGCGCTTGTTCCTCTTCTCTCCCGCTTCCCTCGCTCGTTGTCTTTCCTCCTCTTTTCTTGAACTTTCTCTACTCTGTTCTCTATCAGTTTTCTTCCCTCGGCCCCCCCGCACTTCTGAACATTGGCTGATATGAAAGCTGACAGCGTGAAGTAACATTTTTCACAGCCGTCCTGCGCTATCAGTGCTCCGGTGACATCATGCACGCGTTTCCCCTTTCCGGCACCGGAGATCACGGCGAGGCACCGTATCTGGGTGGGTGCTTAATCGCGCTCCCTCTGCTTCCTGCTCCGGCCTCCACTTCCTGGGAAGAGGGCGAGTATCCCTGCCAGGCCAACGTGCGGCCCTGCGCATAGCTCGCGCCCTCCCTGCTGCATGAGACACTTTGTATGACTCCCGCCCTCGCTAGCGGCCTAGCAGAGACCCTGTGCGTGACACCTGCCCTCCCTGCTGCATGAGACCCTTTTGTATGACTCTTGCCCTCGCTAGCAGCCCAACAGAGACCCTGTGCGTGACACCTGCCCTGCCGACTGCATGATACCCTTTTGTATGACTTCCGGCCTTGCTAGCTGCCTAGTGGAGACCCTGTGGGTGACACCTGCCCTCCCTGCTACATGAGACACTTTGTATGACTCCTACCTTCGCTGGCAGCCCATCAGAGACTGGGCGTGACATCTGCCCTCCCTGCTGCTTGAGACACTTTGTATGAGTCCTACCTTCGCTAGCAGCCTACCAGAGACCATGCGCGTGACACCTGCCCTCCCTGCTGCATGAGACACTTTGTATGACTCCTGCCCTCGCTAGCAGCCCATCAGAGATCATGTGCGTGACACCTGGCCTCTCTGACAGTCTGGTGTATGTTGCTTTGTGCATACCATCATCATATTATGTCACACCGGCCCTGGAGCCTCTTCGCTGACTCCCAATAATAAAACCAGCTTAATTCAAGACTGTTGGCTTAAAAGCATATTTTGGTACAGATCTGGGACGCCCCATCTCTACCCCCAGCATTCAGATTATTTTCCCCATTTTCTTAAAGCCTGTCACTAGCTCAACAACACAGGACGCACTCCATGCTGCAAAGAGGCCAGAAGGTGATTGGCCTCTTTGCAGCATGGACTGTACACTTGCTGACATTGTAACTTAGAAATAAATACACTTTTTTGAATTCTGAACAGACTTCCTCATATTTTCATTAAATAGCACTGAACCCTATCCTTGTGTGTGGCCATTCACCAGTGACATATGAAGTAACGGTGGATGTTGTAGCACCCAGGATAATGTGCTGCATGGTTAATTGCTTAAAAGGTCCCAAAAGGCGAGACCTATTGGCTATGCCAATGCTTGTTTCTTTTAGATAGGCAACTGGGTGCCTGTGAAAACATCTCATTTTGTAAGAGCTGGGTGGCGGAAGTGATGAGAAGGTCATGAGAAATAATTGATTCTCCATCCTCACGACCCTTACTCACCCTCTGAATCACCCCTCCTCAACACATGCATTCATACAGAATCGCTGAATTGTCCTCATACTGTACACCCAATGACAATGCTGTTTCCCCTGTAGAGCATGTAGAGTGTGCCACACTACGTAAGGAGTAGGCCACACACATCGAACACCCCAAAATAAAGTAAATAAAAAATATCTGTTCCCTAAGCTGGAGTTGGAACGGTTGTCACGCTGCACCATGTGCTGTGTCTGGATACGGGTACATTTTTGTGTGGGTCACAGAGGCTGAACCGCTGGAGCCTACAGTGGGCCTGGAAGCGCGCCACAGCGATGCTAACATCCGGATAGAAGACAAAATATGGTGGTTTTCCTATCATGGCGAAAGCCGGGGCGATCACTCATGTTGTCTCGCAGATGAGAGCGCTCAGCTGTTTGCTGCCATATATTACATAAATAACTGCGCATTTCAAAACCAAAAGAAACAAGGCGAGGTGAAAGGCGCGCGGAGATACGCCGTCCAAACCTGAATCACCGAAAGGGATTATCAGCCGAAACTGGGTCACTGTGACTCCACGAGGAATCATACTCGCCGCCGTCTGCATCGCATTTCCACTCAACTGTGATAAAAAAAACATAACAAGAAAAAATACAGCACGCACATTCCAGTAACTCTGCACTCAGCAGAATGCCGTGGTTGTTTGGCCTAATCAGCAAGTTCCCACACTAACTACTGCAGCAGTCAGGTAGTAATGAGCCTCTGGCCGGGCCGGCTACTTTATTTTGCTAATGCCACCATTACACAATAAGTTATGCGCTCGCGCTAGGCGCGCGCAGGCCGCACCGCTGCTGGAGGCCTAATGACGGCCAGGAGCAGCGGCCAGGCAAGCGTGAAAATTATGCACGCTCCACTCTCAAATCCTATATCTATCAGAGCCTGTCATCAGGGGCCCTGATGTATCAAAAGCGCAACATAAATATGTACATAATTTGGGCCGGATTTCGGGTGAGGAGGGGCGGCTGATACACTATAATTGGAAATTCTTTTCCTGATCGCGCTTTTAATAACATTTACCACATTATTCCCCTCGTTGGCATATGTTCTAGGCTGTGATCGCTTTTAGTGGACCAGCCTCATGCAGCTGCAGTAAGATGGCGCCAGTACAATAGCTCAGTGGGTTAAAGCATCTGCTGTAGAGACACTGTGCAAGTAAAGATGCAATATTACACCGGCACAGCAAATGTTATATACAACCAGTAATGTAATAAAAGAGCAGAACAAAACCATCAATGCTTTCGGGGTGGGTCCCACAGGTTTCGTCACCCAGGGCGTAGCTATCATTAGTAAGGCGGGGTGGGGGGTGGGCACAGGGTGGGGTGGTAGAGGAGGCATCGGGCCGAGGTAAGTGTGCCCCCCACTTCACCCAAATCATGACTGTGGTTTACTTCCCAACAGGGGGCACAGGGACTCCATAGTCCTTCTTTGCATTGGCGAGCCTGTCTTGCTTACCACGCCACTGCCCTACAGAGGTTCTGAAGTGTACAAGATGATAATCAAAGCCTGCACTTTATCAACACCCCAGCATACCACTCGACTCAAAGAGAGGCGCAGTGTAACTTCTGGACACCGTGGGAGCCCCAGCCGGGTAACAGGACCCTCTCTCTGGGGCGTTGCTGAGGGTCGTGCTTGGCATCTGGTGAGCTCCCAAGCATCACGGCGCGCGCAGGGGAGGTGGGATCCGGGCGCTTACAATGACAGTGCTGATCCGGAAGGGAGAGCGCCGCTGCATGCAAATGAGTTGCTATATTATTCATTAAAGGTCACGGAGCAATCCGCGTCTTTGTGCATCAAAACGCCTGACTCCCCACACAGGAGAAGGTGGCAGTGATTTATGTATGTCTCAGAGCACACCCGCTCACATTAAAAAGAACAAGCATTGCGGGAAGGCAGCCGCGTGTTTATATTTGCATCGCGCTTTCACTTTCACTTTAAGTGAAAGCGCGATGCAAAAATAAACACGCGGCTGAGTGAAAACAGATGGCCCCCTAATAAAGATAAGAAATTGCTTTGCGACAGCCGCAAAGCAGACGAGCCAGTCCG